>CM040402.1:70092974-70692974 GCA_022702515.1 Ilyophis sp. 1 JC-2022
AAAAAGTGACAAAAAATATTGAACCTTTTCACAATATTCAAATTTTTTGAGCTGCACCTGTAGATTGGAGAGAAAAAGATCTTATTAAACTCACTCGTGATCACCCACACACAGATTAACTCGCCTCGGGAGCAGCCGCCTGCCCGGCCCAATTACTACTCCGAGGGGGTTCCAAGGAGAGAACTGTTGGGTAAATTCTGAGTTCAAGTCACTGTTGGTAAGAAATAACACTGTGCAGAATGAGATACAAATTGAGACAGCTGCAAAGATATAAAGTACAATTACTTTATTATCAAAGAACCAAATGCATATGGGGTTCAGTGTCTCCCTGTCAGACAATGAACAAAGTTTGCTCAGTTTTGCATAGTTTTTATTCATTTCATATCACTGGGCAGATAGCTCTATTCTAGGAGTGGTCTTTGCGCCACTGCTCAATCACCAGTTCAGCATTCCGCCCACATTCCCCTTTCAGTATCATGTTGTTTTGCACAGTTCGCATAAGAAACTTGTATCAAATGCACAATAGTATCAGCTCATAGCACATTCTGTAGTTAGGGCGGTTCTTCTTATTTTCTAAGCAAAGCACATTAGTATTCATCATAACATTTTGCAATACAATGTTCTAAAAAACTAATTTAAACAAATTTCTCCATCAGAACCAACACTTCAGGCAGCCACACATACATGTACATAAACCAAACTACATGCACACCACGCCACAGACAAACTACAAAGAACACAAAGAAATTATGGAGTGGATATTTACAAATATTTTACAACCGCGCCACGATGCCGGAAAGGACTGCCACTAAAACAAAAATATAAAAAATACCTCAACACACCCAAGGCCTTTCTCACACTCCGACAATCACACACACAACATAAAAGGACAGCTCCGCTGCCCTCCGAGGTGGTCGCCCATGGGATGCCCTGCTGTCCCCCCATCTTCAGTGGACCCTGGCTCGCATTCCCTCTTCCGCTTGTGTCACGCCCACCCGTCCGCACACTGGACCGCCGACTCTGAGGAGGGAGGAGAGGAATACCAGCCCCATTCTCATCACACATGCCCAGGTTGAGACCCACGCACACAACGGTTGAGACGACAAAAGCACATTTCTTACTTGAGAAGACCTTAACCTCCTACTCTCGTCTCCCATACTCAGCTGTTCACTCTGATTCAGGTGCGCCAAGCTTATATCACCCCTTGTGATCCAGCCCCAATCGCATTCCCTCAGCTGTGGCGTACTAACGTCCCAATCCCCTAATCAATACCTAATCATCTGTCAATAATTAAATTATCCTTTGTAATTATCCTATTCACCAATACAGGGACTCGCTTTTCAAACACATAGGGAGACCGCAGAATACGTGACATTTGGGTTACTGCTGCTTAGCACAGAGTGTAAGATAGAGCCCTAGATTTGTAAAGTTGTCATAAGTCACCAATTGCTGAATTTAGCATTGCACAAATGAGACCAAATATACTAGCCTTTCAGGTGTTGCCCTAACAGAGTATATATATGAATCTAGAGGGACCACACGTACTCTATTAGCGATAATCAATAAATAAAATAAAAGAGAAATCAGAGTTTATTTAACACTAAACATATTACTGTTCACTTTGCAACATATGAACAAGTGAGATCACCAATCAAAAAGGCATGGAAAAAGCGACTACAGCTTGACAGATGGACAGAGGACGTATACATAACATGCTTCTGGGAGTTGCTGAATGAGCCCTCATTCAGTTGGTTTTCTCAGATTCAGCGAAGATGCTTATCATCCAAAAAGTAAGCCTATCTGCTGAGAATGAAAAATTTCTATGAATATATTTCTTAAAATACATTTTAATTAAATTCACGTACATAATCTTGTTATCTTGGTTCTGAACATCCCATTCCAGGGCATATTAACAACCAGTGAAATTCCATTCACAAAAGAGAAACAAAAATAAAAAAGATAACATCTTACCTTTAACAATGGTTAAAGGTGTATTTTTTGTAATGTGCATACTGTATGTACTCAATTTGCACTTTTCTTTTGGTACAAGAACACTAATAAAAATGATGGACATAAATTGTCTCAAAAGCACATAATGGCACAAAATATGTGTGTACCAAATCATATTCATTTAGATATTTTTTTAATAATGTTTTGGCACATACTGTGTGGAAAGATTCTGGTGGATGCAAGACTACAACTGGAAACTTGCCAACCTTGACAAGCAAGCTTTCAAATTCCACTATGTCCTTAAATAAGCTTTACAATTAGATTTCGCAAATAACATATACAAATTATGAAAGACGTGACTGTTTTATTAGAATCAGTTGAAACTCTTACAGAGTAGATCACTAACCTTGTAATCTTCATAGTACATGCCAATGGTCAATTGCTTTTTGAATAAGGCTCTGCTGTTTGCTACTCAGAAAAGAGTGAATACCAAATCACTCACAAAAACCACTTAAACAAGGAAAGCAAATAAAGCAGATTGTTATTTAAATATAATTAAACATTAACATTAAATTCTACATTTTGACTTTCAGAACTAAACAACACAATTCACATTCCACAAATTAAATTCAAAACTGAAATTCAGAGAAAACTTTCAAAAATATTGAATTTGCATCAAAATGTGAAGAGGTTGGTTCCAAAACGCGTTAAACGCCAAATTAAAAAAATTAAAAAACCCGCCACCAATATGTCCGAAATAATTTTTTTTACAAAACACAATATTCACCATAGATCTACGCATTGTATTATGTAGGCCTACATTCTTTCCATAACGTGATAAACGCCGTGAGTCATTCTACGCAAACCGCAATATATCCTCTCAACCAATCGCAGTCCGCCATTGCCGTGACATTGCATGGAATCAGCTAAATTAACTAATGAATAATTTCGACGAAACAGAGGAAGCAGTGCTTGTTTCCCCGTGGGCAAGAAACGTAGGCTGTCAAAGGACAATCACAACCGAGAAAAAGTGAAAAAATTCATCATTCTGGCAGAGGGAAAGTAGGCCACCATCTATTGCATGCATGGATATATAATTGTTCTTTTTAATTAAAAACAGAAAAAAGTTCTGGATTTGAATTTCCTTGCTGGTTAGCTTTTAAAAGGCATTTATATAGTTTTTAAGAAAATCAAGTGAATTTATCTCCAAACCAGAAAAAGTTTTTTCTTAAAACAAATAAAATGGATATATAGTGTTTTGGAACCAAACTCTCCATGTATTAATTTCAACCTGAACAAATCCACTGAATTCACACAAAATATTCAAATCAAATTAATACAATTTCAGACATTTCTGTCACAGTATTTGATTTGGGTAATTTAGCCTTTGTGGCCTCGTCTTTTTTTCATCATTCATAAAGTTACACAACATATGAAAGTGTCAATAATTGGTTATATAGCAACTGGGGGCCCAAGTGCTTTTTGAGACTGCAAGCCTGTCTGTTTCTTGGCCAGGTTTATCTTTTCCTCCCATAAAAAACACATTGTACCTGGGGTCAGCCATGATATGTGACAGTTGATCGTCTGTTTGTTTTCATGGAAACCCGCATCAATGTCCCCGTCAAAGTGCGAAGGCCCGCACAGATTCCAACTTTTGTCATCAAACAGACACTGAAAGTGAACACAGTGGCTTCTTAGAGGGAATTACGCCGTTTATGTCCATTCATTGAATGTGGGCAGCAGCATTACATTGTACAATCCTGAGATGGAGGTTGTGCTAAAGAAAGAGTGCGGAGTCAAGCATACTGTGGACAGACAAATTACAGGCCTTTGCGATGAGGGGTTTGAATTAGAAGCAGCCACCTTGGACTAAGGGACACCTGGCACGTTGCAGACCAAAACCGGATGGACCACAAACGATCACAGCCAATGCCACATCTAATATGATTTAGAGAGCGGGTGCTGTTACCTTAAAGGTCAGCAGACAACAGCTCTTTCTCAAGTAGGGAAAGTACAAGGCTACAAAGGGGTGTGGTTGGAGGGTTAAAAAGTCAATGAAAGAAAACAATCTGTACAAAACGGCTACATCTGCCTTTCCACAAAATCTTTGACTCATAGACAGCTACACCACTGTCCTGGAACTCCATTTCCCACAATTCCACTCTTGGGGCTTGCGCCATGCCAGGGATTCACATTTTAGCAAGCAGGAATTAGCCCATAAAAAACATACAGATATTTACAAATATCTCTACCTCAATTATATTACATTATCTCCAACTTTGACATACAATAGCTGTTCGAAGGACAATTACTTCAGACTGGAGTATAAGTTGCAGGGAATGTCCGGGTTTGGGTTTTTGTCAAAACAAGCAAAAAAGCAAACAAAAAAAACAAAATACAAAAAAACAAATGTTCTGTTCCCCTACCCAACTCGAGACAGTTTGGAGCTGAGAGCTCTGGGTGCCCACCAGGGCAGGGAGGAATGGGGCTTGTTAAGAGGGCCCCTGTTGCGGGCCGAGCTCCTGGGCTAATCCTCAATCACGATGGGCTCCTCGTTGACTGGTGCCCGTGCAGGCAGCGGCCTCTCCAGATCTGCGTGGATGTGCTTCACAAAGATTGGTTTGTATGGCTGCCGGGTGGCCCTCTTGATGTCGAAGGACCGTAACAGCTTCCGGACCTTTCTGCATCAGTGACAGAAAGCAGAACGGCTGTAAAGCATTGTGCAAACAATTGAGGCACATGCCATTCACATGGCTGGGAATGTATTGTGCAGTTAATATCACATTTTGGACACCCAGTAAAAACTTTGTGTCTTATGCTAAACCAGCCCATTGTCTGCAAAGTGTGGTGTGGCGAAGTAACATATGAACATATATGAGTTATGTATGATGTGTTCCAGAGCTGTGCACAGACTTTTGGAGGGGCAGAGACTCAAGCTGAAAAAAGGTTACCCCCGTGCACACATTCACATGTAATATCGTCTCTATAAAATTGCATTTCACCTGCACGTACACACTATAATTTAATTCCCAGACACCTTAGTCTTCACATACTACAGTGCAGTATAGTACAACTACTACTACAGTATGTACCTGGTTGAAAAACTTTTATCCCCAGGTGTTGAGGGCCATGCTAATGCTGAAGATTCTCTACCCTATGTATGTGTCAGGGTGACAGGAATGGTGGTTAATGATAGGATAACATTTGAGATGAATACATCATTGTGGAAAGCGTTGGTCTGGGCAGGGGAATCGGCTAATTAGGGCCACGCCTACGCTCAGAGCATACAAAGGTGAGCCCTGCTAGGTATTTAATATAAAAACTGCTCTGATCTCCCAGTAGGTGCCTGGAACACGGAGAGCAGTGACGTCACTACCAAACCCCAGAGAGAGAGAGCGAGAGAGCAAACGGGAAAGCAGCTGCAAAGCTGGGAGTGTTGTGCCGAAAGGCTGATTTTGTGTTAGTTTATTATTTCAGTTTAGTGTTTTATTTTCTAGTACCGAAAACCATGAGGGTGAAGGGAAGATACGTTTTGTTTTATTTATCACCTGTGGTGTGTGCTTATTCTCTCTCTCTACTGAGAATAAGAGGTTGTAAGACCGAATTAACTTTGGTTTCCCTGCGTCTTGCTGTCTTCCCAGGGTTTTATTGTTGCGGCATGACAATCATGTATTCATTTATTTATACATGTGACTGCTAAGGAACAACTGAGCAGTGGCAGCTGCTGAGCTGAAAATTGACAGGGCGAAAACATTTTTCTTGATTATCAATACAGTGATTACTTCACAAAATACTCAATACCACCAGATACAGCAAGTTCTCCTCAATTAGGCTATTAAGCTGTCTATTTTCCAGCCTGGAACTGAAACTGAGGTAGTTCTCTATCAGCTGTTTTAATTCATATCGCCTTTCTACATCCCTACTGATGTCCTGTCCTATTCAATATTACTATGACAAACATGATTAAATACGCACTGCACACACAGGATGATAGTCGGTTCTCAAAAATGAGGGATGCTGAGACACAAATTTTTTTGTCAGTGGAGTCTGTTCTGAGGCGCATGCTAAGCAACGCTTTAAGGTGCAACCATTGAGGAAAGGGGAGGGATGCCCTTAACAATAAAAAACAACAAATAGCTGACTCCTGGGATATCTGATATCTGGGAGTCAGCCACCTGTCCTCTGATGAAAATAAAATAAAAACAAAATCACCAAACAGGGGCAAAAGAGGCAGAGGCTCTCAGGTCTATCCTCACTCCTTACAAAACTGCTTCATCTCATTGATGCTTGAGGGCATTTGAGATCTTTTTGTAGATTGTTTCAACTGAGATCAGACTGGCTAAAATCCATATTTCCAGGTTCAGTAGAGAATTAAAGGGATGTAAAAAAGTAATGATACAGTGACTGGAGTGCGCGCTTGCTTTAATCCCTGCTGTTAATCCTCTGGGGTCGACCATGTTTCTGGCGACATGGAATACTCATACTTTTTGTTGAATAACTTCGCTCTCGTTTCGCGTAGGTGTGAAGCCTAGCCTTGTAGCTACAAGTAGAGCCCACCCCCGTGTTTCTAGACCAACCAGAGGTTTCTATATTGACGAGGCATTTTTTTGTGCAGTGGGATGCAAGCTACCTTGCTACTTGTCATTTCCTACACAAAGGTGATAGACTATAGGCAGATCCTTTTCTAAGTATATTTATTTACCGTTTGTGAAATAAAAATGAAAATACTAAGGTTGTTCTGTAATGCTAATTTTATGCTTTTGTGGTAATTTTGCCATACATATAGTCTCCTAAAAAGGATCTATGATAACATACCACATAGGACCAGTTTGTGTGGGAAAAAAAAAAATGCAACGCCTGATAGTGCCATATAGGCTTACGTATATGTAATAGTAACTATCCGAGAGTACCAAAAAATTGGGAAAATAGGCTTAGACCCTAGAGTGTTAATTGCACAACTGTCTCATCCCTGTGTATGATGGTCATGTTGATTGTTGTTGACAGTCTTTTTCTTTGTAACCTTGTGTTTTACATCAGGTTCCTCTGTGAAAGAGATCTCAATGGGGTTCTTCCTGGTAAAATAAAGGATAAATAAACAAAATAATACGTATATGTTTTATTAGATATACTGAATGTATATGCAATGGATATATCCACTCTCTGCATTGTGAGAACATAATGTACCCTGGGGAGCTGAAGCTCCTTTGTGATGTCGGAATGTAGAGAATCATCACGGCAGTTCTATGTTGTTCTTGGGACACTTTGGTTTGGTTTCCATGACGCTGGTCATTGCTGAGACTTGTGAATGTGTGGGAGTAAAGTGATGACTGCTTCTATTGTGCCCTACATGCCGACATCTCAAACAAGCTTCATCACGTTACTCCTAGAGTATTCTATTGTTTAATTTTTATTGCGATGGCACTGGTTTGTGAATGCTTGAGAGTGTCCCTGAGGTGCAAGAGGCCACCTTACCTGGTGTCACTGGTTGCCATGAAGAAGACATCATCGGGGGCATCGATCCAGTTCATCCTGCGGCCCTTGATTGGTGGGAGAGATCCCTGTTTGAGCATGTGCTGACCCCTCTCCCCCGGATTGCCGTTCAGTAGGTAGTTCTTGTTCATCGCAGCCTGCAGACAAGGGAGGGGGGATGATTGATAAGCCACCACCAAACGGCCGATGGGCGAACCCACCCAAGGTTGTGGTGAATAAATACTTTGTACCGCATTTCATTATAGCTTTTCTTTTCTTAACTAAAACAAATCACAACATTTCAGCGCCATCGTAAATAGTTTTTTTAGTTTTTTTTTTACACAAATGCATTTCAAGTTCAGGACATGTTTGCAACTTGAAAAAATCACAGAAAAACAATGCTTCCCCAACTTTCCACAACCCTCCTGTGTAAAAATCTATTTCAGACATAGCTGGAATGCTGTGATATTATTACAAAAGGAAGGTTTTACAATGGTCGCAAAAGTCTTTTTTTCACTTAAACCTACAAAGTTGTAAAACTGGATCTCGGCTACCCTTTGTGCGCATGACATACAATGGAAAGGCCTGGGATTTGAATGCATCACACAGCCAAGGGTTTCTGCCTTTTTTACTATGAGAACTTTCAAAGTTCTGCTTAGTTGACCTAGTGCATTTAATTCTTGGTTGGAATCCATGCACTGAAAATAGCCTATAAGCCTATAAAATATGGATATACTCTAAAGTAATGCCCAGAATCTGTGTGGTTTCCTTTTGATTGAACAAATGATTATTGAAAATGGTTATTGTACATTTCTGCATTTGATTGGCTGAAGTAGACTTTTTCCAATACACAAATGTAGAGAATAAACCAGACAAACTGCATGAGAATAAATATTCAACTTTTTCAATTTAATGCAGAGCAGGATAAGAATAAATCAGGGCTCCAAAGTGAATGGTTCACGGGGGCAATTTTGTTAACTCAGTATCTTCCTTTTGATGGAGTTTAAAGGGGAGCATACAAATAACATACACTACCTGGCCAAAAGAATATGGACACCTGCTCATCAACATCTCATTCCAAAATCATGGGCATTAATATAGAGTTGGTCCACCCTTTGCTGCTATAACAATCTCTCTATAACAAACAATGGTCTGGGAAGGCTTTCCTCTAGAATCTAGATGTTTGGTCATTGCTGTGGGGATTTGCTTCCATTCAGCCACACAAGCCTTAGTGAGGTCGGCCACTGTTTAGGCCTGGCTCGCAGTCGGCTTTCCAATTTATCCTAAAGGTGTTTGAAGGGGTTGAGGTCAGGGCTCTCTGCAGGCCAGTCATTTTCTTCCACACTCATCTCGACAAATTATTTCTGTATGAACTTTGCTTTGTGCACGGGAGCATTGTCATGCTGAAACAGTAAAGGGCCTTCCCAAAACTCTTGCCACAAAGTTGGAAGCTGTAGTGTTAAGATTTCCCTTCACTCAAACTAAGGGGCCTAGCCCGAACCATGAAAAACAGCCCCAGACAAAGGGGTGTCAGGATACTTTTGGCCATGTAATGTATCTTCAGAATATCATTGGTGGTCAACTTTGAAAAAACTATATACAACTCATTATCTGTGCATATCCGAATATGGATTTTGGGTTGGAACTAAGTGGAACTATTACAGCTCCATACAGACCTGCCAATTTTGATATAAAAGTTTACTCCATCTTTTCATATTTAAGTAAATGCTGAGACACTTTCCGAAACAAATTAATCACATTTGTTTTTTTTACCTGTCCTGTGCTCACACAGCAACTTTTGTTGTGCAGTGAAAGTCTTAATGTAATTCTGCATTAACATGGCATCCATACTTCATTTTCATCTTTTAGTTAATCCACACCTCAGAACAATAAATGGCCCTATAATGCACTATAATGCACTCTACAGCTGGTATCTAGCTCCTGCATATCTATATCTCAACAAAAACATTTTCAACGTACAAAATTTCCAAGTTACTGACGCATACAAAGCACTGTCTATACGTCATTAAAACTTGCTAAATCTAGGCCTACCATAAAAAGTATTGACATCAAAATGAGGTCATGTTACAACAAACATTATTGGCTCTTAGCTCACACAAATTAAACAAGCTCTATTCCAAAGCAATGCTATCCAGTGTTTTCTACATTATTTAATGTAACTTGGTCCTGTGTTCATTTGAACTTTGTGTCACATCAAAGTGTCCAATAACAAATACATAAATAAAAAGTGAAACGTCAACATAAATAATTAAATGTACATTTTCTTCCATTTATGTCCTCATTTAATTATTTATTTCCACATTTAATTATTTATATTTATTTAATTATTTCAGGATTGTTGGCCTATGTGTGCACTACATAGGCCATATAGAGATAATTACATGTGTCAACAAAACCACGATTCAGAGCCATTGATTAGAGACATTAAGTTAGATAGCTATCCTTATCTTGCAAATATATTTTTATTCTTAGTATAGCAAAGCAGCAGTAAGAAACATAGCCGCGACATCTCCCCAATGGGAAAACTACTTCGAAGCGACTATCTCCCAAAGACGGAACGCGACAGAGCGTCTACGTCGGCGCTATGTAGCTATAATATGTGTGATATCTGGGGCTAACAGTTAAAAATTCAGTCCCATAGCCCACCTTGTAGTCGTGTAGCTATGAGTCATAAACATTTTTTACGTTGGATATGTGAAGTGATACAGAAAGCATTTCAGAATTATAAATGAGCTTCTCACAAAGAGTATACAGCTGCAAAAGCAATACGTTTAATTTATAGGCTATTATTAGTTAGCAAGCAAGCTAGCTTTCACACAAAATAAAGATGGCGACGACTAAGTTAAAAAAAAACATGTTCTATTGGCTGAAATAGCATCACATGTGCACTTCCTTATATGTCCAAAAGCATCACATGTCCACATCCGTATATGTCAAAAGCATGTGCACATCAAATAATCACTTTGACTGTGTATTGTGCAATTGGCTATTTTGATCAGATGTTGTTATTGGCAGATTTGGCTATAAATGTCCAATGCTAAAAAATATAAATTGTGGGCCTGGAGCATTTGAGATGAAATCAGCAGGAAAAAGAACAAACACAAGAACTCAAGTTCTGGACTTTATTGTGTGGATGTGTGAAGTTGTATCTGAATTCTGTGTTTACATTAGGTCAGAAGGTACAGAAGTTAATGTTCTTAAGGGCTTGTGATTATTTCTGTAGGAAACCCTGAAAAGTGGCAAACTTTCTGTGCTGTGTAGGTATGGGGTAGGCCTATGCCCTGCCAACCTGTACCTTGGCAGATCCCATCCCAAAAAGGTATTAACTAACAAATTTACACGATTACCAATTGTTTGCGAACACTCCTCCTTGGCTTTGTTCACGGCAATAGTGTTGCTTTTTGCCATCATGATTATTTTATGTTCTTCATATCCATCCACATCCATACGTTTCAGTATTTCTTCCTCAGAAGGGTAATACGCTGCTTGAGTATGGTCCATGCTGTACTGCGATAGGCTCATTGTTGCAGACACCACCCTTCTATGGGAACGTGCACAGAGCTTGATTAACAAGGCCTGTGTTTAACAAGGCTTAACAAGTTGATCTGTTAATATTGATTTTTTTTTTTTGGGGGGGTTTTTGTAAAGCCAATGTCATGGATTGCGCCTTCCTTCCCTTATCTCCGCGCTTAGTATTCCTTTTTTCCGTTTACCTGTAATCTATCTGATTTTTCTGTGTTCTGCTACGGGTTTTGCTTTCGCCTCAGTGATTAGTGAGTTCACCTGTCCTGCATTTCCGCTCACTATTTATACCCCACTTCCTCCTTTTCTCATTGCTTCCATGTTATTTAATGTAACATTCTAGCCGGTAAAGGTATAGGAGTTGTACGTGCTATCGACCGCTTTGCTTCTCATCGCGGGACTTGTTAGCCGTACAGTTTAGAAAAATTATTTCAGAGCAGAGGTTTTGGTTTCTTTGTTTTCCACTCAAACCTACGAGTGCTCTCGCCCTAAGATTTAGTTTTTTTTTTATTTCCTTTCTTTTGTTCACTCCACAACGGGAGTTAGATAAGTTTAACTGCTTATTTATTTTGTTTGCTTGGATATCGAGCTCCTCGCTTTTTATCGCAAGGTTATTTGTGTTCTCATTATTTTCCCCGTCCACTACGGATTATTGTCCGTCTTAGGATCTGTCGCACCTGGACCTCCAATATTTCCTCTGTGTCTCTGGGCATAGAGATCCCCTACAGCCAACTAACAGAAAGAAACCAGCTGAGCATGCAAATATAAAAGATAAAAGTGTATCATGTCCACCACCCCTCCCTTTGCATACCTTTCACACGGGCCCCATTCATTCACCCTTTTCAAACACACCCATTTCACAGACCATCGCCACACCTCATATTTTATTTTTAGATAGCCTGTATGTCTGGTCATTATCTGATGAAAGGTCTGAAAGGTACAGGTTATGTGGGAACTTCATGTAATGTTATTTTTATCACCCTGAGACTGCATAAAAAAATGTTCTAGTGAAACTATTTTCTAAAATATGACTTATTTTATTTTTATTGAATGTCCCTTGTAGTGTAGGCTTCAGCATAGTAGAATGGTTCTTCAGATTAAGACCAGAGACTACAGGGAACAAAAAATAATTGCTGGGTTTTAGGAGAATATGCTGAACACATATGATTGGATACCATAAAAAGCAGCCTAAATATTTCAGGTAGTGTTCAGATCCCACAGTCTACAGTCTGGGTGATGTGAGGTTACAAGGTGGTCTTGATATCACTGATCAATAAAACCAATGTGTATAAACCTGAAAGTAATTTGTGGGTGAACCTATCATGACTGACTCAATCTCTCCCTAAAACCTACTAATGAAATAGATTCATTGGAAGATGAATTACCCAGTAAAAATAACAAAAAGGATTGGGCAGTGATGGCTTAATGTCTGGAAGGTTCGAGTTGTTGAGGGTTTAAAGTTTCAGGATTAAACCAGTGGTGTCAATCTATTCCCCAGAATGCATCTCTCTTCACACCACACCACACAATGATATAATGTAGCATTCATCTGAACCTGCATAATCAGTCACAGTACATGATCCTGTTATACTTACAACCGGTCTTACTTGGCTGTGATTTGTTAGCCCTGCAAAGAGAGAGAGAAAAAAAATTATAGCCAAGTCAGTTAAAACATCACCCTAAATATAATTTAAGGATCCATTTATTTAAAAATATATTTAGATATGCAGTCAAGCCAGAAAGTCTGCCCACCCCTTTCACCTTCTCCACGTTTTATTACGTTACAGATATATTCTACAATAATAATAATAATAATAATAACTTTATTTATATAGCACTTTTCATACAGAATGCAGCCCAAAGTGCTTTACATTATACAATGAGTAGTAACACAAGTAAAAACATAAAAATAGTTCCACACAATGCAAAAATCACAAGTATAATAAAAATAGGTAAGGTGAATAGTTAAAATAATTAAAAATTAAAAGGAGTTAGTTAAAAGCAATATTAAAAAGGTATGTTTTCAACTGTCGTTTAAAAATGTCCACTGAGCCGGCTTCTCTAATACTTTTTGGGATTGAGTTCCACAGCTGAGGTGCATAAAAGTTAATAGATTTTTTTCCCCCTCAAAATTCTACACAAAATAGCCCATAATGACTAAGTGAAAACAGGTTTTGAGACATTTGTGCTAATTTATAAAAAATCTAAATGTAAAATATCATATGTACACAAGTGTGCACACCCTTTGATATGACACCCAAAAGTGAGCTGAGGTGCATTTTGTTTCCACTGATACTGCTTGAGATGTTTCTACAACTTGAGTCCACCTGTGATAAATTCAATTGATTGGACATGATTGGGGATTGCCAACGCCTATATAAGGTCCCACAGTTGACAGTGCATGTCAGAGCAAATGCCAAGCCATGGTGTCAAAGGAATTATCTGCAGACCTCAGAAACAGGATTGTGTCAAGGCATAGATCTGGAGAAGGGTACGGAAAAATCTCGGCAGCTTTACAGGTCCCAAAAAGCTCAGTGGCCACCATCATTCATAAATGGAAGTTTGGAACCACCAAGAATCTTCCTAGACCTGGCCGCCCGGCCAAACTGAGCAAACGGGGAAGACGGGCCTTGGCCAAGGAGGTGAGCAGGAACCCAAGGGTCACTTTGACAGAGCTCCAGCGTATCCTTGTGGAGATGGGAGAACCTTTCAGAAGATCAACCATCCAGGCAGCACTCTACCAATCAGGCCTTTATGGTAGAGTGGCCAGACGGAAGCCCCTCCTTAGTAAAAGGCACATCAAAGCCCGCTTGGAGTTTGCCAAAGGGCACCTAGAGGACTCTCAAACCATGAGAATCAAGATTCTCTGGTCTGATGAAACCAAAATTGAACTTCTGGCCTGAATACCAAGAGTCACATCTGGAGAAAACCAGGCACCGCTCATCACCTGACTAATACCATCCCTACAGTGAAGCATGGCGGTGGCAGCATCATGATGTGGGGATGTTTTTCAGCAGCGGGAACGGGGCGACTAGTCCTGATAGAGGAAAAAATGAATGCAGCTAAGTACACCAAGATCCTTGAAGAAAACCTGCTCCAGAGCGCTCTGGACCTCAGACTGGGGCGAAGGTTTACCTTCCAACATGACAACGGCCCAAAACACACAGCCAAGAAAACAAAAGAGTGGCTACGGAGAATGTCTGTGCATGTCCTTGAGTGGCCCAGCCAGAGCCCAGACCTGAATCCAATTGAACATCTGTGGAAAGAGCTGAAAATGGCTGTGTACTGACGCTCCCTATCCAACCTGATGGAGCTTGCAAGGATATGCCAAGAAGAATGGGCAAAAATGTCCAGAAACAAGTGTGCCAAGCTCGTAGCTTCTTTCCCAAGACACCTTGAAGCTGTAATCGCTGCCAGGTGCAGCAACCAAATATTAGGCTAAGGGTGTGTACAGATATGTAACCCCTAAATAACCTATTTTTGTCAGTAAAATAAAATTGCATATTTTCTAAAAACCTGTTTTCACTTCGTCATTATTGGCTATTGTGTTTAGATGTTTGAGGCAAAAAATTAACTCAATCTATTGTAGTATAAGTCTGTAACGTAATAAAACAAGGGGTGTGCAGACTTTCCGGCCTGACTGTATATACAGCTCTGGAAAAAATTATAAGTTGTCTCGCTGTTATTTTGGTTCTGTACTCTAGCACTTTGAGTTTGAAAGGATACAATGACAATGAAATGCAGACTGTCAGCTTTCATTTGAGGGTATTTTCATCCATATCGGATGAACCGTTTAGAAATTATAGAACATTTTGTACATCAAAAAATATTCGGCAGTTTAACATAATGTAGAATAAAGTAATATTTTTTTATATTTGGTCGCATATCCTTTGCATGCCATGACTTCCTGATGTCTGTGACCCAACAATATCAAAAGACACTTGTTATCTTATTTTCTGGTACTATAACGTCTCTTCATTTAAATGGATCTCTGGGGTATATGGGAATTGGGGGTTGGGACTAGCTTTAGCTGTAAATTATGCTGGAAAAGTATGGAATACATGGTTGGTAAAATGGCTGTAAGTCATCAAGGGTCTGACGTATCAAACAAGCCTCAAACCATCACTCTGCTGCCAGATATGCAGTAGATATGAATGGATCACTTTAAGGGTTATCCTTTCAAACTAGAGTACAGAACCAAAATAACAATGAGACAATTGATAATTTTGCAGTGGTCTAAATTTTTTCCAGAGCTGTATATGTTTGTTATATATACAGTGCCAACCAGAATTATTGGCAACCCTGGAAAATATGAGCAAAAAAACATTTAATATTTTCTCAAAAAAACATGTCACAATTATTGCCAATGCTGGAAATAGTTACAAACAAAACATAATTGAAGTATATGCCCATTCATATATTACTTTTTAAAAAGCACAGGAACTATTATGTCATCATTCTCAACTTCCTGTTTCACTGAAGTATAAATATGATTTGGCATACAGGCCAACATCCCTTAGGGTTAATTCCAATTGCTTATTTTCACTAGTACGGTGCATCCCAATATTTAAAAAATGCATCCTCTTTTTCTCCACTACCATCTTCTCTCCTCCGTGCCTTGGAAACTGATCTTTGTGTCCTAATTTAATGTTACTGATTACATATTAATGGTTACATATTAATTAGTGTCTCGACGCAAACCACAATGTAATGTACATTGTATACTGTATATGCAACTACTTGTGCAAGCGTACAGGCTGTTTTGCATACTTCCTTGTAGGAGACGAGTGAAGAAAAGGAGGTAAGGAGTGAAGAATATTGGGACGCATCCCTTGCATCGTTTCTTCGCTGCCTAGTTCTGCCCAATGGAGGACACGAAGAAAGGATGCAAGGATGGGATACGAGAACGGAGGAATCGAGGCAACATGCATTAGGCAAATGTATCGTCCTTACTCAGTTAAGCCTCAGCATCATATGATGATTTTTAGCCTCTTTTTTCATGAATAAACGTGGCTTTTATTAGTCATAAAGAATTAATCTCATCACGGATTAAAGCACTTTATAATAAATGGAAAGGAACGGTAAAATTGCATTTGTGTAGGGGTGTACCTGCAACATGGCAGATGGGGAGAGGTGAATAATTTATGTCACACGTTCCGAGAAAATGCTTCCTCATTGGGCGGAGCTAAGGAGCGAGGAAAAGACGCAAGGAAAGGATGCAAAAAGTGAAAATAAGCAATTGGAATGAACCCTTTATCCGTCCTCATCTCCTCGGTCCTCGCCTGACTCAGTAATCGATCGAGGTCCGCCCCCACCATTATTCAGCACAGCTGATCTTAAATTGGCCCACAATTAGTCACACCTGGGAGAATTCCAATCAATAAGTTATCTGCAAGACACACCATCCACACTAATCCAACACTCAGTTCATGAAAATGGTGAATAAAACTCATTATGCAGACATTGATAATTAAAATTTAAAAAAACACACACATAAACACACACAAACATCCTGTCTCTACAGTGAAGGATACTCCTTTACAGCACTCTGTTGGGGATCTCTATGCCGGAGACACGGAGGAAATAGTCCAGATGCGATAGATGCGGAATCTTAAAGTGTTCAAATGAACACCACTGAAATGGACAATAATCCGTAGTGGATGGGGGAAAATAAGGAGAACACAAATAACCTCGCGATAAAAACGAGGAACTCGATATCCAAGCAAAACAAAATAAATAAGCAGTCACGCTTATCTAACTCCCATTAGTGGAACAAATAAAAAGAAAGGAAGGAGAAAACTCAAAAAAAAAACAAAGACTGCTCTGAAATAAGAATCGAATTGCTTTTACTAAATTGTACTGCTAACAAGTCCCGCATTGAGAAGTAAAGCGGTCGATAGCAGCACAACTTCCTATACCTTTTACTGGCTCGAATGTTACGTGAAATAACATTGAAGCGATGAGAAAAGGAGGAAGCGGCGTATAAGTAGTGAGCGGAAATGCATGACAGGTAAACTCACTAATCACCGAGGCAAAAGCAAAACCCGTAGCGGAACACAAAACAGGGATAAAGCAAAGTTCGTAGTCGTGGGGCGTAGCAGGAGTCAGACCGAAGTCCTATCCGCGGGGCAGAGGTACAAAACAGACAGCAGGCAAAACTCGTGGTCAAAAACAGGCAGTGGAAACAATAGGCAGGCAGTAACGATGGTCAGTAAACAGGCTAGATTAAGAACGGTAGTCAAAACAATGGAAATCGCTCAAAAGTGACAGTAGTGAACTAAAGGCAACAATTTCGCAAGGACATGACATGAACACTGATCTTATATGCAGGTGTAGACAGGTGCAGACATTAGCTTGAGAGCAGCAGGAAATAGAAAACAGCTTGACAAAATGAGACACGTAACAAGGCAATTAGTAAATCGTTAGTAGTTATCCTATCCTAGACCTGACATTAGTAATTTAGTAACTGACATGCACGAGAAACGTAAGGTAAACATGAACACATAGTTAGAGAGTTAGTATTACCCAATCCTGATCTAATGTTAGTATATTAGTAAATAGACACGGGAGAATGAAACAATTAGGGAAGCGTGAGTGACAGCAAGAGAAAGAAACAGCATGAACGCAAGGCTGCGGAAAAACATGGAAATGTGTATGCAAACAATGAACTGCATTGTAACATAAACAGAACACAAGCAAGACATAAACAGAAAATAAACTGTGACAAACACGAAACATGAAACATGGCATAAACATGACGTAACAGCCACTCCTCCAAAGCCAACTTGACCGCAAGCAATTCTCGATCCCCTACATCATAATTCCTCTCCGCCGATGTTAGGACGCGAGAAAAATAAGCGCAGGGGTGCATTTTGTGGTCAAGTGGCAAGCGTTGGGACAGAATGGCTCCGGTGCCTAGCTCGGAGGCGTCCACCTCTACCACAAAGGGAAGAGAGGGGTTGGGGGTAACAAGAATAGGTTCAGAAGTGAATCTTTTTTTAAATTCCGTGAACGCAGCCTCCGCCTTAGAATTCCATTGGAACTGGCCAACAAGGTTCTTTTTAGTAAGCGCAGTAATGGGAATAAATCGACGATAAACATTTTCAAAACCTAAAACGCGTTGCATCTGTTTCACGGAAGATGGTGTGGGCCAGTTCTTTACAGCGGAAACCTTCTCCGGATTCATCTGTACCTTACCCTCTCTAACGATAAAACCCAAAAATGAAACCGAGCCAGTGTGATAGACGCACTTCTCTGCTTTACCAAATAATTAGGCCTTGAGAAAAGCATAAAGAACCTGACGAACGTGACCGACGTGTGTGGGAGGATCGGGCGAAAATATTAAAATATCGTCAAGATACCTCCAGCATCTCCCTCAGCACATCGTTAACTTACGCCTGAAAGACAGAGGGGGCGCTAGTGAGCCCGAACGGCATGACGAGATATTCGAAATGCCGACTGTGCATGTTAAAAGCTGTCTTCCACTCGTCGCCCTCGCGAATGCGAACGAGGATATAGGCGTTACGTAAGTCCAGCTTCGTGAAGACAGACGCCCCCTGAAGACACTCGAAGGCGGAATTCATAAGGGGAAGGTGGTACCTGTTCTTCACCGTGATGTTGTTTAGGGACCTGCAATCGATACAGGGTCTGAGACCTCCGTCTTTCTTTTTTACAAAAAGAAAACCCGCCTCTGCAGACGAGGTGGAAGGTCTAATAAACCCATTAGCCAAAGCCTCCTCAATGTATTCACGCATAGCTGCGCTCTTGGGAATGGACAAGAAATAAAGAGACCCTCTAGAGGGAATAGTGCCCGGGTATAGCTCTATAGCACAGTCATAGGGTCTATGAGGTGGTAGCGAGGTGGAACGTTGCTTCCTAAATGTCTCCGCGAGATCGGCGTACTGTTTGGGGACATTAGCCGGCAGCTGGAATTCGAGCGCCCCTCCCACTTCAGCAACGTCAGAGTGAATCTCTGAAACCCGTAGCGGAACACAGAAAAATCTGATAGATTACCAGTTAAAGACAAAAAGAATAAAAAACGCGGAGATAAGGAAAAGAAGGCATGATCCATGACACACTCCTTTCTCATTTATAAGCATTGACACCCCACAGAAGAGTCTAAACCAAAGCCTGGATATGTGATGATGACAAAGGGTTCATTCCAATGGCTTATTTTCATCCTTTCCTCGCTCCTTAGCTCAACCCAAGGGAGGACGGAGAAATCGAGGCAACGTGCATTAGGCAAATGAAACATCCTTGCTCAATCAAGCGTCAGCATCATATTATGCTCACGTGCTTAACTACAATGCTTTTTAGCCTCTTTTTCATGAATAAACGTGGCTTTTGTTAGTGATGAGGATTGAGTGTCATTATGGATGGATATGGATAGCGCTTTATAATAAATGGAAAGGAACAATAAATTTTCATTTGAGCAGGGGTGTGCCAGCAATGTGGCAGATGTGAAGAGTGGTTGATAATTTATACATGTCATGCGTTCCGAGAAAAGGCTTCTGCAAAGGCTACACTTGTGTTTCCTCACTGAAGCACCCTCCAGGAGCCTCCTCGTTCCCCACTCCTCACACCCTCAGAGGAGCATTTAGCGGTTTGGAATGTCCTTAAAGATGGCAGACCTTGATCGATTTCTGGGTCAGGTGAGGAGCGAGGAGATGAGGACAGATAAAATAAGTGATTGGAATGAACCCAAAGACAATGTAACGTGGACCCTTTTGATAAGCTACTGCTAAGGAACTTGGCTTGTAACTCAAAAGTTGCAGGTTCAATTCCCAGGAAGAACACTGCCTGAAAACACTGATGTACCACTGAGCAAGGTACTTAACCTGATTTGCTTCAGTAAACATCCAGTTGTAAAAATGGACTGTATGGAAAAACAGTGAGCTATGTAAGTCACTGAAAAAGAGCATCAGCTAAATGGCGAAATGTTAATAATAAGTGAGTGTGGGTCAAAGGTGATGTCATACCGTACCTCGTAATGGCATCAGCAAACGCTTCTTGATGTTCGCTAATGGGGATAAAACAAAAACACGGTAAATGTTGTCATGCGACACTTGGGGACGCAGCAATTGTGCTTGTCACATGATGCTTCCTTACAGGTAATTATGGATCATTGTGCTTAGCCGATTTGAGGAGTGACATTCTTTCTCTTAGATAAAATTGACAAAGCAGTGGCATCAGTACAGATAAAAAGTGCACTGTACTGTAGAATACTGCCCGTACTGCCGTATGGGACTTCCACAGATATATTCCATTAGTGCATTATAGGATAATTTAATATGATTTCATCAGATACAATTTTGGTCTCTGATGCATTGGCCTTACCAAAATAGCATGTTTTTTTTTAAAAAAATGTTAAATGGATAATGCCCTCATAAAAGATGCGTTTCTAATAAATAGCTTTAAAGGGATAGTTCACCCATTTTGAAAAATTAGATTTTGTTTTACTTACCCCCCAAAATAGTATGTAAGGCTGTTGTGATGCTGTCCTGGTATGAGCGTTGTAGCTAAAATTAGCTAAACTTTAATTGGAACAATGCTAACGATTAGTATCTAGCCATTGGATCGAATTGCCCCTCGGCTATCTTTTGTTTAAATAACCGCATAAATCCACTGAAATTGTTAAATAAAGGTTTAGTTTGATGGTATGTAGTATAAAAAGTATGGAAAAGTTGCCAGTTTTTTTTGTGATCGGTAGACCTACTTCATGCTGCAGTGTGCTGTTCCGGGAGGCAGTGTAGTATAATGGTTAAGGAACTGGACTTGTAACCAAAAGGTTGCAGGTTCGATTCCCAGGTAGGACACTGCCGTTGTACCCTTGAGCAAGGTACTTAACTTGAATTGCTTCAGTATATATTCCAGATGTATAGGAATGGATAAATGTAAGAAGTTGCGTAAGTCGCTCTGGATAAAAGCGTCTGCTAAATGCCTGTAATGTAATGTAATGTTCCTAGGTGGCTCGTGCGAGAGGTACATAGGAGGGGGGACGGGGATGTTTCACTTCATAAACACAACAAGCTTGCCATGATGTTCTCGCATGGAGTGATACTAAAAGTTACCAGTTCTCTTACTGGATGTTAATAACTTAAATCTAAACAGAGCTAGGCTGAAAGGACATATACAGGACATTCATATATTTATAGTGTAAGGCTGGAAAAAGTGTTATCAGTCCTAAACCCTTGCAGCTGGTGGTGATTTCCTGGAGGGTGCAATAAAACAATTTACTTGATGGCCTGAGAACCTGTTCTGACTTCTCACGGCCTCGTAACCTACAGCTGGGGTTGAACTTACAACTGGACATCAGAAACGGCATCCGCACAGGTCTTTTACGGCCTAGATTCTGGACTGAATGGTGAACATATTAAACAAAGCTGTATATGTATATTGAATCATATGTATGCATGTAAATTGGTAATTGTGGAAGTATAAAGTAATTGTGGATAATATGATAAATGTGGTGAACCTGGATAATACTAATTGAAGTGTGTGGTATGTGAAAGTATAGGAGGGGGAGAAATAAAGAATGTGAAAGGAGGATTGTATAGGTTATCAGGGATGCGCTTGTCCATATAAGTGTCTGGAACCTAGAGTGGCCATCACCGGGACCTCACCTGATATCTAGATATGATAGAGAAGATCATAAGATCACGCGCCGTCGTTCAAAGAGTCTTATTACTGTCACTAGGTTGGGGGAGGTAGACTCTGTTTCTCTCCCTGGAGGGGGTCCCTGCGTGGTGAAACTGCTCTTCCTGCCAGACCTTATTTGGACAAACAAAGGGACTTGTGGAGTGGGCATACCGGCGCTGTACTGCATTTAAGGACATCCCAAAGGGAGACTCAAGGAGAATCTGCTTAACAGTTCTCCTGGTACCATAGTCACACCGTACGGAATCATTTGGTGATATACTTTGTTTGTGAACTTGTTCATGTTTATTTGTCTTGACAGCATGTTATCCTGTGTTTAGTTATAGGCATTGAATGTGTTCGTGTTTGTTCTCACAGTTTTAACCAGTGATTATTTGTCATTAATAAACTACCATGTTTTCATATCAACTGCATCTTTCTTTTAATCCTTTTTCCCAGCTTCAATTGTCTGCATGATCTGAGCTGCAGCGTTCCAAGCTAATGACCTCCCTGCCTGTTATCAAATTATTTTTATATTTAACGTGCGTGGCTCTCATCCATCTTATACCCTTTTCAGCCTAAATTATGACTGAAGACTCAGGGGGACAATTCTGACCCAGGACCGACTGATCAGCGGCCTGGTACAGACGTGGCAGACTCAAGTTGGGTAGGCAGCAAGTGACGGTCCAAATGTAAAGGTTGGGTGGTGTATGGTTCTAGTAATTTGATATGGGAATCCATGGGCGTCCTACGCCGATTCTTGTCAAATTTGCCTTAAGGAGCCCTTTAAATACACCCAGAGTAGTGCATGGTTCTGGTGATTTGATATGGGAACCCATGGGCATTTATGCCGGTTCTTATCAAATTTGCCTTAAGGAGCCAGGTTCTGGTGATTTGATATGTGAACCCATGGGTGTTTTTACGCCGGTTCTTGTCAAATTTGCCTTAAGGAGCCCTTTAAATGTACTCAGACTGGGGCTCGCAACTATCTATGATAAATGAATATCATGTATTGTGTTGACTAGACCCCCAACCTCTGCGTTCGCCACCGAACTGAGCTTCAGCAATAATGTTGATTCCGGCAAACATATATTGAAGTAATGATGGTACCTAAGGGCGAGTTGAGTGTAAACACTCCGAGCTCCACGCATGTTTAACCAAAATTCTAAATTATAATTATAAATGGAGTCAGATAAACGAGTAAATAAAATAATAATATTTCTAAATAACTTTTACCTTTTCCCACAGCAAGAGTGGAATACATCACGTTTAAACTTTCGCTCCGAGCTATTCCCTCATTGGTCTAGTAATTGCGGATTCTACAATAGCAATTTGAGAAAAAATATAATTCTTGTGCACTCTGTAATCATATGTGCATTTTTGTTTCCAACAATAACACATGTAAAGTTGTTGTTAAACCTTATCTGAGTGGATTTAGATGGTTATTTAAACAAAAGTTAGCCAGGGGGCAATTAAATCCAAGATGCTAATCGTTAGCATTGTTCCAATTTAGGTTGATACGCTGATACCAGGATAGCATCACTACAGCCTTACATACTACTTCAGGAGTAAGTAAAACAACATAAAAAATAATAGACAGATAGCCTTGTCGAACATCTTCAAAGACTGTTTTTATACTGAAGCAACTTTAATGTTCTGGAAGCCAAACATGACATACTAACTTGTAACCACTCAATGAGTACAAATTATTTTAATTAGAGGAATGGAAAATATATACCATTTCCGAAAATATTTAAGCAAGTACATAATAAACAGTAGACCAGGCAACCTGTACCAGACACTGACCATTTTAAATGTAAAAAATAGAAGTAAAGATTCCTCTTACGTTAAGTGAAATGTGAAAAAATACTCTCCTCTGTAACACATAGCATTTTGACAATTTTGCGTAAAAAATTTTTGTGTGTTCGTGAGTGCAGGAGCTTGTGTGCCTGTGATAATGGGGTTGTGAGTGTGGCAACGGGGGTATGACTTTGTGAGCGACCATGCAAGTGTAGGGTGTTGTGTGTTTATGTATGACAGTGGAGTTGTGTGCATTTGTGTATGACTGTGGAGTTGACTGTATGACTGTGGAGTCATTGAATCCAGATATCTTGGCCTCTGTAATGTCACAATGTCACAACGCTTTCAATTCACACTGCTCCGCCATTTTAGATGACGTCGCTCCCCTGGTGACACGCAGCTCTCTAGCTGTAAACACATCCCCCTGGTTAACAGAGGACATCCGTAGATTGAAACGGCTCTGTCGCAAAGTTGAGCGGCTGTGGAAAACCACTAACCTCCAGGTACACCGTCTCCATCTGAAGGACCTTTATTGTGACTTCAACAATTTGGTCAAAAATGCCCGGGCTACCTATTTCTCCAATCTCATCTCCTCCAGCAAGCACAACCCCAGAGTATTATTTAAAACCATAAATACTATTGTAAACCCGTCAACCCCCTCTGTTCCTATTTTTTCAAATGACGACTGCAACCGTTTTCTTTCTTGCTTTGTAGACAAGGTAGCTGATGTGAGGTCGAGTATCACCCCCTCCCACTCCCCCCTCCCTATCTGTCCAGTTAGGCAGGCCACGCTAGGCAATTTCTCCTGCATTACCTTAGCCGACCTGACAGTTGTAGTGAGCTCTATGACATCTTCATCAAGCCTTCTGGATGTTTTACCAACTTCCATGCTAAAATAATTTTTTTCATGTGTCGCCCCGCCCCTGCTCCACATTATAAACAGCTCCATTGTCTCTGGCTCCGTCCCATCATTTTTTAAGCAGGCGGTTGTTCAGCCCCTCCTTAAAAAACCCAACCTAGATCCCTCCCTCCGAAGAATTACAGGCCCATCTCAAAGCTCCCATTCATGTCCAAAGTTTTAGAAAAAGTTGTTGCTAACCAACTCAACACATTTCTGAATAACAATAACATCCTTGACAAATTCCAATCAGGTTTCAGAAAACACCACTCCACAGAATCAGCTCTCCTCAGGGTCTCCAATGACATCATGATGGCATCGGATGCAGGTGACTGTGTAGTTCAGGTGTTGTTGGATCTGAGTGCAGCATTTGACACGGTGGACCACGCCATCATGCTAGATAGACTCAGGGAGTGGGTAGGCATCTCAGGGTCTGCCCTCCAGTGGTTTGCCTCATACCTCAGTGGGAGAAGTTTCTCCGTGGCTGTGGGCCCGTTTTCATCATACAGCACTTCCCTATCATGCGGCCTGCCCCAGGGTTCTGTTTTAGCCCCCCTTCTTTTTTCCCTTTACATGCTCCCCTTAGGCCCCTTAATTAGCAAATTCAAGGGGGTCTCGTATCATTGTTATGCAGATGATATCCAGATTTATTTCTCTTTCAAACCCGTCAAAACGGAAAATTTAATCACCCTGATTGCATGTCTGTCTGCCATTGAGGAGTGGATGTCAAGCAACTTCCTACAGCTCAATGCATCTAAAACGGAAGTCCTGATCTTAGCGGCTGATAACATCGCCTCTAAGATAGCAAGCCATCTGGGATCATTTAGTGGTAACGTTAGGGCAAATATAAAAAACCTTGGTGTAACTTTCGATCATGCTATGTGACTAGATACACATATCAAACTTCTGACATGTACTTGTTTTTTCCACCTCAGGAACATTGCCAAGCTCAGGGGCGTTCTATCAAACGTAGAACGAGATGGCTATCTATGCCTTTACCTCATCCCGGCTTGATTATTGTAACGCTCTGTTCTCCTGCCTCAACAAAACATCAATAAACCGGTTACAACAGGTCCAAAATGCTGCAGCCAGATTACTCACTCGGTCCAAAAAAACATGCCACATCACTCCGATCCTTTCCGCCCTGCACTGGCTCCCTGTCCATCTCAGAACACAATTTAAAGTCCTTGTCATCACATATAGAGCTGTCCATGGCCAAGCCCCCGCCTACATTCACGACCTTATCCACCCTTACAGGATAAACCGGGCCCTGAGGTCCTCCGAGCAAGGCCTTTTAAGGGTGCCACGAACAAGATTAAAAACTAAGGGGGACCATGCCTTTGAGGCGGTGGCCCCAAGGCTATGGAATGAACTCCCCCAGGACCTGAGAGCCTCAGTCTCAGTGGAGATTTTTAAGGGGCAGCTGAAGACTCACCTTTTCCGACAAGCTTTTGGGGTGTCGGGGGAGGTGAGTTTTTAGCTGTCCTACATTGTTGTTTCGTCATAAACTGTACTGCTGTGTTTCATGCCTTTTTTTGTACATGTTGTATTGTGTACTGTCTGTAAAGCACTCTGTACATTCGTGTTGAGAAGGGCGCTATATAAATAAAGTTTTACTTACTTACTTACACAATGCTACCGATGTCTTGGCAAGAATGTTAGCTTTTAAACACAGTGTACAGATGAAAGTTATTATTAAATATATTTTTTTAAATTCTTACTGTTTGATTAAGAGGAGTGCTTGCCATGGTGAGGGTGCCTTAGAGGGTTAAAGTATTTAACATATCTAATGTGAACAATACATTTAATGACAACAATATATTTTAAATAATCCATGGATGGAATTATCTCAGGAGATATTATTTAATACAGCCATTGCTCTCCCTCCATACTGAGAAGACTGTTGTTGGCAGACTGTAGTAGTTCAAAGGATGCGGCGGGGCTGAGCCCAGGGGCGTGCCAGCAAACAGAAGATCACACGCTGTCCAAATAGTTGCCCACGCCATGTAGGCTACTCATTGTACACAGGCTGTAGGCAATCACACTACCTGCAAGATATCAACAATATTGGTTTCCATTTCAATGGGTGCACATGTGGTCACTGCACTAGAATCTCACCAAGAGAGAATGTCTGTTGTAGGGAAGTTGCAAAGGTAAATGTGTAGCATGCATATAATACAACTCCTGGCTCAACTATGCTTTATACTATATATTTATTTTTAATAAACTATATCTATATATTTTTTTAAATATATAAACTAGCTAGCTAGAATAAAAAACGAACTATCAAAAAACAAGGGACTATCAAGCTAACTATAAAATAAATACCAAAAATTGGTTACTATAACTTACTAGAATATTCAAAAAAGCAAAACTGTAAGCTAGCTATATATATTGCTCCCTCTCTCCTCTCCCCTTTCATGGCATGCAGATCAACGACTGAGATTCACTTTTATAGCTGGGGCGTAGCCCGCCCTCGCTCCAAAACTTAATTTCAATTTCGTCAATGGGAGGAATACATCAGCTGGAGGAAGTTTCTGGCCAATGACAGACTGGATGTGCTAACGTTTTACCACTATAGACACTTTTGAGCCAGATTATTTGGGTTTACGCTGTTTTGCACTGACCATGGTAAAATGTCAAGATTTGGACCAGAATCAATCAGTAGCACTTAGAAAAAAACAAATGTATCAGTTTTCATAAAAAATAAATGGTTTTAGTGCTTTGTTACCCTTTAAAAGAGAATGGGATATGACATTTTGATTGGTTTATTGCATGTCATGCCCAAGACACACCTATAATGAATGAAGAGACTAAATTCAGCCCATTTGCACATTGCGCCGTGTTTAGCGCTGAAAAGAACATGCCATCTAACTAGCAAAAGTGGACTTGGACACGCCCTAAATGCACTTTGCGCCATGCATTTAGATCAAGCGCTAAGATTGTCAAGATAGAGCCCACAGTGTCATAAAGGCGAAGCACTAATGTTATGGAGTTCCATTAAGTGCGAGAGTGGGTGAATTAGCGTTCAATAAGCTAGTGTAGGAGAGTCCGGGGTGAAAAGCTACCGCTTTTTATTTTTTCCATCTTTATATAAATACGGATTTAGGTAGAGTGAACACATTTTTTTGTGAGAGACAACATAGAGGCTACATAGCAGTCATAAAGGACCATAAACAGCTAAGTAGGCTATATGTGCAGTAAGTAGGATTACAAGACTTGCTTTTCAGCTCTGAATGTTGGGTGCAAACAGATCCGTAGAAACTGTTGTTTTGTTGAATACGTTTAAAAAAAAATTACATTCAATGCCCTTTTAATGTCATACAGAAATCACCAATTTACATAATTTCTTAAGAGGACAGACTAAATAAAACTATTATGATGCAGTACATAAACTTTTATTAACACAAATACAATTGTACACCTTTTATTTGTTTTTATTTGATGGGGAATGAACGTGATTTGTAGATCAGTTTTGAGGTCTAGGCTATTTTGTCCATGCTTCCGCAATCTCTGAACCATCTTCCCCCTCCCCTGCTTTCCCGTGCAGATCTAGGCAATGTCTGAATCAGCACTATTGAGTATGCCAATTGAGTATAATTTTTTAAAAGCGTGTTAAGTATGCAACAGTTCTGAAAATTGAGTGTTCTTAATATCCCTGGATGATATATTTATTTCTGGGTTTTCTCGGATAATACTACGGATATGTTGTTTGCATACTGCATGTCACTAAACAGTATGCAGTATGCTCGTGCACAGTAAACAGGACGCAGTAGATAGGGCTCTGATTTGGACACAGCCCTACACTCATATAGGTTCTCTCTTGAATTGAAACAACGGAAATCCATTGCAGTGACGGAGAACTTTAATCCCTACATGTCTAGTAATAATGTTTATTTAACATTTTCCCAGTTCGTAATATTCCCTGTGATGTGAAATTTAGAGGGACCTAACGTTAACTAGGTATCGATATACTTAAATGAGGCTAGGGTGCTAGACGTTTTAACGCGCAAGCCCCAAGGAATGTTAGGGAGTCACTTTGTTATCTTTTCAGACAGGCTAGAAACAAAAAAGGTGTGTGTGTTCATCTGGTTGCCTGTGTGTGTGTGTGTGTGTGTGTGTGTGTGTGTGTGTGTGTGTGTGTGAGAATGGGTCCGTTACCTAATTTTTGAGATAAGTATGCATATGCTTCATCAGTCTGATTATATGAATGTAAATGATCAGTGTGAATATATGAATGTAACTAAAACGGGAAAATTAGGGAGACTCGCGCATTCTGTTAGAATGTGTTTTGCAATATAGCTGTTTTTGCTGAGAGCGAGTTTTTCCTTTGTATTTTCCAGCGTGTGTGTGTGTGTGTATATGTGTCCTTGATTTAAATGTGTCGAAGATGAGATCATACTGTGTGATGTATTTTATTCCGGTTTAATAGGGCACCAGATAAGACTAACTAGCTTGGGACAGTCATCCATTGACCAATGGCGATAAAAATCATGAGCTTGCTTTCCGGCGTGAGTGTGTGTCCTTGACTGTAAGGCCACAGATGTGTGATGTGTGCACATTTGGGCCTTTAGAGCTGTTGCAAGACACCCTAACACAGAAAAGCATCTTCTTATTGACACAATTGTTTCATATAGTAGGCCCTACAGTCGTTTGTAATGATATATAAAAATTTATAATCTATATATTTTTTCACTACATTGGCAACGTACATTTTCTATCACGTAACAACCGTTACATATTTGACACCATATTATTGTAAAATAATCCATTTCTATTATTATTGATTATTGCATTATTGAGGAGTATTTCTTTTTCAAGGATAGACAATTCAAGGAATTATTCAGATTTTAGGAAATTTGTAAAGCAAGGAAACGTTCTGATTTTATTTTAGGCATGCTTGAAATTTGTAAGCCTACTTGGACATGACGTGTAACGAATGTTAGGCACTTCTTTCAGGGTATTTTTCGTGGAATTGCGCGATCATTTTTAAATACACCACCACGCATATTTAAATGTACACTCTGGTCAGCACAACTACAAAATCGTATACCATGCACGTTTTCAGACGGCTGTGTTGTTGTTTTATCTTTAATGTGACTAAAATCGTGACACCTTTTATGCCACAATTTTTAACAAAATCTTCTTCAAAAACGGTCGTAAATAAATAATGCAGTAATAAATAAGTAATGCAATATTTTTTGGATAGGTTATGTCTTCATACATTTATCTATCATCTGTAACCAGAAAGAAATGCAGAAACGGTATATTTATGTAACAATACTGAAAACAAAAAGGTACCCTAGTGTTTTCCAATACCATATCCTTACACATAAGTTCAGACGGCCAAAAGGTGTAAAACCAAAACAAAACCAACAAAGAAAAACTGTCTTAAATACCCCGCAGGTGGAAGCACAGGTGAAAACAATGACGAGGAAAAGCAAACCCCAGAGCGGAACGTGGAAAAAATCTGATAGATTCTCAATCGGGAAACCAGGACAAGAACCGCAACGGAAAAGAAAAAAACCCACAAACCATGACAAACGGAATATAAAATCAAATGTCCACCAGTTTCCTAGATAAAATAACCCCCCCCCCCCCCCCCCCTGCAGAATAATCAACAACAAACTCATCCTCATGTTATCATTTTATCTCTCCCTCATGTTACGTCATGCATAAATTGTTCTTTTGTTTACCTGCAGAGCCTGCTGTACTGCATACAGAACAATTTACTCATGTGGAAGAATAACTACAAAACAAACACTTCAGATGTTATTTCATACAAAAGAAACTCGGAACAGCTCATCTCATACACAAATAGATAGCTAGTTGCTATGTGTAATTTTGCTGGCTAGCTTGCCATTGTTACAATATAGTAATGTTAGCTATATTAATTTAATTCAGAGGGATTCGTTTTATACATAACAGTGAATTCACACTGGTATACCTACAAGATAATATGTTACCTTCCACCACTCAGCGTCACTGAGACAAGATCGCAAAAACATATTTGGGCTAGGATCTGCTGCACGGAGAAACGCCTGAATAACCTAGACATAACTAACCAAAAACTGTATGAAAGAGACTGTAAAGTAAAAAGCTGAACAGCAGCCGTTACCTAATGAATTATGCTTTGCTAAACGGAATGTAGCTAGCTGGAATAGCGTCAGTTAGGGCCTTACAGAGGCGCAGGGCTGGCTTTGGAGTGCCTGACCCGAGTGGCACATGCGTGGTGCCCTGCAAAGACGGGCGCTACCACCTGTATTGGTATTGCTGGGGGAAAACGCAAATAATAATGATTTTGTTTCAATGACCATATTATTTTTTGGTTATGAATTTCCCCATGTACTGTAGTATAGCTGCCTGTATATTTTAGTACATTTTAAATAGCAGCTGGTACGTTCTGGGGAAGGGGCTTAGGGTAGAAAAGGAGCCCTGTTGCTTATGTCTCGAGAGAGAGAGAAGACTTCAGTTTGTGAGCAGAAGGTAGCTGGACACTGTGACCCTTAAAATATATATAGTATATTTTTTGTACAGTAAATATTTTTTGCACTTATTTCACTGTCACTCTTTGAACGTTTTTGGGTTGGATTTTTGTGGATTTTTAGCAGTGTAAATAAAACATCTTCCACCAAAGTGCTATTTGTGGTGGAGCCATTTTTATTCCCCAATACAGCCTGAACCCCTTTCAATCTATGGTAGATGACAGTGATCCATCCATATCTACTGCATATCTGGCAGCATAGTGATGGTTTGAGGATTGTTTAATACCTCAGACCCTTGATGACTTACAGCCATTTCGCCAACCATATTCATACTGTTCCAGCATAATGTACAGCTAAATCTAGTCCCACCCCCAAATTCCCATAGAGAGATTTAGAGAAGTTATAGTATCACTTGTAAGAGTACCAGAAAATAAGATATTGATAATTTTGATAATGTTGGGTCACAGACATCAGGAAGTTATGGCATACAAAAGATATGCGACCAAATATTAAAAATGATTACTTTAATCAATAATTTTTGATGCTCGAAAATGGGAGTGGCTATGTACAAAAGGTTCTATAATTTTTAAACGGTTCATCCGATATAGATGAAAATACCCTCAAATTAAAGCTGGCAGTCATTGTCATTGCATCCTTTTAAACTCAAAGTGCAAAAGTACAGAATCAATATAACATACAAGGTGTCACTGTCCAATTAATTATGGTGCTCACTGTATGTCAAAATGTCACAGTCGGACTCACCTGTGGTTTATTAACAAACAGGACACACATGAACTTAATTTAGTTTTCAGGATCATTGTTCACTAGTATTCCAACTAGCTAGAAACCAAATGTGGGACAATGGTCTAACCGATGTTAAACGTGTATGGTGGCTAACTCGATAATGCATAACGTTAATGTTTGGTTATTATGTATTCACTAACTCAGCTAGCGTTAGTCACGTTACCAAACCCAGTATTTAAATAGAAACACATATCTAATAATTTTGCAAGAACACAAATTTAATTATTTTTTAAAATATTGGTTTGTTTTGCAGTAGGATATTGTTAGCTTGTTTGGAGTGCTTTTGTGTGACGTCATATTTTTTTTAACAGCAGATTAAATAAATACCGTTCATAAACTAGAAATTTGCATTCAAGTTCTGTTTTTCAAAAGTGATCTTCCCGGGGGCATGCCCCTGGATCCCCCTAGCATTGAAGTGTCCCTCACAGATGTCAAACCACTCCTACACCCTTGGCCCCTTTGATTTGATTTTATAAATTCACATTTGTACTATTATTGTAGCATTAATTTGAGTCATTCATCTTGGGTGTCGTCAAATGGTTTTTCTAGGTTGACGTGCCCTTTGAGCAAAAAAAAAATTACATTATGTCCTGGGCTGAGCCCCGGGTTTTTACAATCTCTAGACACACCCCTGGCTGAGCCAATCAAAATTTAGAATTAATCTGCCTTCCAGGCAACTATTGTGAGGAAGAAAAGTGTATGCGAGAGGTCAAATATGTACAAACGAGAACTGAAAACAGGATTCGTCCCTTCCAACTCAATATAAGAGTGGAACTTATATGAAAAAGGAAAAGGAAAAATAAGGCAGCTGCCTAAGCACGAACAGCTTTGACCAAAAAACGAGAAACTTAAAGTGCGAAACGAAAAAACGAAACATACAAAATAAGGAAGTGCTACACACCTATGCAAGTAAAAGGGAAGTGGTCGCATACCCTTCTAGTTACCGGCTATCTGTGAATAAGGAATACAGAAGCGCCAGAAACAGGAAATGCGGGGCTTAAATAGAGAACAGGTAAATCAACACAGGTGAGACGGATGAGCACCTGAGAAAAAAGAAAAACCGGAAAGGAGTGGAAAAAACAAAGGAACAACAGCGCCCTAGTGCTGCTCAGACAGCAAATGAAAAATAAAGGGGAAAGACTGCCAAACCCCATGATAAAATAATGTATATGTGAGCAACATTTGTGTGTGCAAGAGGTAAAATAGTGTATAGGAGAGATAAAGTTTATTTATGGCCTAGAACAACGATGGGGTTGTGCGCGTTTGTGTATAATGGTGGGGTTGTGCTTTTGCATATGATGGTGGGGTTGCGAGACCTTCCACGCCATTGTGCTGCTCATAGCTGCGTTTTCCCAGGATGGTGGTGGAGCCGTGGTTGATTACTGGCACCACCTTTGCCAAGTTGGTGCCCGCTATCTGTGATGAGTGGGTGGAGGGGGGCTTCAATATCTCTGGCTTCACATACGGGTGCAGCTCTGAAGGTTAGACAGACAGACAGAGACAGAGGAAAAGATTTTCCAGTAAGTCAAAAACTAGGGGCTCCAAAGACATCTGAAAGTCATCTGAAGGGCTCAATCTGTGGTCACATGTGTGGGTACTTATGATTTAAGGAGATGCTTCTCCTCCTTGTAATCCCATACAAATTCAATTAAAATATATATAAATACAGCTCTGGAAAAAAATAAGAGACCACTGCAAAATTATCAGTTGTCTCATTGTTATTTTGGTTCTGTACTCTAGCACTTTGAGTTTGAAAGGATACAATGACAATAAGGTTGAAGTGCAAACTGTCAACTTCATTTTGAGGGTATTTTCATTAATATTGGATGAACCATTTAGAAATTATAGAACCTTTTGTACATAGTTTCCCACATTTTTGGGCATCAAACATATTGGACAGTTATCATAATGTAGAATAAAGTAATAATTTTTAATATTTGGTCGCTTATCCTTTGCATGCCATGACTTCCTGGTGTCGGTGACCCAACAACATCAAAAGACTCTTGATATCTTATTTTCTGGTACTCTTACAAGCGATACTATAACCTCTCTGCATTTCAATGGATCTCTATGGGAATTGGGGGGTGGGACTAGTTTTAGCTGTAAATTACACTGGAACAGTATGGAACACATGGTTGGCTAAATGGCTCTAAGTCATCTGACGTATCAAACAAGCCTTAAACCATCACTCTGCTGCCAGAAATACAGTAGATATGGATGGATAACTTGAAGGGTTTCTTATTTTTCCATTGAGTTCAATAAGAAAATGAGTGAGGAGAAACAACACTTACAGTGATCCATCCATATCTACTGTATATCTGGCAGCAGAGTGATGGTTTGAGGCTTGTTTAATTGATGACTTACAGCCATTTTACCAACCATGTATTCTGTACTGTGACCAGCATAATTTACAGCTAAATCTAGTCCCACCCCTCAATTCCCATAGAGATCCATTCAAATGCAGAGACGTTATAGTATCGCTTGTAAGAGTACCAAAAAATAAGATATCAAGTCTTTTGATGCTATTGGCATCAGACATCAGTAAGTCATGGCCTGCAAAGGATATGCCACCAACTATTAAATATGATTACTTTATTCTACATTATGTTAAACTGTCCAATATTTTTTGATGGGGCTATGTACAAACGGTTCTATAATTTCTAAACTGTTCATCCAATATAAATTAAAATACCCTCAAATTAAAGCTGACAGTCTGCACTTCAACTGTATTGTCATGGTATCCTTTCAAACTCAAAGTGCTAGAGTACAAAACCAAAATAACAACGAGACAACTGATAATTCTGCATTTTTTCCAGAGCTGTATATTGAAAATATATCCCAATAAGATCAAAGTGGCAATTTTTAGTATATATTTGCCACATAGTGTATATATTTCTAAATTTTCTCAATATAGGTAACAATATATGCACATATATACAATACCATATGTTGTACATTTCAAATAACAATTGACAAATCACGAATGTATTGGAATCGCAAAATATGTGGAACATACACTTTTGTTGCACAAGAGTCTAACAATAGGCTTAGCAGATGTAAAGGGGTGGGATCATTAGTGAAACCAGCCAATAGCATAAGAGGCGAATTTGTCTGTTGTTGAATGATCAAGCCAGCCTCAGTGGAAGTTTCAGGGATGAGAGTGTGTAATGGCAATTTTCTGTTTTACAATATGTGTGTTAATTTAGAGATGTGTATTAATTAAGAGACAAACACATTATTAACATTTAACATTTATTAAAGTTCTTTGATTATTATTTAGTCTAACAGTAATGCCTTGGTAAGGGAACAGAGTGCTGCAGCCAGCACATGAGCTGGATCAAACCGGTTCTCTCTGTGTCTGTCCCTCTTAGAGGAAAACAGGCAGTCTAGAAGATAAACGGCTATGTTATTGTTAGTGAGAGTCTGCTTGAACATTCTGATATTATGGCAAAGTCAGAAGTTATCTGGAGACTCAATACTATTAAACTTAGGTTGTCAGCTAAATGTCTTTCTCTGTACTGTGATATTATACATAGAGTCCGCCTCTTCTGGCAAATCAGAAGGAAAAGTTATAAATGTCTTCTGTACTTCCTGTTCGAGAGAGAGCTTTGGTGAGCACGCTCTCATTGGTTTATCTGCAAATAAACTAATTATTATTATATATCTTAGCACGGGGTTGTTGTGATTCTGTTGAACAGACTTTGCTTCACTGTGGGTAGAAAGGGACCATTTCCATATTGCCCCAGGCTGAAAACTGGTTTTGAGGTATTTGGCTGACGTTTGAAACCCACAGTCGTTACGTGACTGGGATTCTGGCTGAACAGGCTTTTCTATAAAGCAGGGGTGCAAAACAAGGGCTTATCCATTTCAATCATATCTTGATCTGACATTTAAATAAGCACTAGCTACAGCTGCAGTCTGCGAGTGTATCCTAAAGATACAACGCCATGTTTTTCTTCCAACCATGAACTCAGCCAACTTAGTTAGTTCTTAGTTAGTCATCTTCAACTTAGTACTACCGCCTGGCTGAAGAATTGTGCTAAATCAGGGGTGTCACCAGAGGTATATGTTTAGGGGGGGCTAATCCTCTACTAGAGGGGGGTCTTGGGGCATGCACCCCCAGGAGAGTTTTCAAAAAAGCAGTCACAAAATGATTGTTCCCTATGAGTTTTGAGAGCAAAAATAAGCCTAAAATCAATAAATAAATTAGTTGTTGCAAAGAATTTTCTTTAACTTGCTTTGAAATATAGAAATAGGGTTGGGCTGATGTACAATACCCAACCATCGTCTATCAACTAACTCGCCATCGGCAATGGTTGACACGTCATGATATCAAAGACAATGTGAAGCCTATTCTAGTTTGACAGCGTATATAGTAAATTGCCTCAATGACAGTGGAATTAATTTAGGCCTGGCCTGTAGATAAAATTTAACCAGCGATTTTTTTATTGCAATTAAAAACCAGATTCCATAGCATACATCTAAATGTTCATGTATGCGTTGATCAGTGGCGGCTGGTGAGTTCTGAAATTGGGGAGGACGGGAGAGACCTTCTATCCTCAATTTGAAAAAAACTAAATTTTAAAAGCTATTTCCACCACCTGAGTGACCCACCACCTACTACTCTCAATTTGAAGAAAAAAAAAACTAAATTTGAACAACTATTTTACACTAGGCTGTCTATTACATTCAACTGTCTCTCTCAATGTCTCAATGTCAAGCTCAACTCGATGTGAGCCAGCCAGGGCCAGGTACCATGGTTGACAGATAATTTGTATGTTTGCAGACCAACAGCAGTAAGTGGTTAAAAGCTGCACTAATTGATAAAAACCAGGCAAAATATTCTATTCTATAATATAATGATACATATTCAACCCACACAAAGCCATTTTTTCAATCTACAATGCAACCAGCCAAATTGTGTATGGACCATCCTCCCTATCCTCTATGGACGAGCCTCCACTGGCGTTGATTCAATTTTAACTTGTGATCACCCTTCATGAGCAGGGAATCATGTTGGGGGGTGGGGGGAGGGATTATCTCAGAATTATACTCTCTCGTAAACTTCTCCCTATCATTAGAAAAAAAACATTGCACTTTTGTCGCTTTATCAAAACTTCCTAACTTTATGAGTCAAATAAGTTACTTACGTAGCTAACTGTAAACTATTATCTGTCTCTATTATCCAGGCTATCGGAATAGCCAACTGCGGACATAATACCAGAAATGCTAGCTACTCCACGTTGCAGATGCAGTGGGTTCCGTTTTAAAATGTATTTAGCTGCTATAATAGTAACAGGCAAACTTCACAAATTCCGTTTAGGCATTTTAGTTAAACAACTATAGTTAGGCTATCTCATATAAACCTAAAACTTGAACCAGTAACTGTTAGGCTATAGGCTATAGGAACTGGAGAGGCGATAGGAGCCAGGGGTTTCAGCAACGTTAATATGGTTCCCATAGGCTATAATGAAGAAACTCCTGCCTTTTTCTACCAAACTAAGGTGTTTACAGTCATATTTTCAACCCAGTTATACCCATAATACATACAATATAAGAAAAAGAATCAAAGCATGATTTTACTTGATACAATGTTATAGTCAAATTGTTTTAAACATCGTAGGTCAACATATGACTCTAAATAGTGGAAAGTGTAGGCTACAATTGATAAGTAGTTTGAACTTACTTGTTTTTTCTACATGCTATGGATCCAGCCTAGCAGTAGCACTTGAGAGCAGACCTATGGAGCAAACGCTTTCGTAGCTAATGCTAACTGTTCATTTTAAATTCCGTTAACGTTAAGTCGTTTATTTGTTGTTATCGAGCTCAAGTAGACTACTAGTTCTTGTTACAGCAGCATTGGAACTTTCATACTACAACCCAGTCGCTGTTGCGGTCATTTGAATTGAGCGGTCACACGGCTCAGTGCACGCACCACACTGCACTCTAACCAATGGCTGCATACCTCCCCAGGGTTCTCGCGCCAGACATGTCGATGGCGCATTTTGTCAAATCAATCTGAAAAAAGTATAAAGATTAAAACGAGTGGCTTAAAAAATAGTTAGGGGGGCTACAGTAAATTTTAGGGGGGCTAAAGCCCCCTAAAATAGGTCTGGTGTTGCCACTGTGCTATATAGCAAATCCAGGTGATTGGAACAAAATGCTGGGGATGACCTTTACTTTCTGAACCTGGATTTTCCATCTCTGGTAGTTTATAGAGCTGTCAGAAAACTAAAACTAAGGTAATTGGTTGAAACAAAAGCCAGCATGCATACCGGCCCTCCAGGACCAGTGTTGTCCAGCCCTGTTATAAAGTGATGCACGTGGCAGAGACTGACCCAGATGCTTTATGATAGTTTCCAGCGGTTTCCGTGCAGTAGGTTTTAGCTTCACTGGTCCTATTGCCTCTGGTTTGGCTGTACCTATTTAAAAATGAAATTAGTCAAACATAACCAAAGCTGCAGGTATAAAAACCAGGTAAAACTATTTTGTAGTCCTTAATAATACACTGCTCAAAAAAATTAAGGGAACACTAAATCATCACAGTATAACACCAAGTCAATTAAACCAAACCGGTCATGCTGGATGATGTTGCAGGCAGCGCAACATTCGCCACGAATGTTCGCCACGAATGGCCCTTCTACGGCCCTGTCCAGCTCTCCTCGTGCAATGGCTCCAGACTCTTTCACGTCTGTCACATGTGCTCAGTGTGAACCTGCTCTCATCTGTGAAGAGAACGGGGCGCCAATGGCGAACCTGCCAATTCTGGTGTTCTCTGGCAAATGCCAATCGAGCTGCACGGTGCTGGGCTGTGAGCACAGATCCCACTACAGGACATCGGGCCCTCATGCCACCCTCATGGGAGTCTGTTTCTGACAGTTTGGTCAGAAACATGCACACGAGTAGCCCGCTGGAGGTCATTTTGTAGGGCTCTGGCAGTGCTCCTCCTGTTCCTCCTCGCACAAAGGAGCATATACCGGTCCTGCCGCTGGGTTGTTGCCCTTCTACGGCCCTGTCCAGCTCTCCTCGTGCAATGGCCCGTCTCCCGGTATCTCCTCCACGCTCTTGAGACTGTGCTGGGAGACACAGCAAACCTTCTTGCGACAGCACATATGGATGTGCCATCCTGGAGGAGCTGGACTACCTGTGCAACTTGAATGGGCTGCAGGTACCGCCTCATGCTACCAGTAGTGACAAGGGCACTAGCAAAATGCAAAACTAGAGAAAAATCAGTCAGGAAGGCCACCACCTGCGAAACCATTTACTTTTTGGGGGTTGTCTTGCTGTTGCCTCTCCTGTCCATCTGTTGTCACTTTAATTTGCACCAAAGCAGGTGAAATTGATTCACAATCCTTTACGCTTCCTAACTGGACAGATCGATATCCCAGAAGTTTAATTGACTTGGTGTTATACTGTGTTGATTAAGTGTTCCCTTAATTTCTTTGAGCAGTGTATTAAGACTAATAATACTAAAAATTATACTACTAGCACTACTACTACTACTACTAATAATAATAATAATAATAATAATAATAACTGATTACAATTGCAATCAATCATCCTGTTCACACTCAATTCAGTGTATAACAAATAAACCTGTGCAGAGCCAAAAAGCAAACCTGAAATGCTCTACCTTTGATAGATTAATGTAAACCAAATGTTACCCTTGACGAGTGCCTGCAAAATTAATATATTTATGTCATGAACTTGCTGGGCACTACCAACGTAATGGGCCTCATTCACAAAATGTGTACATCATCAGATTTGATCATAAAATGTGCGTAAGAACGCTTCCACAAACATTTAGGCATTCATCATTAATTTATTTGGCACGTGTTTGGAAATAAGCGTAGACAAATATGCAGAAGACATTTCTATTTAAATGGTTTATTTATGCAAGGGCAATTTAGATAGTTAAGACTTCATATTAACAACATAATGTATCAATACAATTATAGGCATACATATGCTATTTGTTTTAACTAAATTAACTAACCTCATCTGAATAAGCTCAAATCTTTCACTATTATGATCGTTTTTTCAATTTTGATTAAAATTTTAGTTTAGTTTTAGGCATTCTCTGATTCATCTGATACACCTGGGATACACACAAAATGACGTTTTGCACATGAATTCCATGTTGGGTTTTTGTAGGAACTTTTCATAAGAGCAAAAGTAAGAAGAATTTAAGAGAGGTTTTGTGAATGAGGCCCATTGTGTATGAACAATATTGTGCAATGCCTGTTTGTGCCACAAGAGAGCATTGTTGTATAACCATATAAAAATTTAAAAAAGATTGCAGTTTCAGTTATGTGGTTCTGAACACAGTGTCCCTTCAAACCAGCATTCCATAGTTTTTCCTAAATTTCCAGAATCTCAGTTTTTGTGCCTGTAATTACAGTATGTATCAGGGGTCAGCATAATATTTTGGATAATTTTGGTTGTACATAATCTCTGATTGGTATACAGGATGTTTTCAGTGTTTGATTTGATTTATCAAAGGGTCAGAGAATTTGACTATGACTCTGAAACTCATCCTGTTACCACCACAAAGCAATGAAATCAATGAATGGATGAGAAACATTCACATGATCGGTAAAGAACTATGAAGACCACCAGGAGGCCTTCAACAATTATGAAAACTGCAGTAAAATTAAAAACTATTAAATAATGTATAATGCATTGTGAAACTGAGAGAAATCTGAAGTTTTACAGGGTAACGGGGAAACCAATTCTTTATTTTTATTTTTATATACCTTTGCCTGCATTTATAGGTAGAATATGTTATGTGATTGTCTTTTGTGAAAATGAAGCCAAAACATTTAAACTGAGTTTATAATTTGAATATTAGTAGGCATAATCTATGCATGATCTGTCATGCAATTTTCAGGGTTGTGATCAATTTAATTACAATTCAATCATTTAAAAAAACATTATGGGGATTAATATTTTTAAATTTGTTATTTATTTAACCAATCTTTAACCAGGCAAGTTAATTGAGCACAAATTATCACTTACAATAATGACCTGACCAAGGAGCCAAACGCAGCACAATGAACAGAAGAGAATAGTAAATTTAATTGTGATTCAAATTAAGATAGACTGTTGACTGAAAAAACCTAAATTGTGGCACATCAAAGTTTGGGTTTGAGTTTGGGTTCATTAGCTGGTGGTGTCGCAGTGACTGGATTTGTCAGATTTGGGAATGTAATTTGGGATTTTGGGGAGGCTGGTGGATTATCGGAGTGATCCGGCACATGGTCTCACTCAGTCTGGCGTTTTCGCACTCTGCCTTAATGGCGAAGCTGTTGATGGCGGTAAAGGGGCGGCGGGCAGTGCGTTGTGGTCGGAGGAGAGCCAGGCACAGGTGCCGCGCCATTTTGGTCAGCGTGGTTGTCTGGAGGTAGAAGGCTTGCTTAGTCTTCAGGGTGTATTTAGGGTTGGCGTTTTTCACCCAGTAGCCAAACGGAGTCTGCAGAAGCAAAGACACTGTGCATAGGTGAACTCTGTTGTCACTCTGCTCGTGTATTAAGTTGTCCTAACATGTTTCAACAATTTGTACTTTTATATCTGCATTTGTTACGTGCCCTATCAACTTAATTTACTGATTGCAAAAGACGACTGATGATTACTGGTTGCACTTTTCAGCACCTGACCTGTTTTTAGTAATAAGTTTTTCTCTTATTGTGTGTTCTTATGTTATTTTTGAAATCCTGACTGCAAAACTAATTTCCCTGCTGGGACAAATAAAGCAAACTATAACCACTGGACCGTATATTTTTTTCAATATTACAGGCCAGATTTTCCGTTCAGATTTCATCTGATTTAAGTAGCAAACTCCGGGAGATGAACTGTACTTGTAACTTGAGTACACAGCTCCTGAAGAGCCTCATAATCTTCTCCCTGTTCTCTGATCCACACACGGCTTGCTATGCTGTACTATAAAGACAGGCGATGAACGTTGTGCTTTTTCACTCTGAGTAAAACATTTAATCAAGTGTTCTGCGTTGTACTTTATCGTCTTGCATGACACGAGTTAACTGGTCCATACCAGACCTTTCAAGACCTTCCAAAGAGGTTCTATTTTAGGGTTTGAACAAAGTAAAAACATTTTACTCTGTTCAAACAGAGTAAAAACATTTCAGGCATGTTACATACAAACGTACTGGGAACATTTTGAAAGGGAATCAATTATTCATGAGAAAGATCAATAAGTTCTGAATAAATGTTCTGAATTAAAGTATTGAAATTGCAGGTTTTTTAACGTAATGTGTCAAATTAACAGGAATGACCAACCACCATTAAACTTTTTTGGAATCACAAAACTGAATAACATTCTGAGACATTCAGATAATAGTAACTGGTGACTTATTATATAATATAAATAGTTACATAAATAGAACATTGGGTAACTGGACAAAAAGGAGTGTTTACTCTTACTTTCTGGAAATATTATGGGTACCAATAATTGTTAGTAAGAAGAGAAAATAAACCTTTAATCTTATCTGCCTCTTGAAGATTATGCAAGACATTTAAACTGGAAATGGGTGATTGGCTTAGTGAAAGAAGGAGTGTTCTGCAGCAGCAAAGATATTAGGTCAAATGCTCCAAAACTGTGGCTTTGATAACAGAAATGTTTCCTACAAACAAAAACAAAAATATCTGCCTATTCATTTTTTGGGAATAATCGTGGCACTGGCCCAAGACCAATTAACAAAACTCTCAACTGAATACCAACTGTTTACTGCAAAAAAAAGAAAACTGACCATGCTGTTCCTGTTGGAGCCAGCCCTCTCGCCCTCCAGACGCATGGGCATCTTCAGTCCACCGTATTTCTTCCAGTAGTTCCAACAGGAGGCGCACAATCGACACTGCATATTTGGTGGGCCCCAGGAGTACCACTGGTAGCACTGGATTGCTGTCACACACACACACACACACACAGTTAACTGTATTCGATACCCACATCCTCCTCTTGCTCCATCTTAAATTGTTAGAATATGAACTATTTGCTCTACGCAATTGAAGAGTGTTTTTCCAAAATTCACCCAGCCCACTTTTACTAATTTTGAGAAAATCTACATTTTTGTTTACTTTAAATTTGTGGAGTTTTTTTTGCAAAAATCTATTTATACTTAAATCTTTAAAAATAATAGTGTAAAAGTAAAACTGTAAATATCTAACAATTTATCAGAACTATACCCACCTTGTAAAATATGGTTAATCAAAACTGGACTTATTGAGGTTTCGAAAAACATTCTTCAATTGTGCCAGTGCGCATTTTCCAAAAACAGTTCCATATTGCCCTATAAAAATCCCAGATTTAGAATGGCATGCCTGATCAGCAATGTGCCCATAAAAATGTGACAGCCCAGGTTTTTATCCTTTCAAAGCACATCTTTCTGCTTTTACATATTTATCCTATTCCTTGACTGTCCCTCGGAAAGCTCTAAAGTCTTTTTTGTAGCACTGCCCATTTATTTTCCTGTGATTCACTTTGGGCAACTTATAGTGTGTTTTCCAGGTTACCCTTCATTTGTGATGGATACTCAGTCTGAGCTACTCTGGGTATCTCAACAAAAAACTTTTCAACGTACAGAAATGCCAAATTACTCACGCATAGCCTACAAAGCACTGTCTGTAAGTCATGGCCTGCCATTAAAAGTATTGATATCAAAATGAGGCCAAATTACAACAAACAATATTGCCTATTGTAGCTCACACTAATTAAACTAGCTCTATTCCAAAGGAATGCTACCCAATCTTTCCTAAATTATTTCATGTAACTTGGCCCTGTGTTTTTTCATCTTACCGTCTGTAAGTTTTTCATCTTACCATACCTGCCATCCCAAAATTTTGTGCTTAGCTTAAATTTTCAACTTCAGCTCTCTAAATTCAGTCTTTCAGTTAATGAACTGAAATGTGCGTGGTCTCATAACTTATGCTTGCATTTAATCGTAAGTTAAACTTGATCACAGGTGCTGACCGAATCCAGAGTATAATGCAGCGGTGGTGTCAGGCAACAAACTCACAGTAGCAGCTCTCGCAGACCCACCCGGTGGAGCCCGTCTGGCTCTGGGACCCGATGCCATTCACCAGGCCCGCCTTGCTATTGCTGGTGCTGATCTGGTTGGGGTTTGGCTTGTTGCTGTGTGAAAGATAAGCAGAAACCCGGTCCGGTTTCAACCATGTCTTGCATTGGTTCACAGATCACATGGGCAGCAGAGTAGTATAATGGTTAGCGAATTGGGCTGGTCACCTAAAGGTTGCTGGTACCCTGGTAGGGTACTGCCGTTGTACTTGTAATTGTAGCAATTTAATTGCTTCATTATACAGTGGGGTCTGTTTGCTTTCATCATTCATCAAAAACCAACATTTTCTTATACCTGAAGCCAGATTACATAATGTTTTTTTACATTTAGCTAATATTAACAGAAAGTAAAAATTTCTAAATATTTGGTATGTCCACCATGCTGGCAACTGGAGGGAAAGTCATAGAAGTTAACACTCCTTGCTCTGCCTTAGATTTCAAATAGTCCTGGCAAAGCTTTGAAGTGTGTTTTGGGTGACGAAGAACTGTCGCAGCACCAAATTACAGGTAAATTCAAAGTTCTTAAGAGGGCAGTACAATGCACATTACAGAAATTTTCAGAATCAAGTTGCTTTCATCCAAGTCAAGATCAGGCAGGCATAAAGCAACCGCACCAATATATTAAGCTAACGTTTACGAGACATAACAGCATCTGCATCCAGAATTCAAAGTCAGTCGAACAAATGCCCTACACCAGTTAGTAAAACTACGGTCAGAAGACGACAAGCAAAATGGAAGAGTAGCAGTTTCCAAACCACTTTTGGTGGTGGCAACATTCAGGTTTGGGGCTGCTTTGCCTATTCCAGAGTTGGTGACTTGCACAGGATCAACTACACACTAACCAAAGATAAGCACCACACCATTATACAGGGGTATACCATCCCTTCTGGCTTAAAGTTGTGTGGAAGACGTTTCATGTTCCAGCAGGACAATGATCTGAAATAAACATCAAAACTTTGCCAGGACTATTTGAAGTCCAAAGAAGATGGGTTGACGTCTGGCGTTCCCTCCAGTTACCACATCTATGGGAACATTTGAAAAGGGGAAAGGCAAACATAACATAATGCAACATCACAGGATAATCTCTGGAATGCTCTCAGAGTGCTGGAATAATGTGGATTCTCAAATTAAGCACAATGGCAGACAGAATACAAGCTGTAAATTATGGCACAAATATTGAGAAATTTTGACTTTGTTAATGCATGCAAAATGAAGTAATCTTAAATGAGTAAAAATCTTGTGTTCGTTTTTGATGAATGATGAAAACAAACAGATCTTGGCAGTGTCCTCAAACATATGGACCCAACTGTATATCCAGCTTTATAAATGAATACTGTGTAAAAATTCTAAAAGTTGTGTAAGTTGATTTTGATAGGAGGGTCTGATAATGTGATGCCTGTTATGTAACATGGTATAATTTGATAAGTGGTCATGGCTGATTTTTTAGCAAGGAACTCAAATCCCGGAGGGCTGCAGTGTCTTCTGTTTTTTGGTGTGTTTCCACACTTAAAAATGCTTAACAAATACGGGTGTAAAAAACGGGTAGCTAATAACTATAATACAGCCGAATCTACAAACCTGGTAGCCCCATCTCGATGATAACTTTGCGCCATGCACCGTTTTTTTGTTGCGAGGTCGTGGTAAGACTTTGAAGTGGTGTCATACAATTCCGAGAAGGCTGAGACACATAGGATCAACTTTTCCAGTTTCTCCTTCATTTTGACTTTCAATGTTTATATTTTGCGCCGCCGTAGGCTACATCACAGTGTAAAATCATTGGTTACACTCGGAAAGGTCAGTGGCAACGGGGTCAAAGTTCAACTAATTAGAACTTTGAGCTGAACGTTACAACGTCTGATTTGAACAATACTACGCTGAGGTCGGAACGGAGGCTCGACGCTCTCTTAATAGGAAAACAATGGCAAAGCAAGCTTTGGGAGATTTTGAAGCTAGTCATGCGTAAGCAGTTTCAATGTTGCGGGCGGAAGTGGGCGGTCAGTCTGCCAGTGCCCGCGGGTGCGGGATAAAAAGACGAGGAGAGAAATCAAGCAAAAGATTGAAGATCCCAAAAAAGCGGCGTTATTTTTCGGGCGCAGCCAAAGTATTTGCAAGCGTTAACATTTCACACTTTGCGGGTGATCAACAAAGAGTCATTATGCAAATTACTCAAGCCGCAAACAGCCATATTTAAATTAGATTTTGTGTGTTTGGAATGGCTATACTGTAAGAAAACGGTGAAAAGTCTCGCATTAATGTTGCCGTTTTTATGGTATTTTTTAGTGAAGGGTACAAGCTATACTGTTACACTGAATGAGCTGGCGGTTTATTACTGTTTCATTGGATGTCTCGGTTTCTGCCGGGAGTTACAGTTTAACAGGACTGAATTAATCAGAACTATGCTTACTAGCACTAAGCCTACTCTTGCCGTAAGTGTCCCATAAAATCCCATTTCCATTTTATCATGGGTTTTATTTTTTATAAAGTTTTGATTTGCTTGTTATTCATTGTTTGTTATAATAGACGCTGTAGCATATTGTTTGTTTGATGCAAATGCGAGTTACTCTTGTATTCTGTAACATGATTTGCTTCATGCTTTAAAAATAAATGCTGTTTAAATGCACTGTAGACGCTTATATTTGGATCATACAATCACGACAGTGTAGTTTATCATCGATGAGCCTGACCATCGATGTTCACCTAACTATTCCAAACTACAATCATTTTACGACGTATATGTATGTGATAAGCAGGCTGTTGTCACCTGTACAAAAATAATTCATTTCTTAAATTGGTATGCGATACTTTACTGAAAACGAGGACGTTTCTGTGCACCTCCCACTATTTTGAGAAATAATGTAGGGACGCCCAGTGTTGCATAGCCTATTCATTCAGGCTAACCCGCATCAAATGTATCTTCAATTTTAACCTGCTGTTAAATGTCTAGACTTTTCATTAGTGTGGTTGCTTTAGCTCTCTTGCATTATTATTATTACAGTTTTTCCGCCCAAACGTTTATGGCATAATTTGGACGTCAATAGCCTCTGCGGTACTCTGTGGGCGGGAGCGGGACAAAACTTTTATGGTGCGGGCGGGAGCAGGACAAACGAGTCCTCACTTGACTACTCTAGTGGGATTAAATAATCAGTCCCGCGCATAACTACCTGCAGGCACTGCGGTGCTCCGAGACTGGAGTTTGAGATCACTGGATTGGACAGTGTGCTGGTTAGGCTTAGAGTACTGTGACTTACTAGTTTGGGATGTAAACTTGCTTCAGTCGACTTTCTGCCTCGGCTGCTTTTAAACGCTTCTGTAAAGAGGGAAACCAAAGTGCCATTTGAGGGTTTGATTATGGTATACATAGCATTTAATCTCTCTTCCAAACACATGCTAACATACACACAGTATGGGTCATCCTCGTCGAAAGGGTGAGCTGCTAGGAGACTGGGGATCGTTTCACGAAAATTGCGACGTGCGAACTGCGAGATGCGATCGATTTCTCCTGCACTTTTTGGAGTGTTTCACGTAGAAATCGCAATTCCAAGCCACGAACGCATGTCGCAAAGCGCGTTCATGTAGGCACAGCTTAAATCTGCAATCGTTCTCATCCTCTTGCCTCGTTTTTTGTATCGAACTGTCAATTATCCCAAAACGCAAACTAAAGGTGGCACTATGGATTACAGGCTACTTTACTGTATGTAAAATATTCAAAATACTTTTAATAACCGAAATTATGTTACAATTTATCGTGTCTGACCTTAATCCAACGTTATAATATATAAAAAAAGATCACATTAAAACTATGTTAATGGCCAAAACACAATTCACATTTGCCCTTCAGGAAAAAAAATATTTGATAGCCTAATTAGGTTGTGAATAAACTGACCTGCTGAATGCTGACTATTACCACAGCGAGCAACTGGTCGCTGAGTCGGTCAATTCTACTAGGCTGGGGGTGGGGCAAGAGCTTCCCGTTGTGTCAGCTACAATTTTTTGATAAAGAGAAACTACTGCAGTAGCCTACGTATAACAAAGACATATTTGCGATGTATCCTATTTTTTATAGTTATGTCATGACACTGATAATTATGTGTTCTCGCTAGCTAGCGATAGGCTAGCTTATATCTATCTTCGTCGCGAGCTAGCAATCTTTATCTATCTATCTAGATACATAGATAGATTTATGTATAAAACTCAACATGTAGTTTGGGCTCAATGTGATATTGGTAGAACAGCCACTTATATCCTTTAAGGTTATGTTACACATTGAACAGGACGTGGTAGGCTTGGACCATTATTATTAGCTGCTCCTCCATTGCTGCAATTTGAGTGAAATCGGGCGGAACAATTATTCACGAAATGGATTCGTGTCGGTTGGAGAAATATGAAGCGTGGAACTCTGATTGGCTGTTACGGCCAATGGTCGCTAAAAAGTTAAATTGCGGGCAACATTTATCGGCCGATTTTGGTCGCTCAGTTGCCTAGTTGCTCAGGTCGCTGACCGTCGCTCAGCTTCATAGAGAATGAATGGACTTCCGGCGACTGGGCGACCGAAGTTGCTGGATGTGAGAACGCAGCGTTACGCTGCGTTCACACAGCGAGCAACTGGTCGCCGAGTCGGTCAATTCTACGAGGCTGGGGGCGGGTCAAGAGCTTCCCGTTGTGTCATCCAAGTCAGTTTGTGCAGCTACAATTATTTGATACAGATAAACAACGACAGTAGCCTACGTATAACAAAGATATATTTGCGATGCATCCAGGCTGGTAGATCCAATATGATATTGGAACCCTAGTGCTTTAACTGCCTACACATAACACACACAACTAAACATCATTCCTGACAATACAGTAGGCTCTAGAAGTGTCATGACGTTACATTAGCCTACCTGTGAACAGTAAATCATACCTTTTCGCCGTTTTGTTTTCCAATAGCCTAGCCTACATGATATGCTAACGTTAGCTAAACATAGCATTTATCTAGTGTTCTGTGAACGTTTAATTCACACAATAAAATAACAAAGACCTGACCATCGGTACCAAGGGCACTCGCAATTGCCCTCCAAGCGTGGGTTTAAAAATTCACCTTGCGGTCAGATTGAATTGGAATTACACGTTGTAGGCTAATATAAAAATGTAATTTGAAATATTTATTTCATTTGAACTATTAGGCCTCCCCAGTAGGTATACTATAGCCTATACTTTATAGTAACAATATTGCTTGTTATATTCAAATTAAACCTACCCATTGTCACCTAGAAGCCATCCATCAGTAATTTTAGGAAGCGGTGATACAAATTTCTCATGCAGTTGCTCCAAATGTAGCTGTCGTGTGCTCCCATTTAGTCCCAGGGCATCACATACAACTTGTAGGCGGTGTGTAATGAGTGTTAGGCTACTTTTCTACACAGTGTGTTCGTTCTCAGTCTATGCCCTATGCGAGCTATCAATTGCACCAAAGTTTTGGGAGCCCACGCAGTGCGTAAACATCTCCTTTCACTTCTGTGTTGCGGGCTGAATTAAATCAGTAAGCTATTTCCAATGCGTAGTGCTGCTGTCACTTTACGGATGAATTGTACTTTTCGTTGCTTATTCCATAACATTGTCCGATGTCCGACAACCCAGATAAAGCTGTCGGGTGCCAAGAAGCGCAGAGCTTGTTACGATCCGCTCCTGCTTCCCTTCCCTTCCTTGGCGTTTTCCTCTGTTTCCCTGAACCTGATTGTGTCATGTCTGCGTTCATTGCCTAATTGTGTCTACATTGCACATTTACTTCTCGCACCACATCTTAATTACACAATTCACACTTAATTGCTTTCACCGCATTCCTCATGCGTTTTCTAATTGTTCAATCAATTCGCTGATTTCGCACGCATTTCCCGCAAGCTGCAGATTATCAGCTCTAATGACACTAGTTATATTTACCGTGCTGTTCCTGTGAATTGTTGTCAGAGTATTACGGTCCTTGTCGCGTTTGTACTTGTTTCCCTATGTTCTAGCTTGCTAGACTCTGGCTGACTACCCCGGTCTGGATTCTATACACCCTGGCCTTCCGGTGTGGACCCAGACTCTGCCTCCGCCTGATCCTTCACTCCGACCCAGGCTAAAGACCACTCCTGACTACTTCGCCGGATCCTGCTCACCAGTTCACTGCGGGTTCCACAGTGGACATTGTCCGTGTTTAACCCTGATTTCCCAGTGTGGATCCTGACCCGTGATTACGGAAAATAAAACCCTTATTTTCAAAAGAAAGACTTCTGTCTCGTCGTGCATTTGGGTCCTTCCCTGCCGGTCATCACAGAGCTGCCACTATTTGAAGCGAGATAGGTAGGGCCATGCTCTGTTACATATGTTAGTGTATGGCCTAAGATCAAGAAGGTCACGTAATACTCCATCCCTTACAAAAAATAAGTTTATAAAATAAAGCCTATGTTTTTACACTTTTTCTGAACTAAATCCCAAACAGTGTAGGTTACTTAAAGTGCACTTTCATTTTACTTTGCAGAAGTAAATTCAGATCACAGTTTCAAATAGGCTACTTCAAGTCTATCAATATAGGATAGTAGCCTACAAGTGTAGAAGTAGTTCATAAATGGTAGTAGCCTATACTTAATGTTTAGTTCCAGGACATATATAAATACTGGAAATACTTTAAATGCATAGGCCTATTTAGTTTTATAAAGTGGTCTACGTAAACTATAGCCTAGTCTACTTTAAAATAAAGTTGATGTACTTAAACTTTTATGTAGGCTACTACTTTTTAAGGGATATCGTTTTAGCAACTAATCTCTAGTTTAGTAACAGTAAGTTCAGTAATCTAAATGGTGGAAGCGATCACAAAGATTATTTCTGGAGCGCGCCTCCATCTCCGCACAATCAAAGGAAACGCCATATTTGCAAGGAAAGAATTGTATGTCGAGTGGCCTATAGTCGTCGCACTTTTATTTACGATTTGCGAGCTATGCATTTTCGTGAAACACGTTTTGACAAGAAATTGCGACCTGCGAGTGGTAATCCTACACGACGGACACCACGTTACAAATATGGTGCGTGTACCGCCCGGATCTTTTTGCCTCCTCGAGTTTGAGCGTGAGACTTGCTTTTGCATACTGTGGCATGTTCTGGATCTGCAAAATTGCAGCTCCTCTTGCCCTCTCCCACCTGTAAGGATGGATAACTGCAAGGGTTATTTCTCTTGACTCATTTATAGAACTATAAGGGGGGAAAAGTCAGGAGAAGAAACCTTTAAAGTGATCCATCCACATCTACTCCATATCTGCCTGCAGAGTGATGGTTTGGGGCTCGTTCGCTAGCTCAGACCCTTGACTTACAGCCATTTAGCCAGCCATGTGTTCCATACTGTACCAGTGTAATTTACAGCTGAATCTAGTCTCACTCCCCAATTCCCATAGAGATCCATTCAAATGCAGAGTGGTTAAAGTATCACTTGTAACAGCACCTGATAATAAGATATTGCGAGTCTTTTGATGATGATGGGTCACAGACTTCAGGAAGTAACAGCATGCAAAGGATATGTGACCAAATATTAAATATGATACTTTAAAAATATGTTAAAGCGAAGGGTGTGAATACTTATGTAAATGTGATATTTTCGTTTTTTATTTTTAATATAATCTTGAAGATATCTAAGTACTTTAATTTGCACATTATAGAGAATTAGCTACTTCTACAAGAGTAGAAAAAAAATCCCATGTAAATGTTTGAATTTGACTGCAACACAGAAAAATGAGAAATAATCAATGGGGTATGAGTACTTTCTCAAGCCACTGTATCCATTATATAGCTACTCACCACCGCGTTTAAATCAAATTTGAATCGTATATGAGAAACATAACTACGCATTTTAAGTTTTCATGACGCGTTACCGAATGGATCTATCGCCCTTCCTCCAAACTGTAACTCCTCCCTCCTCTCTCCATCCATCTGTGTTCTCTCACTCGAGCCCATTGGGCCTATAGAGTACTCAAGTGAGTACGTCAGTCATGGGCGGAGTCTGGTTTCGGAAGTAAATTCCCTATGGAAGATAGAATGGGCTTCGGAGACTATCGACTATTTCTTGAAATCTGATTTATAGAATGAGCCGAAACGTTCCTGGATTAACCTGTGTGGTACAAGGATATATTCCATATATTGCATGTTCCAATTATTTTTTTAAAGTAATGCATTAATGAATGTAGTTTGACTTGTAGTCCACTTTAAAGGACTACATATCCAGTACTGCAACGTACGGGTGGTTCTCGACCAATAAGATATAATCTCGTCTGTCTGACTGTGGCAGATTGGAGTAGGCTACTGCCACTGAAGAGGAGCTAGCGTTAGCTTGCTAAGCAGAGAAGCCCGCCCGATAAGGTCAGAAACTGCGCTACGGTTAACCACATAAAGCAATTCTAGCTTTTTAGTCCTTCAAGCTAGTTAGCTAACGTTAGAAAAAAGTGTTTAAAAACAGAGCTGTGTGCGACTGCTGGCTAACGTTATATGACAACGTCTGGAAACAAGGCTGCAGGTTCGGAGGGAATTATGGGACGTGAAGTTTTTAAACAGTGTCAGCGCTGATATGTTATAAAACGTAAAATATACTTGAAGCTGGTCCAGAAAAACAACATAGTTTGCAAACGGGCGTTATATTGAACAATCCAGGAAATTGATAGACATAATCAGTAGAAATGGTTTTAAAGTAAGCTTTAGTTAATGTCTATGCTCTAAATCAGGGGTGGGGAACCTCATCCGCAAAGAGCCGGTGTGGGTGCGGGTTTTTGTTTTAGCCCGGCGCTAAGACACCTGACTCTACTTATTGAGGTCTTGATTGAAAACCATGATTAGTTAATTAGCTGAATCAGCTGTGTTAGTGCTGGGCTAACACAAAAACCTGCACCCACACCGGCTCTTTGCGGATGAGGTTCCCCACCCCTGCTCTAAATGAATGGGGAATTTACTTCTGAAACCAGTGTGACGTAGTCACTTGAGTACTCTATTTCACGTCAAGCTGTGGTAGAATGGAAGTAAACAAAAATAGTGTATCGCCTCTTCCGGTTTTGTTTTACCACATTGTAAACTATAGCATTAGAAACAATGGTGTTGTTAGCTCAGGACAAAAATTTGATTTACGTCCAGTAACATTAAGCAGAAATGTTTGTGAAACAGACAAGTTAGCTAGTTGACATTAGCTGCTGACATTATAAAGCAAAGAAAAGTACAAACGACCTGTGATAAAGTTTAACTTCATGTGGGTGGATTGAACAACGCTTGAAAAGAGAGGACAGAGCTACGTGCTGCGCTGAAAGATTTAGCTAGCTAGACATAGGCCTACACGACGATACATAACGTTAGCTACAAGCTTACATTTGACTAAGTTGTGTTCAATGAATGAGCATAGCATATATTTCTATATTAGCACATTGTGCTACACTTTTTGTATGAAAAGTCATATATACATTTTATTATTATTATTATCTTAGGTAAATTAATTAGCATAGATTAACTGTAACGTTACAGCCACTTGAGTTATCTGTTAGTTTTCCGTTTGTGTTATTCTGTTTCTGAGTTTTTTGTGTTATCCCTCATGCTTTTTCCTGTTGTTTTTTGTTGCTGTCTTTTTGTTTTCTCTTGTTTCCCATTACGCCTCCCTAGTTCTCGCGACCCTAATTTTTGGGCTGTTTTTGTACCTCTGCCGTGCCTTCGCGGTTCCGACCCCTGCCTGCTCTGTGACCACTCTTTGGACTCGGTTTTGGTACCGTTGCCCTGTCTGTGATTAAACTTCGGTTGTTTGTACTGCGACGGGGTCCCTATTCCCACCCAGCCTACCACGTTCATGTCCATTTTTGGAAATTTTCTTAAGGAAGACGTGAACTCCATTAGCTAACTTAAGTAAAGTACAGTTATGTGGTTATGTCAGTTGTGTGATCTTAGCTGCCCTTGATACAAACGGACGTTGTTATACATTGCTCTGCTGGAGCATAAGCTGTTACCTTAGCGACGTGAAATAGGCCCATTTCCGTCTTTTGACATTGTGAAGTGGGCAGAGACAGAACAAAAGCCGCTGCTTATTACCTCTTTAACAAGCATATTTGTGATATCTTCATATACATTTAAGTACTCAGCAGGAACACAGAATAAGTTGTTATTGTATAGTTTATTGGAGCATCTTACCACCTTTAACCCCCACTTCTTTAGAGTGTTTTACTGCACTCTATGACATCCCACCCCTCTTAAATCTGAACTAAATTTCCATTAGTCAAACATTTACTTTGTCAACACCCCCGAATCACACATAACCGTAGTTGGATAAACTGACATGAATGAACACTTTTTTTCTTTTTAATTACAGGAAATAAGGGTGCATTTTTGCCCTTGAACCATAATAATCACTTTCACTTTTCAAAGTCCTCCAAGTAAGTCGGTGGCTTCCTTTCCCTTTGGGAGCGTCGCAACTCCACTCTAGGTGAATCGGCAGGTCCGTTGGGTTCCTCGCGTAGTCTGGTGGATTCCACTGCAATAGAAGGTGTATTGTCCATGTCCAGACGTGAGCCATTAGTGTCCTGCAGCCCCATGCCGGCCTCCGGACAGATATCCATACACTCCTTCTCCCCTGTGGCCTCCGGCCCCGGCTCCGGGAGATCCTTTTCCTGTTTGCTGAACAGCTGATACACATGCCTACGTACAATTCTGCCATCTCCCAAAAGCACAGTATAAGACACTGTGATCCCCTGAATCAGCCCCGGTACCCATTTAGGTCCATACCCAAAGTTTCTAATGTACACTGAGTCTCCTGCTACAAAGTTGAGAGCTTTGGCCTGTCTGTCATGATATGTTTTCTGTTCTGCTTGTTTTTCCTCCACTTTCCTCTGCAGATCTGAGTTTATTAAATCTAATGTGCATCTCAGCTTCCTCCCCATCATCATCTCAGCTGGCAAAAGCCCCATGGTAGACTGTGGAGTGATGCGATAAAGGTGTCTCCTGAGCTTTTTTTCATTAACCCTTTGAAAATCTGTACAGCTCGTTCTGCCAACCCGTTAGAAGATGGATGATAGGGTGCCGATGTTACATGTGTAATTCCATTCCGTGTCATGAACTCCTTAAAGCTGTCACTTACAAAACAGTGTCTGACACTCATCTCGGGAAGGCCATGAACACCAAAACTGTTTCTAAGACTGGCAATGGTATTAGCCGATGTGGCTGAGTTCACTGGATATACGTCCATCCACTTCGAGTGTGCATCTACTATTATTAAAAACATCTTCCCCAAAAAAGGACCCACAAAGTCTATGTGTAGCCTTCTCCATGGCCTACCTGGCCACTCCCATGGGTGGAGTGGGGCACTTGCTGGTGCTTTTCTCTGCTCTTGGCATGTGAGGCATGACTTTACCTTGCTTTTAATGTCAGCATCTTGGACACTGAGCTCGAGCTGCCTCTGCTTGGAAGGAGCAAACTCTGTTCCTTCATTGTGACTTGGCCACCCCCGCAATACATACTCACAGACTCTCGCCAGAACGGGATCTTTCTCCATCCGGCTCCGTATTTGTCGTGACTTCATTGGTGTGCTGCCTTTTAGGTCCAGCATCATCACCTGCTCCTCTGGAGGCAGACTGCAGGGGCACTCCGGAAGAGGAAAGGGGCTGAGCGCGTCAGCGGCGTTATCGTTGTCCTTGCCTGCTCTGTAAATGATGACATACTCATATGCGGCTGTGGCTCAGGAGGTAGAGCGGGTCGTCCGCTGATTGCAGGGTTGGCGGTTCGATCCCCGGCTCCTCCTGTCCACATGTCGAAGTGTCCTTGGGCAAGACACTGAACCCCAAATTGCTCCCAATGAGCAGGCTAGCGCCTTGCATAGTGGCTGCCGCCATTGGTGTGTGAATGTGTGTGTGAACGGGTGAGTGAGAGGCCATTGTAAAGCACTTTGGATAAAGGTGCTATATAAGTGCAGTCCATTTACCATTTGCCCTTAGTGCTACTGCCCACCTCATTATTCTTGGTGATGCCATCTGTGACATGGCTTTCATTTAGTTTAACAGGCTAATAAGGGGCTTATGGTCAGTACAGATTGCAAACTTTCTACCATAAATATATTTACCCCAAATATTAAGGCTAAGCCCTGAATAATTATTTTCAGCATGTGTCAATGTACGTGATAAAAACCCTATGGGCTTCTCACCCGCATCTGGCATTCAATGGGACAGTATGGCTCCCACCCCATAGGGTGAGGCATCACAGGAGAGTATCAGTTCTTTGTTCTCGTCATAATGCACACCCTGCTTGACTGCAACAGCTTTTTTGACTGCTTGAACGCCTTGTCTTGTTCTGGCCCCCATGACCATGGTTCTTCCTTCCGAAGCAGCTTGTGCAGAGGTGCTAGTGAGGTAGATAAGTTTGGTAGAAACCTATTGTAGTCATTTAAAAGACCCAAATAGGCTTTAAGCTTGGTCACTGAGGTAGGTGCTAGTGCATCCTACACTGTTTTCACCTTCTCCTGTACAGGATGAAGTCCCAGGGACTTCACTTCCATTTCCATGAAATTGCATTTACTTTGTTTCAGGCGTAGCCCCGCTTCCTCCAGCCGCCATAACACAATGTACAGTGTTTTCAGATGTTGTTGGTAATTTTCCCGATAAGGAGGATATCATCCAGGTATACTGCCACTTGTAGTATCCCCTGGAGAACCGTTTCCATTGTGCATTGGAAAATGGCCGGGCTGGAGCTGATGCCGAAAGGCAGCCTGGTGTAAGTGAACAGCCCCTTGTGAGTATTCACTGTTACATATTGGTTTGACTCTTCATCTAATAATATCTGCTGATATGCACGGCTCATGTGTAATTTGCTGAATTTTTCTCCCCCAGTTAGGGCTGTAGGCAATCACACTACCTGCAAGCATAGGTGTCAACCCAAGCGGTTTGCCCGTATAAAATATGGGTTTTCCACCTTTTTCGAAGGTATACCGGGCGTATAAGGATTTTTCCCCAAACGTTTCCCAACATAATTTAATCACAGCAATCACATTTATTTCCCTCTCTCTGCTATATTCTCTCGATTTCTGAGGCCGTGGGAAAAGCAAGTAGCGGAGACCTATGATCTAAAAATGCACTTTATAACAACGAACGACAAAGACGCAGTAGCCTAGCCCACATAGCTAACAACTATCTAACATTAGTTATAGCGAACAGTTAAATGGTTATGACTGGACAATGTTCATGTTTATGCAATTTTTACTGTGACGTTTTAATGTGGTGGCTGTGACTCAATTTAGCAAAGTTACCAGTTTAATTGTAATTTAATTCATGGCTAACTTAGCAGTCTTTAACTACGTCAACTAAAATGCATAATGAGTCGTGTTGCACAAACTATATTGTGGTAGGCTATCTATGTATTTCTCCTGCACTTGGTTGTAAGTGTGTGGGGTGTCTCAGTGACTGTTTAACTGTTTTAAAATGAGCACCTTGCTGAATTTGTATGTACACAGTCATTATGTGAAAAGCTAAATTCAGGAATGAAATAAACTTGAATCAGAAAAATAAATGTGGTGGCTAATGATTTTAATAGATGGCAGGCATGAAAATAAGGGCAGCTCTCTCCAGAGGTTGACACCTACGTGCAAGATATCAACAATACGTCTTGATATTGTTAATGTTAAAATTCACTTGCATAATTTTATTCTGCCTGACCATTTCCTCATTACTCTGGTAGTCTTGGACCTAGTTAAAGAAAGCTGGGAGGAGAGTCCAAGTCCCAGTAAAAATAAAATTCAATACGTTATGAACATGCGAGCAAAACTCCATACACTGGGTTACATACACTCCATACAATCTTGTCACGGGAGAATTTGCTCGTGGCTCAGGAACGTCAACAGAGGCTCTACAATAGAGGAACTAAGCTACGGCAATTTTCGGCAATGTCCTGGTATTGCTACCGACGACCAACACAAAATGACTCACTAAGTGGCAAGGACCCTTTGTGGTCACACGACAAGTGGAGGAAGTCGATTATGAGGTGGAGCGGACTGATAGAGAGGGGGCGAAACAGATCTATCACCTCAATCTACTAAAAGCATGGAAAGAGGTGGTACCGGTCTCCCTGTTCACGGTAGATCAGGAGAGAGAAGAGCTGGGGCTGGAGGTTCCAAATTCTACCAATCAAACATCCCCCCTTTCTGATCTTACCGAATCAGAGAGGGATTTTGTCTTATTGCAAAAGCAGTTTGCTGATGTGTTTTCCCCTCTACCAAGCCGCACCAATCTCATAAACCACCACATTGAGACAACCTCGGGGGTGACGGTGTGTTCGCGCCCCTACAGACTGCCTGAATATGAAAAGAAATTGGTGCAGGCAGAAATAAATGCTGGAATTAGGGGTAATAGAGAAGTCTAACAGTGCGTAGAATAGCCCCATCGTGCTAGTGGGTAAGCCTGATGGATCTATTCAGTTCTTTTTTTCGACACTGTATTTAACCAAGGGATACTGGCAGATTCCCTTATCTCCAGAGTCCAAGGAAAAATCGTCTTTCTCCGCTCCGAACGGGTTGTACCAATTCTGGACACTTCCGTTTGGGTTATTCGGAGCCCCTGCCACATTTCAACGTCTGATGGACAGTGTGCTGCGGCCACATGCGGTTTTCACTGCAGCCTATCTGGATGACATCATCATCCACAGCAACAGCTGGGCTCAGCATGTGCGGCATGTGGGGGCGGTGCTAGAGTCCCTGAGACAGGCGGGACTCACGGCTAACCCAAAGAAGTGTGTGATTGGCCGAGCGGAGGTACGGTATTTAGGGTACCACTTGGGAAGTGGACAGGTGCGGCCTCTCGTGGACAAAACCGCAGCAATTGCGACCTGTCCACGGCCCAAGACAAAAAAAGAGGTGAGGAGGTTTTTGGGACTGTCCGGCTACTACAGAAGGTTTATTCCGGCTTTCTCGGAGCTGACCAGTCCCCTAACCGACTTGACTCGGAAAGGTGCCTCAGATCCGGTCCAGTGGACAGAATTGTGTCGGCAGGCATTTGAGAGGGTGAAAGAAGCTCTTTGTGGGAAACCGCCCTTGTTCACCCCTAACTTCTCTCTCCCATTTAATTTGCAGACCGACGCATCGAGCAGAGGGCTGTTTTGACTTAGCAGGTGGAGGGGGTCGACCGACCAGTGCTGTACATTAGCAGAAATCTATCGCAACACGGAGCTAAGTACAGCATAGTCGAGAAGGAGTGCCTGGCCATTCGATAGGCAGTCGGGTCCCTCCGTTATTATCTACTGGGTCACCCATTCACCCTCTGCTCGGACCATGCTCCCCTCCAATGGCTTCACCGCATGAAAGATACCAATGCCGGAATCACTCGTTGGTATCTGGCTTTACAGCCTTTTCATTTCAAGGTGGTTCATAGACCGGGAGCGCAGATGGTGGTGGCTGACTTTCTCTCCAGTCCGATGGAGGAGGAGGGGGGGTGGTGGGAGTTGAGCATTGGCCGGATGGCTTCCCGGCCTAAGTCGGCCGGTGGGGGTATGTGGTAGGGGGGCGTGGTTTTAGGCGCTGCCGGCCAGAGAGTGAGAACTCGGGTGGTTTATGGAAGCGACACAGCTGTCGGTTATCAGGCAATTGGTGACGATTGTTTTATTGTTTGCATCAATTAACCAATTGCCTTGATTGTTCAACAGTGAGCCTGAGAACCTTGAAAAGGAGCCTTCTGGGGGTTCGAGGGAGAAGCGGAGGAATGTATGTATGTTTGTTTGGTGTAACAAAACAAGAAAGAATCAGAAATAAAAAAACAGTTCTCTTTATAACAACGTCTGGTTCCAGTCTCTGCACCCGAGCACTACGGCTCACTTCGCCACACAGACCTATCAGCCTCATCAGGATCGAAGACTTCGGATCTTTTTGAAGAATTTCTTCTCCCTCTCTTAGTCTACCAAATGGTGCTCTACTGTGACAGGGCAATCTTTCTCTTTCTGCCTGCTGAATTGCGTCAATGTACTGGCTAACTGGTCCACTTTGACTAACATGATGCTTTCCATGTCCTTCAGCAATATGGCCTAGAATTAAAAGGGGCAAATTCTCATCTTAAATATTTGAAGGTGCTATGAGAGATGTTGCATCTGGACCAAGAGTTTAAATTATTAGCACCTGAACATTGAACAGTTCAGAGGCTATTTGCAGTGTGATATGGTCTCCATATGTACCTTGCTGACCCATGCTCTGTTGGTAAGCACCCCAGTTACACTCCACGTAATTAGCAAGTAGGGTTCCATGTGTTAGGGTTCCGCAAATCCATGACAATTTCTCGCCTAAGGGATGTAGCTGACCGAAATATTCAAAAGTTCATCAACTGGTCAGCTAATGCTGCAAACTGGCAATCACCATTGGGCTGTGGATCCAGTTGTATGCAGAAATTGTAATGGGTTTATTGATGATTCAGAGATTCAAACACAAAGGATCAGAACAAGTCAGCTCACAACCGTGAGGACCAATAATTTGGGGGAAAAATAATAAAGGAAGAAAAGACAGGAAACTAATTCCTTAAGGCTAACAGCCAAAACAAAACAAAATTCACAAAACGGGCGAACTAGTAGAATACCAACTAAATCTCCCGAGCTCACGTAATGAGCTAAAAACTGGAAACTTAGTAAAACAAAAGAACACTCTCGGCTACCGTAGCTCAAAGCTGGTAGAGTGTAAAATCAAAATGAAAGTACAAAAAAAAACTGTCTCCGAGAGAACAGCAAAGTACAAAATAGATAGCACAAAATGCTGCCAGACGGAAAACAATCCTATACCCGATTAAGTAGCTATAGCAAGTCCCCCCTGAACATAAACAGAGTTTAATATCAGGAGGTCGCTAGAACCTGACTATACCTGGCTCGAATGCAATGTCGTGAGACAATCAAGCACCGGAGAAGCGGAAGTGAGGAACTTAAATACCCCGCATGCAGAAGTCCAGGTGAAAACAATGAGTCTGGCACACCACGAAACGAAAAAATCGGTCTGTGCGATAAATGAAGTTACTGCAGTAGCACCCATGCGTAAGTGAGAAAAAAAACTTTTTTTAATTTTGCGTGTGAAGTGAGGGTTTGTGTGAAGTGAATCGATGCGCCTCAATATTCTCTTTGGCGAGCGAGCTAGCTATCTATCTGGGACACCGGGTTGACGACAAAATGAAGAGGTATTTTCAAGTATTAAATCAAAGTAAAGTAGGAGAAGTGCAAAACAAAACCCACAAACGAGCCCGCGAGGAATCCCTGCCAAATGAAAAGTGCGAAACAAGAAAGAAGATTTACAGGTACATTTGGACGTTTGTATCAACCTCTGACTCTGATCAGCCAGTTGCTGTGTAACATTAGCTAGCTAGCTGGCACTCAAATAACGGAAATCAAACAAGCTTAACGTTTATTTGGGAACACAAGTTGGCTAGCATAACCAGTATGTTTGTATTTTTAGTTTTTTTTACCATTACCATTTCTCTTGAACGTTTGTATCACAATATACCTGATGGCCACCTCCATTTAATTCCTTAGCATATTGATGGTGGACAATTAGAGGGAAACCAGGAAATCTTTGTCTTATATAACCATCACATTAATGTGTGTGTGTGAGAATAGATGGAGCTAACGTCACAGATTAGCCTCTGTTAACTAATTTACGACATTTATTCATTTAGGACAGCTTGATCAGAGTGACCGTGATTTCCTACGTGCTCTATATCGCCATCTGGTGTTCTGAAACTACATAGTATACCTTTAATGGGGAAAATGCATATACATTCTACATTTTCCACAAAGAGCTACTAAACACCTTAAGCTCTGAACTCTGTGGATTTAGAAAGTCGACGGTCTGCTGAGTAGAAATGCCACTATGCGGAGACATCAAGCATAGTTTTTTATGTACAAAGCAAAATGTACTTGGCTATGGGGTACACGCGTGCACGCACACACACACACACCGTTTGTTGTTTTTATTCTCTTATTAGTGATTTACACACTTTCTCAATTTAAAATAAAAAATATTGTATGATGATATGAATTTAAACTGAGATTTGCACTGCTAATTTGAAGCGTAACATATTGATGTCTTGTATACAGTTGTTATGTCCCTGCAATTTACCTTTATGGGCAAATATGATGTCTGAAAAAATTTCTTGTTAAGGTTTGGATTTTGTGTGCCCTGTATGCAACATTCATGTGCTTTGTCAGTCACATACCTGTTTAAGTGATGAACTGCATTACTTGTGGTTGTTTTTAGAGATTTTAGAGACGTTTTATACTGCGCTACAAAACTATCAACCTCTGCGCAAAAAAGGTTAACGTACAGTCCTGATGTTCTACTGAAATGTTAGCTATAAACCGCTACTGTTAGCATTCACTGTTTGTCTGTCACGTTTGCTAATTGGTCATATTGCTAATAAAATAGTAAAAAATGTAACTTACTCTGCTTCTCGTCAGGGTCCTAATCACCCTATCTGGGTTTATTTTGCAATGGTGACTGTATACTCTAACTGTATAACTGCGAACTGTATGTAATCACTTGCTTAAATTATGTTCTCCATTTAGCAGAGGTAGGGGACTGGGGTCACGTGATTTGACTCGAGTGAAACTCCAGTCTGAAATTTGATGACTTGCGACTAAGACTTCAGGCCGATCTTTTTTTTGGATTGATAGCTATAAAATGATGAGCTATCGTCACTTCGCTCATCGCTACAAGTGCTACTAAAACAGCTACAATCACTAGCACCATGTCCTAACGGCAAGTGACACGGGCGAGCGACAATGACACTGTTCAGAGAATTACCTAAAAGACACCTTCCCTGGATCTATGTCAGATATCCATTGCCTGAACATATCGATATAGACAAAAATCACAAGTTATCAGTGTTATGAAACTACAGCTGGTCAGAACAATAATAGGTGGATGAGAGCTTGGATGACACTTAACTTAAAGACTTTTATTTAAAGTAAATGTCACACATAATTTATCCTTTTCTTTTGTCTGGGAAATTTCCAGTTAGGTACAGGGGAATTCAGATTCTTTCCTGCATTCACTGACATTAATTTAAGTTCACCTGCCTTTAATTTTCAGTCTTAAGACTGTCTTAAATCTTGAGAATTGTTTTGTTTTAATTATTTCAAAGAATGAACGACTGTTCAAAATACATATTCAAGGCCTCGCGGTGGTACAGCGGTAAGAGTGCCGACTTTCCGTCGGTGCAGTTGTACTCCGAGGATCGGGTTTCATGCCCCGGTCCTGCCAGATCCGAGCATGGCCGTTGCCCTGTGAGAGCGGCATTTGGGGGCTGCTTCCGGGTGGGAGGAGGGGCTCAGAGAGAATGCTGCGCATATAGCGGCACCGGGCGAGTTGGAATCACGGTCAGGAGCTCGAGGAGTCACGCCCTGCAGAGGACGTGGCACCCTACTTCCTACTACCGGCTGACGGGGCTGTGCAGCGGTGATTCTCTAGCGGTTGCTACACGGGGGGAATTGAATTAGAATATGGGTTCAATTGGCTATGAAATTGGGAGAAAATCTGAATTATTTTTTGTTTAAATTTTGGCCTTTGATATGCAGACATATTTTATTTAAATGGTTAAAACATAGGCTACTATTGTGTTTAAAGGAATAGTCCACCCAAAACATAATTCTACCTCATTTTCACTCTCTTTTGGACCCAATAAACTCATCCAGACAGTTTTTAGAATCGTTTATTCTTTCTAAAGATTGAAGATTAAAGATTCTATTCATTGTTAGCAAAAAGTTAGCATGTAGAAGTTAAACATATCTATAAAAAATAAAAAAACTATTCTAAAAAATGAGTTTACTCAGATTTGTATTACGTTTGTGGGATTATTACATTAAAAGCTGCAGATTTGTATTACGTTTGTGGGATTATTACATTAAAAGCTGCAGATTTGTATTACGTTTGTGGGATTATTACATTAAAAGCTGCAGATTTGTATTACATTTGTGGGATTATTACATTAAAAGCTGCAGATTTGTATTACATTTGTGGGATTATTACATTAAAAGCTGCAGATTTGTATTACGTTTGTGGGATTATTACATTAAAAACTGCAGATTTGTATTACATTTGTGGTTTATTACATTTGTGGTATGTTGTTATGTTTGCGGGTCTAACACTCATCAAACCAATTCTTCACTTAATTAACTCATCATTGTTATCGGGCCGTGTTCCTACATCCTTTAAAATGGAAGAAATCAAGCCACTACTTAAGAAACCAAATGTGGATACCACTGTCCTAGCTAATTATAGACCCATTTCAAACCTCCCATTTTTATCAAGGATTCTCGAGAAATGCGTAGCGCATTTTTTTCAACAGCTTTCTTAATTTTTACACACTAATAACCTGTATGAGAGGTTTCAATCTGGGTTTAGGAAGCACCATAGCACTGAGACCCTAGTAATGAATGACTTGTTCCTCTCTCTGGATCGTGGCTGTATTTCTATTCTTGTTTTACTTGACCTGAGCGCTGCCTTTGATACCATCCTATTCTCCTCCGTAGCCTAGAAAATTGAGTTGGTCTCACCAGGCATGCTCTTATGTGGTTTAAATCCTATCTCTATGATCAACCCCAGGGTAAACAATCAGTCCTCTGAATTTTCTAGGGTGAACACAAAGATCGGTTTTTGGGTCCTTTGCTCTTTTTTTCTGTACATGCTCCCTCTTGGAAACATTATAAGCAGACATGGTGTTAACTACCACTGCTACGCAGATGACACACAACTTTATATATCAGTTAAGCCAGGTGAAGTTGTCCAGTTGTCTAAACTAGAGACCTGTCTTAAAGATGTAAAGGCCTGGATGACCCAAAATTTCCTCTTATTGAACTCGGATAAGACTGAGATATTAGTATTGGTCCCAAATCTCTTCAAGATAAATTCTCACAGTTTTCCTTAAATTTAGATTGATTCAAGGTTGTTAAAAACATGCAACTATTGATTCAGACCTCACCTTTCAGCCCCATATTAAAAATATCACAATAATGGCCTTCTTTCACCTGAGCAATATATCTCAATTAAGAAAGGTGTTGTCCTTAGAGGATGCTGAAAAAATGGTTCATGCTTTTGTAACCCCTCGACTAGATTACTGTAATGCTTTATTGTCTGGTTGCACTGGTTCAGCCCTGAATCGTCTCCAACTTGTACAGAATGCAGCTGCTAGGGTTCTTACTAGAACCAAGAAATGGGAGCATATCAGTCCGGTGCTCAAAACTCTTCATTGGCTACCTGTCAAATTCAGAATTGACTACAAGATTTAACTTTTAGCGTTTAAAGCTTTAAATGGTTTGGCTCCATAATATCTTTGTGACTGACTCATTCCTTACTATCCTCCTAAATTACTTCGCTCTCAAAGTGCTGGCTATTTGAGAATTTCTACTATATCTAAAATTACAATGGGTGGAAGAGCCTTCTCTTACAGAGCTCCTTTCTAAACTAGCTAGAAAATAAGATATCAAGAGTCTTTTGATGTTCTTGGGTCACAGACACCAGGAAGTCATGGCATGCAAAGGATATGCGACCAAATATAAATAATTATTACTTTATTCTACATTATGCTAAACTAAATAATTTTTTCATGCTCGAAAATGGGGGGGGGGGGGACTATATACAAAAGGTTCTATAATTTCTAAATGGTTCACCGATATGGATGACAATACCCTCAAATTAAAGCTGACAGTCTGTTACGTTTCTGCCATGTTCATGCCACGTTTCATGTTTAGTTATTGTCACAGTTTATTTTTCTGTTCTTGTCATGCTTGTGTTCTGTTTATGTTACGATGCAGTTTATTAAGCATACATACTTCCGTGTTTTTCCGCAGCCTTGCGTTCATGCTGTTTCTCTCTCTTGCTGTCGCTCACGCTTCCCTAATTGTTTCATTCTCCCGTGTCTATTTACTAATCTACTAACGTTAGATCAGGATTGGGTAATACTAACTCTCTAACCATGTGTTCATGTTTACCTTACGTTTCTCGTGCATGTCATTTACTAATTTACTAACGCTAGGTCAGGATAGGTTTATTACTAACGAGTACTAATTATCTTGTTATCTTGTCAGCCCTCCACACCTGATTTCCCTTTGCATGCTGCTCTCAAGCTCAAGTGTCTGCACCTGTCTACACCTGCATATAAGATCAGTGTTCATGTCATTATCTCTTTACAAAATTGTTGCCTGTTAGTTTATCAACTGTCACCTTTGAGCGTTATCCATTGTCTGACTACTGTTATAGATCCAAGCCTGTTTACTGACCATCGTTACTGCCAGCCTATCGTTTCTACTGCCTGTTTTTGACCACGGGTTTTGCCTGCTGTCTGTTGGTACCTCTGCCCCGCGGATAGGACTTTGGTCTGACTCCTGCAACGCCCCACAACCAACAAACTCTGCTTAATCCATGAATTGTACTTCTGCTCCGCTGACAGCTACTCCGGTTACTGAACTTGTGCATGGATACTGATTTCGAGACTGCCTTCTCCCTCGGTATTGTATTTTTGATTATTGGCTGGATTTATTGGTTTTTGGACTTTGCTTGTGTGACTACGATTTTTGGATTTCCCCATAATAAAGCCCTTGCGGGCATTTATTATTACGTCAGTGTTCTGAGTCGTGCATTACGGGTCCAACCCGCACACAACCGTCTCAGTCTGCACTTCAACCTCATTGTCATTGTATCCTTTCAAACTCAGTGTTAGAGTACAGAACCAAAATGACAAAACATGTCACTGTCCAATGAATTATGGTGCTCACTGTATATAGTTTCACTTTCAGCAACGTGTGGTGTTGTATTTTGCGGTTGTTACTGAGTGATGCGTGTGCACATTTCAAGTAAGCCTAATCAATGAGTTTGTTAAACAAAGCGTTTGTTTACTTTTCCTTAAAAAGATTACGCTATCTGACGCATTTTCACTACCAATGTGAGTAATGCACTGAATACTGTTGCGCCAGTTAAGACCAAAACGAGGTCACGCAATAAAATATCACCATGGTTAAACAGTAATATGCATGACCTAAAAAGAGTGTCGAGCAGCTGAGCAAAAATGGAGGAAAACCAAATTAGAAATCCATCGCAGTATCTTTAAAGAACTTATAACTACATACAATAAGGCTATTCGCTCTGAGAGAAGAGCCCATTTTTCAAGGATCATTGCCGAAAACAGCGGCAATTCCAGGGTTTTATTCTCAACCATTGATTGATTACTGAATCCCGCACCAGCCTCTGACATTCTTAGCCTAGCATCTGCCTCAAAATGTGAGGATTTTGCTCAGTTTAACAATAAAGTAACTACTATCAGGGCTGGCATTATTAGGCATGCCAATGATATACATAGTATACCTTCTAACAGACCGCCAACGCTGAGAATTTAGTAACATCTCTGAAGCAGAGCTCTATAAAGTTGTAATGCAGAGTAAATCCTCAACCTGCAATCTTGACCCCATTCCCACAACTTTTTTTAAGAACGTCTTCAATAGTCTTTCTGACTCTTATATCTTGAGACTGGAATTTTTCCTAATGCATATAAAACTGCTATTGTGAAACCGTTACTGAAGAAATCAAATCTGGATTATAATGTACTAAGTAATTATAGACCTATCTCAAATCTGTCTTTTATGAGTAAGATACTGGAAAAAAATAGTTTTTAATCAATTAAATATCTTTTTAAATGAAAATGGTATCTTAAGAGAAATTTCAGTCTGGTTTTCGAACCAATCACAGCACAGAGACGTCTTTGGTTAAAATAACAAATGACCTCAGAATTAGTGCTGATGTTGGTAATGTCTCTGTTATTCTTTTGGACCTGAGCGCTGCATTCGACACACTCGACCATAGCATTCTAATAAATCGATTGGAACACTGGGTCGGACTATCTGATAGCACTGAATTGGTTTCAAACATATCTCTTAGATCGAACATTTTATGTTAGCTTAGGAGAGTATGTATCTGAGAAACAAGATTTGACTTTTGGTGTTGCACAAGGAAGCTGTCTTGGTCCTCTTCTTTTTTCACTTTATATGCTACCATTAGGTGATATCATCAGAGAACATAATGTTAACTTCCACAGCTATGCTGATGATACACAATTATATATTTCTGTTAAGCCGAATGACACAAACTCTTTATGCTCCCTGATTTCCTGTCTGTCTGCAGTTGAACAATGGATGAGTAATAATTTTTTTTAACTAAAGGGGATGAGGATAAGACAGAAATACTTTTAATTGGCCCCAAAGCCAAAAGGGATGCACTTTTTAATAGATTAGGAAACTTGGCACAGCAGAAAAAAGAAGTAACAAGTTTAGGTGTTATTTTAGACTCAGATTTAAGTTTTAAAACACATATAAATAAAGTGACCAAGACAGCATTCTTCCATTTGAGAAATATTTCTAAAGTTCGGCCATTTTTAATCCAACAGGATGCTGAGAAGCTGGTACATGCTTTTATTTTTAGCAGGCTTGACTATTGTAATGCCCTTTTAACTGGTCTTCCAAAAAAGTCAATTGAAAAACTACAGCTTATTCAAAATTCTGCAGCTAGACTTAACTAAAACAAGGAAGAGAGAGCATATAACACCCGTTTTATTTTCACTGCGCTGGCTTCCAGTATCTTTTAGAATGGATTTTAAAGTCCTTTTATTTGTATACAAAGCATTAAATGGCTCAGCACCCTCGTACATTACAGACCTCCTGCCTTTGATGGACCAACTCGATTTGTCAGTTTTTTATTAATATTCTATTTTGTTATTTCTATTGTTTTTATTTTTTGTTTTATGTGCATCTTGTAAAGCACTTTGAGCTGCATTTTTTGTATGAAGGGTGCTATACAAATAAAGTTTATTATTATTACCAGCACGGGTTGCTTGCTATTTTACGATTAATCTACCGAATGACACATACGCGCATTTCACGTAAGTTTAATTGGTAGTGTTTTACCAATAATTCTCTGGCTAGAGTAGCCTATATTGAATTTGATTGGTTTTACATTTTTCGTTGTAACCTGGGCAATTTTTTTTCGATCCCCTGGGCAATACAATAACTTATTTTCCCGCTAGGGAACTTCAGTTGTAGCCACCAGCAGACATAGACAGTGGGGCAGACCCACAACACACAAACAAACATATCAAATCCTTGCATTAATCAAACTAATTAAGTGTAATAGCCCACAGCCAAACGTCATGATTAAAAATAGCCCCCGCTGTCCCGAGATGTCCAGTGTTATCAAGCAGTCCAACACACAAACTCCGCCTCCACGACTTTCCTCCATCAGTGTGTAAGGAGCATGATGAGGACCTGCACGCCCCTCGTCACCCTCCAGTGGTACTATTTGGGTTTGCTGTTTATGAGTGTGTGTACTTCAACATTCATTGTGTCGAAGCTACTACACACATCAGATATATTGTGGTACTTCATGCTACAATGCGGAAAGGAGCCTCTGTGTCTGTGAGGGAATACACTACCTGAGGCTTTTTCACCCCCTTGTGGCCCTTCATTTGTACTGATTCGGGCTCTTGGTTTGGTGTTTTGCGGTAGCCAAGACTTATGGGAGCCTTTTCCAGCAACACCAGAATCTATGGGAAATGCCCCAGGGATTCTGCAAATCAATTATATTCAATTTGCTGTCTGAATAACTTTTAAATACAACAACAATGATTTGTTTTTAGGTTAGGGTTAGTGTAGCAGTTATAGCAGGGAAACATGATGTGTGAAATGCATGGAACGAAAAAAAATGCTATTAACGGTTATCTAAATTTTCACTTAAAGTTTTTGCTTATGAACAGTATATATTTTGTTTCCATTTTAGTTTTTCTTCCTACAAAAATGCCTTTCGTTTCTGGTTTTCATTTCCGTTTTCATTTTCAAGGCCTGCATAAGGGTGTCCTTAAGTGAGATAATTAGCAAAAAACAATGTGCAAGTATTACAGAAGTGGAACAACAATGCTAAATATGATTCCTTTGTTCAAATATTGCACAGTAATTGGTACAGGAAAGTTCTACTCATGTAATGACGTGTTCTTAACTGATAATGATTACAGAAATTTGGCCATGTGAATCTTTTTCATCTGTTGATGAGTTTATTAGCTTGTGGTTTTATTTTAATTTGTACACATAAAAAATCTAAAATGATTAGATTCTGACAAAGACCCGAAGGTTCGAACATGTTAGTAAATTTCTTCAATCCTGGGAACATCATGGGTGTAGACGACAGTCGTTTGTTTCCTTATGCATATTCATTGAAAGTGGTTGGGTGGTTTCCATGCCTTTTATATTTAGATAAATGTGTAAATTGTGTTTTAACAGTGTAAATTCTGGAAGCTTCTACCCAAGTAGCCCAGTTAACGTTGCATAATTGTTCATGTGCAGCAAATGCACTGGTAACAAATTTAATTGCCATAATTATACAGACTCTGAGGACTGTATAAGAAGTACTAACCTGCTGGACATATCTGTCAGTGGTCTTCCACATATAATAATATTCTATGATACTGGTTAAGGACTTCCAGGGCAGCTGAAACAAACCAACATAAACATAATTTAAAACATTTTACATCACTATTCACTAAACATACCAGAGATGGTCTAGCTGAAATTGATATAGTCTACCTTGATATTCAAACAGAGTAAATGTTACAGTAAGTAGGTTCCATTAAAGTCCCTTGTACAACCACTCTTTCTTTGTTTTAAAAGTTTTCATTAACCACATAAGATAAAGATGTCTGACATTTATAAACAGGGAATTAATAAATTTCCTTTGGCTATAGAGTATGCCACTTCTCTTTCTGGACATGTGCCACAGCATATCTGTTCGACCTCAAGTTCACTTCTGATTGGCATCCCAGTATATGTCACACTGCTTATTGGTTTGAATGTAAATGCTATAGCACGTTTTCTTTGGTACTTCATTCATTTATTATTAATCATCATTAATTTTTTATTATGATTTCCAGTACACAGGACCATTAAGTTCCAAACTCTGGCTGCAGGTAACTGAATATCACCCTCTACAGCCTACTTCAAAAAGACAAATGTTTAGAGAGACACGTGACTTCCGCATTCCATCCTAACAACTTTCTCCTAGAATGGAAGCCACAAGCACTGTCAGTGTGGGTATCTGTAGATGTCCTCTTTAGTATGTCAATATGATCACAAAAGGGGTCTCTATGGTACACAAGCACACTTCCACAAGTATAGTGCAAACACTGTTAATTAATGTAATTAAATGTACAGCTTTTAATCAAAGGTAGGCCCATGGCACATATGTTATCGATCTATTATTTTTTTAAATAAAACCCTGCTTCCTAAAAACCAGCACTGTTTTTAAAGATATTGGCAACTGAAATACAATACTGTAGGTAATTCACAGGAACCCCCATTTATAAAATTGGAGCCAATCAGTAAACTGTCTAGGAGAGATGCATATTCTGTGTCTATGGCATTATTGCAAGTGATGTACAAAGCAAAACTGTAGACTTACTAATTTATACTGTTGGACCTTATGAAAGCAATTCATGAAAAAAAGATCTGAATCAAGGCTATAAACAAGCAAGAAATAATGACAACCTCAAAAACGTTTCAAATGCCAGGCAGACAGTATGAAAACGCGTAAAGCGCCTTCACCATGGTTTTATTTGGTTGCATTTTGTTAATTAAGGACCAAACAGAGAGTATATATGTGCGTCTGGATGTGTACAACTGGATGTCTTTTCGTTTATAAAGGGAAGGGCTGATATATTTCATGTTAGGAACAACAGTTGTCATTTATATCATATACAGTGCTGCTCGAAAGTTTGTGAACCCTTTAGAATTCTGTGTATCTGCATAAATGCGATCTAAAATGTGATCACATCTTCATCTAAGTCCTAAAACTTGATAAAGTGAACCCAGCTCAACAAAAAACATTATTCTTTTATAATTTATTTATTGAGCAAAATTATCCAACATTAAATGCTTTGTTGGCAAAAGTATGTGAACCCTTGGATCATACGTATTTTTAAAGTGTCATATTTAATATTTGGTCGCATATCCTTTGCATGCTGTTACTTCCTGAAGTCTGTGACCCATCAATATCAAAAGGCTTTCGATAACATCTTTTCAGGTACTGTTACAAGCGATACTATAACCTCTCTGCATTTGAATGGATCTCTATGGGAATTGGGGGGTGGGACTAGAGTTAGCTGTAAATTACACTGGTACAGTATGGAACACATGACTGGCTAAATGGCTGTAAGTCATCCAGGGTCTAAAGTATCAAACAAGCCCCAAACCATCACTCTGCAGCCAGATATGGAGTAGATGTGGATGAATCACTTTAAGTCAGGGGTGGCCAATTCCAGGCGGGGGGTGTGTGTGTATGTTTTTTTTTGCTGCGCCAGTTACACGGTTCAAATCAGCTAATAGTCATACACACAAATCACCGATTTCTTGTAAATTACAGAACGATAAAATGCTACAATACACGCATTGACGCATACCGGCACAAGAAACATTCATCAGCTGCTTTTCATATCGCGGATGTGTAGATTAAATATCAGATCGTGTAAACGATTGGGCTTAAATAATTATTGTTAACTGGGGCGGCAAAAAAAAACCATATACCACCGGCCCGCGAGGCCTGGAATTGGCCACCCCTGCTTTAAGTGGTTCTTCTCTTGACTTTTCCCCATAGAGTTCTATAATTACCAGTGTAATTTACAGCTAAATCTAGTCCCACCCCCCAATTCCCATAGAGATCCATTCAAATGCAGAGAAGTTATAGTATCGCTTGTAACAGTACCTGAAAATAAGTTATCGAGAGTCTTTTGATATTGATGGGTTTTAATGTTTTTAGCTTTTAATGTTGGATAATTTCGCTCAATAAATAAATTTTGAAATAATAATGTTTTTTGTGTTTTTTGTTGAGCTGGGTTCACGTTATCAAGTTTTAGGACTTGTGTGATCACGTTTTAGATCTAATTTATGCAGATATACAGAAAATTTTAAAGGGTTCACAAACTAAAAACAGACAGGTGAAATTAGTTGGGTCCAAGTTGCTGATAGTGTGGAAACCTGAAACCATCGATGTAAAATGAATGGAGTTTACTGACAGTAAATGACCAAACCTGCATTGTGTTAAAATACGCAGGTTGGTGTTATAGTTATTGAAATGTGTTCTGAGGGCAGCGTTGCAAACCTTATCATAACCCTAACCATAACTTTCTCGCTGCTTGGATGGCTGAGACAACCAATCACATGAATGCTGCCCTCAGAATACATTTCAATAAATATAATACCAACCTGCGTTAAAATACCACACAATTATGGTAGACCAACCTTAATTGATTAGGAGAATGGCTTTGCAAAAACCAGCATATACAGTGGGTCCCCTAGACCAGGGTTGAGAAACACTGTTATAGCAGATGCACTGGATTAGAGTTAGGGCTGGATTCAAAGATGGCCAACTTAAGTCATGCGCTTAAGTGCCTCTCCTGCGCGGATTTAACGTGAGCTGACTTACGCCTTATTCTAACTTGTGTTGCACAGGTGCTTATCTCAAAATGTGGGTGGTACAGGGCATGATATTCTAATTACCTGTTTCTTGTACCTGCCCCCCGGGTTGCCAGGTATCTACTAAAAAAATGTTTGTGGGGTTATGCGTTTTCAACATGTCAGTGCCTTTACCTCACTTGCCTTTTGGAAAATCCAGCCTTTGCACATCGTAGTTGCTCTTTTGTGACGGGGTATAGGTATGCAGTGAACATATTAATACATTGCATTGATAAAATGATCATAGCTTTTATTGATGACTGGGATATACCCATCACACAATCAAAAAAACTATCGCTGGACAGTGGTTGCACACAATATGACTAAGTAAACAAATTATTCGTTGGATTTACTTTAAAAAAAATACAAAGTATAAATAATTTGTTTACAATTTAGCCTACCTAATAAAGTAATGTACGGTATCATAATAGCCTATATGCGACGTCTTCAACTTAACAAGTTGAACTCACATATACTTAATTGCATTACTTGCAACCACTGTCCAAAGATTTATTTTTTGAGTGGATCTGTCACATACTAGAAGGATGTGGCCAGGAAGGAGAGAGATTTTAACCTGGAGCACTGGCAGATCTACACTGCGGGGAATTACTTTGCGCTTCCTAATAATTTTGGGGCAACTGTGCTCACACAAGTAGGCTACAAAGTCATCTCTCTGTCAAAGCAATTATGATCCAAACACTGTCTTTCAATGAATGCATCTAATATTGGTCTGGTATTATATGCCAGACAGTCAATCATAGCCTACTTTTACATATTTTTCTTATTTGATAATTGTAAGTAGGCTAGACAAAGGAAAATAAAACATGCACTCATTCTAATATCCATTTTTGAGAAAGATGCTGTATTTTTCATAATCATCTATTGGCGGTGCTAGACATAGACCACCTTTTTTTCAGAACAAAGTTGCGCGGAAAAAATGTATTAAGTGAAAACTCTGAATACGCGTATCTTGTAGACACGCCTCATTTTCATAAAATTACATTACATTACATTACAGTCATTTAGCAGACGCTTTTATCCAAAGCGACGTACAGTAAGATCTCCACCCCGCACGCGTAATGACACATATATACTGGAGAGACGCTTAAAACAGTGGATAAATCAAATGTCTGAATCACAAATAGCTTAAGCAACGCGGAGTAAGTCCCATTTGCGCGTGCTTATCTCAACTCTGAATCTGGCTCTTAAAGCACAACTGAACTTTGGTAGAACTTTTGGTTGTGCAGTTAGTTACCTGGCCATGATATGAGTCCAAATGGTGGAGAAATATGTTCCTTAGTTGATCTGTGCTCCCTGGGCTGATAATCCAGAATAGGGTGTTTGTCACTCTCCATTCACTTCAATAGGGCAGATAAAACAGTCTCAAAATGACACTTCTAGCACGTATACGAACGCGAACGAAGTGGATCCTGTAAATTAGCAATGTGATTCATATCATGGCCAGGTAACTACACAATCCAAAGTTCAGTTGTGCTTTAAGGACCCCCTCCATTGTCACTGAGCGGGACTTACAAAGTCTTGCCGGATGTCGGTGAAGTCCTTGCCATACTTCTCCAGCGCCTCCTCGAAGAGGCTGGCCTCCGATTCACTCCACTCCTCCATCTCGTCCTTGCACAGGACTGGCCCACCCTGTGGCACCAGGGCGACGATGGCCTGGGAAATGTCATAGGACATCCCGTGGAGGGTGTCCATGGCATGGAACTACCCAAAGGGGAGGACATGTGACACAAAAAAACAGGGGTGAGAATTCTTAAGAACTTGGAGAAAAGCTGTTTTAGGAAAGTTTTGTATGAAAGGTTAATCTGTTTTATGATTTAGCATTTGAGTCTCTTAGAAAGAACTATGTGGTCTGTGGAGTGTAAAATAGTCACTGGATTGTTAGCAAGAACACCTGTAGAGTTCTTTGTAAGGATGCAATTCGTACAGTGACAATTTAAGCAGAATTATGGACTGCAATTACAGAATAAAAGTACTGTAGAAAATTGTTTCAACAAATTAATTTTTTCACATTTTATTGTGAATACTGATGAAAAAATAAACAAGCGTCTGTGAACAGCTGCATCTGAAATTTGCATGTGATTAAGTGTAACTGAGAAATTGTGCTACATTGATGGTGTGTTTGTTAATCAAACATGTGGCTTCATGAGACAGCTGTATTGGTATCTTCTTATTAGAGGACTGAACTGCAGGCTATGAATCCCAATCAATACCAAAAAAAAAAAACAGTTGGGCCAGTACGTAAAATGCACATAAAAGCAGAAAGCAGTGATTTGTAAATTCTATTTTACATATATTTAATTGAAAACAGTGCAAAGAAAATTGATTTAATGTTTTACCTTATCAACTTTATTGATTTTTGTAAATATACGCTAATCCCAAATTTGATGCCTGCAACACATTCCAAAAAAGTTGGGACAGGGGTGGGGGATATTGGTTTTCATCAATCAATCAAGCACATCACTGCTCGATTCTAGCCGCACAAAAAAACAACTGTTTGCAACATTCCACAGGTAAACAGGTATTGCTATCATGACTGGGTATAAAATAGTCTTTTGATATCCTATGATAACACATGCATAAAAAACTTTTTGTGCCTCGCCGTATGCGACCGTGCTTGAAACGTATACAACTTATGCCTAATGTACCCCTAGCGTATGTAAGCACATATCAGCGTATGAGTGATATTTTTCATACGCTGGCATACGCTAGTACGATACGCAATAGTGTGACAGGGCCATTACAGTCTTAGAAGGTTAGGGGAGTATTGTGAGGGTGATGTCTGTGGAATAGGGGCAGAATGACCATAGTAGCGACTGTGGGCAGGGAGGCTCTTACCAGGGTGATGTCTCTGGAAGCAGCTGCTGCGCTCATGTGCAGGCTCGGCTGGCGGACAGAGCTGCTGCAGTCCAGGGCCCGGGCGAAGGTGCCCACCGAGCTGCCCATTCAGAAGTAAGAAAGGAGACTCCAGATTAGCAAAAAACTGCCAGTACATCCAGTATAGTTCTGGCTTCCATTTTTGCCATTTACTACCACTCTAGCCAAAAGCTAATAATATCTAATACCAGCCGGTGGGCGAGAAATAGATTTTAATTACAAGGTGTTATGAAAAGGATTATGTAAGAATTTGCAAAATGGCCCATTACACAAAGCCATTCCTCTGTGGTTTGAAACAGTTTGACACAGATTATAGCAGTCTGTTTGTTTAACTTAGTCAGGGAGATGAACTGTACTTGTAACTCAAAAACATTTGTGTTATATATTCATTTTCATAGTTTCTTAGTTTTCTGAACCAGCAATTTGCACACTGCCATCTATGCTTTAGTGTACAGACAGGTGTTAAGATGAACCTTACCATATTTATTTGCTGAACATTTATTGGGGCTGGATTAAATCCATTAACCAAAATATGCGTTTTGCTTCACATTGAGTAAAACATTTAACCAAGAGTCAGTAACTTCTTAAAACAACATTACCTGCTGGGTGGGCCCTGTAAGAAACATATATAATAAAGCCTAAATGTAGAATTCAAAAAAAGTAAAAGCATGCTGTTTGGTATGCAAGTTTCATATCTATAACATGCAGATTTTCTCAAACATGGTGGACATTTGGAGTTTTTAGGAGTGGAAGCACTGTCCCCAAATCAGAGCCTGGATTCCAGCGCCACTTACCGCGCTATGACCAGGAACTGATCAATCTGCTTGTCTGTCAGGTGGCTCTCCGGCTCCCACACCTTGGTCTCCAGTTCCGCCTGGTTTCTACCATCATCCTCTCCTGCAAAATGAGGATTTGTACACCTTGTACAGTCAAGCCGGAAAGTCTGCACACCCCTTTCACCTTCTCCACGTTTTATTACGTTACAGATTTATACTACAATAGATTGAGTTCATTTTTTGCCTCAAACATCTACATGCAATAGCCAATAATGACGAAGTGAAAACAGGTTTTTCGAAAATATGCAATTTTATTTTACTGACAAAAATAGGTTATTTAGGGGTTACATATCTGTACACACCCTTAGCCTAATACTTGGTTGCTGCACCTTTGGCAGCGATTACAGCTTCAAGGCGTCTTGGGAAAGAAGCTACGAGCTTGGCACACTTGTTTCTGGACATTTTTGCCCATTCCTCTTGGCATATCCTCTTGCACGTCAGGTTGGATGGGGAGCGTCGGTACACAGCCATTTTCAGCTCTTTCCACAGATGTTTAATTGGATTCAGGTCTGGGCTCTGGCTGGGCCACTCAAGGACATGCACAGACATTCTCCAAAGTCACTCGTTTGTTCTCTTAGCTGTGTGCTTCGGGTCATGTTGGAAGGTAAACCTCCGCCCCAGTCTGAGGTCCAGAGCGCTCTGGATCAGGTTTTCTTCAAGAATCTCGGTGTACTTAGCTGCATTCATCTTTTCCTCTATCAGGACTAGTCGCCCCGTTCCCGCTGCTGAAAAACATCCCCACATCATGATGCTGCCACCGCCATGCTTCACTGTAGGGATGGTATTAGCCAGGTGATGAGCGGTGCCTGGTTTCCTCCAGACGTGACGCTTGGTATTCAGGCCAATTTTGGTTTCACCAGACCAGAAAATCTTGATTCTCATGGTTTCAGAGTCCTCTAGGTGCCTTTTGGCAAACTCCCAAGCGGGCTGTGATGTGCCTTTTACTAAGGAGGGGCTTCCGTCTGGCCACTCTACCATAAAGGTAGTGCTGCCTGGATGGTTGATCTTCTGAAAGGTTCTCCCATCTCCACAAGGATACGCTGGAGCTCTGTCTGTGACCCTCGGGTTCCTGCTCACCTCCCTGGCTAAGGCCCATCTTCCCCGATTGCTCAGTTTGGCCAGGCGGCCAGGTCTAATAAGATTTTTGGTGGTTCCAAACTTCTTCCATTTACAAATGATGGTGGCCACTGTGCTCTTTGGGACCTGTAAAGCTGCAGAGATTTTTCCGTAACCTTCTCCAGATCTATGCCTTGACACAATCCTGTTTCTGAGGTCTGCAGAGAATTCCTTTGACCCCATGGCTTGGAGTTTGCTCTGACATGCACTGTCAACTGTGGGACCTTATATAGGCAGGTGTTGGCAATCCTCAATCATGTCCAATCAATTTAATTTATCACAGGTGGACTCCAATTAAGTTGTAGAAACATCTCAAGCAGTATCAGTGGAAACAAAATGCACCTCAGCTCACTTTTGGGTGTCATATCAAAGGGTGTGCACACTTGTGTACATATGATATTTTACATTTTGATTTTTAATAAATGAGCACAAATGTCTAAAAACATTGTTTTCACTTTGTCATTATGGGCTATTTTGTGTAGAATTCTGAGACAAGAAATGAACTCAATCTATTGTAGAATATGTCTGTAACGTAATAAAATGTGGAGAAGGTGAAAGGGGTGTGCAGACTTTCCGGCTTGACTGTATAAAGACTTCTTTTCCAAACCTTAGTGCCAGTACAATTATAATCAGACCTGCTGTGTCAGATCTGCTGTGGTTGAAAAGTTGCCAGTGTTTCTGCTGTCCAAAGAGGTCATTGGTCAGTGGTCTTCTCCAAAAATTTAAAAGTAGTTTTTCAGTATCAAGTCTATATTTGGCAGCTGATCAGAAAGGATACAAAACAGGATTCAGAAAGGCCAAGAATCACTCACTATCGAGAGCTTTGAATTACAGGCTTCTGTCAGATGTCTGTCAAATTTTAACATGTCTGTATACAAACACAATGCTCTTCATAAATCATTATCAAGTATGATAATCATACAATGATAGAGAGTTATATTTCATATCAGTCAACACGCCACAGTATGGGTCATCCTCGTTGAGAGGGTGAGCTGCTAGGCCATTCTTTTTTTGCCTCCTCGAGATTGAGCGTGAGACTGTTGAATCTTTGCTTTCACCTGAATCTGTGAAATTGCAGCTCCTCTTTACCCTCTCCCGCTGCCAACCAGAGCCTCTTCTTTTTAAAAAGAAATACGCTACCCAAGGCTTTTTTACATTGCAGTTGTGATAATCTACTGTTTGGCGCAGGTGTGCACATCAGCTAGGATAAATCCGTAGTATTTTTTTCAGTGTGGTCGTTTAAGCGCCCCATTGCTGTCCTTGTTTTCAAACTATTTTTAGTTTTAATACTGAGTTTCACTTTCAGCAACGTGTGGCGTTGTATTTTGCGATTTCATCTTACTGAGTAATGCCTGTGCGCATTTTGAGTAAGGTTAATAAAAGTTTGTTTACCGTGGTTATTTAGTTTCCTTTTTGAAATTAAATCAGTGTTTATAATGGTTTCAGGTTATAATAACCTAAATTGAGTTTAATTGAATTACATGTTTGTTGTTACAAACATTCATAAGCTGAAAGGAGCTTCTTTTCCTTAAAGTGGACAATAGCATCTATGTGTGAGTTATGTAGTAGCGCCCTATTAGCCCAAGATAATTTAATGTTTTTTTTCCTGTAACATTAGTGTTATTATTTTGTATTGTTTGTTAAAATTAATTAGCCCAGCCCCCCCGTAGCTCCCCCAATCACAACTATCAATGCGTGAAGCCGTGTTACATGGTGTAGGTCTGTCCGTGATTTTCAGTGTCGATTATTACATGTGTAATTGCATTTGTAAAATGCTGGGGTCCTGCTGGGGGGCCGCGGAAACATTTGTGGTCGGTCGTGTGGGCCGTGAGTTGTAAAAGGTTGGGAACCTCTGGTGTAGGCTATTTCTCTATTCCTCTTATGCCCCATACCAATATTGATAGCTAATGTGATAATATTGGTAAGTAGCTTTTGAAAGGCGGATCTAAATCTTTGCTTACATTTCAAATCCTTTTTAGAAGTATTCTAAAGCTACGGACGTGCTCAAATTTGTTGGTACCCCTGGTAAAAATGGGTTATAAAAAATTCACTGTTTGGTGAATTAGCTTAATCTCACATGGAAAAAATGAGAAAAATCCGTCTTTTAATTGACGTTCATTTATTATGAGAAAAAAAAATCCCTCATCAAGAAATAATTATTTTTAACAAAACCATTTGCTTTCAGAAATACAGTAGATATGGATGGATAACTATTCAAGTTTCTTCTCCTGACTTATTTTTCCAGAGTTCAATAGGAAAATGTGTCAGAAACAACCCTTAAAGTGATCCATCCATATCTACTGCATATCTTCTTCAGATATATAAAAATACATGGTAAAAATATTAAATATGAGGACATAAAAATAGGCAATTTTGAGGAAATTTGAAAAGCGAGGACATTTAAAAGAAAAAAGTATGCTTTATCTAGCATACTGTTTTGAGTGAGAAGCTCTCAAAGAGGGTGTTGTTTTGTTACGTTTTTAATTTTTGGCCTTGTAGAAAGAATAGTACATAAGACACACCTGATCTGATTACATTTTTGAATTCTACAGAAAAAGTATGCCATAGTCACAAAGTTTCATAGCTGTACATACCAGATCAAAAGAGCTATGAATGTCAGAAGTTGGACCGAAAGGCTCGTTCGGCAAGATTCATAAAATTAATTAAAATTTCAAAGGGCTGTAGTTTCAAAACTCTTAGAAATACAGACCTAATATTTGGGATCTCGTCATAAGTTTGGTATAGGAGCACCTGTGAATTTTTTCAGGGGAATCTGAGAGGGTGACCTGGAACCCTCTTGGTGATTTGATATGGAATGACCCTGCTGTGATTGCATTAGGCTATTAAATGTATACTTTCACCTATTGTTTTTATTTCTACCCTTTGAACTCCACTAATGACATATCAGGCCAATTAGGCCTACATGGTATGCTATGACTGAAACCTTATTGACTACTACACTGTATGTCAACAGTGTATGTTTTCATACATTTCATACTTCTTAGGTGTACATGGGTGGTGGTGTAAACCTAGACCACATGTCCAGTATAGGCTACTCCTTGGATGGATGATTCAATTTCTAATCAACAAATTAAGAGTAGAATTTATGATGGTTTAAGTAAAATTAACACTGTATGTATGCACTCCAGCAGCAAGTGATAGCCTATTTAGTGTGCACAGTCTTCTGTCTAAAATAATCAGCATCACATACAGAAATATATATACTATTGTGCTGCCCTTATGTCTAAACCTACTCTATAGCCTAATGCAGCAGTCGTAGGCCGCTTACTATTTTGAAGAGTATGAATTAGGCTCTTTGAGAGTAGGTTTGAACCAATCTGCCCAGTGAAGATGTTGTTTGAAATACAATAGACCAACATAGCTACAGAACTGTATAGTAGCCAGACATTAAGAAACGAAGTACTGGGAATCCCTGATAGTGTAAAGAGCTGAAGTTTGGCTTGGTGGTGCTCATTTGAATGTCTTTTGCGGCTTTTGGCCAAGCCAAACTTAACACTTAAAACATAGTTTTCTGTTATTAATTCACAGGGTTTTTTTCTCTGGAAGGTGTCAATTTCTTTAAAAAATTGAATCATCATAACTATTGTTACACATCCACTTGAATGTTGAATAAACATAACTGAAGATTACACAATCATTAGAAAATGTATAGCTACCGCTAGAAAGTTCAATCAATGTGCCTTGAGAACACCCCAATAGACCAGAATAAGTCCAAATAACATTAAATATCATAACATAGCCCATAACATAACAACATAACATTACAAATTTCATAACACATTGGAAATAAAACCGATTTGATCATGACAAACAACAACAAATATAATGTAGTTAAATAAAAATTTCATTTTGTGCATTTTTCAAATTTGATAACTAATCTGTCCAAAATTACACTTAGCTATAATGAAGGTTTTGTTTGAAGCATTTTGCACTTAGAAATGTATCGTGCTTGCTCAGCTAATGTTAACCCACATAACTGTTCTGTGCGTTAACTTTAGTCCCAGAATGTGCACTGTGCAGACCTAGCTAAGTTAGCTTATGAAGCACATAAGCTATGAGTTTTAAGCATTCATGCTACCCTACATAGCATAATACGTGTGTATGAACCACCAAACTATATTATATATAGTTCGGTGGTATGAACTAGCCCGGTGGTATGAACTACCCTAATAGACATCTAAAAATAGTAAAAAAAAAATCAACTATATTTGTAGATGTCTATTAGATGTTCACATTTACACCCAGTTTCGACCAATTTTTTCCAGTGACCGTTTAGATATATAAAAGATGTTTAATAGATGTCTATGTTAGACTAATGGAAGTCTAGAAATAGTTCAAAAGTTAAATCTCCTCTTCATCTCCTTACAAGTTCCTACAATGTGCAAATAAGTCCTTATTACTTTCTAATGGCTATGCAGTCTGAAAACTAATAGTACTAACAGGGATTCTCTGGAGAGCTTTTAACCCATTTAAATTTGACCAGGAAGACTGCAAGATTACAAAATCTTGCAACATTTGATAGATTAATTTATCCCAAGGCAAATTACAATGAAACATTAGATAGATTAATTTATTTGTAGTGTCCTTCACATCCCTTCCTCCTATTTTGGACAGGAGGAGGATCTGTGAAAAGAAAGTTAAACAATATCATCCCCTGAGCTAACAATGGTAGACATTCACAAAGGTTACCGGGTGATTCCACGAAATCGGTGCCTTTTCCGTCCCCAGGACATTACATGCATAAATATGCATGGAAAGTATTTGTATAATACATTATATTATCAAGCAAAGTGTCTTGCTCTTTGTCCTAATTGCAATTGTAAGATAGATCATGTAAAACATTAATAAAAACTACATAGAACACTGAAAAACACTCTAACACTACACTTCACCATGAAATATAATGATTAAAATCCTTCAGAAAAATTATTTTTTTTGTATTATTGTGTGACTCCATTTCCAATTTAGCCATAAAATACATGTTCTTGTCAGAAATTCATAATATGTTAGTTAAAATACACATTTTAGTCACGTCCCCAGGTTTTCACTCAGTCCTGTTACCCTGACACATTCCCCCCTCTAAAAATTTGGAACATTCCACAAGTGACCGGATCAACAGGAAGTTGCATCATTTGACTCTCCTCAAGGTCATGGGAAGACCAAAAGTAAGTTATCTCACTCTATTTTCTGTAATTTTGATCATATTGTAAGTAAAACTGAGAATGTAAATCTCAACACACAGTCCTGTTACCTAAATTATTTCTTATATGTTATGTTTTGTTGTTTTTTAAGATAGTTTTGGTGAACCACTTGAAGGTGCTAAGTGTTCTCATGCTATTAGCATTGATGTCATATGTGCCATGTAGCTGCATAGCTAATGCTAATGCAGAAATTTCAGTCCTGTTACTTTCAGTCCTGTTACTCATATAAAGGGTAACAGGACTGAATAAGAGTAACAGGAGTGAGACGTTTGAATGAAATAGTGATTTTAAATGTGTATCTGGTATAACATTGATTAATTATGATACTATTCTCTTTATTTTAAGCTTTACAGTTGGAATAACTCTAAATGTTTTCAGTTTTACAATGTGAACATTTACTTTCAGGGAGCCAATCGATTAAGTGCTGCAGAGAAGCAGCGGCGCTATTGTGCCAGACGCGATGCCGACCCAGTTGACAGAGCAGTGTCAGAGATGCCCAAGGATGTGCCACCAGTTCCATCTACAATGAAAATGCATCAGGCAGTAACCCTAGGTCCTGGAGAGCTGACCTACAGGGATGTCAGCTGCCTGTGTACAGCAAGACAACATCTGAGCTGTGAGTGCTTTAATCCAAAGCATTTCACATTCAATCAACAGAAGGCTCCCATGACCACAGAAAATCAGTGGCAAAGTCCTGAGGTTGTTGGAAAATGGTGTGTGCTGAAGTACGATGGTCAGCTGTACCCTGGGATCATCACAGACACAAGCAACACACACGTCAAGGTTCGGTGTATGAAAAGGATTGGAGCCAACAGGTTTTACTGGCCAACCCACGAGGACATCCTTTGGTACCTGTTTCAAGACATCCTGTGTACCATCCCACCAGCGAGGCAAGTCACAGCTCGTTACATGGAAATTGACAAAGACATCTGGGCCAAACTAGAGATTGTTTCTTACTAGAAAAGGCAAGTTTTGTTCATTAATTTATAGCAATTATATACAAAATACAAGTGGATGTCTTGTTTTCAAGTGAATGTTGTGTTTTATGTGCAGAAAAGGACATTTTCAAGTTAATTATTAGGTACTGGTAGTCAATAGATCTGAGGACCTGCTGAATATGCAAAACTTTTTGTATTTGTTGTCTTTCTTGCCTTTTGTAGAGGAAGATGGAGAACCCATACTGTACAGAGGCAGGAGCCAGACACACATGCTGCAAGGGGAGGAGCCCTCTAACCCTAACCCTGCACACACACACACACACACACACACACACACAGTCACACGTATGCATTCTCACACATGCACAAGGCTACGGACACACACACACACTAACGCACACGGGCACACACACACACACAAGCACACGCTCACATAATCACATACACACTCATGCAAAAGCATGCACATACAATTGTAACTGCTTTGATGTGGATTTCTTGATTTTTTGACTTTTTATTATAGTTTTCACAATATAATCCAGGCCCAAACAGGGCTTAGACTAAGATATTTTTTGCCATATACAATGACCTGTTTCATGTTTGTTTAATTGAAGTTAGTTCTGTGACATCCAGTTGTTCTCACACACAAAAACACTCATTCCTGTTACTCGGTGCTCATTCCTGTGACCCACTATTCATTCCTGTTACCTCATTGTTTTTTATTTAAAAAATAAAAATAAACCATTTATATTTCAATTATGTTTGGTCCATCATTTGAACAATTGTTTGATAAATCACATGATAGATTTGTGATCAAATTGAGGTTGGGGTCTCCCTTTAAAATAAATAATGGCTTTGTGTTTTTAAAAGAAATGCATTTCGCCTGCATATGTTGTGACTTTTTAGCTACAGATATATATATTTTTAACATGTAACCAATTATGTCTTTAAAATACCCACTTCATTGAGGGAAAAACAAAGAAACTAGTTGGCTTGACCTTTAATTGATATTTAAACAGGTGTAAGAGTTTTGGTAACAGGACTGAGAAAAATGCAACCATCATCCTTTTAGAAACCTTGTTTAAAAAAAAAAGAAAATGGCCTGAGATTGACCATTACACATTTTGAATAGTTAAACATGTGTGTTATTAGATACAGTGCTGAAAAAAGATAAAGAATGAAGTTTAATTTTGAAAAGTTACAAGCAAATGGCACTGATTCGGCGGAATGGCCCTACGCTCATATGGATCTTCTTGGCTATCCTGTGGTGCAGCAGAGTGTGTTATGTTTTCTAGCTAGCTAGCCAACATTACAGTAACCAGTTCAAAGCATTTGGCTGCACATTTACTGTTTCCTGTTGACAGGCCCAACTTGCAGCTAGCTCACTATCTTAGGAGACCATAATCAAGATAGGCCAGCTAATGTTAGGCAACGTTAGTCGCAATTCTGTGAACTAGCGAGCTAAGCCAAAACAACATTAAGCCTAGAACGCTAGCTAGCATATTGCATCTTTGTTTGGAAGACACGTGTCGGCTAACTATGGCTATGCGTACAAAATTTTTGCCAGACTATTTATTGTCAAGCTATAGCCCAGCCTATCTAACGTTACCTTTTTGTAATATTGAGTAGAAACACATATGAAGTGCTGATTTAATTGATTTTAATTCAAATCTAGTAGTAATACTCACCAATAAACACTCGGCAACATGTCTTTATTTTTTCAATGTTTGTTTTCGTCTGCTTCGCACTCACTTGACGTACACGAAGGACCATGTATGGTGGAGCACACTGTTGAGTGGTAGCGGTTTGAATTGCACGTGCATGCGCAATGTATCAAGGTGGCTGCAACGTAATTATTCTGGAGTAGACACTGGGGCTGAATCCCAGGTGGAATCTCGTACCTTCTTGTTGGCTTTATTGAAGTCCAGGCTTCTCGTTGCAACAAACTGGACATTTTATGATATTTGAAGTTTAAAATTATACGTGTCTAAATTGTGTACGTGTAGACCGGATCTTTGGATTTACAAATGAATCACGTGTGAAAATGATTAAATAGAATGTGTTACCTGGCACGTCTATGTTGTAGACGCCTTTTAGCCGTGCTAAAAAAGAGCTAAAAGACGTCTTAGACGATTAGATCTGATTTATAGACGTCTAGTGCCCACTGGGAGGTAATAATGTTTATTTGCAGGCCAATTGAACAATTACATTGAAAATGATCAAACCACTTATAGATTGCTGGCAAGCATAGAGCGTATATCGACAGTTCAGTGCTAGGTGGCTACAGTCAAGAAACGAACCCGGAAAAAAATTATACTCTGAGAAGAATTGTATGTTACAACGGGACTAAAATAACGAAGATCCTCCTGGAATAATTAGGCTACAATGTAGCCGCTACATTAATGTTACCCCACCTCCCCCTGTAAATTAAACCTTATCCCGTCCGAATAGGGCTGTTACTATTCTTAATCTGTCAATGTCAGGCTCTTCAAGTTTTACGTTTTTTTTTTTAACCCAATGTAATTTAGCAAACTGGCCAGCGCCACATGGCAATGGAAGATATAACATTTGCTAGCTAACGTTATTTAACTTGGCTAAGATAATTATTTTCGTTGCATTGTACAATAACGTTATATGTTAAGTAAAGGTAGGCTATTAACTGAGCTAACGTTAACGTTATACTGGCTAACAATGCCATCTTAAACAATCACTCTTCAACTGTTGTGTTGGTAGGATTTTATTTAGTCTAACATTCTGTCAAAACTATTCAGCGAAATATCTGGCTATTTTAAAAACGAACTAACGTAACATTAACATCAATTGTCCTAACGTTAACGTACATTGCTTGGCACTGTTAGGTTCCATGTGGGGCTTGTAATGCTAGCTACCTAGCCAGCGTTAGTTGATAGCTCACACGGTGTGGCGGTTGTAGCTTCATTAATGTTACAGATAATATTGTGGACATGTCTGAAAGGAGTAATGTTAGTAGCTAAGTTAACATACATTTGTTTTAATATCGCTAGCGAAGTTAGATAGTAGCTGTATATTTCTAGCTTTGTCACTCGATAACGATAGCTAGCCTGTTGTTGCTGTTCGGTCAGTTATGTGGAACTGATGTGATCACTGACCTGGCAAAATATTAAGCAAAATAACGTTATCCAACTTGCTCTCGAGTTGATTTGCCCACACGTCTTGTGATTCAGGAAAATGTTAAACCATACGGAAAAGTCCAAACTCGTTTTGGACTTTTAGTTTAAAAATAGGTAACAGTTAACGTTAGTTCATATCTATGGGCTGGTTTCTGTGCGCTGTGGAAGCTTCAGAGAGAGTGAGGCGTAAGAAATCTTGCAGTGCACGAAACTGTGTGGTAGTTCGAACTTTCAATTAGCCTTCGGTTACTTGCAAATTTATGCCCCAATGTTAAGTCAATGGACAATTAATTTCCGGTATCGTAGAATTATAAAGGTTTATTTAAAAACTGTACAATAAACTGAAATATCACTCATCAAAAGCAATAGTCCTTGGCACGCCCGACATATCACTTTGTCAACTTTAGCGAGTTGTCGAAATTTAATCAAATCTAAATGCAAATTTTTATGTACTTAATTGTATGAAAACGGCTTAACCAATCTTTCCCATATTTCCTTTATGTCGGGATATTGATGAGATGAGTTGATCTGCCAAGTGGCTTGGTAATTTCTGCTACCGCGTCACCCTAATAATGTTTTTTAACTATTAGCTCACCCTCCTTCAGCAGATCAATGATGTCGGCTTGAAATCGGGGTCCAACACGGATCTCCCCTTTGTCAGCTAGCAGAGTCTTCTGCTGGGGATCATACACCAGACAGTAGAAGAAGCAATTCTGTGGAAGAGAAACATCATCGGAAAACATCCGAGATCCTAGAGCGCCAGCTCATCCAGTGGAAGAAAAACCAAAACTGAGAAGGGTTTGAGAGCAATATCATCAGAGGCATTCTGATAACCAAGCAAGTTATGACACTCATGTTGAATCCTGTTTCCTGCACTTCCATGCTCAGTGAGGTGGGGAGAGGGTAGGTGGTACTGTAGCATAATGGTGAAGAGTGACTGGGATTGTGGGTTTGATTCCCAGGCGGGGCACTGCCGTAGCACCCTTGAGCAGGGTACTCAACCTGAATTGCTTCAGTAAATACCCAGCTGTGTAAATGAACTGCATGTAAAAAATAATATAAGCCGTTTAAAATACTCCGGTTAAGAGTGTCTGTGCAGAGTGGAGCAGTTCTCGGGATGACCAAAGAAAAATATGTGACAAAATTATTATTATTATCGATCAGCATTGTGGAAATAGTTTGTACAAATAGGTCCAAGTAAAAAAAAAAGACAAAATTATCCTTTAAACAACAAATATGGCCAGCAATAAATGTGATTTGTCAGCAAGCAAGTTAGCCACTCCACCTTGACGTACCATGAACATCCCCTCTGCCTTAACTTGCAATCTTTCTTCACCTAGTTTTAGGATTGAAAAGAATCCCGCAGAATCTGTTCCAGGATGTTTACATTTACAGATTCCAAAGACAAAAGCATCAGCATGGAGGAAACTGTAAAAATAGGTCCAAGTAAAAATAAAATGGAATTATTTTTAACCCGATCCATTTTGGCCCTCTAGTGGTAGACATCTCCGTCCCAATTACAGTATTCATGTTTATCTCAAATTATAAACTACAGCTTCAAGAAAACCCAGTAGATTTTGATGCTGTAATGGGTTTCTTAATTGTTCGGATATTCAAACGCGAAGGTGGGAGGAATCTGAACAAGTCAGCTCACAAGACGTGAGGACCAATAATTAAGGGAGAAAATAATAAAGAAAGAAAGAAAAAACAGGAACGTAATTCCTTAAGGCTAAACAGCCAAAAACGAACATAGTTCGAATGGGCGAACTAGAAAACTAGTAAATAACAACTAAATCTCCCGAACCCAAATAATGACACAAGAACGGGAAACTTAGTAAACAAAAGAACACCCTCGGCTGTCTTAGCTCAGAGCCGGAGAAGTGTAAAACCAAAACGAAAGTCAAAATAAAAACTGTCTCTTGAGAGAACAGCAAAGTGCTAAATAGATAGCGCAGAACGCTACCAGGAGGAAAACAAATCCTATACCCGATTAAGTAGCTAACTAGCAAGTCCCCCCAGAACATAAACAATGTTTAATATCAGGAGGTCGCTAGAGGTCGGCTATACCTGGCTCAAATGCAATGTCATAAGACAATCAAGCACCAGAGAAGTGGAAGTGAGAAACTTAATTACATTACAGGCATTTAGCAGACACTCTTATCCAGAGCGACTTACATATTACATATTATTATATATAATATATATTATTATACATAAATTATCCATTTATACAGCTGGATATATACTGAAGCAATTCAGGTTAAGTACATTGCTCAAGGGTACAACGGCAGTGTTCTACCTGGAAATCGAACCTGCAACCTTTCGGTTACAAGGCCAGTTCCTTAACCATTATACTACACTATCGCCTTGTACCCTGCAGGTAGAAGCACAGGTGAAAACAATAGTAAGGATGGCAAACCACGAAACGGAACGTGGAAAAAATCTGAATAAAAGAAAATAAAACGGTCACAAACCACTACAGAACCCCCCTCTAAGGGACGACCCCAGATGATCCCTCAGACCGACAACTGCGGAAATCTCTAATTAAATTGGGATCCAAAATGTGTCTGGCAGGAACCCAACAACGCTCCTCTGGACCATACCCCTCCCAGTCCACCAAAAACTGCCACCCCCTGCCCACCCATCTCTCCGCCACAATACGGCGGACGGTATACACTGGACCTCCATCCACGAACCGAGGATGAAGAGGGGGTCTCTCAGCAGGAGACAACAGACTGATAAGCAGCGGCTTCAACTGCGAAACATGGAACGTAGGATGAATCCACATGGATCGTGGCAACTGAAGCCGGACTGTAACTGGGTTTATCTTACAAATAATTTTAAACCGAAACCTTTTGGGACGCCGACGCTCGTAACAGCTATGCGCGAACTTGTTTCCAAACCGAGCGACACCTCCAAACAAAAGAACCAGCCGATAGAACCTCCACATTCTTCTCCAGTTCAGGGAAGAGTGGAGGAAGGTAACCTACTTGAGCCTCAGAAGGAGATAGGCCAGTGGAGGCATTGCGCAGAGTATTATATGCATACTCAGCCCAAGGGAGATAACGACTCTACGAAGTGAAAGCGAAGTGTTCTCCATAGTCTGGTTAGTTCTTTCTGTTTGCCTGTTAGTTTGCGGGTGAAAACCAGAGGAAAGATTACCCGACACACCCAACTGAGCGCAAAAAGAACGCCAGAACCTGGCGACAAACTGAGGGCCACGGTCAGAAACAATATCCTGAGGTAAACCATGTACACGAAACACATGGGAAATTCATGGGAAACAATAATATTTTTTAAAAACGTTGTACAAATAAGCATTCGGTGTTTTCCCTTGCTTACTGTACTATATACAATACCTGATGCAGTTTCCGTTTCCGTTTAGAAGACACCAAATTTTTCCCCCCAAAATCTCTCATAAATATCTTTATGAAACCAAATATCTTACCTGTATATGAAGCTACAACTGTTTTCTGATTAACCCTGAAGAGTCCCATGCAGTCGACATTTCCACAGCAACCACCTATCACACTTATGGCTGAAATATGTGGCTGTGATTCGCTGCGATTAATCACGATTAATCACATTTTAATATTGCATTTGAAATCGAGGATATTTTAATTTGTGAATGAAGAATCAACACAAAATATGTATATCAAGTATGATAATAGTTTATTCTTTCCAATGCAAACACAAAAGTAATACTTAATACTTAAGTGCAATCAAAACCATCAAGACATTCAAAATTGGGCAGTTAAATCTAAAGATTTTAGCCATTTTAGCTAATGCATCTGTTATGTCTGCCAAACCCCGCCAAATCGGGAACATTTCAGGACTGTAGTAAAAAAAAGAGCTGTTCCGGATTTTTGTCAGTTCAGTTATCCAGCTATAGTAATCCTGTTTCGTAGTAAATCATGTTGTCTTGGTCACGTTATCATCAGGATGTTTTGCTCTTAGATGATACCTCAAAGACTAATTACTTCTGTGGTAACTTAAATCGGCATTTGCAACCTGTACAGATTATGTTTGTTTTATCCAAAGAGCCATCTGGAAACTTTTAGAAGTTGAACTTTACGTCTAGAACTTTTCCTTCCTTCTCAAACTTAGCTAGCGAGGTGCATGTGCGTAGCCGTTGTGTGTGAGTGCTACTTCTTCATACTTAACGTTGTTGTTATTTTTATTAACGCGTTAAACATGTAGCATTAATCGCATGCGTTAACGCATAAATTTTGACAGCCCTAGTAAAACATACGTTTTTCAAAAAACATATTTAAAGACATTAAGCTAATTATTTTATGCGTATGTATATACTGTATGTGACTATTCTGAAATAAATGTATTCTGTTTCAAATTTCTGAATGATACAGCCTCTTCTTCAATTTGAACTTTAAACCATGGATGTGCAGTGACTATTTTTTGAGATATTGACACTTAAATAAGACTAGTAGAAACTAGGTGGGAATTGCCTCTGGAGGGCCAAAGTTAATAGCCAGGGTTAACCCCTTAGTGCAGATGGCATATTTGGTAAATCATGGGGGTACTCTGTTTAAGGCTTTATAACTCCAGGTGTGAGCATCACATAAACTTGGTAAATGGCTTAAATGAAACAAAACCGGTGTACCATTTTTAGTACAAACTTTGATTTGTTTATTTTCATAATTTAAGTCAAAATTAAGTGCCGGAAATGCAAGCAAAACTTTGCAAAGAATGCAACAAAATATATATTTCTTCAAAATACTGAGAGGTACATAAGTGAAACAGGTAAAACTACACATTTCCTGGATCATAAACTCCTTGTCCACAAGCATTCAATAATCGCAGGGTGATATACAGAACTACTAAAGATCTATGACACGAAATGTAAGCAGTGTAGCCTGATGTACCCAGGGTCTCCAAACCTATCCAAATTGGCTAAAATGTGAATAGCTGTAAATCTTAAACTAATCATACATTTCAGTGCAAATCAACCGTTTTGACTCATTTAACTCACCTTTTTTTCATTTTCATGTGGGAATTATTTTGGATCAGTACAGGGGGGTGGATATCTAGGTGTCCAATAACCTACCCAAAACCTCTCCGAGAAATTATTAAAAAGCCTTTTGTCCTTTATAAAGCATATACATTTTACCTTACGATCACTTAATGGATGAAAACATAGATATTGCACAGTTTCAGTTCAGTGTTTGATGCCAAGTGTGCCATTTTTTCACCATTATCCTTCATATACTGCTTCATCCTGTGCGGTGCCTTCGTGGCCAACATGCACTCATCAATGGCACGGTCTTCAGTATGCTGTAAGGATCTGGTCCTGCAGTGGCTTCACTCTGAACAGTAGAGGGCACTGCTGGAGTGGCAGAGGTGGAGGGTCAAGCATGTTATAGGAACAAATTACATAATGCAGAAGCATTATAACACTGTGGTACACACAGCTAAATATGAAATCATTCACTCTTGTACCTCAGTAAACACTTTCTTCTGTATGCTACATTATGTTATATTTTGTTGCGTGCTCTAGGATGGCATTACTCTGTAGTGTGTTTCACAACTGTTGCTTATTTATTTTATTTATTTATTTTACATTCATCTTGCACACATCTGGACACAGTACATTTGAATACATATTTTCCATTCCCTAAGTGAAAAGCATCACCCATGGATATACTAATACCCCATAGAGTACATTATGCACAAAGAAATTACAATACAATAAAATAATATCGGAAAACACTACCAATGTTCTAGCTTCACGGCAAATCGAGGCATAAAATAAACTCCTCAAAAAAAGTTTGGAAACGTTATTTCGGTCGATTATTCCTCCCCTTTAATAATACCAATTGGTATTGTATTTTATATCGTTGGAAAGCCTGATTAGTCACCTTTACAACGAGGTACAACTTGTAAGGATCATGCATTCGTGGAATGAGCAACACAGCTAACCGTGTGGGTAGTGGCCCAAAAAAATGTGCCTAAATGCCCTGCAATATTCTTCTGTTGGTATTCACTCTCGTTTTGAGCTTCAAGTGCTGGCAGGTGTATGCCAGTGGGATGGAATGGGATGCCATCCCACAGCAGTGTGTGACCAGGCTGGTGACCAGCATGAGGAGGAGGTGCCAAGCTGTTGTGGCTGCGTATGGATCTTCCACACGCTACTGAGGTCCCTGACAGTGTAAAATGAATAAAGTGTGAAAATGGCCAATATGTGTTGTTTTTTCCTTATTACTGTGGGAGAGTGCAATCATCCAGTCCACCAAGCAACTCAAAACGAGAGTGAATACCAACAGAAGAATATTGCAGGGGATTTTGCCACATTTTTTTGGGCCGCTACCCACACGGTTAGCTGTGTTGCTCATTCCACGAATGCACGATCCTTACAAGTTGTACCTCGTTGTAAAGGTGACTAATCAGGCTTTCCAACGATATAAAATACAATACCAATTGGTATTATTAAAGGGGAGGAATAATCGACCGAAATAACGTTTCCGAACTTTTTTTGAGGAGTTTATAACTTACGACTGAGCAACCAAACAGAACAGCGCTAAAATACTCAATTTCATTGTGAATGCTATGAATTCTAACAAAGCAGGCCACCACGAGCCACTACGGGAACGTCACGAACACAATAGTATCAATACATTACAGTTATTTGGCAGACGCGTTTATCCAAAGCGACGTACAATAAGTGCATATTGAAGGTCATAGACACAATCTACGAAGCTAAGTCACGAAAGCGCTACTTTCTCACAACGTAGAAGCTATCGCTAGTCATCAACCGAATACAGTCAGCTATACATTCTAAGCTATGAGATAGCTAAACCAAATAGAAAATAACAAATAAACGGAAAGAACGTACTATATAATTTGCCGTATACATGTAGTTATTCAAGGTGGAGTCTGAAAAAGTGTGTTTGCAAATATGTTCAGCATTATTAGCAGGCTAACTGGTCTATTACGACCGATGCAAATACAAAAAGAACGAAAATATAGCACGCAGTGGAAAAATGTATATACTCAAAATATTTCAAGCAGTAATACTTACATGTCGAGGAGGATATCTTCCCCATATTGATAGGCACCTCTTCCACAGAATCTATGCTACAGGGATTAGAAGAATCTCTGTTGTTGTCCTCTTCTGACCGACTTCGGGGGAAAAGTACTAAAAAGTCTCTTCAAAGTTGCGCGCCGTTTTATTGCGTAAGACCAACTGCGTCATACCAAACGCGTCAAACCAAATGCGTCATCTGCGTAAAGTTGTCGTGATATAACAAGTATTGCAGTTACGCTCGCCCTTAAATAGTTAATCCAAGCTTTCAATTACACATGTAAATTACTTTTGGGAAGCTTGTCGTGCCTTCTATTGGATAAAACAATTGTCGATCAAACCAGAATAAAATTGAAAGCGTCACAGCAGTGCTATCAGGGAGGGGGGGTTACGCAGAGATAGTTTCGTTTGTCTAATAGTGTTCCAATGCGCTGTGTATTTTTCAAACGGATTGTCCAAGACAATAAATGACCACGGAATCTTGAAAGGGACATATCTACGCTTAAATCCACGGGAGGATTGCACACGAATTCCATATTTAATAGCAGATATTGATAGTAGAATGGCATTGTATGATTTCACTTGTTTATGTCGGTATTGATTGAGCAGCGATTTGCACCGCTGTATTTGCATACGGTCGGGCTATTGGTGGGTTTATCTGGTTGCTGGACGGAATTCTGATATTATATGATGAATACATATATTTATGAACTCCCAACATAGACGCTATTGCCCACTATGTCACGCATGGGTAGGTATAGGCTGGGTGGGGAGTGCTTGTTAAATGGACTTGCTACGGAAAGATAGTGACACTTAGAAACTACGCATTGGCCAGAAATCGTCGCGAATCGTCTACCAATAAAGTTAAAATACCGCGTTTGGGTTTTCCACTAATAGTTTGGCTGCAGGAGCAACGCGTGTCTCAGTTGCGTAAAACTGTCTCGCAGGCGAGAAAAAATAGACTATCTGCACTAAGGGGTTACGGGTGCTGCTGTAGGAGATATTCAAAGTTTGCGAGAGATGGCTTTGATGATTTATGTAATTTAAACAGGTCTGTTAAGATTAATGCAAAATCAAAGAAGCATGTCATTGTAACCATGCAATGGAGTTTTTGAGAATTGATAATTTTCTAAATGAAGGTGTATGTCTCCACTTCACATAAGAAAATAGTGCGGTAAAACCGTGACATTCCCAAGAGGTGATCGATGTAATTCTTGGGTCGTCAGGAGCTGCCATTTAGGGGGCATAGCGAGAGTGAAAATTCGGATAACAAAGGAAACTACATGGGGTTGACTGAAGTGCTTTCCCACTATGATGATGTTCTGGCTGCACACTTGAAGTTGTCCACTGTGTTCTCTGGGATGTCTAAGACTATTCAAAATGAGCTGATCGTAGCCATTTCAACTACAGTCCTGGCAGAATTGAATATTTATCTATTGAATATGCATAGGTGATGAGAGAATCTGACTGTTAAGAACTACTTGTCATTGTATTCTATTTGGTGTTAATCCTTTGAGAGATGCAGCTCAATTTAAATGGCACAGATGTAATGATGAGTTGTCTGGCAATTTAAACCTATATTAAATGGGACGCCAGCTCTTTTCAGCCTACAACTGGCTATGTGATGTGGTCAGTGTTTAAAACTCAAAAAGGGCCTAGTTCAACAGGAAAAGCATGGGACTAACGGGGGGGGGGGTAGGATCCCACGGGTGATGGTGGGTTTGCTTCACCAAAAATTCTGGTCAGCAGCTGCCACTGGTATGGACCCTGAGGTCACTGTTAAATATTGAATTAGCTTAACAGGCTTGTTCATACAGGGCCTTTACCAGGGCTAATGTTTAATTTATCCCTTGATGAGGCAAACTCATCCTGTTGCAGCCGCCATGTGACCAGGCGGAAGGAAACAAAATTGGCCTGAGAGAGAGGGAACCGGCATGGAAGTCATTCATCTCCCAGGAACAAAACAAAATCCTATCGGAGACAACGGTGATCATTCAAAATACTGATTGATTGGGTGGTGGAGTAAATCTTAAATACAGGTTTTCCTTTCATCATATATGTTTCTTTCAGTATGATGTATGGTGCTGTTTTGAAGAGTTAGAGAAGAATTAACGTGTGTATAGTTTCTTTGGCAAACACCATCATTCTGAGGTGCTGATATTCAATGCGCCAGTCATTTACACACCTGTGCTGATACTGATGCAGGTCTGGGTGAATACTCGAGCCGGGAGCCCAACCAAAGTGACTCGGCCCACTACACCACTCACAATACACACTTGGCTTGTGAAGGTGCCAGTCCTCCCTTGATGAGTGGATAGGGTTCTGTTACGCACCTCTTTCTCCAGATATGAGAACAAGGCCTCTGTTTCATTCAGCAGGGTGACACAGCATTTTCCCCTGTGAAGCAGAGACAGCACTGAGTGCTGGGATCACACAATATAACTGCACAGAACTCAGAACAAGTGGGCAGAGTGGGTGCGATTATGATAAACGTGTGTCATGGTGGATACAGCTGATTGGCTCTGCGTGCCTAGAAATGGGTAGGGCCTATGTGACGGGGGTCTGGGAGGCTGGTCCTGGAGATCCGTGAGGTTTGCTCTTTATGACTTCATCTTAAAATCAGCAACCTGTTCAGACCAGGAGAGGTGAGTTGTGTAATAATCAGCCACTTTAATTGATCAGTTAAGTGCCAGGAGTAACAAAGAGATCCAGCAGACTCTGTGGCCCTCCAGAACCAGAGTTGGAGACGCCTGCCCGACAGCCGAGGTGGGTCCTATGGGTCAGTGGTTCCCAAAGTGGGGTCCGTGCCCTAGGGGGGGGGGGCGCAGACAGACTATATGGCGGGGGGGGTTGCGGTGAGGGTTCATGTAAAAAGGCACAACACAGGATGTATGTGAGTGAACCACTGTTATAGGTCACTGGGACAGGCTGGGGGTAGGGCTTCTGCATTACCAGACATGACTGGCAGGGGCGGGGGCTTGATCTTTATAATACTCAAATGGTTCTGAGCTTTTACCAGTGCACCAAGTAGGTTATGTGTATGGGCAGAGTAGGGCCTTTATGGAAATGAGCATGTGAGAGCGACAGGGGCGTGGCCTGCACATTACCGTATGTGAGTGGCGGGAAGAGACTCCAGCTGTCGGGAGAGGAAGAGCTCTCTGTGCTTGAGCTGGTGCCTTTGTTTGTCGCTGAGCTGCTGTAAGCTCTCCCCCTCCATCTCCTCTTCCAGGTCCTCTGTAAGCACAGTGATAGAGCCATTCACACACACTGTACCCCACAAACCCCATTCACACACCGTACTCCACAAACTCCATTTACACACAATGTACCCAACAAACCCAATTCACACACAATGTACCCCACAAACCCCATTCACACACATTGTGCCCCACAAACTCCATTCACACACACCATACCCAACAAACCCAATTCACACACACCGTACCCCACAAACCTCATTCACACACATTGTGCCCCACAAACCTCATTCACACACACTGTACCCATCAAACCCCATTCACACACAATGTACCCAACAAACCCAATTCACACACACCGTACCCAACAAACCCCATTCACACAAACACACTGTACCCCACATACTCCATTCACACACACACTGTACCCCACAAACCCTATTTACACACACTGCACCCCACAAATCCCATTCACACACACACACACACACACACACCATTCAATTAAATAAAAATGTATTTGTGTAGTGCTTTTTACAGAGTCACTGTCACAAAGATACTTTAAAGTGCAAATACAAAATAAATTGGGCAAAAAAAACTGGGCCTGAACCCCCAAAAAGTGAGCAATTGAGGTAAAAAATTCCGCAGTGGAAAGAAAACCACTCAAATTCACACACACGCTGTAAGCTTGCCGGAATTACGTGTGACTCTGGAACTGGCAGGAGACTCTAGAAGAGAGAAGAATCCAGAAGGTCTGATTGGCCCTCTATCATAATGTTCCTCTGTGTGTGTATTGCCAGAGCATTATAGATACTGTGGGGTACAGTGTGTGTGTGAATGGTGTGTGTAACAGTCCAGTGTGTGTGTGAATTTGAGTGGTTTTCACACACATTGTGCCCCACAAACCCCATTCACACACACTGTACCCAACAAACCCCATTCACACAAACACACTGTACCCCACAAACCCTATTCATACACACTGTACCCCACAAATCCCATTCACACACACACACCATTCAATTAAATAAAAATGTATGTACAGAGGCACTGTCACAAAGATACTTTAAAGTGCAAATACAAAATAAATTGGGCAAAAAAAACTAGGCCTGAACCCCCAAAAAGTGAGCAATTGAGGTAAAAAATTCCGCAGTGGAAAGAAAACCACTCAAATTCACACACACCCCGGACTGTACACACCCCATTCACACGCATACTCTACCCCACAGTATCTATAATGCTCTGGCAATACACACACACACGCGCTGAGCTGCTGTAAGCTCTCCTCTTCCAGGTTCTCTGTAAGCACAGTGAAACTCCATTTACACACAATGTACCCAACAAACCCAATTCACACACTGTACCCCACAAACCCCATTCACACACAATGTACCCCACTCACACACATTGTGTCCCACAAACTCCATTCACACACACCATACCCAACAAACCCAACTCACACACACCGTACCCCACAAACCCCATTCACACACAATGTACTTCACAAACCCCATTCACACACATTGTGCCCCACAAACCTCATTCACACACACTGTACCCCACATACTCCATTCACACACACACTGTACCCCACAAACCCCATTCACACACGCCGTACCCCATTCAAACACACCGTACCCCACAAACCCCATTCAAACACACCGTACCCCACAAACCTCATTCATACACACTGTATCCAACAAACCCCATTCACACACACCATACCCCACAAACCCCATTCACGCACACTATACCCCATAAACCCACTGTACCCAACAAGCCCCATTCACACACACTGTACCCAACAAGCCCCATTCACACGCACTGTGCCCCACAAACCCCATTCACACGCACTGTACCCGACAAACTCCGTTCACACACAACGTACCCCACAAACCCCATTCACACACCGTAACCCACACACCCCATTCACACACCGTACCCCACAAATTCCATTGACACACCCTGTGCCCAACAAACCCCATTCACACACACTGTACCCCACAAACATACAAACATACACACATGCCATTAAATTCAATTCAAATTTCTTTGAGTAGTGCTTTTTACAAAGACACTGTCACAAAGATACTTTAAAGTGCAAATACAAAATAAAATTTGGCAAAAAAAACTAGGCATGAACCCCCAAAAAGTGAGCAATTGAGGTAAAAAAAGTTCTGCAGTGTAAAGAAAACCACTCAAATTCACACACACACACACACACACACTGGACTGCACAAACCCCATTCACACACACTGTACCCATCAAACCCCATTCACACACAATGTACCCAACAAACCCAATTCACACACACCGTACCCAACAAACCCCATTCACACAAACACACTGTACCCCACATACTCCATTCACACACACACTGTACCCCACAAACCCTATTTACACACACTGCACCCCACAAATCCCATTCACACACACACACACACACACACCATTCAATTAAATAAAAATGTATTTATGTAGTGCTTTTTACAGAGTCACTGTCACAAAGATACTTTAAAGTGCAAATACAAAATAAATTGGGCAAAAAAAACTGGGCCTGAAGCCCCAAAAAGTGAGCAATTGAGGTAAAAAATTCCGCAGTGGAAAGAAAACCACTCAAATTCACACACACACTGTAAGCTTGCCGGAATTACGTGTGACTCTGGAACTGGCAGGAGACTCTAGAAGAGAGAAGAATCCAGAAGGTCTGATTGGCCCTCTATCATAATGTTCCTCTGTGTGTGTATTGCCAGAGCATTATAGATACTGTGGGGTACAGTGTGTGTGTAACAGTCCAGTGTGTGTGTGAATTTGAGTGGTTTTCACACACATTGTGCCCCACAAACCTCATTCACACACTGTACCCAACAAACCCCATTCACACAAACACACTGTACCCCACATACTCCATTCACACACACACTGTACCCCACAAACCCCATTCACACACGCCGTACCCCAGAAATTGTGTACATATACTTTAAGTATTGATGGTTGCTTAGTTGTTCCAAATTCAGCTGTGAAAGACCTAGGTGTTACTATAGACCCAGATTTAACCTTTGGCGCGCACATAAAAAACATATCTAGAGTTGCTTTCTTTCAGTTAAGGAACATAGCTAAAATTAGGCATTTCCTATCAGAAGGGGATGCAGAGAAATTGATTCATGCTTTTGTTACGTCTAGGCTAGATTACTGTAATGCTCTGCTATCTGGCTGTCCTAAGCTGTTGCTAAATAATCTCCAGCTTGTGCAGAATGCAGCCGCTCGCATTTTAACGAGAACAAAGAAATATGAGCATATTACCCCAGTACTAGCATCACTTCATTGGCTACCAATTAAGCATAGGATAGACTTTAAGGTCTTGCTTCTGACTTTTAAAGCTTTACATGGACTTGCACCAGTGTATATATGTAATCTGCTTTTACCATATAAGCCGAAAAGATCCCTTCGTTCCCAAGACGCAGGCTACTTAGTAGTCCCTAGAATATCTAAAAACTTGACGGGTGGTAGAGCTTTCTCCTACAGAGCACCACTACTGCGGAACACCCTTCCAAAATCTATAAGGGAATCAGACACAGTCTCAATATTTAAGTCTAGATTAAAAACGCACCTTTATGATCAGGCTTATAATGAGTTGTAGTCCGGAGACAGGACCAGAGAAGCCCTTTTGTCATAGAGTAATGCGGAGTGACATCCTTTCCTTACTGTCACCTGTCAACAGCTGTGACCCCATCTTCCTGGGCTGGCTCTTGATAGGTGGGTAGGATTGTTTACTCTATCATGACTGGATGGGTTCTCAAACCCTGTCTTCATAGCTATGCAGCCATAAGTTACTCCTGGCGGGGGTACCTGTCCAACCCCCCCCCCCCCTCTAACTGTTCTCTCTCTCTCTCTTCTTCTACATTCCGCCGGCGGGGCTCATGCCCCGCATCTCGAGAGTTGCTGTCCAGCTTCCTGTCCAGCTTCCTGTCCATCGCCGCTTGCCCCTCCCTCCCCACCACCGCTGCCAGCCGATCCTGCCGCCATCGGCACCCGTTTTCCCATCATCATTGCCGCCACATCTGGACTGCCATCTAGCTGCTGCAATCTCCACTATCATGGATATTGCCAGTCAGTTTTGACCATGCTGGTCATTAAGATCTAGACCCTGAGCCGACCTGAGGAGAATGGGTTTCCCCCTTGAGTCTGGTTCCTCCCAAGGTTTCTTCCTAATTACACCAGGGAGTTTTTCCTTGCCACTGTTGCCTCTGGCTTGCTCTTGTGGGGGTTTAGGCTGGGTTTTTTCTGTGAAGCGCATTGTGACAACTTGTTGTGAAATACGCTATATAAATAAATATTGATTTGATTTGATTCAAACACACCGTACCCCACAAACCCCATTCAAACACACCGTACCCCACAAACCTCATTCATACACACTGTATCCAACAAACCCCATTCACACACACCATACCCCACAAACCCCATTCACGCACACTATACCCCATAAACCCACTGTACCCAACAAGCCCCAGTATCCACAGTATCTATGTATCTATCATGCTTTGGCAATACACACACACACACCCTGTACCTCACAACCCTCATTCACACACGCATAAACACACTGTCCCCCAGTGCTTTACAATGGCCTCTCACTCACACGTTCACACACACATTCACACACCAATGGCGGCAGCCACCATGCAAGGCGCTAGCCTGCTCATTGGGAGCAATTTGGGGTTCAGTGTCTTGCCCAAAGACACTTCGACATGTGGACAGGAGGAGCCGGGGATCGAACCGCCAACCCTGCAATCAGCAGACGACCTGCTCTACCTCCTGAGCCACAGCCGCCCCATTGTCTTGGTTATGTTGATAAACAAAGTCGGTAAAACAGTATAGGAATTTAGCCCTGGTCGACTCTGGAGCCGATGCCAACTTTATCGATGCAAGCTTAGTCAACCGATCTGGAATTCTCACAGAACCACTTTTGGATCCACTGAACGCCTTCGCCTTGGACGGCAATATCCTGGCCCGGGTCACACACTCCACCATTCCTTTTCAACTCGTCTTGTCAAAGCCAGGTTTTCCATGGCCCCCATCCTCTGTCACCCGGACCCCAAACGCCAGTTCATCGATGAGGTGGATGCCTCCGACACCGGAGTTGGGGCCATCCTCTCTCAACGCTCTGCCCTGGACCAAAAGATCCACCCATGCGCTTTCTTCTCCCGCCGACTGTGAGTTGCTGGTGATCAAGCTCGCCCTTGAAGAGTGGCAGCACTGGCTGGAGGGAGCGGAGGAACCATTCGTTGTCCTGACTGACCACCGCAACCTGGAATACATTCAGTCTGCCAAACGCCTCAACGCCTGTCAAGCCCGCTGGTCCTTGTTTTTTACAGGTTTTAATTTTCTGATCACAATCAGCAGTATGACCTCAGCTTTACTCAGAGCGAAAGCATCATCACTTTTTTAAAGGAAAACATTAGGAGATGATCTGTGAAAATACATTGTCAGTGATGCTACATATTTTGAAACCCCACTGACAGAAAACATTTCTGACTGCATTTATGGAATTCTTCAGCAGTGCTGCCCTTTCATCAAGTGAGCCATTTGTTAATTTGTTCCCCTTTTTATAATATACACTAAACAGACATGCATTTTCTGACAACCAAAACTATACTTGGAGAAATCTGGTATGAACACGTTTTTGTGAAATGTTGCATTTGGACAAGCTGCAAAATAAACATGAGATTCCATGCCATGGGTATGATGTTGTGCGATTAATATGAGTTGGATTAGTTATGGCTCCCTGTAGTTTCATGGCAACCTTCTGTTGTTGTTGCTAAGTGAAGCAGGAAATAGATTTGATTACATGGCTGGTAGGAGTCATGTGACTGGGAATTCTACCATCTTCCCTTGGAGGAGGGCTAGGATGGCAGCGGGAGGGGTTGGAAAAGAAAGAGAAAGCGGGGGCGACCAAGGCAGAGACAGTTCGCCAGAGTCTCCAGTGATGTAATACATCTCTCTCGCTCTCTCCCATTATCTCTCTCCCTCTCCATCCCTCCCTCCTTCTCTCCTAATGTTTAAACCCATTTAGAAAGGAGTTTCACATCCCAATGCACTAGATTTCCCATCATGCCGTTCACCTCCTTTTCTTCCCCCTCAAGGCACACAAGTGGCATGGAATTAAAGTGGCAAGAAGCATTGCGATTAAGCAACCCAACACAAGGGTTTGTTGGATGTAAAGTCGCAGAATGGGCCAAGGGAGAACAATGGGAAGGCTGAATTTGCACTACTACTTGCACTACTTGTTTTTGTGTTTGTGTTTTGTTTTGTTTTATGTTTTATATTATATTATTTTATTTTATGTTGGTTTATGTACGCACCAATAAACCACAGTAAATTCCTTGTATGTAAATACTTGGCGAATAAAGGGATTCTGATTCTGATTCTGATTCTGATTGAATTCAGATACAGTGAACGTGCCCCGAGCTTGGCAGTGGACGACAGTCACGGCAGGTCAAATGGAGTCCCGCAGGACATACCACCACCCCGCTTCCTGCCGTTTTGTCATCGCACATATAACAAAAGCTTCCCCCTCTGTTTTAAGAGTCCCGGTTCTGGTTCCCATCTGCTAAGAGGCACCTGTTCAGGATTATCCAAGAGCCTGCGGATAAGAAGACTCTTCAGTTTTACAGCACTTGATCCGAGGGTTGTGTTTATGTTTGTTTGTTTGTTTATTTAGATCCCCATTAGCTACTGTATTGTAACAGTAGCTACTCTTCCCGGGGTCCCCATAAATCTTTTTAACAAACTTCAATAAAGAAAATACATCATGAAATGTGCTGCCGCCTTGCCACGCTGAGGGGTTTATCGAGTGCAAATGAAAAAACCATGTATCAATCCAGAAAGTAGAAACATGATAATACTATGTACTGTTATGTAGGGATGGGTATCGAGAACCGGTATTAAACTGGTACCGGTTCCTGATTGGTCAGGACCGAAAGACCGATAAGCACCTGGACAAACGGTGCTGCTATCGATATTTGAGCATAATTCACTTTAATTAATTCTAACATTGCTGGCAGGCATTTTCAAATTACCTACCATAAAATGTGTTTCTACTCGGGTCCTAACGATGACGAGTTTTCTTTTTTTCTAATGATGAGGAGTTGCACATGTCAGGCGATTACGTTTGTCGTTGTCTGTTTACGTTCTATGCACTCCAGTCATGTGGCACTGATGGCAGACAGGTTAAGACGTTCAAAAGTGTGGGCCCACTTTACCAAAGCGATTGTAAACGCAGCAAAATGCAATTTCGGTGAGGACAACTCACGTATTTAAATAACATGTTTAATTAATGAATCTGCTGCAATAATATTTTGGTTTCGTGCTGAATGTACCTGCTTTAGTACTACTCTGGAGCATGGGCATCCTCCCCCCGCTAAACAGGAGATGATCAGAAACCCCCTGTACCAAAGCAGATCCAAACAACAGGTGGAAGCTGGGGTGGTGGCGGGTGACAGCAAATGTATTTTAACACAAGCCGTAAGCAAACAAAGAGCAGAGTATCAGCGTTCAAGCAGCACAGAGAACTGATTCTTGGCTAAAAAGGGGTGCTCTATTAGAGGTGTGTGCATGCGATTAGTTGAGCATGAGACGCGTGGTTGCTAGTCGGCTATGATAAGAGTTTCCTGACAAAACTTGCTACGCGCACGTAAAAACGTTCGCTCCGCTCATTTCGGTCAGGACTCACGTATTCAAGTTACATGTTTAATTCATGAATGTGCTGCAATAATAGTTTGGTTTGGCGCTGAATGGACACGCTTCAGTACTACTCTGGAGCACGGACATCCCCCCGCCGCTAAACAGGAGATGACCAGAAACCCCCAAAAGAGCAGATCATCTGTGCCCAACCCCGCCATGTGCACAGCAGAGCGCCTGCTGTCTCCTGAAGATCAAGAAGACCATATCAATATCCCTCCAGCACGTAGCAAGACATGGCTGTGATCTTGAATCAGACATTGGCCATACTAACATTGTGACACTAAACTATGTGTACAGCAAAGCATCTGCCGTCTTCTGAAGACCAGGAAGACCATCGATATCCCTCCTACGTGGAGATAGAACACAGCTGTGATCTTGGATCAGACATTGGACATTGTATTCCTGGATTGACCTAGTCATTCTAATTTTCATGTGAACCATGTGATTTGAGGCCAGGCCGCACTGTGATCGTATGGAATACTATCAGAAGCAAACTATTAGTGTCAACTTGCCATAAGTATTTGATTACCATTACAATGCTTAGCCATTAGAAATGGTTTGCTTTTAGAATAAAGCAATAAGCCCAACATTCCACCAGATATGCATAGCCTATAAAGTAGGGATGTTCCTAACGACTAATTTCCCTGACGTTTAAACTTAGACTAGTCGACTAGTCTAAAAGTAAGAAAACACTCAGAAAACAGTCAAAATTGAGCACAATTTAATCTATAAGGTTAAACATTGTCCGAAAAAATATTGCGTATATTATGAGAGCCATTTGAAACCGTTAATCACATTCTTCAATAACCAAATCGTATTTTAAATGCCGCTGAAATGTGTGGCACTTTGCGCCTTGCATTATGAACATTGCACATTATCCTACAAAACATGACAACAACTCACTAAATAAAAGTTAACAAATAACATTTATTGAAAACAATATTCAACGTAACAAAACATTTTTAGGAAACGTGCCTGATTATTACAACGCAATTTTCAATGGGTGAACGCGATCGCATAGCAAATACAGTAAAAAATAATAATCGGTCATCAGAAAAGCTACCAATAATAGGAACACAAAAAAATAACAATGAGGCCGACTGATCGACGTGACATTAGATTCGTTTTATTGGGCTATTCAACAACGCGATAGGCCTACTTACTCTTTCCACCTCGCTGGTTTAACTTGCAGGGCGAACAGGCTAATGCGTTTTGTTTTTTTCCTTCGTTTTTTAAAATTATTTTTTTAATCCGGCGTTGTTAACATTAGTAACGGATTCTCGTTTTTTTATAAAGCAACATTTGACCAGGAAAACATGAAATTTCAGTGCAAATTATGTCAATATGTAATTTAAATGTGTACATTAATAAAATAGTAAGTTTAACCGACTAGTATTTCTGGTGCCGACTAGCGAGGGTAGCAACGTTTAATCGGCTAGTCGACTAAACGCGCACATCCCTACTATAAAGCAGAATAAGCTTTGCCGTAAGAAATTAACCCGGCAATCCAGCAATATGCAATATCCAGCAATCCATCAGATGTGCAATATGGAGTGGCTAGGTGAAACTTAATAGCAGCAGCATTACGATACATGAAAGCTCCTGAGCCTTTGAGCACGATAAAGGTTTTGTTAAAACTATGAGGCAGAAATCTAATGCCCAGAGTGTTGCCAAGTTTTTCAAATTTAGCACATTTTGATTTGTTCCCCTCATCAAGTATTGTCATATTTTTTATTCCCACATGTAGAGCTTCACGTTTCATTTTCCAGGTTCCCACCCACTTCTGAATTATTTTAAGAACTGTTAATATTTTTATTTACATCTCAGGAAAAAGTCAAGTTTAGCTGAAAGTAGATTATAGTAGCTACGGTTAGCCAATTAATAATGGAAGTGGACTCTTATGACAGTTAGGTTTTTCTCCTGAGAGGGTGACTAAATTAGCAAATCGGCTGCTAGCCGAGTGCTTGACGGAGGAAAAAGTGGGAAATTCCCTTTCTGCCCCTTAGCGGCAACAAAGATTTTTACCTTAGGAGAGAATCCGTCTTACCGGTTTCATATGAATTTTAAAACTCAAACAAATATTCATTACAAATTGAAGCACAATGCTATCCTCTTCCATACTTTCCAAACACTAACAACTCTTCCACCAAAAAGGAAATGCGCGCCTACAGCATGCACAGGCAGATCAGCATTTGTAGTAGCACCTATGCAGAGGGAGTGACTTGCAGAAAACCAGACCAATGGTAGCATTGACTTAAGTTGAAATAGCCTGACGAAATGGCTGTAAGTCATTAAGGGTTTGATACCTTAGACTCTAAGGTATCAAACGAGCCCCAAACCACCACTCTGCGGCCAGATATGGAGTAGATGTGGATGGATCCCTTTAAGGGTTGTTTCTCCTGACTTTTTCCCCCATAGAGTTCTATAGGAAAATGAGTCAGGAGAAATAACCCTTGCAGTGATCCATCCACATCTACTCCATATCTGGCAACAGAGTGATGGTTTGGGGCTCATTCGATAGCTCAGACCCTTGATGACTTACAGCCATTTAACCAGCCATGTGTTCCATACGGTACCAGTGTAATTTACTGAATCTAGTCTCACCCCCCAATTCCCATAGAGATCCATTCAAATGCAGAGAGCTCATAGTATCGCTTGTAACAGTACCTGGAAATAAGATATTGAGAGTCTTTTGATGTTGATGGGTCACAGACTTCAGGAAGTAACAGCATGCAAAGGATATGCGACCAAATATTAAATATGATACTTTAAAAATATGTTAAAGCAAAGGGTATGAATACTGTAAATGAGAAATTTCAGTTTTCGATTTTTAATACATTTGCAAAAATTTCTAAAAACATGTTTTCACTTTGTCATTATGGGCTATTTTGTGTAGAATTTTGAGACAAAAAATGAACTAAATCTATTGTAGAATATGTCTGTAATGTAATAAAACGTGGAGAAGGTGAAAGTGGTGGGCAGACCTTCCGGCTTGACTGTATATCAATTTTAGGTCGCAGCACCAGCAACACTTGACTGAACTCTGCTACAGTTGATGAATATAGTGCCATTTTGCCATATCCTCACCTTTTGATTGGTCTGTACTGCCTTTGCTGGAGATAATGCCACTATATAATGGGGGTATTCTGATAACCTCAGGGACTGGACTAAGTGGAACTAGTGTTACATATATCAATTTTAGGTCGCAGCACCAGCAACACTTGACTGAACTCTGCTACAGTTGATGAATATAGTGCCATTTTGCTATATGATGGAGAGTGTGATGGAGAGTGTGAGGGTGTGTGTGATGGAGAGTGTGAGGGCGTGTGTGATGGAGAGTGTGAGGGTGTGTGTGATGGAGAGTGTGAGGGTGTGTGTGATGGAGAGGATGATGGAGAGTGTGAGGGCGTGTGTGATGGAGAGTGTGAGGGTGTGTGATGGAGATTGTGAGGGTGTGTGTGATGGAGAGGATGATGGAGAGTGTAAGGGCGTGTGTGATAGAGAGTGAGGGCGAGTGTGAGGGTGTGTGTGATGGAGAGTGTGAGGGTGTGTGTGTGATGGAGAGGATGATGGAGAGTGTAAGGGTGTGTGTGATGGAGAGTGTGAGGGTGTGTGTGATGGAGAGGATGATGGAGAGTGTAAGGGCGTGTGTGAAAGAGAGTGTGAGGGCATGTGTGATGGAGAGTGTGAGGGTGTGTGTGATGGAGAGTGAGGGTATGTGTGATGGAGAGGATGATGGAGAGTGTGAGGGTGTGTGTGACAGAGAGGATGATGGAGAGTGTGAGGGTGTGTGTGAGGGTGTGTGTGATGGAGAGTGTGAGGGCATGTGATGGAGTGTGAGGGTGTGTGTGATGGAGAGGATGATGGAGAGTGTAAGGGCGTGTGTGATAGAAAGTGAGGGCGAGTGTGAGGGTGTGTGTGATGGAGAGTGTGAGGGTGTGTGTGTGATGGAGAGTGTGATGGTTTGTGTGATGGAGAGTGTGAGGGTGTGTGTGATGGAGAGGATGATGGAGAGTGTAAGGGCGTGTGTGATAGAGAGTGTGAGGGCATGTGTGATGGAGAGTGTGAGGGTGTGTGTGATGGAGAGTGTGAGGGTATGTGTGATGGAGAGTGTGAGGGTGTGTGTGAGGGCGTGTGTGATAGAGAGTGAGGGCGAGTGTGAGGGTGTGTGTGATAGAGAGTGTGAGGGCATGTGTGATGGAGAGGATGATGGAGAGTGTGAGGGTGTGTGTGATGGAGAGGATGATGGTGAGGGTGTGTGTGATGGAGAGGATGATGGTGAGGGTGTGTGTGATGGAGAGTGTGAGGGTGTGTGTGATGGAGAGGATGATGGAGAGTGTGAGGGTGTGTGTGATGGAGAGGATGATGGAGAGTGTGAGGGTGTGTGTGATGGAGAGGATGATGGAGAGTGTAAGGGCGCGTGTGATGAAAAGAATAATGAGCAGTCTATTAAAGATTTAGACTCTGGAATTAGTAAGGGTACTTTGACTTATATCCTTTCTGAAAAGGCAACATTCCAAGGGGAGATATTTAATATTTTATGAATGGGAAGATCTTATTTCTCAAAAAGTATCAGAATCAAATCCATACTGTTAGGTACCTCGAGGGGGAACAGGACCCAAATGCAAAACAAAGACAGGCGAGACAGGAACTGACAAGACACTTGGAGGGTCAGGAACTTGGAGGGTCAGTAACCAGGCAGGACAGGAACTTGAACGGGCGTAGGGGGCCGTGGTCGGGAACAGGAGCAGGGGACCGCAGATGGCGCGAGGTCAGGGCCAGGCGCACAGCCTGGGGTTCAGGAGTTAGCCTGCGGGTCAGGAACAGATATGGGAGACCGCAGATGACGCGAGGGCGCGGTCAGGGCCAGGCGCTGAGCCTGGGGTACAGGCACTCGGCCTAGGGTTCAGGAACAGATGCGGGGTTCCCACGGTCAGGGACAGGCACTCAGCCTGGGGAGGAACTGAAGGTCAGGGCAGGAACTGAAAACGCACAGGACATGACATGACATGACGAGAACAAACGAGATACACAAGGTACACCACAAGATGGTCTGGCCCCGAACAGAGAAACGGGGCAGACTATATACAAACACTGATGAGGACAGAACCAGGAACAGGTGGGACAAAGCTAATGAGACGAGAAATGGAAACACAATGCAGGTGCGGGGAAGTGGAGAACATAAGTGCAGGGAGAGAGGTAAAACACGGGGTGGACTAACAGACAAACGGTAAACCAGGAACGGATCACGGGACATCACATATACTGTGTCATTCCTTTAAAAAATCATTACTTTTGAAACTGTCAAAAAAAGAATTGCAAAACATTTCTAACGATAAATGGGTATTGTGCACATAACTGCCCAATGAAATTAAAAATGACTGTAGAAAACAACACAAAATTAGATATAGTGGAGAAGTCTCCCATAAAAGAAGCAAACTTAAGTCCCGGCCTTTTAGGGGGCAGCAAAGGGAGCACATGGGTTGAATTTTGGAGCACATAAAGCCCTACAAATTGTATAATGAGGCTCTCTCCTCAGCCAACAAGAATTAATTGTGTGTGATGGAGAGTGTGAGGGTGTGTGTGTGATGGAGAGGATGATGGAGAGTGTAAGGGTGTGTGTGATGGAGAGTGTGAGGGTGTGTGTGATGGAGAGTGTAAGGGCGTGTGTGATAGAGAGTGTGAGGGCATGTGTGATGGAGAGTGTGAGGGTGTGTGTGATGGAGAGTGAGGGTATGTGTGATGGAGAGGATGATGGAGAGTGTGAGGGTGTGTGTGACAGAGAGGATGATGGAGAGTGTGAGGGTGTGTGTGATGGAGTGTGAGGGTGTGTGTGATGGAGAGTGTGAGGGCATGTGATGGAGTGTGAGGGTGTGTGTGATGGAGAGGATGATGGAGAGTGTAAGGGCGTGTGTGATAGAAAGTGAGGGCGAGTGTGAGGGTGTGTGTGATGGAGAGTGTGAGGGTGTGTGTGTGATGGAGAGTGTGAAGGTATGTATGATGGAGAGTGTGAGGGTGTGTGTGATGGAGAGGATGATGGAGAGTGTAAGGGCGTGTGTGATAGAGAGTGTGAGGGCATGTGTGATGGAGAGTGTGAGGGTGTGTGTGATGGAGAGTGTGAGGGTATGTGTGATGGAGAGTGTGATGGAGAGTGTGAGGGCGTGTGTGATAGAGAGTGAGGGCGAGTGTGAGGGTGTGTGTGATAGAGAGTGTGAGGGCATGTGTGATGGAGAGGATGATGGAGAGTGTGAGGGTGTGTGTGATGGAGAGGATGATGGTGAGGGTGTGTGTGATGGAGAGGATGATGGTGAGGGTGTGTGTGATGGAGAGTGTGAGGGTGTGTGTGATGGAGAGGATGATGGAGAGTGTGAGGGTGTGTGTGATGGAGAGGATGATGGAGAGTGTGAGGGTGTGTGTGATGGAGAGGATGATGGAGAGTGTAAGGGCGCGTGTGATGAAAAGAATAATGAGCAGTCTATTAAAGATTTAGACTCTGGAATTAGTAAGGGTACTTTGACTTATATCCTTTCTGAAAAGGCAACATTCCAAGGGGAGATATTTAATATTTTATGAATGGGAAGATCTTATTTCTCAAAAAGTATCAGAATCAAATCCATACTGTTAGGTACCTCGAGGGGGAACAGGACCCAAATGCAAAACAAAGACAGGCGAGACAGGAACTGACAAGACACTTGGAGGGTCAGGAACTTGGAGGGTCAGTAACCAGGCAGGACAGGAACTTGAACGGGCGTAGGGGGCCGTGGTCGGGAACAGGAGCAGGGGACCGCAGATGGCGCGAGGTCAGGGCCAGGCGCACAGCCTGGGGTTCAGGAGTTAGCCTGCGGGTCAGGAACAGATATGGGAGACCGCAGATGACGCGAGGGCGCGGTCAGGGCCAGGCGCTGAGCCTGGGGTACAGGCACTCGGCCTAGGGTTCAGGAACAGATGCGGGGTTCCCACGGTCAGGGACAGGCACTCAGCCTGGGGAGGAACTGAAGGTCAGGGCAGGAACTGAAAACGCACAGGACATGACATGACATGACGAGAACAAACGAGATACACAAGGTACACCACAAGATGGTCTGGCCCCGAACAGAGAAACGGGGCAGACTATATACAAACACTGATGAGGACAGAACCAGGAACAGGTGGGACAAAGCTAATGAGGAGACGAGAAATGGAAACACAATGCAGGTGCGGGGAAGTGGAGAACATAAGTGCAGGGAGAGAGTTAAAACACGGGGTGGACTAACAGACAAACGGTAAACCAGGAACGGATCACGGGACATCACATATACTGTGTCATTCCTTTAAAAAATCATTACTTTTGAAACTGTCAAAAAAAGAATTGCAAAACATTTCTAACGATAAATGGGTATTGTGCACATAACTGCCCAATGAAATTAAAAATGACTGTAGAAAACAACACAAAATTAGATATAGTGGAGAAGTCTCCCATAAAAGAAGCAAACTTAAGTCCCGGCCTTTTAGGGGGCAGCAAAGGGAGCACATGGGTTGAATTTTGGAGCACATAAAGCCCTACAAATTGTATAATGAGGCTCTCTCCTCAGCCAACAAGAATTAATTGTGTGTGATGGAGAGTGTGAGGGTGTGTGTGTGATGGAGAGGATGATGGAGAGTGTAAGGGTGTGTGTGATGGAGAGTGTGAGGGTGTGTGTGATGGAGAGTGTAAGGGCGTGTGTGATAGAGAGTGTGAGGGCATGTGTGATGGAGAGTGTGAGGGTGTGTGTGATGGAGAGTGAGGGTATGTGTGATGGAGAGGATGATGGAGAGTGTGAGGGTGTGTGTGACAGAGAGGATGATGGAGAGTGTGAGGGCGTGTGTGAGGGTGTGTGTGATGGAGTGTGAGGGTGTGTGTGATGGAGAGTGTGAGGGCATGTGATGGAGTGTGAGGGTGTGTGTGATGGAGAGGATGATGGAGAGTGTAAGGGCGTGTGTGATAGAGAGTGAGGGCGAGTGTGAGGGTGTGTGTGATGGAGAGTGTGAGGGTGTGTGTGTGATGGAGAGTGTGAAGGTATGTATGATGGAGAGTGTGAGGGTGTGTGTGATGGAGAGGATGATGGAGAGTGTAAGGGCGTGTGTGATAGAGAGTGTGAGGGCATGTGTGATGGAGAGTGTGAGGGTGTGTGTGATGGAGAGTGTGAGGGTATGTGTGATGGAGAGTGTGAGGGCGTGTGTGATAGAGAGTGAGGGCGAGTGTGAGGGTGTGTGTGATAGAGAGTGTGAGGGCATGTGTGATGGAGAGGATGATGGAGAGTGTGAGGGTGTGTGTGATGGAGAGGATGATGGTGAGGGTGTGTGTGATGGAGAGGATGATGGTGAGGGTGTGTGTGATGGAGAGTGTGAGGGTGTGTGTGATGGAGAGGATGATGGAGAGTGTGAGGGTGTGTGTGATGGAGAGGATGATGGAGAGTGTGAGGGTGTGTGTGATGGAGAGGATGATGGAGAGTGTAAGGGCGCGTGTGATGAAAAGAATAATGAGCAGTCTATTAAAGATTTAGACTCTGGAATTAGTAAGGGTACTTTGACTTATATCCTTTCTGAAAAGGCAACATTCCAAGGGGAGATATTTAATATTTTATGAATGGGAAGATCTTATTTCTCAAAAAGTATCAGAATCAAATCCATACTGTTAGGTACCTCGAGGGGGAACAGGACCCAAATGCAAAACAAAGACAGGCGAGACAGGAACTGACAAGACACTTGGAGGGTCAGGAACTTGGAGGGTCAGTAACCAGGCAGGACAGGAACTTGAACGGGCGTAGGGGGCCGTGGTCGGGAACAGGAGCAGGGGACCGCAGATGGCGCGAGGTCAGGGCCAGGCGCACAGCCTGGGGTTCAGGAGTTAGCCTGCGGGTCAGGAACAGATATGGGAGACCGCAGATGACGCGAGGGCGCGGTCAGGGCCAGGCGCTGAGCCTGGGGTACAGGCACTCGGCCTAGGGTTCAGGAACAGATGCGGGGTTCCCACGGTCAGGGACAGGCACTCAGCCTGGGGAGGAACTGAAGGTCAGGGCAGGAACTGAAAACGCACAGGACATGACATGACATGACGAGAACAAACGAGATACACAAGGTACACCACAAGATGGTCTGGCCCCGAACAGAGAAACGGGGCAGACTATATACAAACACTGATGAGGACAGAACCAGGAACAGGTGGGACAAAGCTAATGAGACGAGAAATGGAAACACAATGCAGGTGCGGGGAAGTGGAGAACATAAGTGCAGGGAGAGAGGTAAAACACGGGGTGGACTAACAGACAAACGGTAAACCAGGAACGGATCACGGGACATCACATATACTGTGTCATTCCTTTAAAAAATCATTACTTTTGAAACTGTCAAAAAAAGAATTGCAAAACATTTCTAACGATAAATGGGTATTGTGCACATAACTGCCCAATGAAATTAAAAATGACTGTAGAAAACAACACAAAATTAGATATAGTGGAGAAGTCTCCCATAAAAGAAGCAAACTTAAGTCCCGGCCTTTTAGGGGGCAGCAAAGGGAGCACATGGGTTGAATTTTGGAGCACATAAAGCCCTACAAATTGTATAATGAGGCTCTCTCCTCAGCCAACAAGAATGAATTGACAACTTTCAACAGGACAAGAGTAGGTTCAAATACAGATGTACTATGGAAAATGTTATCAGAAATAAACAAGATAAAACAAGTTCTTGTCTACAAGGCTTCATTCGAGTAATACAAGCAGTCCCAGTAAAAATGATATGTTTCACAGAAGAAGGAATTGGCATGAACTAACTTGGACAAACCCAGCTTTCTGGGGTGCTACAGGGGGAATAGTAAAACCACATCTAACCAAAAAGCGCATATTATTTTATGAATTGTTAGTTTGTTTTAATTCTCCAAATTATTCTGCACCTGTTGCATTCATGATAACAGAGGAGCATACTCAAAGTGCCATCGAAAAGTTTTTGTCCACTGTGAGGGAATATGAACGGAAATTATTTAGCAGTACTTTACCAATTAAGATTAACAGTGATCGCTCAATTGTTTGCTTCAGGCTTAGATTAAATTATTTACAACATGGAGAGTTACCTTAACCAGTGTTGGAGAGTAATTACAGTAACTCAGGAAAATCACAAAAGATTCTGCATAATAAAATCATGTAAAAATAATTTAATGAAGCAAGGGAGTGACATTTGTAAAAAAAAAAAAATATATAGTAGAAAAGACAGTAGATATAAATTTGGCATGTAGATTTTTAGTTCATTGGCTAACTCAAAAAGCCTTGATGAAGCAACTTCAGTTCTGCAGGATGTTTGTTTAGTTTTAGAATCAAAGTACTGTGAGCCTTCAGTTGCAGAAGCAATTGTGAAAATCAAACAGAGTGTATCATGTAAAAATGAACGATGAGCAGCAACAGTGTAACACCGCACTTGACAATTACAATTTCACAGAAAATGACCATCTGAAGTCTCCTTGATCCAATTATTTTCAAAATATACGTAGTACTGTCGAAATTAATAAGGAAAGCCCCAAGACCTCACAGTTCAATTCTTATTATGGCCCAGTCCTTCTGTGATGCCCATTTGGTCTGACATTCTGCATTCAGCTTTGGACAGTGCACACACAATTACCCATAATACAACTTCTATATGCGAGTAAAATTTTAAAAATGCAACATTTATATCTCAATAATGACAAACATAGATTAGATGACTGTATAGCCAAATTGGAGAAGCTGTACAAATGGAGAGAAACTGATATGTGTGACAAATTAAGAATAAGGACAGCCAAAAGGACGCCCGTCTTCAATGAGCCAGAAGAGGAGTGGAACAAAAAAAAAAAGAATACCAACAAATTTGAAAAATTAATTTCAAAAGCCATCATCGAAAAAGACAAATTTTTTTTACTTAAATGATAAGCAAAAATCAAATAAAGCATTCGATTCAATTAATATTGAAAACAAATATTATATAGTGGCATTATTTCCAGCAAAGGTTGCACATGACATTCATGTCATAGTCTAGGATACATGGTGAAAAAAACTATACTAGGTGCAGGTAATTATACTTTTCACCTTGTAAAGAATAATTACATCTTGTTTTGACAGATAATTTATTGATATGAGTTGTAGCCTATAGGCTAATGGTTTAACATTTTGCACGAATCACCTCATAGCCTACATTATAGCATTATGAACCTGGTTTGAATGTCAAAATGTTCTCACGTTGAACAAATGAATCATTAATTTCCGCGTAGGCCTATATAACTAAATAACATAAATGGTTAAATTAATAAATTGTTTCTTATTTATTCTATTCATAAATGGGATGCAATTTCTAATCGCTATTTAATCAATCATATAAAATCCTGAAATTTCAATAAACTATTTAAAAATATGTTTCAGTAACTCTTGTAAACCTTTTGCAAAATAATCTATTGACAAACACAAAAATACTAGGTTTAGGCTACGTAACTTAGCTAGAAGAACGTTATGCAGCAAGATATGAAATTAATCAGTTTTGTTTATCCTGTGTAAAATTTGTGTTTTCCACTTAATAGCCCTACAGCCCAGAGATAATGATCGTTGCGCCTCAATTTATTCCGGTCACGAAAACAATAAAAACTAGCTAGATAAAGAGAGATAACATGAATAACTAACTACCGTTATTCTGCTCATTTCAATTAATTATCGCTGGAAAAATAAGAAAGTAGAATAAAATAAGAGACGTTAGTTAATCATCAGTATGCTATTTCCATTTATTTTCTACGTGTTTAATGTGAAATACTCGTTTCAACGTTGTTTTTAGACGTTGGCATATATGACTTTTATTTTGACACTTTTATTTTTTAATTTCGTCACGAAATTGTGGGTAACTTGCTCGCTTCATGCTGCTCTGCTAGTTTGTATCCCTTTCAGAGAAGCAAGTGATCGATGACAAACGAGGCCTCGGGTTAATACCATGTGATCAGTTTATTCAGGTGGGATTTGGGGTTTTGAATTGTATATATGAAGAAATGAACCCCCTTACTTTGTGGGTTATCGTTAGTTGGTTGTTGCAGAGAGTGCTGAGAGTTTGTTATTAATGCTACACTGTAAAAAGTTACTGTAAAAATACACTAAATTTTGTACAGTAATGTACCGTTCTTCATAAATACAGTTTAATACTGTAAATGTTGATGCCTTTTGAGGAACTAAATATTAACAGCAAGCTACTGTACAATCTTATGGTGTAATACAGTATTATTTATTTTTCAGTTAAATCAGACTTGACTGACTCTGTTGCTTGATTCCGTCTATAACTAATCTGAGCAAAATGATGTTGCATCAAGTCACCACCTCATTTAGCACACAGTGAACGTAAATACATTTTAAAAATAGGCGTAAAATATTACAGATCAGTGATTTTACTCAAGATAGAAGTAAGAATAATAAGAAGAGGAAGAATTGAAGAAGACGATTTTCAGCCCGACCTGCTGCTTTCCTCCTCGCTTACAAGCTCCTGTGGGAGGGGAAGCGTGCTTGTTATGCAAGTTGATGCAAATAAAGTTTATTGAAATGTGCACTACAGTTATATAGCTAACAGTTAGTCAGTCCAGTTATGAAGAAATGGAGGTCTACCCAGAAAAAGCAGACAAAGGACAATTTTTTGCCTTGTTTTATCTGAAACTACAAGCTAAATTGCTCTTTCCGTCCTCTACTATTCATACAATCATTGAACACTATCAGGAAATACATGAAATAAATCAGTCACACCTACTTTCCAAACTTAAAGAAAGTTGACTTCACTTGGACTTCCTGAAGCTGACGTAAACACTGTGATAGATACCCTGAAAAGTGAGGATCTCTAAAGGGCTTGCAATACCCACACATTCAAAACAGACCATAAGAGAAAAACATTTTTTTAAAGCAACTTCAATTATGTGGAGCCAGTGTCCATTCAGAGTCAGGCAAAGAATGTTCTGCACAATATGTTCCAGTGAAAAACACCATTGAGTCTCTCTTGTCCTCTTGTGGGATAGCACAAATATTGAAAAGAGCTTGCTGCTCAAGCACATTATCTTTGCAGATATTGTGAGATTTATCGGCGAGTATCTCTGGCAGATCCTCTGGCCAAGGGCCCTGACCGCACACCACAGTCATATCAGGAACATGTTGAGGCTCAGAGTCGTAATGTGGAAGCAAGTGTCTGTGGTGGCATTAAATTTGACTCCATAATCAATGAACTCACATATTTTCATGTATGTCAGCCTGGATTACCTCCTTGTATTGGCCATGACCTTTTTGACGGCATTGTCTCAACCGATTTGGCATTATACCTCAACCACCTTGTTTCAAAAGAAAAAGAGTTTACTTATGTTGAACTGAATCGGTGCATAAACCAGTTTAAATATCTGGGTAATGATGCCAACAACAAACCTTGTGAGGTGAACCCAGGTGCTGAAAAACTCTCTGGACATACAGTTCAGAATTGGTGTTTTCTGAGAATGTTGCCAGTATTGATTGGTGATTAAATTAAAAACCCTGGAGACAGTGAGGTATGGCAGCTTATCTTACAGCAGAGAGATTGTGGAGCTTGCTTGTGCTCCAACCATTTCCACAGGCCAGGTAGCATATTTAAGAGTTCTGATAGATGAGTATTTGCATATCAGAAAGCAGACTGTTGGGGATCATCCACTTAAGCCTAAGCATCACTACGTAAATCATTACCCAGAACTCATTGTTCACTTTGGGCCACTCATCCGTCTGTGGACATTAAGATTTGATTACTACAAGCAGTGTGCAAGAAAGCTGCATAGCCTCTGTGGAACCCTTGCTGAAAGACATCAGCTTTTGCAATCTTTTCTAAGTGCTGACCCTATTCCCACCATCTGTTGTGGTAGAGAAGGGAACTGAATTTATCGTGGGAGACGACAATGTTAAGATAAGTCATTTGCTCATCTTAACTTTGATCCTCTAAATACCCTCATTAGTCATGATGTGACAGTAAAAGGGACAACATATTTTAAACATGATTTTATTAATCTTTTCAACAGCCTAAATCTGGTTCTGCATGTCTCTAGTCCCACACATAACCGTGGCCATACTTTAGACCTAGTTATCTCGGAGGGTATAGACGTTGATATTTCTTCCATTCTCAATATAAATGTCACGGATCACTATTGTATTCTTTTTAACGTCAATCTGGAAACCAATGTTTCAGATTGTATTGTAAAGAAGCATTACATCGATGCCACAGTAACTGCATGTTTTTCCACTCTGATACGTTCTTCAGCTCTGTCCATTTATAATTCGTCTGTTCATGATCTCGCTAACAATTTTAATGAAAAATTAAGAAAGGCTATAGACTCTGTAGCTCCAATGAAAATAAAAAAACACTCTCGTAGACAAATTACACCGTGGAAAAACAGTACTACTTCTCAGCTGAAAAGGAACTGCCGCCACGCTTAGCGACTATGGCGCAAAACTAAACTCCAGGTCCACCACGATATTCTTAAGGAGCGTGTTGCTGCTTACAATGAATACACAAGCCCACTTTTCTAAAACCACTTCTAATAATACTAATAATCCTAGAGTACTGTTCTCAACTATTGCTACTTTGTTGAATCCCACATCCACGGCCTATATTAATAGCCAAGACTCCTCTGAAAATGGTGAAGAATTTGCATCCTTTTTTAGAGACAAGATTATTAAAATCCGTGCTGTATAGCAAGTCCCAGTGGAAGCCCTACACTGGACCTTCCAATTGACCCTCCCACTGCATGTCTGAGTACCTTCACTGAGATAAGTGAAATGACGCTTCGGGATATTGTCTCTAAAATTAAATCATCCACATCCTCTATATATCCCATTCCGACCAAATTATTTTCTTTGTTTTTTCTAGTCTCCCATTATTGGCTCTAGTATTGAGTTTGGGAGATTTAGATTTGTGTTTTACTCGTTCTATTTGAGTTTGCCCTATTTTCGTGGGTAGATTTACTTTGGCTGTTTAGCTGTCAGGAATTAGTTCCTGTTTTTCCTTTCGTGTTAATTCCCTCTTATTGGTCCTCGCTTGTTTTGCCATACCAAGTCATGCAAAGTAATGATTTGTAGCAGTATAACTTATGATACTTGATGTAAATAGAGTAAAAAATGGAAAATATAATGCTCAATTTCATCGGGTGTGTTGTAGCCAATCCCAATACGTTCAAAATGCCTGGATAGGACCCTGATACCCATATTTGATACTGTTTCGGGACATTAACTATAATTGTTGTCTGCATCAGTTGCTGGTGACAAAGTCACAATATTGGACATTGGATGATCAGAATTGAAAGCCATGTCATCTGTGAAGGCGTCCAACCAAGCTTCATCACAGGGCTTGCTGCAGTTTTTGCCAGCTACTATGTGTTCAACTTGCAATACCAAGAGGAAGCTGCAAGAACACTGGAGTTTGTTCAAAGGTAAATCCTCAGCTAGTCTTAAATATTGTTTGGATATTTTGCCCCTCTTCCCAGCTCTGTTCAGGAATGTTGAATTGTCATTTACTATTAGCTGTGCCTTAAATCAGTGGCTCTCTCTTTTGTTCCTATATTGACTTTACGATTACAATTGTTCCTTTTGATAGCAAGTTGAAGCTGGCATGTTCAAGTGTAACGCTGGGTTCTGACCGAATGTATTATCACACTACATGTTTTTGAATAGAAATTCTCTTTACCTCCCACCCCACCCCACCTCTCTCTCTTTATTTCTCTCAAACACGGAAGCGCCTCAAAGCACAGCCCGCCTCTTTTCGGCGCCTATGTTAAGGGATGGGACTGTTCAGACTGGCCATGTCACTGCGTGGAGCTTTGCGTGAGCCATGCGCCCCTCTCCCACTGCTCAGCTGAAGTTTAATTTCTCTTGATTTTTTTCATATTTTGATCAAATTTCACAATGTCCCGTCAGCTGTATTTGTTAGAAATAGCATAACCGCTGTTTCTGAAAGGTCAACAGAACACATTAGAAAATACAGTGTGCATGGTTACCTTATTGGCAGTTCTCTTCCTGTGAAATTTGCTTGCAGCATGCAGAGAAAACCGACTACACACTGAAACTATTGTTGCACCAGCCATATGCAGAGCTCCACGCCGCAGCACGACCAGTCTGAACAATACAATCGACTAACGACTAAATGCTTTGAGGCGCTTCCATGTTTGAGAGAAATAAAGAGAGAGAGGGGTGGGAGGTAAAGAGAGATAATTACTCTCTCTACCCCCCCTCTCTCTCTTTCTCTCTCTCTTTTAATATCAAATTTAAATTTAAAAGAACTTTTTTGGCATGATAGTAATTTTTGTGTTGCCAAAGCACTGCAGAACAAAATATATAAACAAAGTGTCAGAAAAGTATACACATTACATGCGTAATATATAGAGTAATACACCAGATAGATATACAGAGCGGTATTAGGTTGCTCTCACATCTGCCGTGTTTGCTAATAAAGTCCATTTAAATTAGAATTTGATATCAAAAGAGAGACAGGGAAAGAAACATAGAAATTGAGTGAGGGGGATAGAGGGCTTCACTGCGCTTGCGGTCTGAACCCAGGATAATACATGCATATCTGAAGCTGTCTTTTCCCCTTCTTTGCGGTCTTTCCATTGGCTTTAGGCATTTACTTCACCTCTAATTTTTTCTTTACCTCATGTTTGAATGCACCTATAATGATGGTGTAGGCTCACAAAACCTCTTGAGTTCTCTGAAGTTACTACAAGTTAGGCTTTATTTGTGACTTCTCTACCATGGTGTATATTGGTAAATACAACATTTTCTCTATTTGCGTTAGTATTGAGAAACTTGCCACTAAAATTTGGGCTCCATTTGAGCCATCGGCGATGTAGCACTGAAAAACACCCATACATGTCCTACGTTCAGTCTTTAGTTCATCAGCCTTGCTGCTACAGGTTATGTCCTCTGCTTCGCTCTCCTTGCTCTGTCTGCCTCCATCTGCTGCAGGTTCAAATACTCCAGTTCATGAAGTAAATGAGGTTGGTCAACAAAATAAAATAAAAACTCATAAATTTCAAAATGATTGAATGCAGGTAGCCATTGTCAGTCATTTAACTAAGGTAGATGGGAAAGTTTCAACTTTTTTTCTTTTTTATCTTTGTATAATGACTGACAATGGCTACCCACTTTCCAGATTTTGAAATCTATGAGGACAGTTTTGTTGGCCAATTGGCCTTTAATCATGTTATTAACAAGATATTTTGCCAGAAGATAAGGCCATTATGACACTGGTTTGATTTGCTTTTATTTCCTCCTTGGTGTGAGTAATTGGGATGTATTGGTATCCTTGAATAATGTACAGTTGTGGTCAAAAGAAAAGATTACATACACTTCGGTTGAAGTCATTAAAACTAATTTTTAACCACTCCACAGATTTCATGTTCGCAAACTATAGGGTTGGCAATCTACTTTGTGCATGACACAAGTAATTTTTCCAACAATTGTTTACAGACAGATTATTTCACTTTTAATTCACTCTATCACAATTCCAGTGGGTCAGAAGTTTACATATACTAAGCTGACTGTGCCTTTAAATTTTAAATATTTGGTCGCATATCCTTTGGCGCGTATCTGTGACGCAACAACATCAAAAGACTCTTGATATCTTATTTTCTGGTACTCTTACAAGCGATACTACAACGTCTCTGCATTTGAATGGATCTCTATGGGAATTGGGGGGTGGGACTAGATTTAGCTCTAAATTACACTGGAACAGTATGGAACACATGGTTGGCTAAATGGCTCTAAGTCATCATGTATGAACGGCATGTATGAACGGCTATGAACGGCTCTTTTGCTTAATTTCTCGAATTTAATTTAAAATGATAGGCTAATACTGTGGCTTGTGGTACGAGCATACTCAGCATGGCTATGAAATATGAATTCAATTTGTATTGCGCTTTTTGCAGAGAACTCTGCACAATTGTTCTTATTGATTGAGGTGGACCATAAAACTGAGGTAAAAAGCAGTGGGATATTCAAGTGTCATGATTCGAAGCGACAGCGTAGTATGATATTAAATAATAGCATATTATTAAAAGACGTGATTAAGAGACCGTATGCTACTGTATACTAATTTTGTTGAGTGTCAGACCTTGCACTTTGCTTCGTAACACTTGAAAGAAATCCCACCCTCTCCTTGCCAGTGAAAAAGATGTGTTCAATATCGTTAGTCTTTACATTATGGTCAACCACAATCAATAGAACTATCTACAATTCATGGTTCATAGCTCGTACCACAATCCACAGTATTATCGTTTACATTTTAACTGGAGAAATTAAGCAAAGGAAAGGTGCAGGGCGTTCATATTCAGGGGAGTCAAAAAAAGGCACACCTCTAGCATATAGTTAGGCTACTGCAGCAATTTTGGTTGCGGTGTTTTACATTTTAACTGAGCTAAGCTATATCTCTCTCATAAGACAGTTTTGTTTCCATGCCGTGTTACCACAGATATAGTTCTGTGCGTGTTACGCTATTTTTCTACAGTCTATGGTTAACGCAATAATCTCTGGGAACAAAAACCTGTACAAGTGTTCATCGATGCACACTTGAAATTCTGTGTCTTGTCAAGTACGGAAGTCCACATCCGGGCATTTTAGAATATACTTGATTTTTGCATACCTGCTGTTCGGAACGCATTTATGACAAACAAAATGGCGCTATGCTCACTGACTAGAGTGCAAGTATGCATAATGGAACACAGCCATGGACTGAAGAAAAAGAGCTGTTCCGGGTTTTTACTCAGTTCAGGTTATCAAGCTAACTCAGTAATTCTGCTTCGAGAAACAGCCCCTGCTCAGCTAACCTTAGGATGAGAGGAGAGGAAATGCATTCTGTTCTGTGGTTTTCGAAACCTAGAATGCGATCCATGCAGCACGTTTCCTTGATAGCCGATTTTATCTTCTGCATTCCTTGGGGGAGACAGAGGCATCTCGTCACACGGGTAACTTGGCACACTGCTCATAACTCCAACACCAGAAGGCGCTACCTCAAAAATGTAACAGTAATATATGTGACCTCTTGTCCTGAGGTCAACTTCCTTTTAACATGTGGTAAAAGTCACACTAATCTGAGGTGAGAACTTTTCTTATTTTTCACCCTTAAATGTAAAACAATGAGAATGCACATTTTATGTAAGAAAACTGTGATAAGTATGAATGTTCATTTATATTATTTTTACACAGCACAGAGGAGACAATAAGGTGCATATTGATATCTTAGTTGCAGCCGTGCACTTAAGATAGCAGTATAGCTAGTTTAGCACCCAGGTCAGTTCGAGGCAACTCGTCTCAATGTTGTTGGGGCAAGATGTCACATGTAGCAATGTGCCTCAATATAAACTAACAGGCAGAGTTGCTTCCCTGCTGAAGCCATTGATTAGACAAGGACCAATGTAGCTTATACAAGCCACACTGTGAGCAGAAAATAGGACTCGCAGCTAACGTTGGTGGTTGCTAAGCAATGCGTAATCAATACAAATCAATGTGTGTTTATATGCTGCATCACATATTTAGTCATTTTTTAATTAATGGTATGAATGATGTAAACAACCAGGGTAGGAATAGAATACAAGAGGGAGCATAACAAATATAGTACAATATATGAATGTATAATATATAAATATATAGAAATATAGTGTAACAACCTCTCCCCCGGGAAATCCGAACCCAGCCTGAACCAAGTTTGTTATAGGGGGCTCATCTGGGATCTCCTGGAGGAGAGGTTGTTATGCTAACCACAGTGTAATGGTGTTTAGTTGAAACATAATTTTTTTAAAAAAATCAGTGTTCAGGATGAATTGTTTGTGTTATTATTTGTTGTAAAATACAATGTGTCAATTTGCCTCACATATTGTGACAACTTGGAACATGATGAGGCAAGTTGTCACAATGCATACTCTGTATTTGATCATTGATATCTCTATTAAAGTGAGGAATAATAATCTAAGAAATAAACATTTATGCTTCAGAATATAATATTTACTTTGATATGAAAAACAAGTACCTATGATTTACTGTGACTGAGAAATGTAAGTGTGAACCAAAAGTGTGCCAAGATGCCTCGGGCTCCCCAAACTATCGACATTTAACGTTACAGTTGGGAAATAAATAAATAAACAACATGGATCATTTGCCGCTTTCCAAGTGTTTACGGAGATGCAACGCATCTCCAAGTTAAGCCACAATCGGTAGCCATAATATAGAGATACCATATGATAATAATAATAAAATAAACACAAATGTTCAACTGTCAATTAACTGCAAAGATGAACCCTGATGAAGGCCGTTTAAGCCGCAACGCGTAGGTCTAGTGCTTTTTTTAAAATTGATTTGCCATGCCACAATAAAGGCTTTTAACTTTACCATTAAGAGTGCCTTGGAATTTAGCTTTGCCTCTTACCAGAAAGACTCAAGTTTTTGCATTTTTTACAGCAAAAAATCTTTGTTTCTAACTGCGAAGATGTTCGAAATTCCCACGAAACTTTGGAGTACCCTACCATTCTTTATTTATGTAAAATGATTCTACAGGTAGGTTTCGGTAACCCATCCTATACACACTCACGGCTAAAACCAGTTAAGGGTTTTCTTAACTTTTCCAATCCTAGCTCCGAGGGGTTTTAAGTTGATGCGCCATTTAGATTGGCTCTTTTTCCCCCTTGTTAGCCACCGTTATGTGACCAGACAGAAAGCGCCGATTGGCCATAAAATAGGCCTCCTGTAACATTAGACTACCTTTATACGGATATAGCTAACTCCCAACCTGTTTCCAGTTCTTAATTATCAATCAAGCAGTTAATTAAAAATAAAGTACTGATGTTTATTTAACTATTTATTTTATTTTTATTTATTCTTTATTGAAATGGTCAGTAAGTTACGTAAAGTACTGATGTTTATTTTGCTATTTATTTCATTTCTATTCTTTATTTGATCACAGTGTTCATTTCTAAAATTGCTTGATGATGTTAATCCTGTTAATATTATAATAATTTCATAATGTAAAAGTTATTTGTTCAAGAAAGCAGTCTTCTGAGTACTTTGGCATAGTCATATTTGTGCTAAATCTGTGCACAATCCACATAGAAATATATCGGCACTATATCGGCTGCCATATCGGTAATCGTTGAATTCTAAAATCGGTATCTGTATCGTCTCAAAAATCCGTCGGATCCGTCAGCGTGAGATTAACGCATCGGTCGGGCTCTGATTAGGGGTTTCCTCTCCTGACTTATTTTTTCATAGAGTTCAATAGGAACATTTGTCAGGAGAAACAACCCTTAAAGTCATTCATCCATATCTACTGCATATCTGGTAGGGGAGTGATGGTTTGAGGCTTGTTTGATACCTCAGACCCTTGATGACTTACAGCCATTTTACCAACCATATATTTCATACTGTTCCAGCATAATTTACAGCTCAATCTAGTCCCAGCCACCAATTCCCATAGAGATACATTCAAATGCAGAGACGTTATAGTATCGCTTGTAAGAGTACCAGAAAATAAGATATCAAGAGTCTTTTGATGTTATTGGGTCACAGACATCAAGAAGTCATGGTATGCAAAAGATATGTGACCAAATATTTAAAAATGTTTACTTCATTCTATATAAATGCAGGGGCACCTGGTTTTGTTAAAAATAATTATTTCTTGATGAGGGTTTTTTTTTTCTCATGATAAATTTACTTTTTTCAGTGTGACATTAAGCTAATTCACCAAATGATTTTTTTACGATAACCCTTTTTACTCATCTTTACCAGGGGTGGCAATAATAGAGGGGGGCACTGCATATATAATAAGTTTGCGAATACTACCAAGAGGTGCAGGCTGTTCTGAGGAAACTGCTAAATGACTGGTGGACAGGCAAGGCCCAAGAAATCCAGACATTTGCAGACAATAATTACATACACAACTTCTATAAAACAGTAAAAACCATCTATGGCCCCAAAAACTTCTCTCTTTCACCTGAGAAATCCGCTGATGGCTTAACTCTGATAAAAGACCAGAGGCAAATTGTGGATAGATGGGCTGAACAGTTCCAGACCCTCCTGAACCAACCTGCCACTCCTGATCTGGCAGTCTTGGAGGAGCTGCCCAACTATTCAACCATAGAAGAATTAGATCTCTCACCAACCTTCTCTGAGGTTCTGGGAGCAGTCAGGTCACTAAAGAACAACAAGACCCCTGGCTGGGATGGCATTCCTGCAGAGATCCTGAAACAGGGAGTATACCTTTGTACCACAACAAAGTCCCACTTCGCCTTTTAGAGTAGGCACAGGTGTCAGACAGGACTGTGTACTCGCACCCAAACTTTTTAACATCTTCTTCCCAAGTGTCACCTGGCTACTGCACAAATAGGGGCTCCAGGCTACCACAAAGTAAAATCTGCACACATCCTTGAACTGCAGTATGCAGATGACTGTGCCCTTGTGGCACATACATCAGAGGCTCTGCAAGTGACCCTAACAGCTGCTGTGAAGGCCTATAGCAGATTGGGTCACACTGTAAATAATGCAAAGACAGAGGTACTGTGCCATATGATTGTAAGGTTCCGAAGAAAGTTCCCTTTTTGAGAGATTTAGGGAATTTATGCTGCTAGCAATATTTTTCATAAATCGTAAGTATGTTTAATTAATCCCTTCCCTCTCACCCTCAGAGATTTGTGGGGTTAGGAATATGAATAACTTAACCAGGAATATGAATAACTTAATCTTTTGACTAAATAGAGGTTAAACAAAAATTTTAACTTGACTTGCTCGACCTAGGTTAATTATTTATCTCAACCACAGCTAGCTTCATCTTCAGAAAGAGAGACTGGAGAATCTGGACAATCCTCCTCAGATTAAATTTGTGTGCTGTCATCTTTGATGGGCTCAAATATTTTCAAGATTGACTGAATAGCCACCAGATTATCAACTCTTTCGTTTGTCAGCCTGTTGCACACTCTGCTGTATGTTCCACTAAACAGGCACTGGTTCTGCTCTGATGAAGCTGATGTTGGAGGGAACTGGATAATAATTGAAGCAACAGGGGACATGGCTTCACACCTAGAGTGCCTTCCACTAAGTTGATCCCTTTATCTGTATGGCTGCCTCCCAGATGGCATCAATACTCCACAGCCCTTCCTTGCAGGAAAATTTACCCAAACTTATAAGAACTTTCCCCTGATCTAGATTAAGGTGCTGTGCAATAGCAGTGACGGTACTACATGTTGCAGAAACCTGCTCTCCAGAAAGGACCTGGGCCTGTTCAGAACATGTTCTTTGTTTATTGTCTTTTCAACTTTTTGTGTTTTATTAGCTTTGTTTAAGCATGAGATTGTGATTTCCCTCCCTTTGCAACCCTACTGTGCCAGTGGAGATTCCCCCCCCCAGCACCATCACCTGCATTCCACATTGACTGAAAGCCCTTAGCAGTAGTGCCAGCTTTCAAATATCTTGGAAGCTTCATATCTGAAGCTTGCAGCATAGACAATGACATTCAAAACCGAATAAAGTATGTCTCAGCTTCCTTTGGTAGGCTAAGAAAAAAGGTGTTCCTGAATAAAAACCTAAATATACACACCAAGACCACAGTCTATCAGGCCGTTTGTTTCCACACTACCCTGTACTGTCACTATATCTAACAGCTGGAGAACTTTAACATGAAGTGTCCAGCACATCCTTGGACAAACATGGCATGGTCATGTGCCACATACAGAAATACTGGCAACAACTAAAACCAAAAGTATGGAGGCCACAATTCTTCACCACTAATTACGATGGGTTAGCCATACCGTCAAGATGCCAGAGGATCGGCTTCCACACCAGCTCCTGTATGGTCAATTACAAGAGATAGAACATACAAAGCTTGAAAGCACTGCCTCAGATCACCTTCTTTGGAGGCAACTTTGTCAAAGACTTCAAGGTTTTGAAAAGGAGAGTGAGGCCAGGGAAAATAAGAAACAGAGGAGGAAGATGGTCATTGCAGCTCAAACGAACCCCAACTATACATGCCCAACCTGCAATAGATCATGTGGCTCCCATATTGGACTGTACATTCACACCAAAACTCAGCAACGAAGCAGAAGTAAAATAACTTTGCCCTTTGTGCATTGTACCGAGGGGCTGAGAAGTGGGAGCCGTGCTGGGTGCAAATCATTTTGCATAAACGGGATTGCTGCATTAAAACAGAACCTATTTCCACTGTGCCAGATGATTTTTTATCCCACAATGCACTGTAGCCTGCTGCTCTGTTTTTGTGGGCACATCTTGTTTGACTGAAATGATCTGACCCACAATCCAAGCTGGTTTCTGTTCTTTATGAAGACATCAGTTAAGTCATTCAAACACAGATTTCAGTGAAAACCAGACATTGTTGCAGTCATACGACATGGATCTTTAAACCCCCCCACACACATCATAAATTCTCCAGACCCTGCTGTGCCAGCGTTTAACACTGGCATGAAGGAGGTGGCTGTTTCAAATGTTCCCAAACTGTTAGAGCAATGTTAACACCGTGCTGTGACCATCCGAACTCACTGGCGTGCTTGTCTGCCAAAGCAATGAGGCTGCTGGGGATGTCCCTCCTTCGGTAGAAACACACCACCTTGGCTTCCACGTTGCCATTGGCTGTCTGCAAAAGGAGGAGGAAGAGGCGGTGAGGCACGGCATCATTCCAAACACCTCACACAAGTCGTAACACTCAACTTCCGTAAGGAAGTGAGCATGCTCTGTCTCTCGCATCTCTCAGGTCTTCAACTTCCCGAAGTTCTAACATGTGACCCCCCTGCTGAGGTCCACTGGCTACCAGTCGCCGCCAGGATCAGGTTCAAAGATCTGACCCTGGCCTACGATACAGTCAAAAGGACAGGGCCCTTCCTAACTGCAGGACATAATCTAACGCTACACTTGGATTAGTGTGAGACACTACAAGAGGTCATAGATGGTTTTGTTACGATTGGTGGGATATAGGGATCCAGAAGCAGGCGGGATGCAGAAAACCGAGGTTTAATGTTCGGCAAAGGTACAAAAACACAATCCAAAGGAAGGTCAAACAGGCAGAGGTCAAAAACAGGAAGGCACAGCAGAGGTACACAATCACAGTCCATGAACAGGGTCACGAGAACACGGGCAGAAGTCGAAAAACCAGGAGATCAAAGAGACACAAAACATAAAACGAAAAAACTAAACAAAGAAAACTCTGGGACAACCCAATACTAAAATACTAACTCACGAAACAAAAACTCGGAAAACAAACAGATAACAGACTCGGAAGACAACTCAAACAAGAAGTACTCGGACACAGATAAGCTAACTCGGGGGGGGGAAAACAGGCAACAGACTCACGCGTATAAATTTTGTAAGACGAACTTGCAACGAGGGACAAAGACAGCAGGTATAAATGCATGTGTAGACAGGTGCAAACACTTAGCTTGAGAATAGCAGGAAATGGAAAACAGCTTGAGAGCTGAGACACGTAACAAGGCAATTAGTAAATCGTTCGTAGTTATCCTATCCTAGCCCTGTCGTTAGTAAATTAGTTAACACGACAATGACTGGATACGTAAGGAAACACTAAACAGCTGTGGAAACGTGATGAGAACTAAATTGTTAGTTTGTGTTAGTAATAATTCTATTAAACCCTGACGTTAGTAGATTAGTTAACCACACCCGTGTTTAGCCAGTTAGTAATTAATAAGTCCTATATAATAATTAGTATAGTGCAGGGTAATACAAACGAAGTGTACAGAAACGAAAGTAAAACTCCGTGAGAGGAAGCGAGAGATACAGCACAGAACGCAAGGCTGCGGAAAACATGGAAAAGTGTATGCTACAGAAACTGACAATACTAAACATGACAGAATAACAAAACAGACTCAGAACATAACAGTTTTTCACTGTTTTATAGAAGTTGTGTATGTAATTCTTCTCTGCAAATGTCTGGATTTTTTGTGCCTTGCCTGTCCACCAGTCATTTAGCAGTTTCCTCAGAACAGCCTGCACCTCCTTCCTTGGCGACTCACACTTGTTCTCCCTCGTCCCGACTGCGGAGCTTCTCCACCCTAGCTCCCCAGCGGTTGAACAAACTCCCCATTACTCTATGTTCTGCTCAAACACTGCCTGCTTTCCATCGTGGTCTGAAGATACACCTCTTCAGACTCCACCTTGACTGATCTACCAGTATAGTACCATTTTCATATTTCATCAAGGGTCTGACATATCAAACAAGCCTTAAACCATCACTCTGCTGCCAGATATGCAGTAGATATGGATGAATAACGTGAATGGTTTCTTCTCCTGACTTATTTTTCCATAGAGTTCAATAGGAAAATTTGTCAGGAGAAACAACCTTTAAAGTGATCCGTCCATATCTACTGCATATCTGGCAGCAGAGTGATGGTTTGAGGCTTGTTTAATTCCCTCAGACCCTTGATGACTTACAGCCATTTCGCCAACCATGTATTCTATACTGTTCCAGCATAATTATAGCTAAATCTAGTCCCACCCCCAATTCCCATAGAGATCCATTCAAATGCAGATAAGTTATAGTATCGCTTGTAGGAGTACCTGAAAATAAGTTATCAAGAGTATTTTGATATTGTTGGGTCACAGACATCAGGAAGTCATGGCATGCAAAGGATACAGTCAAGCCGGAAAGTCTGCCCACCCCTTTCACCTTCTCCACGTTTTATTACATTACAGACATATTCTACAATAGATTGAGTTAATTTTTTGTCTTAAAATTGACATAATGACAAAGTGAAAACATGTTTTTAGACATGAAAACTGAAATCTCTCATTTACATAAGTATTCATACCCTTTGCTTTAACATATTTTTAATGTATCATATTTAATATTTTCCTGAAGTCTGTGACCAATCAACATAAAAAAACTCTCAATATCTTATTTTCAGGTACTGTTACAAGCGATACTATAACCTCTCTACATTTGAACTGATCTCTATGAGAATTGGGGGGTGAGACTAGATTCAGCTGTAAATTACAGTATGGAGCCCTCCACAATTATTATATGGTACAGTATGGAACACATGGCTGGCTAAATGGCTGTAAGTCATCAAGGGTCTGAGCTATCGAACGAGCCCCAAACCATCACTCTGTCCCGAGTTCCCACATTGGAGCAAAAAGCCACGTACCTTGTTGAGTTCCTCTATTCGTCTTACTGAATACGGATTGCTTGAAGAGTTTTCAAAGTAGACATAATCTGAAGCAAAAACACAAGAGTAAATGCAATGAGTTTAATTATGGGTCTTAATCATCGGGCTCTTTCCATTTGGACAACCAGACAGACAATCAGACAGACAAACAGATATGAAAAGCAGGGTGATGCAAATAATTATTTCCAGGTGTACATGAGTGTAAAATTATTATATAAAATAGGAAAACACATTCTCATGGCCATTTCATGGCTTCAGTGCTGTACATTACAAGACAAATGAAAAATGAAGTAGCCTACAGTTTATTAGAACCAGGAAATCTCCAGAAATAAATATATGTTCCATCCAAGCCATAAACTGGCAATGATCCAACAGACAAGATGGGCTTCCTAAACGCATGTGAAATACCATATAAAACAGGTGAAGTATGGTAACAAATAAAATCATACAAAGTCTTAATGGTGTTAACAATGGTGCTTCCATAGTCCTCCTGTCTGTGAAGCAGTGCCTGCCATTAAAGGTAACAAAGCACCCTGTTTTAGCTAGAAATCTGGGCATAATAAGGTAATAATATAGGGGCTGAGCTCCAGGTATCAAACCACGCTCCAACATTTTCTTATCACTAGTAGCCATGCTCATTCTACTCTGGACAGCACTCACAGCGGCTGCTTTGTTCCACTCTCTCTCTCACTCACACACAAACAAACACGCTAGCTACAGCTGCTGCCGAGCCCCAAGTAGCCAAGGCAGAAGCAATGGTGGAGAATGAGAGGCTGGGCAATGTGTTGGAGTAGTAGGCAGCAGCGGACGGCACGCATAGCCTCGTTTGGGCTTATAATGATGCGGCCAGCAAAAAACAAATCACACGCTGTACAAATAGTTACCCATGCCATGTAGACTGCTCATTTTACACAGGCTGTAGGCAATCACACTACCTGCAAGACATCAACAATATTGGTTTCCATTTTAACAGGTGCACATGTGGTTACTGCACTGAACTCTCTCCAACAAAGAATGTCTGCTGTAGGGACGTTGCAAAGGTAAACGTGTAGCATGCATATAATACAACTCCTGGCTCAACTATGCTTTATACTATATATTTATTTTTAATAAAGTAAAATGTCAAGATTTGGACCAGAATCAATCAGTAACACAATCAGTAACACAGTAAAACCAAATGTATCAGTTCTCATCTAAAATAAATTATTTTAGTGCTTTAAGAACGCATTGTTCTCATTGCTATTAGCTTCACAGTGGACTGCTGAGAGAGAGAGAGAGAGAGAGAGAGAGAGACCTATATAACAAAAAACCAAAACCTATATAACCTATATATAACAAGAGTCTATATAACCCCTTAGCCCCTATAGAGTCTAGAGCAGACCCCTCCGCTCCCTCTACAGTAGAGGGTTCCAGTCCCCTCCGTCCCACTGCTGCAGTGCCCTCCAGTCCTCCATGGTCAAGGCACTCTCTTGTTCCGCTTCGGCATCTGGCTCTGTCAATGCCAGTGGTCGCTCCAGCCCTCTATTAGCCTCCACAGACACCTGCAGTAGGCCCTCATAGAACTGTTATGCATAGAACCTCTTCAACCTCCTTATGCTCACAAGCATAATTCAGTGTATAGCTCCACAGCCATTCTCCTGATTTCACTGGAGTTAATGAGCGCTTGACCGGTAATTGAGTGGAGGCTGTGAATGATCCTACTCTGGTCATTTTTTTTTCTCCAGGCTAAAGAAATATCTTGTTGGAGCATCCATTTCAGAGATACTCTGAAACCTTGATCTCACCAATGCCCCCTATGCCTTAATGACCAGTAGGTCTGCCAACGCAGCCTTTCTTGATTTCAGTGCCTGAATGCACTCTCCATTTCCAGTGGCTTCACTACGAGCCTGGAGCTCCACAATGTTCGTCTCTAGGAACTTAATAGACCTGGCAGTCTCTCTGGAGACAAAGGTGTACTGATTACAAAACTGTTGAATCACATTCAGCACTTTTAGGTTTCACAATATTAATAAATGCATCAGCTAAGACAAGACAACGGTCAGAAAAAGCCACAGGTACAATTAGCAGTCTTTAACCCATTTGTGCAGTGACCCTAACGGCATAGACCCTGGGGTCTACATCACAAACATCCTACTGTACCACGTCAGAAAGTGAGGTACCATAGAAAACTGCATATCGTCTTCATCAGCGGGAATTGGGCTATTATCGGACAAAAGAAGTGCCACCGTTCTTCCGTATTTCATAAAAGTATATCGACCACTCTACAGTATGATCTACTTGAGAGCTAATCGGGTTAAAGATACTGGACATTTAAATATATACTCCTCAAAAAAATTAAGGGAACACTTTATCATCACAGTATAACACCAAGTCAATTAAACCATGATGTTGCAGGCAGCATAACATTCGCCACGGCGTCTCCAGACTCTTTCACGCTTGTCACATGTGCTCAGTGTGAACCTGCTCTCATCTGTGAAGGGAACGGGGCGCCAATGGCGAACCTGCCAATTCTGGTGTTCTCTGGCAAATGCTAATCGAGCTACATGGTGCTGCGCTGTGAGCACAGGTCCCACTACAGGACGTCGGGCCCTCATGCCACCCTTATGGAGTCTGTTTCTGACAGTTTGGTCAGAAACATGCACACGAGTAGCCCGCTGGAGGTCACTTTGTAGGGCTCTGGCAGTGCTACTCCTGTTCCTTCTTGCAGAAGGGAGCAGGTACTGGTCCTGCCGCTGGGTTGTTGCCTTTCTACGGCCCTGTCCAGCTCTCCTCGTTTAATGGCCCATCTCCCGGTATCTCCTCCACCCTCTTGAGACTGTGCTGGGAGACAGCAAACCTTCTTGCAATGGCACGTATGGATGTGCCATCCTGGAGGAGCTGGACTACCTGTGCAACCTGAATGGGCTGCAGGTACCGCCTCATGCTACCAGTAGTGACATGGGCACTAGCAAAATGCAAAACTAGAAAAAAATCTGTCAGGAAGGATAAAGATAGAGAAATGGTCTGTGGCCACCACCTGCAAAACCATTTACTTTTTGGGAGTTGTCTTTCTGTTGCCTCTCCTGTCCATCTGTTGTCACTTTCATTTGCACCAAAGCAGGTGAAATTGATTCACAATCATTTACGCTTCCTAACTGGACACACAGCAAAATCACTGGAGTCAAAATCCCAGTGTTAGGCCATTTTAGAGTGAAGTGTTGAGGTTGTGGTGTTGATTCTGATACAATGAACTCCGTGCTAGTGAGAAAACATATTAATGTGGACGTAACAGTAGAGAGTTAACGGTATCCAACACCTGTGGGTGTGGATTTCACATCCGGGCATTTGGCGAGGCACACTTCCGGTAGAAATTTCAACGGCAGCCATTTTCTTTCTCCTGCTCGACGGCGCTCGCAATGAGAAGACACCACACAGGCGACAGGTGAGTATCACGTCTACATAGCTCACTGTTTGATTGATATTTTGCACAAAAATGTGTGTGTTGGCTCGATATTTCAAATACAGGAAAATGGCAATATTATTATTGTGTTACTAACGAATTACCGTCGCCGTACATGCAGGCTAAGCAGACATGTCCGGGCATGCCCGTGTCACTTTCATGCTAACATTAGGCTTGGTTAGTCTTTCGACACGCGGTAACTAAGCTGTTTGGGTCAGTTAAAACGGTTTCCGCCGTTAAAAGAACAACGCGTGCGTCGGGAGAAAAACAGTTTAACCGACTAGTATTTCTGATGACGACCAGCAATGTTAGAGCATCCCTAGTTTCAGAGCTGCCTCTCCCCGTGATTCCTCCGGAGGAGCCTCCTATGGAAAAACCGCCAACAGGTTAAATTTGTCTGCAGCTGTGGTTGGATTGTATGTAACTTTGTTTAGATAAAATAGTCGATTACTCATGGCTTTTAATTCAAATCTTAAGATAACACTGACACACATGTCACTCTTTTTCTTATGCAAGTAACGTTGTCTATTTTAATTTGCACTAGCAATCAACAGGACCATAGGAGCCCCAAACTATATTCTCAAGCTTCAGGTAAGTGAAGTTGCATAGAAAAAATAAGGTTAAAAGTTTCCACAATATTCATGTTATGGTATAAATTATATTAATATCCTTTAAGATCAGAGGTAGGTAGAGTAGCCAAAAATTGTACTTGTATAAGAGTATTGTTAAAAACTATTACTCAAGTAGAAGTAAAAAGTTGTCATCCAAATGATTTGATAAGTAAAAGTATTTGGTGAAAAAACTACTCAAGTACTGAGTAACTGTTGAGTAGCGTCTGATTTATTTGTCAAATAAGAACATGAATGTAATCAATCAAAAATAATCTGCAAATACATGTCTTTTAAATGATACCCTTTAACTTAAATGCTAATAAATTAAATCTTTACAAAAATGACATAAATCAAGGCACAAGAAACACGAATATATATACTACAAATATTACTTTCTACCTAGAAGTGGGTAGAGCAGCCAAAAGTTGTGTATTGTATTGTTACTTCAGGACAATATTGCTCAGGTAAAAGTAAAGTATTTTGCATTAAAAGTACAATTTATCCAAAAAGTTACTCAAGTAAATGTAACTTGTTACTACCCACCTCTGCTCAAGATTATGTTTTCCTTGTGAAGGACTCCTGTATTCTGTTAACACATGAATTCTCCTTGTATATCAGACCCAAACCACACAGTAAAATGGTCTTTTACAAACGATCAGTCGTGCATATTGCAATAATAAAAAATAGTCAAAAAATGACTCATTCCATAGTGTGGCAGTTGTACTTGATTGCCATTTAATTGGCTGATAATGTGTTAGATAACTGGAATATTGCATTTTTCAGTACGTTTGTTTAACAGGATACAAAGATACCACAGTCATCATAAGAAGTGTGAAGAGCAGTATGCTAAGTTCCAGACCTGTCAGGCAGAAAGACCTCTCCATATCCAACAGCTTCAGTTACAAAAAGTATATTTTTGTCCATCAGAGACCATTTGAGTGTAGTGAAAGTTTCACATTTTTGTATAAGTGATTAAAAACAAAAAAGAAATGACAGCTGAAGGATTATCTATCTTCTGCAGGATCATGCTGAAGATTGCAAGATGCTAATTAAGGTGCAGTACAAAGACCGCAAGAAATATATCAAATTACAAGCTGCTGATTATGAAGAATTCATTTCTGAAGGTAATTGTCCCGATTTGTATATGACTAACCAGTAATTTTAACTGGCTCGACTTTTTTCTGATTTAAACAAATAACCATGTGGTATTTTAACTTCTCGTTCAGTGAGAGAGAAGTTCTCCATCCTTGTGGACAAGATTTGTGTGGAAGATGATTCGGGAACCGAGGTGGATGAATCTGTGTTTGCAGACTTGGCCACACAGAATGGGATTTGCTTCATCATCCAGGACGGTAACAACAATGGTAAATCAACAAAAAATAAAGCTTTATGGATGGACAGGGCTGTTGAGCACAAAGTTGGGCATAGTTTTTTGGCTGCTGTTTGTAGATTCTTCTAACATGGTTGATTGCAAAATCTAATCTACAATAATGCAACAATATTAAGTATTAATACACATTTTTGTTTTAGATTCAGGTGCATCTGTGTCACCTACATCCACACCACCATCCACATTTGGTGGAAGTTTCCTGTCTGTGTCCAGCGGTAGCAGTGACTGTGAAGCAGGACCACTCAAGCGGAAGAGAAGTGATGAAGAGGCATCCCAAAGTTCTTCAGCCAGAGATGTAAGTTCATTATCTAACTAGTTTCTTACTTGTGATGTATTAGCGCTCATTGTACGTCGCTTTGGATAAAAGTGTCTGCTAAATGAAATTGTAGAATCTGATTGCTAATTTAGATCAGTTTGCTATACTTGGATTAATTTCATGCATTTATTTTTAAATTGCCATTGTGCAAACTTAAGTGTCAAAAGCTTGATGCTGTGCTCCCCCCAAAAATGGATTTTTCTTTAAAATCTGGTTTGTCTTAATCATTTCAGTCCTACCATCACCCTGACGTCTGAAATTACTTTGCTGCTCTCGTTTTCCATTAACACTACTGTTATGATCCGTTTAGCTGATCAAGCAGATTCTACAGACAAAACCAGGAGGGACAACAGTGCTTGAGGAATATGAAGACACTGGGACTCTCAGTGACAGTAGAAGAAGGCAGATGATTAACATTCTTGCAGGACATATGGTTGAGACAGAAGGGTAAGTTTAAAATGCAAGGGTTAGGTAGTTAACAGCTATTAAACTTATTTTGTTTTGAAAAGATTGTGAATAACTACAATTTAGGTATGGTAGGGCCTGATTACTGATGTTTTTTTCCTAGTAATGTTAAATTGTGAAAGGGTTAGAGTTTATGCTAGTTTTTTGGACTGCCCTTAATCAACAACTGCCATATTTTAAATAACCTTATAGTAGCTTTTAAACAGCAATAATAAAAGATAAAACACTTAACAGGGATAGTTAACCCAAAAATGCAAATAGTCATTAGCTACTCGCCCTCATTCCAACGGATTGACGGGTGAAGTTTTATGATCATCTGTGCACTCCTGGAGTTTAACGGGAGCTTCATTTTTCAAGCAAATGCAATGAACGGTAACTGAGATTCACTTCGCTGCAAAACTTAGCGATTTAGGAGATCCTTCGTTCTTACAACGATAAGACTTTTTAATTCAGAATAATATGTATAAATGCTTTTTAAATGTGAGCTGCTGGACAACTGAATTTTCCTTCGGGGATAAATAAAGTTTGTCCTTATCCAAAAAATATATAATAAATCCATTAAATGCCTCCATACTGCTCGTTCAAAGTAATCCAAGTGTCCTGTAGCTTACAAATGCCAAGACGTTTGGAAAAAAACATCTCGAACTTGTGTTCAGTTTTGTTTGTGCTGCATGTTTCTGCTGCAGGACACTTGAATTTCTTTGGGTTGTTGGTAAGGAGGACATTTATTGATTAACTAGGTATTTTTGGAACTTTTGAATCTCAGTTACTGTTTGCTGCAGTTATTGGTCAAACAAAGCTCCAGGAAACTCCAGGAGTGCACAGATGATCAAAAAACTTTCCCTGTCGTTCCGTAGGCATAAGGGTCAGTAGATAATGACTGAATTTTCATTTTCTTTCAACATCGTTGTCTTTGCAGCACATCTTACAGGTTACACAAATTAGGCTATTTAATATGCTATTCATTAAATTTTTGTATGTGGCTTATTTCCCACGCTCATTTTGGTCGGTGATATTTTCATCTGCTGGTCAATTACACATTAAACCGGCATGTGTCGGCTAATGTGAACTCTACTTAAGTAATAGTGTTATTATACCCTTTATAAAGCACAGATGCTTAATTGGTGTAACTTGGTAAACAAACAAGAATCAACTTTATTTTTCTTTTCAGGAGAATCCCTCAGCGAACCACTAAAGAGAAATACGCACTGGGAATTGTTACCTTGTTCCCTGCATTGAAAGATCCCCTCTCCAGGAAGGGATATGTAAGTCTTAGTTTGATTACATACCTAACTTTGAATTGTATCAAGAAATTCCTTTATACAATTTTAAATGTATTTATACTGAAACATGTACTTTTTTGGGATAACTTTGGCTATGTTGATGCATAAGTCATGAATTTCTTTTTTAGTCAGTTACACCGGGGCTATTCAATTGAAAAATTCAGTTGTGCCAGATTTCAAAAGCATTTCAAAATCCTTTCTAAAACATTTTTTAATACACAGCATTAGCAGTTTTATTTTTCTCCCTTGTTTTCTCATAGCTTGTGGTAAAATCCTGTCAAATTTATGTTCTTCAAATTTAGGTTCTTGTTTTTCACTAACTTTTGTCTGTCTTTGGTCAGGAACATTTCTATGACAGCCAAAGTGGCACTGGATTTCTGGCATGGCGGCTCAAGACCGTTCAGAGGAACACAAAACTTCCATTCAAGGAACCAAAAATGCAGACAGCAGGAGGTGGAGGTCCAGGACAAAAGAGGGAGCTGCCTCAGACTGGTGGTCAGTTGGATGAGGAGCGTTGTAAAGAGATCATATCCTTGATGAGCCACATCACTGACAGAGATATAATCCTGCACAAGATGAAGGAGACCTTTGAGTATAGACAGCACCTCATCCACAATCCTGATGAGTCGGATAACATACTCTCAGTGTTTCCAAGGCTGCTGGACACTAAAGGGCTGGTAAGTATTAGACATTTAAACGCAACATGTGATTTGAAAAATGTAAATTTAAGAAAACATGTTTTCATTTCTCTGCCACTGTAGATAAATCAAGATTTCAGCCTCATTTTTGGACCAGAAACAGCCGACAAACTGCTTGAAAAGTGGCATCCATCCTTTAAAAGGAAGGTTATCAAAGAAGCTGAGAGCCTTACAACCACCCCAGTTGTCCAGAGTTTGCTGAGGTTTGCCAGGAATCAAAACAATGATGAAGCCTCTGACTGCCAAGGTAACACATGGAATTTGAATGCATTGTCATTCACAAACCTATATACATGTGCCTAATGAGGGCTTTTTGTTATCTAAAGTGGGATTGTATGATGTAATTCTCCATAGTTTTGAAATGAAAGAAACATGATATTCAAATTATACTATACACAAGTTTTTTTTCTCTTTCTACAGAGTGGGACAGTGACATGTCATCTCTCTTGTTACTCCTGCATATCCTGCCACCTCAGCCCTCTAAAAAGAGAAGACAAAAGATCAGTGCAGCTCAGGCCATGGACCATCTAGTTGTGTTTCACAAGGTAAGTCATGCTTCCCATTGTCATGAAAAACTGGAGTTTAAGTCAGTTTCTGGGCCTGAAAGAGTCATGAAGTAAAGTAAAATCTAAATAGTTTTGTAAAATTGATAGAATTTTGTTGTCCGTAATGTAATTAGCATATCTTACATTAATCATGGCACAAGAGCTCTGTTTCTCCTAAAATCTTCTCCAGGACATCTAAATCTTCAGGACATCAAAACCCTCTCCAGGTTATGGATATTGTATTATGGGTGAAAAGCTTAAAGTTTTGACATTTTGTCTGTGGAAATGTGTGGAAACCCTGGTTAGTGCAGATCTGATTGTGATTAGAAATGTGGGAACATGGCACAGAATAAGACAATGCTACAATGCAACCTGACATCTAGTTTCTCCACAGTCATGCCGGAGCCTTGAACAACACTTTGAGAGACAGGAGGCAACTCGCCAGCCATACCTTCTTGCCGCTGGAACCAGCAAGCAGTCCGTCAACACTTACTACGTTCTGATCGACAAGCAGCTCATCCCCTGCCAGGGAACCACGTCATTGGCAGCGTTTGATGAACTTTTCAAAGTGCACTTCGTTTTCAGTGTAAGTTACGATGACGCTCTCAGCAACATGTACAGTTTTCTCCAGACAACTGTCTACAATATTGATGTTGACACCACTAAAGAGAGTCCAAAGGTGAAGGAGCTAAGAGCCAAATTTCTGAACAAGAGCTAAGAGCCATGTTCATAAACAGTGTATGCACATTTGTATTTGCCCAATGCACTTGGTGCACTTTAGCACTTTTTTTTCCTTTGGAAATGTTATGGTTGAAATTCTAAATTCTTAGACTATAAGATCTGTGTTGTCAAGAGAGAAGCTCCTAAAAATATGTATAGGTGTCATATTTGTAGGTCCATGCACAATGCACCCAGTGCATTAATTCAGCACCTCAAGTTGTTTCATGGGTTATATCCAGGAAAGAAATTTGTTGTTATTTTTGCCCAAGAAGGATGTTCATTGCAGTTTAACAGTTCTGCAGGTTTTAGAAAGCACTTAAATTGCTCTCATAGTTCTGTTAACACAAGTTATGATGATTTACAAACACCACGTCAGTCAGATTTAGATGAACAGAGCTTACAAGAAGATGCATTTGGCATGGTTCCAGATATGACCAATCAACCATCAACATCCCAAATGTCAAATCAACCATCAACATCCCAAATGTCAAAAGATAAGACAACGGATATGTGTGCTTCAATCATAGCAAAGTTACAAGGCAGTGGTGTTGCTAACACTGTTGTCTTATCAGTTATAGAAAGCATGGAGGAGTATGTGAATGATGCTCATGCAAGTCTCAAAGAACAAGTGTTAAGTGCAGTACCTGCTGATAATCCCAGTAGAAGTGCAGTGGAAGAGGTTTTTAACAATACTTTCAATCCGTTTACTGATTTAAACACAAATTCTAAATGGACAAAGTATTTTAGTGAAAAATGGGGTGTTGTTGAACCACTTGAAATTCATTTAGGAGTGAGATATGACTCAAAGAGAAGCAAAATATCTGGAGTATATGAACAGGTTCCAGTAAATGACACTTTCATTTACATACCACTGTTAAAAACGTTGGAGTTCATTTTCAAGAATGAAGTAGTTTGCAGTCAAATTAATAAATCTGCTACTGTCGTTAGCTTATATCAGGATTTCTGTGATGGAAAGTACTATCTAAATCACCCATTATATTCAAAATCAAAAGATTCATTACAAATTCAAGTGTATTATGATGACTTTGAAACATCAAACCCACTAGGATCAAAACAAGGCATTCATAAGCTTGGATGTTTATATTTCACACTCCGCAATTTACCACCACGTCTAAACTCATCCCTGATGAACATCCATCTTATTTCTTTATTTCATTCCCAAGATGCAAAAAAGTATGGAATTGACAAAATTCTTACTCCATTTATAGAAGATGTAAAGATATTAGAACATAGTGGAATGAAAGTGTCATTTACTGATCAACCTATCTATGGCACCATAGCACAAGTAACCGGTGACAATTTAGGTTTGAACTCAATTCTTGGTTATGTGGAATCATTCAGTGCCAACCATTACTGCAGAATGTGTCTTATTGATAAAGCCTCCGCTCAAACAGTCTTTAGTGAAAGTGATACACGTGTGATGTTACGGACCAGATCAACCAATGAGGAGCATTATAGCCATCTTGTTGAGAATCCAAGAGAAAATTCTTGTTTTGGAATCAAACGCAACAGTATTCTCAATTCCTTGTCATACTTCAATGTATCAGGTAACTTTGTGTTTGATATTATGCATGATATCTTAGAAGGTGTAGGGCAATATGAGATTAAGTTATTGTTTGAATATTTGAAGCAGAACTTCATTTCTTATGAAAACATACTCCAGCGTGTATATGCATTCAACTATGGATTCATGGATAAAAAAAATCGACCAACAGGCATAAACATCTTTTCTACTGGCAATGGTATTGGGCTTAATGCCAGTCAAACATTGTGCCTTATTCGGAACCTCCCGCTTATCTTTGGAGATATTGTACCAGAAGGTGACAGACACTGGCATTTGTTGTTACTGTTGTTGCATATTGTGAACATAGTGTTTTCACCTTGTATTACAGAGGGAATGACTGTGTTTTTGAAACATCTAATTGAAGAGCACCACAGATTATTTACAGTTTTGTATCCTCAGAATAATTTGATCCCAAAACATCACTTCATGATCCATTATCCTGAATGTATACGCCAAATTGGTCCATTAGTACATGTTTGGTCTATGAGGTATGAAGCAAAACACAAATTCTTTAAATCCAGCTTAAAAAATTTCAAGAACATAACTAAGACACTTGCCAAGAAACACCAAATAGCTGTTGCCTATCACTGGGAATCACTTTCTGCTAAAGGTATTGAGTCTGGTCCTGTGGCATCTAAAATACTGACTGTTATTGAACATGGTGATCTGATTGCAGATTATTTTCAGATTGATATTTCAAGTGAAGTAAGTGTTACAACTTGGGTTAAACAAAATGGCATTGAGTTTCACTGTGGTCTTGTTGTTTGCACAGATTTTGTTAATGAGATGCCAGTGCTAAATAAGATTCTTTGCATCTGTCTTAAAGGTGAAATTTATTTTGTATTATCTGAAATGAAGACTGAATTTGTCGAACATTACCATGCATTTCATGTTGTTGACATGGTGCATAATGTTTCAGTTGTCAGACCTGATGACTTGAGATACTTCAAACCCTTTGATATCCAAATGTCTTACGGTGCAGATTCTAATTTTTATGTTGTGCCAGACAGTTGCATTATTTAAATTGTTTAAATGTATTTTTTCATCAATGATTTTCCTTAATGAAAAATAAATATTTTCGATAGTCATTTTTGGAGTGATTATTTCATGTACATTTTTAACTGTTAATACCAGTGGTCCATGTATGCTGTATCAGCAGCACAGTAAATACTAGATAAGTATACATTTTACATCAGTGTTACTGGTCATAACATAACTGGTCAATGACATCATAGTGTTTTAATATAAACTGGTAATAATTTACACTTGGTTTGTGAAGTAACACTGCTGTAGTGCCAATTAATTAAAAAGTATCTACATTGGTGTCACAATTTTACACTATTGTAGTGTTAAGTAATGTAAAAAAAATCCATATTGGTGTCAAAATGTTACACTATAAGAGTTTGAATTTACACTATTGTAGTGTTAATTAATGTAAAAAATATCCATATTGGTGTCAAAATGTTACACTATAAGAGTTTGAATTAACACGTTTGTAGTGTTAATTAATGTAAAAAATATCCATATTGGTGTCAAAATGTTACACTATAAGAGTTTGAATTTACACTATTGTAGTGTTAATTAATGTAAAAAATATCCATATTGGTGTTAAAATGTTACACTATAAGAGTTTGAATTAACACTTTTGTAGTGTTAATTTATGTAAAATTATCCACATTGGTGTCAATATTTTACACTATTATAGTGTTAAAAATAACACTTTTGCTGTGCTAATTAATTTAAATGTATCCATTTGGGTGTTAATATTTTACACCATCGGAGTTTGTTAAGTAACACCGTGATAGTGTTAATAATCTCAACACTATTGAAAGTGTTAATTTAACTCTGAACCAGTGGTTGCCATATAAACACTTGGCCAGTGTTAATTTTAACTCTGAGGGAGTTGAATTGGCGATTTCAAATTTGCTGTGCAGATCGATATCCCAGAAGTTTAATTGACTTGGTGTTATACTGTGTTGATTAAGTGTTCCCTTAATTTCTTTGAGCAGTGTATTTAGGAATTGGTTATAGTCCTTCTTTAACCACCAAAACATTTTATACTATCACAGCAACAATAAAAAACACATAATATCCTGGATATGGGTAAATTAAACTGTTATTTTGCCTGCTCACTTATTAGAGTTAATTTCTGTCATCAACACAGAATTTCCTTCTGCTATGAAAATCTCTCATAAAGTATAGAATAAAGCATTATTAAAGCCAGATACATCCTTTCTAAGATTATGTAGTTATTTTCTGCCTATATGTGGTGTACAGTGTAAGTTTCAACATGGGCAAAATCGCAAAAATGTGTCTGCAGAACATTACACAATTAAAATTTGGAGTAGAATTTAGACTTGTATAGATACTATTAGATACTTTATCATTAGTGCCACGCAACAGTGTTGGTGGTAATTTTTTAGTACAGCATGGTAGCTCAGTTACAGTGCAAGAGAAGAAAAGAACAAAAAAAACAAAAAAAAAACAAAGCATAAACCATTACAACAACACACACACACACACAAAAAGTGAAACACATGAATGTGAGAAGTATATACAGTGAATATTCAATATATAATGGCCAGACAGACAGGAAGTTCAAAGTACCAGTGCAAGCAATCAGGACAGTATAATCTTGTAGCACGGGGGGCTAGCAATGGGTGTTAAGAGTTCTGACTGCTGTGGGGAAGAAGCTGTTTTTAAATCGAGTGGTATGAGCTGATATGGACCTGTAACGTCTTCCAGAGGGAAGAAGCTGGAAGAGATGATGGGCTGGGTGGGAGGAGTCGCTGGTTATTTTAGTTGCCCGGTTGAAGGTGCGCTTTATGTACAATGAGTTGACTGAGGGAAGGTCACAACCAATTATGTTGGAGGCTCTGTTTACAATCCGGTCCAGTTTCTTCTTGGTTAGATTGTCTGCGCTCCCATACCAGACAGTGAGAGATGATGTAATTATGCTCTCTATGATGGCTTTGTAGAAATGGACCAGCAGATGTTTTTTTACATGATACTTTTTCAGTTGCCTGAGGAAGTACAGTCTTTGATTGGCCTTTTTGATGATGTGGTTGGAGTTGATGTTCCATTTCAGAGTGTTACTGATGTAGGTGCCGAGAAACTTGAAGGAGTCTGTCATGGTTATGAGTTGGTCAGAGATGTGAACCGGGGCTTTGATGTTTGATGTATACCATAAGTAATGACAATGGTGGTGAGCTGATCTATTACGGCTAGACTGTAACTTTACTGGGAATATATACTTCACTATAGTAGAAGCTTTCATGTGTGGCCTAGCCATTCATTACGTTGGGTGAAACAGCATAGCCAATATAGGGACATAAATGGATGACACGGAAGCTAGTTGTCCCGTACAGTAACCCATGGGCTGGCATATGTTTATATAGGAGATAATTATAGTAGCTGTAATAGTAATCGTTGTAGTAATTCATATGATGCTGTAAATTGTGTCCATGTTCTCATACATTGTTAGTCTGACTGGTTGGTAATAAATTCCCTTGTATGATGAGATCAGGCTGTGTTTGACATTTTTTCCACTGGAATATATACTGAGACAAATAAATTGATTAGCTAAGGGTCAGTCCCCTCATTAATTGCCTACTCAAAGGACATAATAATGTACTTGAAATGGATATTAAGCTGTGTTCATGTTTGGATAGCTTTAGATAACTTGGATACTTTGCATGTGTTTCCATGCAGCTGTTGCTAAGGAGGAAAGGTGTCTCTGGATGCGTCCATGATGTACTGTGGTACAGATGTGAGACAGAGAGAAACATGCTAGTTGGGGTTGGTCTTGTACCCCCATTTGTATCCTTATTTTTAATCTAATTTACTATAGTTCAGTTATTGTTAGCACAACTAATAATTTTTATATCACAAACCATTCCCCTAATCTTTTGTAAAAGTTGGAAATTATCTAATGATATAGATGCAAGTATATTTCCAACGAGTCAAAAGAGTTTATAAACACCCTCGGAACGTAACACTAAAACGTCCGATAGAAGGTAAAACAAAACAAAACCACCAAAATAAAAACACTGTCTCGTAGAGAACAGCACGGAAATAAATAGCGCAGAACACTAACAGGAGGAACACAATCCTATACCTGAAAAAGCTATAAGCATGTCCCTTGTGAACATAAACACGTTAATATCACGAGGTCGCTTAAACCTGGTTATACCTGGCTCAATGTACAAATGAATGACAAAGAAGCACCGGGGAAGCAGATGTAAGGAACTTAAATACCACGCAGGCAGAAGCACTGGTGAAACTAATAATGAGCACGGGAAAGCAAAACCCCGGAACGGAACGTGGAAAAAATCTGATAGATTCTCAATAGGGAAACAGGACGAGAATCGCAGCGGAAAACAAAACAAAACCCACGGACCATGACATTAGTCTATAAATTTCCTGACTACTTAAACACTCCCCCTCTGTTTGCTTCATAAGAAGCTTGGCAGACTGTAAAAAAACAATTCTATCTGGGAATAAATCTTCCACATGCACATTTTTCTTCCCTTTAGTCTCAACAATAAGTCTGAAGACACCCTACCAGACTCCTCATTGATCTCAGACAGAAGAGAGGGAGCTGCAGCCCTTTTATTCTTACTAGCCCTATCACTGTGGCTTCCTGTACATCTTTTCACTGCGGGTACTTGAAAAAGCGCGTTGTCATTTTCAATGCTTACATTGCTTTCGTCTGCAACATGCTCGTCCACTGCAATCGTGGTTTCCCCAGTCGCATGCTCTGCCCCCTCCCCACCCATTTCAGCTGCTGATACTGAGGCTACCGACTGATTCCTGCCCTCTTCCCTCATCTCAAGAGCCTTCTCTCCGCTAGCCTTCCCCCCGCTACCTCCCCTGAGCACGGCAACGTTGTCTCGTTAATCACCAGAGTGTTTTCCTTTTCTCTACCGGCCTGATTGCTAGTCTGCTCCGAACAAGCCCACACCAAATGTCCCTCCTTCCTGCAGCGAAAGCACTTTGACTCAGTAGTTACGTGAATTGTGTAATCAAAGTTCTCTATCCTAAACACAAGTCTAAGATTTAAATCTCCTCCACCCTGCAGAATCATCAGAACCTATCTCCTAAATGAGACAACATGTTTAATTCTCGGGTCTTTTGCACCAAGATTTTTTTTTTTAAACCCCAAAACTATCTGCCCATGGAGAAATGACTACTCGCTTGGCCGGATTGACCAGGGGAAAAACCGGAATTTATCATAATACCCTTCTCAAACAATGTATTAACTTTTTCTACCTGGTCGAGGAAAAAGTACTATGACACTATTCATTCTTAATGCTGACTTAATGCTCACATGGCCTACTACACCTCCAACAGCCAATCCACACTCTTCCACCAAGCATGCCAGCGCCAGCGCAATTCTCACACTGTGCCATCTAGTGAGCTGCTCAAACCCCGTATTCGCTCCCTGAGCCATCGCAGCTAGTGAGAAACGCTGGAGGAAGCCTGATTACCACCCAAACCTCCTATCAGTCTGTCACTAAAGAAAACAGTGAATTTAAGTAGCAGGAAAAAAAATAAAATAAATAAATAACAAACCCAAAAAAGAACCCTTACCCGATCATGCAGGAAAAGACAGAGTGGGGAAAAGTAAAAACAAAAACTGAAAATCCATACCGCTCTCACATATGCTCCACACCTGCACTCACCCATGCTCCCAGCATGCACCACACCAAGAGAGAGAGAGAGCTTCTCACTGAGGTGCTTGTTCCCCACGCCCTGTTGAACAATGAAAATACCACACGGGTTGCTCCTGAGATGCTTTGCAGACACTGTGACTATGTGGATGTGATGATGTGACGGGGTGATTTCATGATGTGTGCTACTAAGCCTCTGGGACCAGAAGAGAGCCTGAAAGTGTTGGCAGTGTGGAGAGCACACATTCTTCAAAAGAAGTCTCTGGGCCTATTGATAAAAAAAATCTCTGTTTTATCTGTCTGCCCCACAGGTGGGACATTTATTTGATGTTTTTCTCAGCAGGACCACCTGACACCCCCTCCCCCTCCCATGCTAGAACTTGAGCTTTCCTGTGATCAGTGCTGTACAGATTCACTCGGCTCTATAGAATGTGGATGGGTTGATATAGTGCGCTCTGTGGATAGTATGAACCATCCAGATAACATAACAGTACATCTATTGAGCAGTGATACAAACAAGACTAGGCAAGCCTAGCTCTGCCCGGATGCCTTTATGCAGCCAGTGTGGAACATGCGACAAGGAACGGCGAATATTGTTCTGGAGCATGCTTGGCCTGCATACCGGAGTGCCTCTGATTCTCAATGGTGTGTGTGGCATAGTATGTGAGCGGGAGTGAGCGAGGAGGGGAAGCGGACATCATTTAATTAGAGTGATGAGCACTATTAGAACGTTACCACTCCGCAAGCTCCAGTTCGCTCCGGTACCGCTCAGCCTAGAATGTCTTGCATCTGCCAATAGTTCTAATTTCAACAGTGAAAGATAGAGTCTTGGAGATATTTTACTAAAACCCCAAACAATACCAGTAGGCTATATCCTACTTGTACCCGTGTAGTTATAAATGCTGGAGTGCAAAGAGATCCAAGTCCCTGCCCCCAAACTCAATTTGCATCAACACTACCCTTCACAATAAGAATGGGTGAAGTGGATTGGGCTTCAGGGTTGCTGAATGTCAGGGTGCTAACCTGAATGGTGTGGTACGCAGACGTGGGCAGTATGTCACGTATGTGCATGTGGAATGACTCTCCTTGTACCCCCTTCACCATAACACCCTGCAGCAGCAAGAGAGGTGCCTCTATTCCAGGGAGAATACTTCAGCGTAAAGGGTGGTTATTATATAATAATATTATATGATTAGCTGTAGTATTTAGCTCGGGAGACTTAGTTTTGTGTTTTTATTTGTGTTTCAAGTTTGCCCTGTTTTTCTGGGCTGATTATTATTTAGCTGTTTTAGCTTCTAGGATTATTCCTTTTCTTTTCCACCCTTTTGGGGTTTAATCTATTTGTGGTTCTCATAGTTTGTGAGTGACTTGTTCTGATCCCCATTTCCCATTGCGTGTGATTCTCCACCACTGGAAACCATCACAGTACAAAGGAACCATTATGGATGTTTCAGTGACGGGATCGGGGGTTAAACAAACCCTGACCGCCCAGTGCTCTGCCTGGTCCTCTCATGAGGAGGGCATTCTTGCCCTTCAGATCAGGCAGCATGCTATGTGCACACAACAAAATCTGCTAACAGTCTCCATGCCCTGTTTCTCGCGCCCACTCCTCCTGTTCTTTCAGTTACCCAAGCACATATTAACCACGCCCATTTGCCTACTCCACCTAGAGAGCCCAAACTTCAGCTCCCGCTCCGCTATGACGGTCAGGCCGGCAAGTGCCGAGGGTTTCTGGCGCAGTGTCTGATATTTTTTAAAGCTTGGCCATAGCGGTTTATTACTCAGGATTCTGAGGTGGCGTTCATACTCCCACTACTCACCGGATCCACGCTTGACTGGGCTATTCCATTCATCAGGGGCAGTTCTTTGGTTTTAAATACTACTAAGACACTTATGAGCGAAATGGAGTCGGTCTTCGAGTCGAGAGTCGGCTAGATGGCTTCATTGCCTTCGCCAGGGTTGCGACACTGTGGCCGAATTCGCTATAAAGTTTTGAGTGCTGGCAGGTGAAACAAGTTAGTCAGAAGCTCCCCTGATTAGGTTTTTCTCTGAGGCATTGGACGAGTCTGTTCAGGATGCCCTAGCCATTCTTAAGCAGTCCGATTCTCAAGATGTGTTAGTGTCTTCTGCTATTCGAATAGACAATTGCCTACGGGACCGTTTATGCCGTAGAGAACACAGAAAGGACCACCGGATAAGGTACTTTTTTATCCAGTTTACCGAGTTCTCTCCTCCTGCAGTAAAACCCCTTTCACCGAGTACAGAGGAGCCCATGCAGGTAGATGGGGCAGCATGCCCACCTTCTGGAGACACCTCTTTTAAACCTGAGTTGTGTCGTTACTGCAAAAGGAAGGGTCACACTCTCAACCAGAGCCCGAAACTTAAGGGAAAAAGTGGGGTCATGCCGTTTGGGCTCACTAGCTCCCCCTCAGTGTTTCAGGCGTTCGTGAACGATGTTCTGCGGGAGATGCTGGAGAGGTTCGTTTTTGGTTACTTAGATGATATTTTTAATTTTCTCTCCCGACCTGCAAACGCATATCGGTCACGTTAAGCAGGTTTTAAAAGCTCACCTTGAGGCAAAGCTGTTTGTCAAGGCGGAGAAATGCTCGTTTCACGTGAGTACTGTTTTCTTTTTAGGGTTCATTGTTGCAGAGAGCAAAATTCGCATGGATCCTGACAAGGTTTCTGCGGTATTTGACAGTCCCACTCCTCATTCAGTCAAGCAGCTCCAACGATTTCTTGGTTTCGCTAATTTTTATAGCCGATTTATTCAAAATTTTAGTGCACTCGCCCCTCCTCTTACCGTCCTTACCAAGAAAACTTTGGCAGCTCATTTTCAATGGAACCCTAAAGCTGATTCTGCCTTTGCTGAACTTAAAAAGCGGTTCAGTTCAGAACCCATCCTGATAGCTCCCAATCCCTCCCTCCCTTTTATTGTGGAGGTGGATGCCTCTGAATTGGGAGCAGGTACCATTCTATCACAGCATTCTCTCATCGATCGCAAGATTCTCCCTTGTGCGTACTTCTCTCATGCCCTCACTCTGGCCGAGAATAATTACGATGTGGGGGATAGGGAGCTGCTGGCTGTGAAATTGGCTCTGGAGGAATGGCGCCACTGGTTGGAGGGAGCCGAGCACCCCTTCACAGTGTGGACGGACGCAATTCCCGGCAGGCTTGTTAGGCGTTATTTTTTACCCGGTTTAACTTCTTGTTGACCTACCGCCCTGGGTCCAAGAATGTTAAACCGGATGCCCTATCACGCACCTTTGACCAGTCCAACAGGCCCATTTCTTCAGAGCCCATTGTGCCAGTGGCCCAGATCTTAGCTCTCATTTTGTGGGATATTGAGGTGGCAGTACAGAAAGCATTGCGTCTCGATCTGGGTCCTGGGGGGGGGGGGTCCTTCTAATTCCCTTTTTGTGCCTCTCGGGGTGAGGTTGTGGGTACTTAAGTGGGGTCATGCCTCGCAACTAGCTGCTCATCCTGGCGCTCTCCGCACTAAGGATTTCCTTTCCAGACATTTTTGGTGGCCTGAAATGGATACTAACAGACAAACTGAGCATACTAATCAGACTCTGGAGAACACCCTTCGCTGTTCGGTGGCTTCTAATACCCCCTTCAAGAAGTCATTATTTTTCATGGGCGGAATATGCGCATAACACCTTTCGTAATGCCTCCACAGGGCTTTCTCCTTTCGAGGCCCAGGTGAGCTAATTGCCCTCGCTTTTTCCTGAGCTGGAGAAGAATGTGGTGGTGCCCTCTGCTGGTTCTTTTGTCCGGAGGTATCGTCTGTTTTGGAAGCGAGTTCATTCCTGGCTTTTGCGAGCTTCAGCCACACAGACATCGTCGGTCAGCTCCCTCCTATCGGGTGGGCCAGCGAGTCTGGCTCTCTTCTTTGCGAGATCTGCTTCTGCGGGCTGAATCTCGTAAACTTGCCCCGCATTACGTGGGACCGTTCAAAACCGTTCAAGCATTTTAGCGGAGAGATGGGTCGGTAGGGGTTAGCAGTTTAGTTGACTGGGAGGGCTATGGCCCGGAGGAACGGTGTTGGGTTCCATCCAGGAATATTTTGGATCCCAAACTAATCAGGGATTTCCACAGCAAACGTTCTGAGGGATTGTCTGGGGTCGTCCCTTAGAGGGGGGGTCCTGTCATAGTTTGTGGGTTATTGTTTACTTTTCCGCTGCGGTTCTCGTCATTTCTCTTCTAATCTCTATTCTATTATATTATTCCGTTCCGGGGTTTTGCTTCACCTCGCTAATTATTCTTTTCACCTGTGCTACTACCAGTGGGGTATTTAAGTTCCTCACTTCTGCTTCCCCAATGCTTCTTTGTCATTCCTTATCACATTGAGCCAGGTACAAGCGCTCAAGTATCTAAACTGATAATGAAAATCTCCCTAGCAAATAGGGAATTTGTTTAATTTGTATGCCAGTTGTATGAGAGAAATAACCCACTTCAGTGACAAAGCACTTTGAGCACATAGCAGGCACAGAGTATACAAAAAAATACAGTTAATACGATATTCTCAGTAAAAAATATTTTTTCTTCTCTTTTTTTGTTCAGTCCACAAAAGAGAAGTAGGGCAAGGCCTTTTTCTTTTGCAGATAAACACACAGATTCTTAATTGACCTCAAAATTAAGCGCCACCCCTTAGCAGCGAGTAAAAAATAAAATACATTTTAAAAGTGTCTCGGTGTTGTAGTGCTATTTTTAGAAGTGAGGAAGTGCTTTTGTGCGTTCTCTGTGCTCGGAGCAAAGTCTTTACAACTTGCTGATGATGACACATATAAATCACTGTTTGTAAGGAGGAACTGAATTGAAAGAACCCATATATTTGCTAGCCTACACATCTGTCTAGTCAAAACAATGCAAAGTACCTAGCTAGCTCACACAGCTGATGATATGTTGACTAACGTTAGCTAGCTAGATAATTTTCTCTAAAGTTAACATTACATTGATATCATTTCAGCAGGGTGTGTGATGAACGCTCACGTTATTAGTTATCTTCTGTTTGTTTTGTTAAATAAATCGACTACATTGAAAGAGCCAAGACCACAACATTATCAGTCAACAGTAGTTATATTTTCTAACGTTGGAGATTACTAACCTAGATCTTAGCTTATCCTGCCAAGCATTTGGGTGTTTAGCTGAACATACCACCGCTTCTCCTCCCGCAGTAAAAGCAGCTGTGAAACCGCAGACTGGAACTCACACTTTACTGTCGGGAAAACATTCCAAACTCTTTAAACTAGACAGTCCTCTTCTTATCAACCTGACTGACGGTAGGTTATTAGCTATGCTAATTCCAGTGTAGCAGCTGAATTGTACGTGGCTACGTAAACTTTCTTTCTTTTTGGTAATGATGACAGTTAAAAAACAGCAAAAAAACACCAGTGGCACAAGCACCCATTCCTGAGGGTACCCCCCACCACAAACAGTGGAGTGGTGCCGTTACTGCAGGCGCAGGTGTCACTTGTCAATGTCCTAAAGTGGAGGGAAATGGGAAGTCTCGCGAGGGTAATTGGGGTCCCTAGTGAGACATAATGGCACTGTTCCTCTGACATTATTACCAGTGCAACTGTTCTGGAATCAGCGCTCTGCTAATGTCGAGGCTTTTATTGATTCCGGAGCAGTTGAGTGCTTTGAGGATGTCCAGTGGGCCAAGGAAAATAAACTACTCATCCACCACCTTGTTCGGCCCCGGTTACTCACGGCCCTCGACGGCCGCCTGTTGGGTACTGGTACTATTAAAGAGACCACGGGCTCCTTGACCATGCGCGCCTCTCACGAGGGTCATTCTGAACTTATTTCGTTCTTTTTAGTTGATTCCCCAGCCTATCCCCTAGTTTTAGGGCATTCTTGTCTGGTTCAGCACAGCCCTCATGTTAAGTGGGGTGGTGAGAAGGTTGTCATTCTCCAATGGGGTCCCCAATGTGGATTGCGCTGTTGACTAACGGCTCCTCTCGCATCTGGTGGGCATGGATATGGTTCCGAGCCTAGTTCTGCTTCAGACTTGGAGGAGGTTTCCCTGTCTGATCGGAAGGACCCTGCTCCTCTTTCTGAAGATGGAGAAGAGAGCTTGGCCTGGGATTCCTTGGCCGATGGGTACTCTCCCTGGGAGGAAGCATCTCCTGAGGAATTCTCTGATTTCGAGATCACGTGGTCCCCCGTTAGGGTTGGCTCGCTGGATGATCTCATCGTCTATCGACGATGATTGATAGCTATCGGCGATGGTTGAGACATTGTGATGTTTGTTTAAACAACAGAGCACTGCACTGCAACACATGTAGGCTATCAAAATGAACAGTTGGTATTATAGTTGTATGTAAAATTATGTAATGAATTAGTCCCTGTCACAGTTGTTTCCCATATTGTGTCCCTTATTAAAATAAATTTTAAAAAAGAATTTGTAAAGAATTCACATTGGCAAACTGGAGTGAGATAAACTGCATGTGCCATAAAACCGACATCTATTAGCTAAAAAAGTTATTGCTTAATTAAACACTCATGCATGCTAAATGATGAACAAATTTTGAGTCGCTAGGCTATGTGTGATAAAACTACAGATTAGAATTTTCTTACAGCTAAGCGAACATTAATTATCTCCTTTGATTGATGTTCAACAGCCCATGCGAGTGCATTCAATATGAGCAGCCATTACTTATGCCTTCGGATTTGACTTCAATGATTTCATGAAACTTACTGTGATTACTGCAAAATAATTAGGTTACTGCGCTGTTACAATAATATAGCCTAATTATTAGGTGCAAATTCTTAACTTTTACCCCCTCCAACAAATACCCCCCCCCCCAACTCTCCTCTGGCGCATTGACGTGTTTGAATTGCCGCATTGAGACAATAAGCCTAATATTGAAAATATTTTCACTGAATAATCTTAGAATTACTTAAAATTACTTGCATAATTTTATACTTATAAACTTAGGCTAACATGTCACGGAAATGTGTCTCGGGTCTCCTTTATTAGGCATTAGGCCTAAATCCGAAGTATTGCCAGATTGGCGAAGTTGTGCCTTTCTTTGTGACCAAGTCTAACTCCGCCATTGTTTACTGCAGTTTTTTTTTACCCGACTTCTGTTTTGATTCATTTTCTGATACTGTATTTCCATGAAATAATGATTCATCTTTAGTTTAGAATAGATAAACGAATAGCCTACCTGATATAAATAATAGGCCTATAAAATAATGAAAATTTGTATTTTATAATAGTCTAATTTATTCATTAAAACAAACTAAAATAGGACGATGTCATCGTCCATCACGATGTTTGGATGTGCACATCCAAACATCGCCCAACCCTATGCCCCATGCCTGATTCACCTGCTGAGGGAGTGAGCATTAAAGTGACAGGGACTTTTGATTATCCCTTGCCAGCTAATGTACCAGTCGAGTACACAAAGTGTTCAGCAAGCAACAAGCTACCACCCTACCGCCGCATAGGGCTGGCCCCGAACGTTCAAATGGTTTGGAATTCGTTCGGTATATTGGCATTCGAATCTCAATTCAGGATTCCGATTATGTTTTTTATTATTATTACTATACATATTATTTTATGGCATATTTCAATGAAGGTAAACTGCAAAATAGGCTACATTTAGTCAGAATATCCCAGTACTATATACATTGTGTTTGTTCGTAATTTATGAGGATAGGTTCGATAACCCGCATATTATAAAATTTTTTATTAGATTTTAAAAAGACAGAGCACGCAACGTGCGTCACTCACTCTACAAACGCTTCAGTCCACGTATCCATTAGGACAATGGCAACGGTAAAGAAATCGGCAGTGTGGAAACACTGTCAAATATGTGACAAGCAACTGGCATACCACGGTGGCACAACAAATCATGAGTGCTCATTTAAAATCTATATCTAGTATGTCTATAATTAATTTGTCGGTGAAAAGATATCCTGTAGTTAGCCTCGTAGGCTAGCCTAGGCAGTTAGTTAACTAACTTTATTTGGACACTCGTTATAATGTCCTCATATTCTTGAGTTATTTATTCAGACATAGCCTACATTTATGGCCTTGGCCGAGCAAGGCCATTCGTTTATTTAAACATTTAAAAAATGTTCAAAGCTTATTTTCTAGGTCTTACTTTGTTTATTTTTAGTAATATGATAGGTTAAACAGTTAGCTATGTGGCCTACACACTCTTTTTTATCTGATAGTATGCTCACATTTAGTTCATCCTCACATTTAGCATTTAATACTGGCTTGTGTGTGTTATACCTTAGTACATTGTGTTATTCAGTTTACACTACCACAGTTTGCCGTTTCTGTTGGGCACACATGTATGTTGGGGGGTTGGGGCATTTTGGGGTGCTGATGCCCAGGGGCATTACAGAGTTTTAATCCGGCTTTGGCTATTGCTTAGCCTATATTCTATGTCTGTCATGGTCCGTGGGTTATTTTTCCTTTTCCGCTGCGGTTCTCATCCTTTCTCTTGAATTTATCTGATTTTTGTCCACGTTCCGTTTCGGGGTTTTGCTTCACCTCGCCTATTATTTGTTTCGCCTGTGCTACTGCTTGCGGCGTATTTCAGCTGCTCACTTCCGCTTCTTTGTCATTCCAACTTACATTGAGCCAGGTATAGCTAGGTACGAGTGACCTTGTGATATTAAAGCTTTGTTTTATGTTCACGAGGGACTTGCTTCTTAGTATTAGGGTTTACGTAGAGGACTATTCCTTGTTGAAGCTATACTGTTTGATTTACTCCGTGCTGTTCTCTCAGAGAAAGTCTCCTTTGTTGTTTCATTTTTGTTTCACCTTCTTACTGGCCATTTTAGTGTTACATGCCGAAGGTGTTTCTTTTCTTTTTGGCTTCCCCGTGTGAGCTCTAGTATTGAGCTCGGGATACTTTGTTATGTGCTCTCACTTGTGTTTTTGAGCTCGCCTTATTTTCCTGGGTTGATTATCATTTGGCTGTTTAGCTGCTAGGATTTTTCCTTTTTCTTTTCTACCCATTAGCGGTTTAAGCACCTCACCTTTGTGGGTGACTTGTTCTGATCCCCCTTCCCGTTGCATTTGATTCGCCGCTACTGAAACCATTACAATGTCACTAAAATAAAATAAACAGGCTATCAATAAAATTTGCTTAATAAAAAGTGCTTATGTCTCTATTTCTGACTGGTAATCCCATTTAAACGACAATGATTCTGAAGCCTAAGTTCTTAAAAGACTAAGCATAATGTCACAGTGCCAATACTGACATTGATTATTATATATGTATTGTTTTTTTACAGCTGTGTGGATAAGCTACTGTCGGAACTCACTGTATTCACACACCCTCTAAAAAGACCAGTTTTCACATTCTCTCAATAAACATATAGCCTATTTAAATCTAACAAACTAAAATGTTGTGTAGGCCAGACTACAATTATGACCAGTAAATGTCTAGGGCTACAACAGGAAAATCAGTGTCATAGAGGCTAACCGCCTCATCTTCCAGCATTGGAAAGCTCCAGAGACTGTGCAAATAACGTTAGCCTACCTACTAGCCTACCAAAGATGGTGCAACGTTATAATAAAATAAAAATATAATTTAAAAAATTTGTGTAAATGTTAATTTGTTTTAATCCGTAGGCTATGTTGCTTCAAGACTAGGCTAAATATAGATTATTATATATAGCGTGTATACCTGACCCCAGAAAATGTTGGGGGCCGACGGTTGAACTGGAATCCTTTGAAATCATGGATAAAATCCACAGGTCTTTTGTGAGGGCCGCTCAATTCACCAGTTGATTAAATCAATCAACGGAGCACACACTCTCACAGATTTGGCAAATTCTCAGTGGGGTGCAGCCACACACAGGATTAAACAATTATTTATCAAATACAAAATAACCAAAAAAGGTACACCCCAAGATGTAATATAAATGCGGCAGCACCGAGTGCCCAACCGCACTATATGCTATACGAAAACCATTAGCAAAGTCGAGCGTTAGCAATAACAAATGAAAAAAACGATACCAAGTATCTTAGCAGCAATGCTAGCAGCGGTTTACCGCATGCGAGTGCTATCACAGCCTTTGGAGGACGGCACACCGTAGCTCCGACCGTAGTCACAAGGTGCAAGGGATAGCACAATTATATAAACAAGTTTTTACCTCTCCACTCTGCATCAGCGAGATGAAGAAGAGAACTTCCGCCTTGATGTGTCTCTATTTATAAAGGAAGTCACGTCATCACGTAATGGCCATGACAAATACTCAAGTGACTACGTCACACTGGTTTCGGAAGTAAATTCCCCATTCATTTAGAGCATAGACTAAAACTTACTTTTAAACAATTTATAGTAACTAGTCTTACCATCAATTTCCTGGATTGTTCAATATAACGCCTGTTCGCAAAATATGTAGTTTTTCTGGACCAGCTTTGAGTATATTTTACGTTTTAGTATTTTTTTGTGAATATACACTGCTCAAAAAAATGAAGGGAACCCTTAATCATCACAGTATAACACCAAGTCAATTAAACCAAATCGGTCATGCTGGATGATGTTGCAGGCAGCATAACATTCGCCACGGCGTCTCCAGACTCTTTCACATCTGTCACATGTGCTCAGTGTGAACCTGCTCTTATCTGTGAAGAGAACGGGACACCAATGGTGAATATGCCAATTCTGGTGTTCTCTGGCAAATGCCAATCGAGCTGCACCGTGCTGGGCTGTGAGCACAGGTCCCACTACAGGACTTCAGGCCCTCATGCCACCCTCATGGAGTCTGTTTCTGAGAGTTTGGTCAAAACTTGACGTCCCATAATTAAAATCTAGAATTGCTGTTTGTGGTTAACCGTAGTGTAGTTTCTGACCTTGTCGGGCGGGTTCAGTAGCTCGTCTTCAGTGGCAGCACAGCCAAAAATGTCCAGACGCGATGATGACATCTTATTGGTTGAGAACCACCCGTGCGTTGCAGTATTGGATATGTAGTCTGTTAATGTGGACTACAAGACGAACTACAACCATTAATCCATTACTTTAAAAAGAATAATTATTGGTACATGCAAAATATATAGTCTATATCCTTATACCACACAAGCTAATCCAGGAACGTTTCGGCTCATTCTATAAATCAGATTTCAAGAAATAGTCGAATCTCCGAAGCCCATTCTATCTGTCATGCTAGAGTCATGACGTATTTTTGTAGGCCAATTCGGAGGTTTCATCCGGGTATGAGTTCCCTCGGCAGATTCCCAATGCTTTTTTCCCATAGGGATTTTGAGGGTTTGCCGAATATAAGGTCTGTGGTTAATATAAACCTAAGATATTTTCACATTTTGTCAATCAAGATAATCCCCACAAAAAAACACTTTTTGTGATTTTTTAACCACACACGCAATTAATATAAATTAAATATAACGTTATGCTAAAGTGAACTACATTATGACAGCAATCGGTCGCATTCTGCCAACGTCACTCACCACCACCTTTTTCAGTAAACAACGCACCACCAGATTGCCACCGCATAGACCTTATGACTGCGCTATTGACCTGTACCTGGGTACTGTTCCCCCCATGGGTTCACTGTACTCATTGTCAGTTCCTGAAAGTGCTGCTATGAAGCAGTATATAGAGGAATCTTTGGCAAATGGGTTTATCGTGCCATCCACATCACCAGCTGGTGCAGGTATTTTTTTTGTCAAATGGGGGGCTGAGTCCTTGTATTATAGTATTATTGTACTATAGGGGTCTCAATGACATCACCATAAAAAATAGGTACCCTCTTCCACTCATGAACTCCGCATTTGAGCGCATACAGGGGGCGTCGGTCTTTTTCAAACTCGACCTTCGCAACGCCTACAATCTGGTGAACATGCGTGAGGGTGATGAGTAGAAGACATCGTTTAACATGCACCACAGGCACTCAGGCATTCGGTCTCACTAGCGCCGCCCCCTCTGTCTTCCAGGTGCTAGTGAACGATGTTTTGAGAAAAATGCTGGAGAAATTTTTGTTAAGAGTTTTCGTCTATTTAGACGATATTTACATTTTTTCTCCAGATCTCTCGTTGCACCTCGTTCACGTTAAGCAGGTTTTTAAGGCGCTGCTTAAGGCAGAGAAACGTGCTTTTCATACCAACTCCATCTCCTTTGTAGCATTTATTGTGGAGGAAGGCAAAGTGCTAATGGACCCAGAAGAGCCTACACGTAATTCCATGAAGCAGGTACAATGCTTCTTGGGGTTTGCAAATTTTTATCTGAGGTTAATTCGGAATTTTAGCACGGTTGCATCACTACCCTCACAAAAAAAACATCTCTTGTCCGCTTTCAGTGGAATCCTAGGGCTGAGGCAGCATTCACTGAGTTAAAGAGAAGGTTCTGCTCCAAACTCCCAATCCGTCTCCTTTGTGGTAGAGGTCAACGCTTCTGAGCTGGGGGTTGGGGCCATTCTGTCCCAACATTCTCCACTAGACCGCAAGCTTCACCCTTATTTTTCTCGGATCCTTACATCTGCCAAGAGGAATTACGATGTTGGAGATCGTGAGCTGTTGGTGGTTAAGCTGGCATTGGAGAAATGGCGCCATTGGTTGGAAGGAGCGGAGCACCCCTTCACGGTCTGGACTGACCTGCTAAAAACCTACGCTGGACCCCTCCAACATCCAAAACTACAGTCCGGTATCTCTTTTATCTCTTCTTCCTTTTCTTTCCAAAACTATTGAACGTGCTGTTTCTAACCAACTGTCGTCTTTCCTTACCCAGAACAACCTGCTAGACCCCCACCAGTCCGGCTTCAAACCTGGCCACTCAACGGAGACCGCACTCCTCTCCGTCTGCGAGATGCTTCATGCAGCTCGGGCAGCCTCCCTCTCCTCTGTGCTACTACTTCTAGACCTCTCTGCCGCCTTCGACACCGTAGATCACTCCATCCTCCTGTCGTCCCTGTCTGATCAGCGGCTCGGCCCTGGCCTGGATTGAGTCCTACCTCTCAGAACGCTCCTCCCAGGTTGCCTGGGCTGGTAAAGTATCGGCACCCCATCCCCTTACCCCTTAGTCTTTTTAGGATTCTTTTAACGCACTTGTTCCTTGTTCGGAAATGCACGTCGCTCGGGATAAGAGCGTTTGCTAAATATCTATAATGTAATGTAATGTAATGACTATACAAATCTGGAGTATATCCAACAGGCAAAGACACGCAATTTTTGATCGGTCTGACAAAGAGTCATGCCCTGAGTTTGTGGTTCCCAGCTCTCAAATTGTGGCCCCTGTTATGCTATTGAGGCAGCGGTGCAGAGGGTGTTGCGTTCCGACCCCAGAGGGAGTCCCCTCCATTGCCTGTTTGTTCTGTCCCGGTTGCAATCTCAGGTTCTCCAGTGGGGTCACTCCTCCCAGTTAGTGGCTCATCCGGGCATTCACCGGACTAAGAAATTTATTTCCCGCCGGTTTTGGTGGCCCAAACTCGAGAGCGACGTGTGGGAATTTGTCACCGCTTGTTCCATTTGCGCCTGTAACAAGGCTTTGCAACTTTCCTCTTCGGGTCTCTTACGTTCCCTTCCCATCCCCAGTCGTCCCTGGAGCCACATCGCTCTTGATTTTGTAACCTGTCTGCCGCCGTCCCATAGCAACACCGTTATCTTGGTGGTGGTTGATTGGTTCTCTAAGCCGGCTCACTTTGTTGCTCTGCCCAAACTGCCGTCCGCTCCTGAAATGGCTCAGTTAATGATAGGTCACATTTTTAGAGTGCACGGTCTCCCCCTGGATGTCGTGTCAGATTGCGGTCCGCAGTTCGCTGCTAAATTTTGGCGCTCCTTTTGCACTCAGCTGGGGGCATTGGTCAGTTTTTCGTCCGGGTTTCATCCCGAAACCAACGAACAGACTGAACGTACCAACCAGAGCAAGGAAAGCACCCTTCGGTGTCTGGCTGCATCTAATCCCACGTCCTGGAGTCATCTTGCCTGGGCCAAATACACTCATAACACCTTGCGCAATGCTTCCACTGGGTTATTTGCCTCCCTTGTTTCCTGAACTGTTGAGAGATGCGGAGGTTCCCTCCACCGCTTCCTTCATTTGTAGGTGTCAAGCGGTTTGGAAGCGTGTGCGTTCCTCTCTACTGCATGCTTTGGCTAAGCAGAAGGCGGAGGCCGACAGGTGTCGTCGTCCTGCTCCCTCCTACCGGGTGAGGCAACGAGTGTGGTTTTCCACACGGGACCTTCCCTTGCGAGTTGAATCTCGTAAACTCGCACCTAAACTTGCTCCAGTTGCCTTCCTCCATGCGCATCCATCCCACCTTCCACATCTCCCACCTGAAACTTGTGCTCGTTGGCGCCCTCGCTCCGGCTGATAAGCTGCTGCCTCCTCCTTGGTTCGTGGATGGAGGTACGGTGTATACCGTTCGCGTATTTTAGCTGAGAGATGTGTGGGCAGAAGTTATCCGTTTTTGGTGGACTGGGAGATGGGCCTGAGGAGCATTGCTGGGTCCCCTCCAGGAACATCTAGGATTCTACTCTAATTTGAGATTTTCATAGAAACAAGGCTGAGGGATCGCCTGGAGCCGTCCCTTAGAAGGGGGGTCCTGTCATGGTTATTTGCAGCCTTTGCTGTTCTATGTTCGTATTTCCTTTTTGCCGTCATCTGGACACTCTATCAGATTTTTTCCGCCTTCGTTCCGGTGTTTGTATCTTGCCTAACAATTATTCCCTCCACCTGTTCTGCGTTTTCTGCTGGCTATAAATACCTCAGGACTTCCGCATTTCCTCACTTTGATATTGTCTAAACTTTTTGACAAAACAAAGTCGATAACGGTACAGGAAATTTAGTCACTGCATTTCTGGTTTGTATAAATAAGAAACGCAGCAAGTCCGGTTAGTTATATGATTAGATTTGTTCACTTCCCCCCCTCCGTGTCAACGGCGCTCGTTCGTTCCGACTGCAGCCAACCCTGCCTGCGTTCCGTTGTGGCCTGAAAACACACCTTTTCAGACTACACCTGGACTGATACTTATCTAGGACCTCTCATGGTACTTGTCTTGCTTAACTGCATATTGAAGTTTATAATATTTAGAATAGAATTGTAGTAGAGCTGATTTACCCAGTTTACTGTGAATTGCATTCAATGTCCATTACTAGGGATAGCTACTACTTTATGGGAAGGATGTGCTTTATCTTATCTGTTCTGTAGTTACTTCGATGACGTTTCTGTATGCGCTTACTGTATGTCGCTTTGGATAAAATGTAATGGATAAAATACTGTAATGTAATGAAATGTAATGACAAACATGTTGAAGTTGAGCGACAAGGCAGTCAATTTATTATGTTACGAACTGCATCCCCAAAACAACAGCTTGTTTAAGGTAGGCTACTAAGGTTGATGTTCTCCATCGACTTCCACTCAAAAATACAGCGTGTCTCCCTGTCCCAAGCATAGACTGTATAAAGCAGCCAAGACACCATGGCGCGTTTTAGACCAATGATTGTTGTCTCCCTCCTTCTGGTCCCGCCCCTCCGAGTGAGGGCATTGAGAACCCTACAGAACCTATCTATGCCAGTGACACCAGTGCCTCAACCTGTCTCTCTGATTTGTCCTGAACAAATGTTAATACCCTGTCCAAACGACACAATATTTTTAAAAAATCAGCACATGCAGAGGCATTCGATGAAGGAAAGGCACCTATTGCAATAAAAAAAAATTGAGTATTTTGTGTGAGTATTTTGACCACATTGCTGCCATTGACTTACATGGTGAAATACTTATACTGGAGCCAACCGCAGTGGTGCTAGCGAGCAACGGCACAATGGCCGCTCCCAGCACAACCAGGAAGTGAGCGTCAAAATTAAAGCCCAGTCTTGGCCCCTTGAGCACACCACGTCTTCAAATATACAGCGTGCTTCAAACCCAATGCAAAAATCCGACACCAAAACCAAACCAGTGATGTGTTTGTCTGACAAAACGAAGCTTCGGACGTCATTGATCACGTGCTTCTGGTCATATGAAACAATCATTGGCACAGTGCTTTGGATGAGTAAACTGCTTCACATTTTTGACGTGAAATGAGTATGGAAAGAGAGAAGCTTACTCAGAAGTCCAAGGTGAGATTTGAACCCCGCTCCTCTCTCGTCCAAATTGTTCCAAATCGATGTCGCCAATAGCTAAGGGCAACATCGTTATTCTGATCCTGAGGGTTGTGTCGCCAAAGAGTGTTGTCACGGTAACCTGCTACGAGGCCTTCGCTTTACTGGCACCTCACCAAAGCCCATAGAGAGAGAACACCTTGCCAACTCCAATGACTGCAATGTAATGGGAAAAAGTGCAATGCTATTCTTTGAGCACCAGGGGGCACTGCTAAACAGTAGAGTGGAAAAATAAATGGAGGTGAATGGAGCTAAATGTTATACAATTATCATCACAGTCGATTTCAAATATTTTCGTGGAACTGGATTATTACTGGCAATGTTACACGACCTAATGCTTATAATTAATACATAATTCTAAGTCGACATGGAAGAGAGTTCAGAAGAGTTCACAGTCGGTATCATTATAATCTATTAGATCCCCACATCATCACTTATTAAATTACCATGGTCAAGCCATAATCTATATAATTAAATCACAGCATTTCATGAAATTACAGTACAAGTTAATACCATATGTAATGTATGATTGAAACCAGCAGAGGCTGAGTGAGGTAAACACTTATTTTTTATGAAAGAGAAGGGGGGCATATAAATAATTGTGAAAGATTTGGGCAGATGTAGAGCCAAAATGAGAAACAATGATGTATTGAAAAGCAATAAGAAATGCCCAGCCCCCTGTGGGAGGAATACAGTTTAAGCTCCACAACAGGAGCAGTTAGAAAACAGGATAAAGGGAGCAGTCAGTCAGACTGGGGTAGAGATTGCTTGGAGACTGAATGGCAGACTGAGAGGGTTATGAATGTGTGAATTGATCTGCGCAGAGCAGCTCGGGTTCTTGTATGTCATTTTTGAATCATATACAAATAAACTCAATTGTATCAGACTCTGGGGATCGTGTTTGTTTCTGAAAAAGTATTCAACAGTGTGAGGGGAACTCCCAGTCCATCTGGGACCGCGAACAGCCGCTTGTCATGTTCATCTTGGGTGGCCCCGAACACCAGCACGTCATCGATCTAGCACAGGACCCCCTCCAATCCCTCCCTGAGGATATTCTGAAACATAAGCGATTGTAGCAAAACTGGCCAAATTGTGTGATAAAGGTGGTGAGCAGCTGATTTATTGGGTAGGGGAATTTGCCAAAATCCTGAGTTAGCACCCAGCTTCGAAAATACTCTGGCACCCTCTAGTTGTCCAAGTGTTTGCTCCACTGCTGGGAGTAAATGTCTCTCCCACTTCACTGAGTTATTCAGTTTTATCAGATCAACACACACCCTCTCCTTCTGATTTACTTTTGGTACGAGCGGAGATGTAGCCCCAAACTACTGCGCATGTACCAGGTACCTGGTTTACTATAAACTACAACGGCCAAGGCGCTTACAGTTCAGACATCAGGTTGCCACGCCCACTGAATGACATCACCGAAGCGGAGGCCGAGGGGCTGGGTATTTTACTGCTAGTCCTGCTGCTGGTGCCTGCCTGCAGTGCAGTGTCTCTTCAAGACTAGAGAGGCCACGTAACTCGTTGGAAAGTTAGCCACTAATGTAACAGTTCTACTGAAAAAAAATACCACCACCATTAGCTCAGTCTCCAGAAAAACAGGGGAAATACAGCCATTAATTTAGAAAAACATGCTTTTGTATCGGCTAACATGCTGATACAGAATGATAAACATATACAATTAAAAATTTAAACATTGTTATCTGTTTTAGCTATGTTTGCTAGCAAAGCCAAAACTTTCCCTGTTGTGCAACTCGAACACACTGATGCCGGTAATGACGGGGAAAGGACGTGTTTACCACCTCCGATATCTGACCTCCTGCCCTAAACAAATGCAGGGTTAGCTACTATAACCTACTGCACAGCAAACAAATTTAAAAACCAATTTGTTTTATGCCAAGAAACCTGTGGCTAACAACAGCTAGCGACACTAGAAAATTACATTGTTAAAATTGCTTCTATAATCGAATGTTCAAAGCGAAACCGTTCATGACCAGTCAGTGTCATTTTCTGACATTATAATAAAATAGCAATGATAGCTAGCTTGATCTACGATGTGTCCCTACTCAGAACAAGTGACAATCGGAGCATTTATTCCCTTGCTGGCTCCGCCTACACGCCTATGTAATTTACATGCCCACTTGACGCCACTGTAGTCTTTCAAAAATGAGGAAGTGGTAGAGGTATACGTCAAAATGACCAAATTTTCAACTTTATATTGAAATATCTCAGTACAGAATATTTTTTTGGCCAGCCACAAAGAAAGACTTCATTAGTTGTGCCTTGATCTGTTAAATAACATTAATGTTGTTTTTGGGTGGAATTAAGCTTTAAACTGACTGTGTCAGGTAGCACTGTGACATCTACGCCTGTGTCAATCTTGAATTCTGTTTCACATTTGTCTATGTTCAACTTAATTATCATGGGGCAGTTCCTGCATCTGTGTAGACAGTACCAAGGAATTAAATGTCCTCCTCACTACTATCAGCAGTGTTATGGACCTCTCCTATTGAACCTGACCTGCACATCCTCGCGTAGTGTCCACTCTTGTCGCACTGATTGCCTCCTTCGCTGGGCATTGCTGTTTACTGTGGGACGGCATTTTCCCACAGCATTTGCACTGTGATACTATGTCAGTCTGTGGTCTCCCTAGTGCTCGAGCATACATTCTGCTTTTCTGCCTATAGCCGCTTGGTCTCGGTTCTTCTCGGTCTCGGTCTCGGTCTTCGGTCCTTCTCGTTGTCGGGTCTTCTCGGAATTTGTAAAAAAAAAAAATTCGGTCTCTAAAAAAAAAAATAATAAAAAAAAATAATATCAATAAATTGTATGTTGTGAAAAGCTTTGTAAAAAAATATATCATATGTGTTTTTTTTAAAGAATAAAAATATAATGCAGCAATGAAAACATATAACTTATATATTTAAGCGTGCCCGCATATTTCACGCTACATGAATATAACGCACTTATATTATTACAAATCGTATTTTCGCTAGCGGATTTATGTTTGATTATCGTATTTTTATGTCACACGTCACGTCGTTTTACAAGCGTATTTGTGTATGTACGTGCATGCCAGTGTGCACACACCGTAACGTTTTGTGCACACGTATTTATATAAGTAAGCACAATTTCAATAATAGTGAAAGCAATCCAACACCAAACAATTGAATATAATATTGACCGTGTTTATATAGCATTTTTTAATTGCTGAAATTTTTTTTCTGACAAGAAAAACAAAATGTAAAAAAGAAATATTAGATGTGTATGATTTCTGTTGGGGACATATTTATTAACTGAGAACTGATGAAAAAACCGAGACAGAAAGCACATTTGAAAAACACAACAAAAGCCAAGTAAGTTTAACCCAAATTAAATTTTTTAGTTACATGGGCAAAAGTCCATCGGCGTTTACAATTTTGGCTTTGTATTTTTTATTTAAGGATTGTATTTGCCATTAACATGCTTAAAGTAATTTAAACACTTTTTTTTTTTTTTGTTTTGCTGCAATTTGTTATTTTTATGTGCAGCATGAAGTCCAAACCTGCGACAGCCTTTTTTTGTATTGTATTTTTTTTTGCGTTGGGTTTTACATTTTCGTTTGGTTGGTTTCTTTTTTTCTAGTTAACTTATATTTATTTTACTTTTTATACTAAGTATAACTTTTTTTATTCGTTTTTTACTTTAGTAATTGTTTTGAACTTTAAGACCAGTTGAGTTCTTTGTCAACGTTAACTGAACACTAACATTTAGTAGTTTTAGAGACACAGTTTTGACACAATGTGCCACAGAAACTAGATACAGAGTAGTAAGTCAATTATATAGAACAACGTTATTTAACTTACCTTTTCATGTCGTCCTCATAAGAGTTTTTCAACATTGAATAACCTCCTCTAAACAACATTATTCATATCGGAGTAAGAGGTATGATTAGAGTACTCTATTAGATTGACTGTGTTGTTGAGTAAGAGGTCTGGAGTTCTGATATCATTAGATATAGTGGTACTTCATTGATTAGAGATTGTTTTACTAGTGAATTCAATAGGAATAGTTTACTAAAATCGTAAAGTTGTTATATTTTATCAAGATGGATGTAATTGTAATGTAATCAAATTTATTAACGTTTTTCAGTTTGTTTTTTTCATTTTTTGTTGTGCCCCTTTGTGTCATGTTTTTTTTGTCATGTAATTTTGTTTTTTAAGCTATACTTTTTCAGTATTCATTTTTTTTTCCAGCCCCCCCCATTTTTTTACCATTTTTTTTGATTTCCAACACATCTGTCCAGTATTTCAAACAAGATTTCTGTAGCCCAACAAAAGCATTCAGTTCTTGCATCCAGGAATTAAATCTGGTCCACTGTCCCAGCATCCCGGCCAAAAGCATCCACTGTCCCCATTATGAAGGATTTAATTGTTATGTTTTTAAGCAATTGTTTGAATAATTATCAAATGATCAAATTTGCCATTAAAGAGCATTTAGATCTTCATAGTTTCATTTATAATGACTGTTATACAACTAGAAACATATATTGTTGGTATACATTTTATATTTGCTAATTTAGCATACATGCTCATTTATACACACACATGATAATACAATTTATAGTATACAAATTGAATATTGGCTAATAAGAAACAAAAAATTATTTCAATAATTAAATTATCATAAGTTTTTATATTATCATATCAAAATAACATTTTCATTAATTTTTCATTTTATTTTGCATTTACACATTATTTGCATATTTCATAATTTTCATTTATTTTCAGGCATGCATCATCTATCTAGGCATTTTCATTTATTCAGCAAACATAGCATACAGCAAAGCATTACTTGCATAAAACACATAAAATAATATATATCATGTTTTGATTCAAACAATCATGTTATACAAATTATATTAGATCTTGTACATTTAAGATAAACATGAACAATTTGTATCAAACAATACAACAACATTATAATCCACAAATTAAACAAACACATTTTATAGCAGCACAGACATCAAGAATCAGCAAACAAATATCCCCATCCCAAGCAACACAGCAAACCATTACTTAAAGAACATTACATCAGGACATTTGGAGCAGGTCTCCCTAGCATATTGATTAGGACTGGGAGTCTGTTGACCATTTTTAATTCCTAACCAACTGTGTAATGAGCTTTTAACTCCAACTCCATGTGACTATGAGCGTTTTTCTTTGTTGTCAGCACTTGAGGGAGTTGAAGAGCTGGAGGTTCTGTCTATTCAAGGTCAGCTTAAATAAAGAAAGTGCAGATTTTTTCTATAAAGAAAAAATTTGTATGTGGAACAGAACATTTGAATGTGAAAGTTCCAATTGTTGCAGAATCATGAGGATGATGATTGTTTGGGAAATGAAATTGATGATGAGGGAGTGTCTGATGATCATTGATGGATGATGATGAAGATTAACTGATGATGATTGCATATGATGAATGATTGGTTGCGACTCTGATGGAGACTGCAAACAGACACTCTTGGGGGGCAGGACACTCTGTTTTGCCAAAAGGTTGTTGGTTGTGGTTGGTTGGCAATGAGTTGACAAAAGAGGATGGCACATTTAGTGAGATTTTTCATTGCAGCACAGTTAACAACTGATATTTTTTGAGAATTTTACTTATTTGTAAGTTAATTTGTTTTTTATTTTGAAGTTTTAATTTTTAAAGTTAATTATGCAACTGCATTTAAAAAAGTTTTTAAATTAATTGTTTTAAAAATATTGAAGAAATCAAAAAAAAAAAAATTGAATTTTCACATTTTAAAAAAAAATCTTTAATTTTTTTTTTAAATAAAAAAACAATTTTTAAAAAAAAAAAAAGTTAATTTTTTATTTTTAAAAAAAATTTATTTAAAAAATTAAGAATATTTTTTTTATAAATTTTAAATTTTTGCAAAAAATATTTAATTTTTTTATTTTAAATGTTTAAATTTTTGCAAGATTTTTTAATTTTTGAACAAAATAGGACAATTTGGAAAGACAACACTTGCACCCAACACGAACACAACACTCAACACGAAAACTTGGCACTTAAAAAAACACCTGGCTTACTATGCCTCGAAGCTTTATGTGAACGGAATCACAGTGCAGTGAAGTAATATGCTCGGCTTGAAGTGTGATGTTTTCAGGCACGTTTTGTGTGATGTGTTTTTCACCTTTTTACTTTTTAATTTTTATTTAATTTTTAATTACAGTAAAAAAAAAATGGCATTGGGCAGTAAAAGGCAGTTGTTGGGGGTAGCACATTTAAGTGGGTTAAAAATGATTAATTAGAAACCTTGATTTACATATATAACTTCTTTATTAATTGTTAAACTGTTATTGTATATAATTATAAATAATTATATACTTCTTATAAAATACGTCGTTTAATCTAATTTTTTTGCGAAAAAACTTTTTTTTGAAAATTTTTTTTTATCATTTTTTATTTGATTCATTTTCGGCACAAATGTAGAAAATTGCAATCATTTTTCATTACAAAGAGAAAATTGATAGAACTCAATTTGTATAGATATGTCAAATTTTACAATACAAATGTCGAATTTCAAATTTTCAAATTCATCATTTCAAATATTTCATTATTCTATTTTCATTTTTGGTGATCAGTCTTCAACAACCTACTTGGTAGTACTCTTAGACTCTCTACTGACTCTCTCACCACACGGTCAGTACTCATCAGTCTCTCTCCTCTCTGCGAAACAAGGCTTTAGGGGATATTCAATCAATGGCTTCAGAAAGCCAAGGCAAGGACAGACACGACAGTTTTTTTGTCACGACAAAGTTTTTTTTCTGCACACAGTTTAGACAGTTTTCAGTCTGCAATGTTGATGGTAGACATGAAGAGACTGACTGATCTGAAGAGACCAGAAGAGCTGTGATTTAAATATAAGATAATTCAAAAATTAAATTTATTAATAACTCCTTACTGCTCCTGAAATTGAACAAAATGCAAAACCTCCCCCACTCCTCCTCCCCTTTTTTTTTTTTTTTTTTTTTTTTTTTGCACCTGCCACTGCAATCCCCGACTCCATCCCCATGCCACCCCTTTTGTTGTATTGTTTGTGTTTTTTCTTGTGTTTTTTGTTTTTTTTTTTTTTTTTTTTTTTTTTTTTTTTTTTGTCAGACACAATCAACAGGTCAAAAAGCAATGGTGCACACTTGCAGATTTGCATGATATGCTTGCAGTGGAAAGAGAAGTGAGATGAATCTGACTACATCTGATCTGGCTAAGATACAACAGACACACACAACAACAGACACCACAAGAGTCACAAGGACACACACACACAGCAAGTCAGCAGTACAGCAAAGGAGGGCAATAGTTGAGCCAGGGACAGTGGGAGCCTGACATTTTGGAAGGACATGGTCAAAAAAAACAAAAAAAAAAAAAAAACCAAAAACCAAGGGTACTTTCTGTGGGTACTTTCTGTGCCAGCATCTTCAAATTTTCAGCAGGGGAATTTTCAGGCAGGGAGCACCGTGCTGCCCGGCTTTGGCTGAGATGTTGAATTTGTGAATGTTTTGAAATTGTAAATGATTGAATGTAATAACATGTAAAAATAACACATTTTAGGAAACTTTTTTATTGTTTTTTTTATTGTTTGTTTTCACTAAATAAAAATTAAAATAAAAAAAAAAATACAAACAAAATAAAAAAAAAAAGTTTAAAGGAGTTAGGAGTTTTTTTAGTTTTTTTTTTTTTTTTTTTTTTTTCAAACAATTTAATTTTGTGCCTTTTTTTACTTTACTTAAAAATTTCCTTTTTTTTTTTTTAAAATTATAAACTTATAAATGTTCTTACAATTTACATCACATAAGTGGTGGTATCATTTATTTATTTTTTTTTCCATTTTGGATTTATTTTTTTTTATGGGGAGTGAAATTATATGATAATATATATATGAAGCAGTGTGCAAATAAGCCAATAATGTTTATTACCATTGCATTTCGATATTGGTCACTTTTTTTTTTGTGTATATATTAACGTATATATTAAATGTAGTGCACACGGGTCTCGAGGTCTCGTCTTGGTCTCATTCAGGTTCAGGTCTCGGGTCTCGGACATGGGTGGGTCTTGGTCTCGGTCTTGGTCTCGGACCATGAGTCACGGTCTTGGTCTTGGTCTTGGTCTCGGGCATGGCGGTCTCGACTACAACACTGATAGCCGCCCTTGGTGAACTATCCGCCTTGTAACTAGTCTTAAGAATGCCCTGCTGTTTTTTCACCAGTTTGCTCTGGCAAATGCGAGTGACAGCTTTCTCCAGTGTAAGTTCGGTGTCTAACTGCATTCGGTCGGACAGTGTTTCGTCCCACAAACCAACCACTAGCCTGTGTTCTATCATTTCATTATGCAGTCCCCCATACCCACAGTGGTCTGATAAGCAATGCAGCGCCGTGATGAAACTATAAGCTGTCTCTCCTGCTTCTTGTTGTCATAAATAAAAATTTTCCCGTTCGAAAATTATGTTTCTCCGGAGTAGCATACTCACTCTCCTCCTCCTCAGTCAACTGGAGTGCCATGAGCACATCCTCTTCCTCGTCCCCCATGGTATCAATGTATTGACCTGGTTGTCGTCTGGTTGTAGCTCCAGTCCCGATGCTACTCGGAAGCGTTTGAAATGGCAAATCCATTTTAGCCATTCTTTAGACTTGGTAAGATCAAACTTCGGCAGCGGGAGTACTTCAAACCGTTACATGCCTAGCAAGTGCACATATCGTGCACATGCAACTTAGATAGCTATCTAGCTTGAGATTGCACTTGCAAAATTATTGGAAATACTGTGAGTCCACTCTGTGTTCTTTGTCCCAAACATCCACAATGCCCTCCTCTGGCATTGTAACGGAGACTTCTGACACCATGTTAAGTTAAGGTGACATTAACTTATTAAATGAACACTTGGTAAGCAGGATGATAGATCTTGTGTGTAGCTTTATTCAACTCTCTGAAGCCGCCCCCCTCCACTAGGGGTCTCCCTACACTACTGCATGAACTTGAATAACACTACAAAAAGCTGCCAGAAACGTTGCCCCACTGATAAGTAACATTATTTTTGAGCCTTTTTTTGGATTTGCTTCTCTGCCTTAACGTAGGCTACACTTAATGTAAGAGGTCAGCCAGTTGTGGCCTGGACTTGGGCCAAAGAAAGCACAACCGAATGGCTTCCTCAAGTGCCTCTTAGCCTACTTGAAAAACCCTGAGAAAAGACTGAGAAAGCACCTTTCTCACAGGAAATAACATAATATTGATCAACATGTCAATTCACATGGGATTGCTACCTGGGGTTATTTTTACATGGCATTTAACAGTAGGGAAGCTAAACAGATGCCAGAATATTTACTGGTGCTTTTTTGGGTGCAATGTGGTTTTTCGGCCCGTGGATGGCGATACGTTGTAGGCTACTAGTCGCTATGAAGAGGTCGGTACTAGGAGTAGAAGAAGCATAGAACCGTGGGTCAGCTGTTTTAGTGCGACTCAATAGAAAGAGCTCCACTAAGAACGCGCCCAAATTTTGAATGAACTTTGAAGCCCAAAATTCTGAAAAGGTAATAGCTTTAACAAGTTCCTGTAATGTTTTAACAGAAGGTAGTATTGATAGTAGATTGTTGTTTCACCATCTTTACTGAAGGGATAAACTTACTTTTTTTATCTCAGCAACACTATAGGCCATTATCTAACAGTATTTTACCTCAGTGACATTATTTGGAACACTTGTCTTGCACACATATTTATTTATTTATTTATTTATTTTATATTTTTTTAAATATTTGTGTGCTATTAAAATAAATGGTGTAATATTGAAATGTTACAAAAGCTTCAACGACCTTTGATTTATAAACCCTATGTAACGTTTCCCTCAACTGGTATGGACACAAATGCAGGACTCGGTGACAGACTCAGGAATAAGCTCCAGTGAAGCACTTTATTAATATCAGCAAACAACAAAAGAGAGGGAGAGCAAGGTGAGGGTCTGGAAGCGGGGTTGGCGATAACAAAAGGGGCAGAGCAGATGAGGGAAATCAGAAGAGGAGCTGGGTGTGCGGTAGACAAACCGGAGACAGAGCTAGAAGCTGGATAGGCGAGGGCAATGACAGAGTGGGGGAATGCATTCTGGCAGGCAAACTAGAAACAAACTATAAACAGGTTAGCAAGACTTTAAACAAGACACAGGCAGAGTTCCAAGACAAAAACAAGCATGACAAGCCATAACGAACTGGCAACGAGACAAGGAGAGAAGGGAGAATATATAGGCGAGATAACGAAGATGCGAGAGTGAATGAGCTGATGAGAGAGCGTGTGGAATGCAAGCATAGAAGGTGAGTGGTTGGCTGAGAGATAATGAGAGGGGAAACGAGGGAACGAGGAGGAAAACCACGGTCAGCCTGCACAACACAAAACACAACACAGGCGGAAACGTAAAAACATGACATGAAACGAGAGGAATGGGGAAAATACGGAGAACAATAAGGGAGGTGGACTGGAAGGGAAGCAGCAGACGTAACACCCTAACTCCTAAACACAACCTTACTTGTACTTTACAAGCAACGCCTACATTGGCTCTTTGTACTTCATTTACGGTGAAATGCATGCAAAGATTTTAACAAATAAATACATTTGAAAATTCAAAGTTACATGCTACTTGGCAGCTTCTCAGCACAATAAAGGAAATTGGAATGCTGCCATGAATAGACTGTCTGGAAGCCTCTATAATCTACTTAAATATGTAAATTTTAAGACTGATAGGTAAACGTGCATACTAAAATGGGGTTTGTGTAAGACCCTCCAGCGTTTATGTACTATGCCCTCTGTTGAGCCCGCGCTTGTAGTATCACCAGAGGAAGCCGTTCAGGCTCTGTAGGTCATATAAAGCTGCAGCCAGAATGGCGCAAATTGGGAACTCGCTTTCCTGGCTGATTCTTTCACAGTCACAAATTCTGCTTGATTCGGAGTGGATTTCTCGATCAGCGACGCATCTCTTCAAGCTCTCGCATTCATGTCACGTGAGCTTGGCCATGTGATGTCCTTTCTCACAGTGGCCTGGCGTCAGGTGTGGTTGGCTCAGATGCAACAAAGACCCTGATGCTTTTACTCCTTGTATTTTCTGGTACCAAAAAAGGATGGTCTCTTCTGACCAATCCTGGACCTGAGGGGCCTGAATTCACATTTAAAGCAGTACACTTTCCGGATGCTCCAGGTACCGGAGGTTTTACACACCATAAAACCGGGGAAATAATTTACGGCTGTGGACTTGAAAGATGCGTACTTCCACGTCGCTATCTGTGTGGAACACCGTCGTTTCCACCGCTGTGCATTCCGGGGTCAGGCATACCAATTCAATGTCCTCCCATTCGATCATTCCCTGGCCCCCTGTGTTTTCACCCGCTGTGTGAGCAATATTCTATTGCCGCTCCGGCTGCGGGGGTTAAGAATTCTGCTGTACCTGGATGACTGGCTGATATGTGCCGAGTCACACGGTATGGCGCTCTCACACTGCCCAGGCACCGCTCTCACACTGCCCAGTGTGAGCATCAATGTCAATTATGGCAAAAGCCAGCTAGTGCCTAGCCAGTCCATCAATTATATCAGACTGTCGCTCGATTGTCGCCCTCTTTCTGATATTTGTGCAGCGGTGACTTAGGGGTCCGCCTGCACATTTTCAAGGTTTTATCACGTCAAAGCTACCGGCGGCCTTGGGATCCACTTAACGGTATGTCTGCCCCTCGTGACTCAGTGGGTATTAGTCATCCATAAGTTGACGACCCTAATGGTCAAAGGAACTAAATAAAATGACTGTAACCACGGTTTTATGAGTTCCGGATGACCATCAGAAGTCATGGTCACTCGGGACCCTTTCAGGGGCGAGAACGGTTTTGAGGACTTCCGCCTTAACGTGTCTCTATTTATAGAGACCGTCATCAAGCGGAGGTCATGGCCATTGGTATAAGAGTCTTGATGCATCCGGCAACAAGAAAGTATATTTGTAAGTTGACGACCCTAATGGTCATCTGGAACTGATAAAACTGTGGTTACTATCGTAACCTTCATTAGCAACATTTTGGAAGGACATTGAAAAATGTATGGAAGAACTGCAAAAGTACATAGGAGAAATGTATGAATATTTACAGTGGGGTGCAAAAATTTGGGCACCCCTGGTCAGAATGCCTTTTACAATTAATAACTAAGTGAACAGAAGCTAACCTGACCTAAATGCTACAAAGTTAAACAGATTTCATCAAATTTTAAAGCAAGATTTTTAAAAAAAAATTACATTTTCAAAATAATAAAAAAGGAAACCGACCCTGTGCAAAAGTTTGGGAACCCTTTCAGTACATTGTATCTCCTCCTCGGGCAACTAGAACAGCTTGCAAGCGCTTCCTGTAGTCAGCTAAGTGTCTTTCAATTTTTGATTTTGGAAATTTTCCCCATTTTTCCTGGCAGAACACCTCTAGCTCAGAAATATTCTTCGGCCTCCCGGCTTTCACAGCATGTTTGAGATCTCTCCTCAGATTTTCAATAATATTACAATCTGGGGACTGTGGTGGCCATTCCAAAACCTTCAACCGTCTTTCCTGGAGGTACTTCATGGTTGATTTTGAGGTACGCTTTGGATCATTGTCTTGCTGGAATACCTAAGCTCTCTTCAACTTCAATGTCTGGACTGACCTTCGAACACTAGCCTCTAGTATTTCTTGATATTTGGTGGAATCGATTCTTCCTTCCACCCGCACAATATTTTCTGTGCCCCCTCGCTGCCATACAACCCAAAAGCATAATGGATCCATCTCCAATCTTAACAGTTAGCAAGGTGTTCTCTACAAATGCATTACCCTTTTTTCTCCAAACATACCTTCTTTGGGTGTGGCCAAAAAGTTAAATTTTAGCTTTGTCAGTCCAAAGCACATTGTTCCAAAATGCTTCAGGTTTCTCAAGTTTTTTTTTTGCATACTTCAGATGCTGTAGGGCTTCTTTCTTGCAACTCTGCAATGTAGTTCTTTGTTGTTTAAAGTACATTGTATTGTTGTCCTGTAAACAAGACCTGCGTCTGCTACTATTTTTGCAGCTCTTTTTGCATGTGTGGGTACAACTGAGCATTTCTCACCAGGGGCCGTATTACAGAAAGATCGTATCTTAAGCCCAAGTTACAGTTTTTCTCAGTCGCTTTGGTGCATTTCTCACATCACTATTAACATTTGCACAACAGTGAGTGCATTTCTCAAAACAATTAGTACAAACTGCAAAACCTAGTTGATAACCTGCAAAAGCGTGTCACTTGCTCAAAATGGATAGTTCATTCCTCAAAAGCAAGTATTCATGTCAATGAAAGTGTCAGTGTCATCAAAATGAAAAGTCCTGACACCATTGTTTATGAACAAGATAGTCAAATGGCTTTGTCATGTTTTCATTATGACAGTTCACTCTGTAAGTGTTTTCCAATGCAAAAAGGTCAGATCTTGGTGACACTACCTGAAAATGCTCAAGACAGCACTATACACTATTTGCACAGCCATTTGAAATCTACAGTTAAGTTACACATTACTGTATTTAGTGAGGTAAATGAGTACAAGACACTGAATACGTATGTTTCACATTTTTACTGCATATGCTCTTTGCAATTCTAATTTGTTCACAGCATTGTGCAAAAGAAAAATACAAACTTATTTACAACAAACATAAGAAACACCCTTTGGGTAGAGCTGTGCACAACTGTAAACAATATTGCAGTACATATTGGAACTGAATTGGAACATACAACATACACAGTACTGTAAATCATTCATTCACATCCAGACGTTCCTGTCTGTCTGGCCACATATTTTCATCGACATCACAGCGAATATCATCCCTGGCAATGCAGCGAGGAAAGTATCTCCTCGAGTGGCGAATCCACCCTCTGCAGGACTGTGCTGTGATGTCATCACATGCTGCATCCATGGCCGCTAGCAGGGCCATTTGGGTATGTGGATGCCGGTCATATACCTTCCACCTCCAGGCAGAGAAAAACTCCTCTATTGGATTCAGGAATGGGGAGTAGGGAGGGAGATATTCCACCAGCATCCTTTCATGTGCTGCAAACCACTGTCTGACCAGATCTGAGTGGTGAAAACGCACATTATCCCATACAACAACATACTTGTTCAGATGGTCTCCATTTAGACCCCTCTCATTCTCAGGGATTATGTCCCTGTAAAGAGTGTCTAAAAAAGTCAGCAGATGTTGTGTGTTGTATGGACCAAGACGGGGTATATGGGTGAGGACGCCGTTTTCTGAGATGGCTGCACACATTGTAATATTCCCTCCTCGTTGGCCTGGGACATCAATGGTTGCTCTCTGTCCAATGCGATTTCTTCCACGCCTTCTACCTTTTGCCAGATTGAAACCCGCCTCATCAACGTATATGAATGTGTGCAGCGGTTCCCTGACCTCCAGCTCCAGTACACGCTTTATCCCAGAAGAGAGAGAGAGAAAAACTATAAAAACTTTTCCTGTGTAACATAATGCATTTTGGACAACATATTGTACAGTATGAACTGTCATGTAAGTGTACTGCATGGCACTACACAAAGTAACCAGTTTACAGCACTGAACATTAGAGTATGCATAGAACACATAAATGTTTTACCTGTACATACTGGTGACGGATCTCCTTCACTCTGTCGCTGTTCCGGTCAAATGGCACATTGTACAATTGTTTCATGCGCATTTCATTTCTCCTGAGCACTCTGTCAATTGTAGCGATTGAAACAGATTCAATATTCCCAAAGATATTGTCATCCTCTATAACAGCGCTTTGTATCTCTCTCAACCTTATGGCATTGTTTGCAATCACCATTGCACAAATGGCTTCCTCTTGTTGCGGAGTAAAAAGGGGCCCTCTTCCACCTCTGCGAGGTTGTCTTGCAATCCTATGTGGTGCAGAGTAAAATTACAGTAATGTACAGTAAACATGAGATATACTGCTTTAACCCATATTACTGTAGTGTACAATAACAGTGCTTCCCACTTGTAAAATGCTGCAGTACAGTACCATACTGTAAATATGGCAAATCTTTACTGTAACACTACTTTACACTACAATACAGTACATCTGTGCTGCAGTAAAGCTGTAAGTCTAAATGTAAAATGTAAAAAGTGACAAGTTCTTGTCCCACTGTAAGCTTCATGTATGACACAATGACAGTAGTGCAGTGCAGATTGTTTAGTGCTGAATTACTGTCCAATATACACACCTGTTCTCCCGACGAAATGTTTGCATAATTGAATTTACAGTGGTTCTCCCAACATTTGGCTGCACCCTTCGACCAGCCTCAGCCATTGTGAGGCCGTGATTGACAACATGGTCCACAATTGTAGCTCTAATTTCATCAGGAATCTGCCTATGTACTTGGCCTCTTCTTCCTCTTCCCCTGTTTTGTCCCCTTCCCCTTCCTCCCCGCATCCTCGCCCCTCTTCCACGATGCTGACCTTCCATTTCTGTGTCACAGTATTGTCGAAATGGTACACACTATGTCCTGCTCGGTTCATATATGCTTGCCAATTGAGGGTTCATGGGATTCAGCTCTGAGTGACTGTGGAGAAGTGGCTTATCATTGGTTACAACTAATGCTTCACACACTCCTCCTCATCAGTGAAAGCTGAGGTTCACCCGAGAGAAATTGTTCAATTTGGGAGACATTTTCAGGAAAAAATGATAAGGAATTGTATAAAATTTGCTTGACAGATTTTGACAACTAGTTCAACATTTTTGTATGTAATGACTCAAGCAATGAAATGAGGCCTATTAGTTTTATAGGGAATGACTATTCAGCATTCATAAGTATAGTTCATTTTGACTGACATGACATAAGCAAATGATAATGTTATAAAACAGCAGAGAATTGTATGAAAGCAATTGATGCATGTCCAAAAGCATTTGCAATTTGTTGGAAGGAATGAGAAACTGCTACTATGATGTGCACAAATGACTGAATGTTGTGGAGGTTGAACTAACAGTTATGAGAATTTTAATTCTGATCAGAGAAATGCACCAAAGCAATTGAGAAAAACTGTAAGATGCAACAGGTCTAAGATAGGATTTTTCACAAATTCATATTACAGAAACAAATCTTAACTAACATTAGGAATCCTATCTTATCTTACTCGATCCCATCTTATCTCAGATGAGGAAATCCTAAATACTCAATCGGAAGTCGTTTATGAACTTTCATGTCTGTTACCTAAGAACCGCCGCCACTTTTTCATATTGCGCATCAGCTGTGCGCAATATGAAAAAGTTAGTTCATTAACAAACCAACGTTAGTTCATTAACGCTCTAGCAGAGACGTCAACAAGTGCTGCGAGTCTGTGACTATCATAGAAATAGAGCAAAAACTACGAGCTTTCAATTTCAAGTCAGACGATTTGGAAGAGTGATGGGTGCTAATAAGTTTTTTATCACTAAACCGCAACACACCGTTCGGGTCTGCCATAAGCCTTTCCACAATTAAATGCCGCTTATTGACATTTCCCTCATTCTCCAAAAGTAATAGAAGAGCAGCCATTAACGTTCTGGAGTTAGCCAGCTAGCGAATGTTATCTTTTTAATCCAAACTGCTAACAATAATGAAGTTATGACACCAACAGACTTATCCTAAAGTTAGGACACTTTATTTGGAATTTTGGCAAGTTAGCATGCTTCTGTAATACACTTTTCCTATCTGGAGTTAGGATAGGAAAATTGACTTTTGTTCGGTAATGGCTATTTGCCTAAATCAGTTCCTAACTCAAATTACCATGGTTACTACACAAATAAGATAGGATTCCATAGTTACGATGTTTCTGTAATACGGCCCCAGGTCTCGGGCCATTCTATCTGAAATTGTTCTTGGTCTTCCAGATCTTGCCTTGACTTCAACTGTTCCATTTATCTTCCATTTTCTGATAATGTTTCTGACAGTGGAAATAGGTAGTTTGAAATGTTGAGTTTTTTTTGTTGGTGGAAGTGAACTATTTTGATTCTGACATCCTTGGACAACTGTTTAGAGGAACCCATGATTGTTGACACCAGACAGATCAGCCACCGCAGTCAGATGCTTTAGAAGGCATGGAGTTACTTCAGAATAAATAGTTCAGCCCTGGCCTTTGTAATAATCTTTTTTTTAAAGTAACAAAGAATAATCCAAAAGGGTTCCAAAACTTTTGGACAGGGCCTTTTTCCGTTTTTTATTATTTTGAAACTAAAATTTTTAAATAAAAACTAATCTTGCTTTAAAAATTTAAGAAATGTGTCATGTTTAGCTTTGTACAATTTAGAGGTCAGGTTAGCTTCTGTTCACTTAGATATTACAGTTTTTTTTACGATTGCTTTGACTCATTTTGCACAACAAAGTTTCAATGTGCAAAACTCTTAACACAGAATGCTATACTGCTCATTTTGGGTTCAAAATGTAATATAGCATGCAAAATAAAAATACCTGTGTCAAATCAGAGAACATTATATGCTAATGTTTATCATAGCACCAGAACATTGGATATGTTCATCGTTGAAGTTTAATTATTGGTGCATTTCCAAATACAACGGCCATTATCAAATAATGCTGTCAAACACAAAATAATTGCCATCAAAAAAGACTATGCAAGGGTCATTTCCTCATAAGTACTTGAAATGATGTACAGCAAGCATCCCTTGTGATAGACTGCAGCGTATATATATATATATATATATATATATATATATAGCTTGTGTTTTTATGGAAGACAAACTTAATATTAGATTACAGTAGGTGACTGTATATGAAGTTTAATCATTGAAAACAAATCATACAGCAATGCAGTAAACTCAACTGTATTTTACAGTAAAAGCAAAAACAACAGTAACAGCAAAAACAGTAAAAGCAAAAGCAGTTACAATAACAAAAACCTTTACAGTAAAAAAAATAAATAAAAATGCATTTCAGTGCTTAAGCAGCATCTTGCCTCTCTGCTGCATTTGGCCACAGCATTTCATCTACGTCGCATCTGATGTCTTCATTTGCAAGGCAGCGTTGGTAAAATCTTCGGGAGTGTCTTATCCACCCCTGGCACTGCTGGGCTGTAATGTCATCGCACGCCTCATCCATGGCCTGAAGGAGTGTCGCCTGCTCATACGGACGCCGATCATACACCTTCCACCTCCAGGCCGAGAAAAACTCCTCTATGGGGTTTAGAAATGGGGAGTAAGGTGGAAGGAATTGTGATCGGAACTCTGGATGGGCTGTAAACCAGTCTCGCACAGCCAATGCACGATGGAAGTTTACATTGTCCCAGACAATGATGAACACCATCTGAGCATTTGGCTGTACGAGACGATTGTACAGCCCCTCCAGAAAATGTATGAGGCGCATGGAGTTGTATGCCCCTAGCAGAGGGTCACAAGCCTCAACTCCATTGCGGGAAATGACAGCACACATTGAGATGTTGGCTCCACGCTGTGGCATTTTATGTAGTGGTGAAGAGATTATCAATTGTGTTGCAATGCTACTCACCTGGGCAAGGTTGTTGGAAGTACTGAGACATGACTACAAACACATGTTGAATTGATTTAGTGATCTGCATTTGTATTAACAGTTTTGCACTTTGTATGTCAGCATAGGATATAGTGTCTTAAGGTAAGAATTCTGCAAGTCAGTTTAGCACTTTGCGTTAACAGTTTTACACTTTGTATGTCAGCATAGGATGTAGTGTCTTAGAGTACGAATTTTGAAAGTCAGTTTTGTACATTGAAATTCTGCTGTGCAAAATGAGTCAAAGCAATCGTAAAAAACTGTAATTGTAAAGGGCATTTTGACCAGGTGGAAACCACAAATTCAACAACAGTTTTGGCCCATCATAAAGCAAATTGGGGCTTAAGAGTTCTCTCTGGATCATTGAAGCAGCTTCTGAACATAAAACGACGTGCTTCCATGCAGGAGAACACAAGAAAAGCATCTGACTTTAAATGTTACACAAATTGTGCATATATATAATATCAGTGTTCATAATACAGTTCAAATGCAGTCTTTGCATAAAAAAATCCTTCTTTTGTGGATATTATGAATTTTTTATATTGAAAAAAAAATTCTTTTTTACCATACGATATATGTGATTTGTTTATGGAGTTAACTTTTTTGTATCTTTAAAATAAACCTGTGATTTGTGTCTTACCTTCCATGAATTAATAAAAATGTTTCATCACAAAAAGTACCTCAACTTCTACTCTTTTTCAAATAATATATACAAACTGGATTCTTGGCCCTCCTTTTACAAATTACTGCCAAAAAGAGCTCTACTGTAAGCAACCAGGACAGTCTTTAAATCCTTAATTGTTTCTACCCTGTACACAACCTTCTGAATAAATGAAGTGGTCTAAGGGCACTGTGCGGTCTGGAATCATGAATCTATGTAACACTTTGAACCACAACCATCTGGCATGGTCACAGATGACTGACATATCTGTTCTGGACATCATATGAGGGTCATCCTGGAAAAGGATGACAACCGACATTTCCTCTTGCATTGTTGTACAGTGGAGATAATTGAAAATGAGACAATCCCCACACCTTACACTCCTCTCTGCTTGTGTCATGCCATCTTTTCTGTGTTTTTCTTTCCCCCTCCCTCCTTGGATATCAAAGAAACCACCAAAAACAGATCACTGGCACAAAGTTGTATTGAATTACATTCCTATGGAGTGTTTAACTTACTGGTGGCATTGTGCACGAGTGGTGACAGCAGTGGCAGCAGTGTAGTATAATGGTTACACAGGCATTCATAAATGCATGAATACTTTGAGGATCCCTCAGGGCTCCTCCTGGCCCTGTATCTGAGGGACTCCCAAGTGCTGAGTGTTTGAGAAATGGCTTGGTTCGTAAAGGTGTAATAATAATGCAGTCTTTCATCATACAACCTGGAACTGGACTTGTAACCAAAAGGTTGCAGGTTTGATTCCCAGATAGGACACTGCCGTTGTACCCTTGAGCAAGGTACTTAACCTGAATTGCTTAAGTATATATCCAGCTGTGTGAATGGATAAATGTAATGAGATGTAATAAGAAGTTGTGTAAGTTGCTCTGGATAAGAGTGTCTGCTAAATGCCTGTAATGTAATGTAATGGTGACGAAAATGTAATTAAAACCTTGTTAAAACTTCCGTCTTTGACTGAACCCCATAACAATGTATTTACTGCTAATGTAATTACCCTGCTATATGTGAAAACATGACCCAGCCAGCATTATTCATTTGCTCACCAGATAAGCGATGTAACAAAGTATAAATGTAAGCTGATCATTTTAAGTGAGTTCTTAAGGTCATCCACTGCTTCGTTTCATCCATAAAACAACACTAAACCCTTAAAATAAAGTGTTATCCAAAGGAAAAGAACATTTTGACATGGGAAGAACTAAGTGATTTTCTTCTTGCCAGATAATAGGACAGTCTATTTCTCAGCAAATGTGTGCATGCTACCAGTGCCTTTGACTCTCAAGCAACACACAGAGACCACCATGGCCATCCCATAAAAACCTGAATGCCTGCCTGTTTCAAATGTGTTGTTCACTGGATATTTTATACATGACATTATTAGAAATGTGCTGGCATGTTGTATGATGAAAGACAGCATTACACCTTTACGAACCAAGCCATTTCTCAAACACTCAACACTTGGGAGTCCCTCAGGTACAGGGCCAGGAGGAGCCCTGAGAGACCCTCAATGTATTCATGCATTTATGAACGCCTGTAAAATATCTGCTCTGCTCCTCATGCACCGCACTTTTTGCCCCCTGGTCCCACCATCCAGCCTCCATCTCAAGCAGACTCCTGTGCAGTTTTACCCGGGGCAACGCCCACCAACATGCTCGCGCTACACACACCCCATTCCCGCAATTGCTTTTTTGTAATCAACCAGACAGGAATTGATTACAATAACAAAAAAATAAAAATAACGGCTGAGGAAATGTGCAGCCTGCCCGCCTGTAGCTCAAAGCAAAATGACATGGGCCAGGACGTTGTCTTGCTTTTGTGCAGCACAGCAAAATCTATACATTTTAATTCCACGGATTTCCATCTATATAACTACAAGTTGTGATTTAACATGCTGTATTTTTTCATCAAAAACCTGCTGTCATCACCCCCACCATCAGCCCCCCATCCCCCATACTAGTTTTTTACTGCCCCTCCCACATTATGCTCATTGATATGCATGGCTGTGGGTGTCTGTAGCTAAAAGACGTAAAAGACTCAAAATATTTCCTGTGTTTGTATTCTGACAGTAACAAGGTTCACAGTACGCAAAGAAGGGCAGAGATCGTCAAACAGCTGTCAAGTGACAGACTGGAAAGAAGGAGAGATTCATCCATAAGTGTGTCAACAGAAAATTAACACTAATTTACAGTGCTGATTGATTCACAAGGGGAAAGAGAAAACAAATCTATAAAAAACAGCAAAAGCATCACTTATAGCAGTTAAAACAGCATATATTAAATGTTAGTAAAACATTGTAACCTATTGTCAGTTTAAGTGAAATAAATTAACCTTACCATGGGCCCTGTCAGTGTAACAATCCTGTATTGAGACCAGTGAAACCTAACACTGCTGTCACTCACATGCCAGCATGAGTGACTGGCACTAAAGTTAACTTTTTTCATGAGAACCTTTTATTTATTTGCTTATTTTTGCTATACTGTTGAATCATGACTTCAAAAGTAATGCGACTTTGTTTCTGTTTAGGCTAGTCTGACTCTTAATTAAATGGAAGAAAAATGGCAATAATAATAACATTATGTGTAGGCTAAATAATTGCTCATTACTACTGCACTGTAAATTTATTTTATCGCATAAATACTAGTGAATAATTTTCATAACACTTGCATGAAATGCAGTCGCCCCATGCTGTCTGGTTTAAAAAATAAAATTTAAGCTAATTTAAATAAAACAACTAGCCTACTCCAAAAATCCAAACTGACATAATTTTGGTTGAGTGAATATTGATATTTGCACCAAATATGAATAAATAAATGAATTAATTTCAAGGTATTTGCAGGAAAAAACTAAGGAATCCCACAAGTGGAAAAGTAGCCACCAAAAAGTTAAAAAATATGTAGGCCTACGGCTTTATTTCAGGCTTAAACGGAGGTGCGTTGATAACTGAATAAAATAGCCATAATTTAAGTTGGCACGTAAGGTTGCAATCAGCATAAAACATATATTACATTGGTTAATGATACCAAAACGTTTGAATTTTCAATCTCATCTTAAATAAAAAGCGCTGATATAAAACAATTATTTTTTATTATGAATACCGTAATAGTAACCACCATTTGAGGGTTCTTCAGGTTGGTGCCAAATCTACCTCCTTAGGCTACTTTCTGTAGGCATAGAGATGTGGGAAATAGTAGGCCTAGGCCTAACACAGACTGATTTGTAAATCAAAATGAAATATCTAAAATGATTCAAAACTTGTTAATTTGGACGTGTTTAACCACGGTGTTTCCTCATGCGAAATTTTTTTAAATGGTTCAGACCACCTCTTTTGGTATTATGCAAAGATCTGAGGTGGTCGGATATTTTCAACGTCGCCCCCTGGTGGGATTCGAGCCTATTCCTAGCCTAACTGTGCCGCGACAATTCATCTACGTTTCTTGACGTTAGAATAATATGTGTACGTTAGAATAATAAAACTAGTAGCCTACTTCTGCCACTACTACTACTACTAATAATAATAATAATAATCAACTTTATGCCAATATTTAATCCTGTAAAAATGTGTTAGATTAGCCTACTAAATTCCTGATACAAATGTTAATGTTGATTTTGAATGGAACAAACATAGTTAAATTGTGGCTATGTGTCCGGCGAATATTATGGAATGTTAATTTAATCTGGCCCCAGAAAAATTTATAAAATTTGGCTCCAAACAAGGAATTATTTTAAATCTCTCTCTCGCTCTCTCTCACACACACACTGTCTCTCGCTTTCTGTTTGTGTGCGTGTTTGCTTGGTACATTAATAGGCTACTGAAATTATTTAAACAATGCCCATGTTTTTATAATATATCGTGCATGTTTTGCAGTTTGACAAAATGCAAAGTAATCATTGCAAAAGGGATATACCAGTTTAAACACCACAAACACTGAGTAAATCGAAGCTTTACGTTTTGTGCTCTGCATTACCTCGTAGCCTACGAGCAGCTGAGAGCGCTCCTGTCTAGCCGTCGCCATTAGAAGCACAGCAACACTGCCAGAGTGATGCCCTCGTTTCACCCTGATTTTTTGTTATAAACGGTGGCACGATCATTATATAACAGATTAGAAGACGGCTTTTATCCATTGTCAGCCCAGTTAGTGACATCATTTTTTATTATTATGTAGCTACAATACCGTTATACTCGCTTTATGTTGAAATTAAAAGAAAATATACCCATTCGGGACTAATGTTATTAAATTATTTCAACCTTTACAAAAGGAGACATTAGCATTTGACGAAAACATTGGCAAATTATTAATTAGGTCGAGTTGGAAATAAGACGTTTGGTTAGCTATGTATCCTTAGATTGCTATTATAATAAAAAAATAAAAAAATACATTTCTAATCGGTAAACAGAGAAGGCGCATGTAGCGTGTTAGCTAATACCATTCGTTGGAGCGCATGCTTGATACATTGTAATACCTTTCTGTGTGGTTCCGCCAGAAATAAGAGGAAGGGGAAACTAACATATACACAACTACCGAACAGAAAGGTTGATGCTACCGTTTTAAAAGCATGAGCAAAACAAATTTTCTTCGATGAAAAAGTTGGTAAGGCAAGAAATATCTAGCTATTCAAAAAAACTGTCAGCGTACCCGCTAGATTCACCCCTCCCCCTTTCCAAACCCCCGTGCAGTTTTGGAAGCGTCCAAACTTACCCACCTCCAACCCTGTACATGTTTGCTGCCATCTTCCACACTTAAATATATGTATACAAATATTATTCCTTTTATTTTTTACAAAAAGTCCGAACTTGAAAGCCTCTGAACTTATTTCCTTTTGTAGTATCCAATGCTATATCGTTCTTCACGTGCTACATTATGCTACCCTGTACGTTGCTTTAAACAGCGAACATGAATTATTATTATTATTATTTTTTACATGTTATTTATTTATTTTTTGCGTGTGTCTCTGTGTCCCACTGTCTTTTTCCACTCTCCACCTTCTGTCTCTGACGTCGGACCCATAATCTTCAACAATCTTGAATTCTTTAACCCCTTCCAAGGCGTGAATCACAATCAGCCCTCAATAATTTCCAAAATATTAATCGACCGACAAAACTAACACAGAACCCAGTAGGGACACATTGAACGCCATTTCAATTATTTTTGTTTTAGCCAATCTACTGTTAGCCTATATGCTGTGGGCAATAGCCTACACTGACTTGCATTTTTATTGGAAATAAAAAATATTGATAAACGACACAATATAGCCTACCTATTTTATTACAGTGTGGACATTTTCACTTTGGTTATGACACGATTGACCGTTCGTTTCTATATTAGCTGTCCAACAACATATATTTCCATTAGTTCCTCATCAACATCAGTCGTCGACATCATCATGTAACTGCAGTACTTGGCATCTGCATAAAATAGCCTATGTCGAAATTTCCCTTTTGACCCAGGCGTCTTAAATAGGCTAGGCTAATGTTCAAGAATTATTAGCATATATAGGCCTATATTACAACAAGTTTCACGCTTCTGAACTACTTTGGCTTAACTTACTCGAACAGAAAATACGGTCATGTGGTTGAATTCATTTCATGACCCAAATTAGTGCACATGGGGTTAATTCGAGTCCCGCAGTTCACAGTGACGTCCTACCATAGGTGAGGGTTGAGCTGCAGACAACACAAATTGCTTAGGCTACTGTCATTTATGGGAATACATAAGAATGACTTATAAATCCATTTCTACTGAACCGACTCGAAATTAGGTGTCAGAGTTCTCTCAGGCAAATTATTGAATCTGAAACCATAGTCTTAAAATAGAACAAAAGGCAGCGGCGCCAAGTCATTCCGACAGAAAAAAGCGGTGTGGATGAATACTATTATAGTAATAAAAAAAAGTACTTAAATGGCCCTTTTCTTCACTGCAAGTGATGAGGCCGTGATCCGTCCGCATCTATACGGAAATAAAGTAGTACCCACTGGCAGAGCCAATATTCATCCGGGTAAAAGTGCCGAGTAGCTGATCCACTGAAATCTGCATGGTTTCGATTAGAGGGCGGGGCTACAGACTATCAGCAAAAGCCACCCACTAACCGCCCACCCCACACACAGCGTGTGCATACACACACAGGACTGGCTTTCCATCAGTGTGCCAGCCAGGCTCAGTTCATTGAAATCTCCCAGGGGCTTCTCGACTGAAACACTTGTGACTTATACTTATGAGATTCCTGCCTTTCAGGTTAAGCAATTCAGCTGATTGTAAAGCCCATGCCTAGAGTTGAGCAGTTTGCAGGATTAGTTTAAGAGGTATTGACACATTTGGAATTGTATCCATAGTGCAAGTGTTTCCTAACAAAATCGATTTGCATCGCAGTATGAAACCCTTCAGTGTGCAGTCATGAGCATGCTGTCAACTGCTAATATTTTAGCTTGAAAACTAGTTCTCGGGCAATTCGTGCAACAAATAGAAAAGTGTCTTTTTGGGACTTTTTAAAAAGCAGTTCTAATCAGATACTGACATTGGGCTGTATCCCACTTAACATTCACTTGTATGAAATCCCTGCAAATCACCAATAATTAGAAGTTAATTTGGAAAACAGCCAGCAAGCAAACAAATACACAGTGGGTCTTGCTGCACACTGTACACATTTCCACAACTTGTACACAGTATAGGCTGTGACTATTAAAATTTCCCGTTTCCTTCATAAAAAAAAGAGAAATGTACAAAGCTGCATTAGTGCATCATTAGTCACTCTTGCATTTTGATTTACCTTAGAAATGACTTTACCTCAGATACACCAGATTTTACAGGCTGTTTTGTGATTTGTGAAGAAACATATTCTCAGAAACATGTTTTCACAACTGTATGCAACTGCTACATTTAGGTTCCAAAGATCAACAAGTCTGAATTTGGTCGCCGCCTGATGGTCAGAATACATATTGCTCAAATCCTTTTTTTCCCTCTCCAATCAGATAACAGTGCTGTAAAGATATTGTTACAGCACATCCTAGTGTCAAAATATGTTACTGCATGTTCCCAAAATGATAGAAGGAAACTGGTGTTTAATCCTTAAAGCACAACTGAACTTTGGGTTGTGTAGTTACCTGGCCCTGATATGAGTCCAAATGGAGGTGAAATGTGTTTGTTATTGTTTGTATTGACAGAATCCACTTAGTTTGCATTCGTATATGTGCTAGAAGTGTAATTTTGAGACTCTGATTGTGGGCAGCTAAAAGTTTTAGCTGCCCTATAGAAGTGAATGGAGAGCGACAAATACCCTATTCTGGATTATTACCCCAGGGGAGCAACTAACAAACATATTTCGCTGCTATTTGGACTCATATCATGGCCAGGTAACTATACAACCCAAAGTTCTACCAGTTGTGTTTTAATGAAATTGCAGCTCAGTTCAAAATCAGTGCAAATAAATAAATAAATACAGCTTAACAAACATCATCAGTCTTCTTTATTGTGACAGTAAGCTTCTAAGTATAAATACCATGTAGAAAACATCACACAAGGATTTTCACCATATGTACAGTTCATGTACACCACAATCACAGAACTGGACTAGCACAAGCACAAATCAGGCATTGTGTTTTTAAAGACTTGTGAGCCTAAGCTGCTCTTTTGACAAATTAATTTTAGGCATTTAGTCAACCATTTAATTTGGTGGCAAGAAGCTCATGTAGTTGGGCACCTTTCTGGGTACTGCTGAGCTTAGCTTCCCTAAACAGACATATATCAGGGGTAACACAAATCAGATGATTTATTTGCTTAGCAGAACCGTAAATGAGTTATGTAGTTTACATTTAAGACATTACCTAGTGAATATTTTGTGAATTAGTTCTGCCTATGTGCCTTGCTTGAGGATAAAAAACCCCCAACAAGGGCACTTACCAACAGCATTATGGTTGCAAGTCCAGTCTTCTACCCACAATGCCACACTACTTACTGGTCCTGTGAACAAATTTCAAACCTGATCAAAAGCACCCTACTTTGCAAGTCTGTTGAGAGATAATGTAATAGATGGCCAATTGCATGCAGCTGAAACATTTTCACCAAACATATTGGCTAGCTTCTTAAGTAAACCAACTCTCCATATTGAGAAATTAAACTAGCCCGAGCAGCTCCTTCCTTAATTTAACTACAGAACTACTTTCCTAAAGCCCAGCTGAACTATAGAAAAAAAATAATACACGCCATTCTGAATTTAAAGCACTGGCTGCAACTGAAACACCTGCTGTCGATCACAACGACAACACATCTTCAGGTAACCCGTTCTTTGAAAGTTGGTCAGGAAGGGAATTTAACCTCATGATTTCAGTTGGTATCAGCGTAGAAACGGCCCAAGCACATTTTCCATGATCGACTTTAATTCTGACCTGATTTTGAAATTTTGAATGATGGGTTCGGATACATGGGTGTTCCACCAAAGGTGCCATTCTCAGTGCTAATCCTGGGTGTTTCAAACAGCTTACAGTGGTTGGCTACATGCAGAACTTTAAAAGCCTGGCCTGCTTAACAGAAACTATGAACACAACAGCTTGTCTGGACTGCACTAATATACTCGCTAACCTTTAATTTGCCCCTGTGAGTTCTCTATACTGGTATCAAGCTATCATGCAAGCTCTTGAGCTGTCAATTCTAGAGAACTTTAAGAACATGAGCAACAATAACCCTAATCAAATGCGATCACGTTTAACAAAACAAAACAAAAACAAAACCTTCATTGGTAGAATTGGGTCCCCTTTGTCTGGAGTGGTATTTTTTATAATTTTTTTGGCCTTAATTTCAAAGGACAAACATCTGGAAATTTGTTGTAGCTTTTCCATGCATGTTTTTGGAACAGAAGGCATATATTACTCAAGTCACAAAAATATCACCTCCTTAAATGTTAAAGCGCGGCAAGGTTGAAGTGGAAAGATGTGACACACTGAGGTGAGTGTCTGCCATCGACTTACCTGCCATTTTCCATCATCTCTGCAATTTTGTGGCAGTCGTGACTTTAGCGCTAGTGTTTCAGAGGTTGCGACCGATTTTAGCACAGCATTTCTATCGCTTCTGCTGCCAAAAACTAGCAGCAGGACAAAATTTATTTGATCAGATTAAAAGAACAACTTCACCTTAATTTGTCTGACAAGTGTTGGACAGTTGGACAGGTTGTTTAGTTTGTTAATTACCAAACATTGATTAAAAAGCAACTGCTGTGGTTTCAAGTCTTGTGATCGATGCCAAGGTGACCGTGCTCACCTTCTTTTGCAATTTTTCTTTGAACACCATTAGAACCCACCAGCCAGACTGCACTCTGGGTTACTGACCACAGTTCAAATACAATTTAAAAAATTGAAATAATTAAGTTACAAAAAAAAAAATTGCACTGGACATTTTACTACACATGGATAAACGGCCTCAGTTTTATCAACATTTAACATTTACTTTAAAAAACAAAGAATAACAATACAAAAAAGGTTGAGATATTGTCAATTTGTTATTTGTGCTGTGAAACTCAGCAATGCTGCATCTACAATATCTTTAAAAAAAATTTGTTTGCATGCTAGTGCCTTGTTTCTTGGAGTCTTGAGAGGGAGGGGGAAGAGTCTTTTGTGGGGAGGAGGTAGTGCCTTTTTGGTGTGCCTGTCCTCCTTTTCACCGCCGTTTTCTTCTATCTGACCAGGTGAAAGGTCAGCCAGTACATGAAAACAGGCTGCGCGGCTGCGATGGCCATGGTCAGGTACATGCGAAGCTGGTTCTTGGCCCCCCGGACCAATACGCCCTCTGCTGCAGCTTCCGACAGGATCTTCAACCTTAAAGTCCGGATCTGCGGAATGACGGCAACTTCACGGTTAGACTGTCGACAGTCTCACAGCTCAGCTTCAACACTTCAATTTGATCAAGCTACAATTGCTACCATTCACAAGATGGTTTTTATCAATCAAATATATTGCTAACCGTGTTGTCTTTTCCCCAAAAACAAAGACATTTGTTTAACCCCTTTGCGAAGATGCCTAGTGATAATGCTGCTGGCATCATCATTTTGCTCAACTGAGACATTCGTTGCTCCTGCAGCCAAACTATTACTGGAAATCACAAACTCTGTTTTAACTTTATTGGTAGACGATTCATGACGATTTCTGCCGAATACGAAGTTTCTAAGTGTCAATATTTTTACATAGCAAGTCCATTTAACAAGCAACCCACCCAGTCTATACCAACCCATGTGTGACAATAGTGTCTATGTTTGAGTTCATTAATATATTTATTCGTCACATAAAATTTTAATTCCGTCATAGCAACAAGATAAACCCAACAATAGCCTGATCGTATGCCAGAGAATCTGTGAAATGCCCTGCTCACTCAAATGCTAAATAAACATGATGAAAGTATTCTCTCATTCTACCATGTATTCTACTAGCAATATATGCTACTAAATATGAAATAAATATACAATCCTACCATTGGTTTTACACATAGAGATGTTCCTTTCAAAATTCAGTGCTCATTTATTGTCTAATACAATCAGCTTGAGCAACATACAACACTTTATATCGCTATTACACCATCTGAAACGTCAACTCGTAATACCCCCCATGCCCTGCAAGCCTGTCTCATTCATTACAGTTCATTCTGGTTTAATTGTCGGCTCTTTTATCCAATAGAATACATTATAACCTTAGCAACGGTATATGCCATGTCTTCTTCTGTGATTTGAACAATTTAGTACAGCCCAGCATAACGGCAGTTTTCATTTTAACGGTCTCGTCTATAGAAAACTCATTAGGGAGGGGAGTATTCCCTTTCCCGATATACAAGTATTTTTGCGTCTAAAATGCAGTTGGTCTCGCTGACTACATATGTACGTTCGTTTTTCTACTTGAGAACTGTCTTTCCAATATGATTGATAGGCCTATTGTTATTTTCACAATTTGAGCGCATTTCACATACTGTAGTGCAATCGTTAATTTCATTTTTGATTGAAGATACTTTTATTTTCATGTTATCATACATAATATAGGCTATGGCGTATATACTTGTCACTTAGGGCATGGCAAATGCTCATGACAATTTACTGTGTGCTGATATGTGGTAGATTAAGGTAAAAAATATCTTTGGAGTCATTATGAATAGGAACATTAAAACTAAAAAAACTAAAAAATACAAAAAAATGCAATCCCAGGGCAAAAGTATACATACTGTAGAGTACAGGGATAAGTGATGTTTTATTGAGGTACAAGAGTGAATGATTAGGCTACATTTTTAGGTGCATGTAACACTGTGATATCAATGTTTTTTATCTTAATCCATCAGAAGGAGCAAATGTATATACTTTATAATGGATAAAACAAATTGTATTCATTTTATGACATGTTTTGCATAGGGGTTTTGGACCCAGATATCTACCCGCCCTATACTGATGAAAATATAGTAAGACCCACTTGAAAATTATGCAAAAGTGAGTTTTATGAGCCAAAACTGTTTGTAGTTAAATATATCTCTCTTTATTTTTTTATTTAGAGCAGTGCACAATTTAGCCATTTGGATAGATTTGGAGACACTTATGGACACTGCCTATATTTTGCATCATAGACCTTTAGTAGTTTTGCATATCATCCTCAGATTTTGCAAACTTGTTGTCATCGAGTTTATGAAGCAGGAAATGTATATATTTACCTGTTTCACTTATGTAGCTCTCAGTATTTTGTTGCAAACTAAAGAAAATAGCATTTGTGGCACTTTTTTGACTTAAATTATAAAAATAAACAAATCTAATTTCATTTTGTAAATGGTACACCTGTCTTGTTTCATTTAAGCCATTGACCAAGTTAATGTGATGCTCACACCTGGAGTTATAACGCCTTAAACAGAGCACCCCGTAATTAGATGAGAATTGACCAAATTTGCCATATGCACAAAGGGGTTAAGAGAAGCTGACAGTCGCCAAATGCACTGGGCCGGAACAGTACCAGAACAGTGCCAGACTTACCATAAACACGAAGATGGAAGCACAGCACCAGAGTAGCATTAAGTAATATCCGGTCCTGCCAAACAGAAGCCCTGCCACAATGCCCACGATCATTCTGTGGAGCGACAAAAAAAGCAGATTTTCTCATATCTACTTATTAAGTCCCATTTCTAGCACCGCCACATGTGACCTGACTGGAGAATCGTTGGCTTTTTGGCTAGGGAACAGAGCGCTCTGGATCACGTTAAAGATGATTTTTAAGAAGCTTGTGCAGAGTAGATCAGAAATTGGAACATTACTGTAACTGGCTTATGAATTATTAGTATTGTTTTTTATTATACAGTTGTGCTCAAAAGTTTACATACACTTAGGTTGAAGTCATTAAAAATCATTTTTAAACCATGTTAGCAATGTTGGCAAGTCAGTTAGGACTTTGTGCATGACATAGGTAATTTTTTCAACAATTGTTTACAGACAGATTATTTCACTTTTAATTCACTATATCACAATTCCAGTGGGTCAGACGTTTACATACACTAAGTTGACTATGCCTTTAAATTTTTATATTTGGTCACATATCCTTTGGCTTTGCATGCCATGACTTCCTGATGTCTGTGACCCAACAACATCAAAAGACTCTTGATATCTTATTTTCTGGTACTCTTACAAGTAGGGGTGGGACAATGCACCGATGCATCGCGATGCATCGATCTGAATGTGTAAATACAACTGCATCGATCTGTAAGATTAGAATTGATAAGCATCGATTAATATCGCATTGTAAATGAATGTACACATGTATTTATTTATAAAAAAATTAATTCATTTAATTATTTAAAAAATATATTTCTGAGACATGACTACTTTTAAAACTGTTTTGACTAGCTTTAATCCATGTTTCTGCTCCAACGCCCACGTAAGCGTGAGTTGAAAGCAGCGACAGGCGGGAATCAAGCGACAATGAGACGGACAGATCTGAGCGAAATGGCTAGCTGCTCGAGTGCGCAAAAGAGACAGAAATTGACAGAATTTGCGATGTTCCGAACAGAAAATCAGTGGTATGGAAGCATTTCGGGTTTAGAAAGAAGGAGGGTGTACTTGACAAAACCGCTGCAATATGCAAGATATGCCAAGTTGAAATCAGATACACAGGCAACACCACAAACATGATAAACCATTTGAGCCGACGACACACCATTGACGTGAAGGACAGCAAGCGGGTTAGCAAGCTAAACTCGGGAGTCAAGATTTTCCTGGATAAATGGCCAAACAGTTCTTTTATTTGTTTTTATTAGTTTTTATACACATACCGTGTCCAGACAGTTAATTGTAAAGTGCTTTCTGATATTTTAATTTAAACCATTTTCTATTCAAAATCAAGTAGACGTTAGAGACAAAAAACAAAAATAGTAAGACTATTTCCAATGTCTTACGTTCAATTAATTATTACTACGTTAACTGTCCGATTCCAAACCTCCCCCCCTTCCCCTACATATCACACAAAGACTAAGACTAAAATAAATAAAATAAAATTTAAAGAAACAGTTCTAAACGGGCAAAAGAGGTGACATCTGCTATAGCCACGTTCATCTGCAAAGACCTTAGACCATACAGTGCGGTAGAAGAAGAGGGATTTAGTCACTTAATGAATGTCGTGGAACCTAGATATACCATACAGAAAACATTTTAGTGAATAAAGGAAAGGTATTAGGGTACCATGTCTGACACTGTTTGAAAAACAATAACCTCAATAGGGCAACTTTAGAAAATACACTGTTAGTCATGTTTATTGCTGCAGACAGCTGCAAAATGTATGGCACGCCTTAACAATAAACATAATTCTGTGAACTTGGCGTAAGGTTCTAATTGAATATTTAATTACTGCTGACTGTATCGGTATCAAATCACATTAGCACACCTATTACATTTTTTAAAAGTATCAAAATTAATCGAACCGAATTGTATCGAATCGAATCGTGGTCAAATGTAAGATGTTATGATGCATCGAACCTTTGCCTAAAGAATCGTAACCAAATCGAATCGCTATGGGATTGAATCGTCCCACCCCTACTTACAAGCGATACTATAATGTAAATGGTAAAATGGACTGCACTTATATAGCGCCTTTATCCAAAGGGCTTTACAATGGCCTCTCACTCACCCATTCACACACACATTCACACACCAATGGCGGCAGCTGCCATGCAAGGTGCTAGCCTGCTCATTGGGAGCAATTTTGGGGTTCAGTGTCTTGCTCAAGGACACTTCGACATGTGGACAGGAGGAGCCGGGGATCGAACCGCCAACCCTGCGATCAGCGGACAACCCGCTCTACCTCCTGAGTCAGAGCCACATGTCTCTGCATTTGAATGGATCTCTATGGGAATTGGGGGGTGGGACTTGATTTAGCTATAAATTACACTGGAACAGTATGGAACACATGGTTGGCTAAATGGCTGTAAGTCATCAAGGGTCTGACTGATCAAACAAGCCTTAAATCAGCACTCAGCTGCCAGAAATGCAGTAGATATGGATGGATAACTTGAAGGGTTTCTTATTTTTGAAGGGGCTTCTTTTTCCATAGTGTTCAATAAGAAAATTTGTCAGGAGAAACAACCCTTAAAGTGATCCATCCATATCTACTGCACATATGGCAGCAGAGTGATGATTTGAGGCTCGTTTGATACCTCAGACCCTTGATGACTTACAGCCATTTGGCCAACCATACTGTTCCAGTGTAATTTACAGCTAAATCAAGTCCCACCCCCCAATTCCCATAGAGATCCATTCAAATGCAGAGACATTATAGTATGTATTCCATACGGTTCCAGCATAATTTACAGTTAAATCTAGTCCCACAAAGGATATGCAACAAAATATTTAAAATTTGAAGGTACAGTGAACTTTGTGTATGCAAACTTCTGACCCACTGGAATTGTGATATAGTGAATTAAAAGTGAAATAATCTGTCTGTAAACAATTGTTGGAACAATTACTTGTGTCATGCACAAAGTAGATATGAAAAATGAAATCTGTGGAGTGGTTAAAAATTAGTTTTAATGACTTCAAGCTAAGTGTATGTAAACTTTTGACCACAACTTTATATATATATATAACTATGCATGCCCCTTCGATTCTCTCTACAGCAGCCAGAAGTTGCTCCCTCAGCCTGAGATCAGGATTCAGGATCAGCTTTCCAAATAATCAGCCTAACCCCACACATTGTGTGAAACATGCTGATCTGGAGTCAGTGCCTGGGAGTTAGTACTAGCTGATCCACACAGGATTGAAAGGTCATTCTGCTTTAAGAGTGTGGTTTAGCAGAAGGCATTCCTACTGACGTATTTGTGGATATCAAACACCATGCACCAAAGGAATCAATATAACTGGATTTATAATACTCTTAGAAAGAACTACATCACATAGATTCAAGCACTGGCAATAGTCAGGACTATGGAAAACCAGGTAGCAGGATGCCATGAACGTCAACTCAAAATCTGTATATTCGCTAGGACACGAAAAGGAAGGAATGGCTATCTGGCATTATGACAGATAGTCACTTAGCCAGAAGGTACCCCCAAGATCGCTCTAAACTTACCCCACATACTTGTACCCCGAAAAGGCGATGAGATCGATGGTGGTGAGGTCTGTGTTGACGGTCACTAAGTAGAGGCTGAGCAGAGTGGCCAGCACCTCGATGATGAGCCACACTAGGGCTGAGCTCGCTTGCATGCCCAAGATCTCTGGGGTAAACCTGCACCAGACACCAGAGAGGAAGAAGATGTGGAAATTGGGTTGCAGCAAGCTCCTCTACATGTTGATTACAAACCTCTCCAAAAAATTATTTTTCCACAACAAAAAAGTCCCTTCTCAAAAGAGGACCATTACACTACATTCCATCGGAAAAGTTCCTTCAGAAAAAGGAACTGTTCCATTACAAGTAAATTCCTTTTCAAAATGTAACTAAGTAAAAATTTCATTAACAAATATAAAATTGCAGAACTAATCAGTGTGACAAGATAAAGTCACACTGAAGATTAAGAAAAAATTTAATGACGAAGCTCACTGAAGAAAAATAACGGCTGTAATGTTGCAGTATAGCAATGGTTTCGTACGACTACCTGTCCTGAGTTCCCAGAGCTAAACCTGCCACCAGGATGTATGTGAGGAAAGCCATTGCTGTAAAGAAGAAAAGAAGAGGGGGGGTGTCAAGATTCTGAGATCAACAGTCTGCTTGCACATACGATTATGTGTCTTCCTGTGATTCCTGTCTGTTTGTGGACTGCGGTGTGAAAAAAGCAGCGCCTTTACATCACGCATTTTAGACGGGTGCATGTGTGTGTCTGAGCTCTCCAAAACTGGAGGTTACTGCCATGAGCGTGGCTGGTAAATATGATTTGGCATTCCAAATTGGAAGAAAAAGTGGAAAAAATTATATCCTATGCCAATAAGAACCAAGTGCAACTCCCCCTGTCCAAACAGCTTCTTATAATCAGAACATATACAAACTCAAGCTCTTACCAGGAATGTAGAGGTCGGGGGCGTTGATGTCAAATCGGGGTGCCACCGGGGTGTCCTGCTGATAGCTCACCTCCCAGTTCTGCAGGTAAATGACCAAGATACTTTTTTTTCCAGAGAAATGTGACATTACATGCGACAGGATTTGTGCACCAGTGTACAGCTTTGAGCAGGGTATGGGGATCTTAACTAGAGTTAGAGTTTAGTGATACACAATAACACCGGAGTAAAAATTAAATTAGCCTTGAAAACCAAACTTCCTTTTCAGGGATCCGTTTGTTTCCTTTGAACAGTGATTGGCAACAATTAGTACTGTATGTCTGGCTTACTACAAAGTCAGAAAGGTTTGGTCAAGCTAAAAAATAAATCCTGAAGTTTTTTTTGGCACAAGTAACTTCAGGTGAACTTAAGTGTTTAGGCTTAGGCTAACTAGTGGCACAAATCTAAGTGCCAAGTTGAAACTAGCTAGATTGAACAACAAATGCGAACTGTAACTGCTGCTCATCTGCATCGCTGCTGTAAGCTATGTTAAATAAATTGTTACTCAATTTTATTTCATGGTTGTTTCATTTGGCTAGGTAGCTAGCTCGAATGCTATCACAAGTGTCCAAGTTTAATCAAAGAGATATCTACCACATGCAGGGACCTGATAGAGCAGTGGATTCACTGTTCCGCAACTAGGCTTTCATTCCCAAGCAAAGTGCTTCCCGCAGTAGAATTTTTCATCAATGTCTTAATCCACACCTTTTGCAGATCAGACATGACAAAACAGCCAATGGATTAATTACAATGATAGTCTGCAGGGTGAATAGGATTGTGGATACTGTGCCAGTTCCCTGGGGTCACCATTATATACATGTGAGCCAAGCCTTCTTGCACCATAGCTTTAAATATACAGTACCTGCAAATTAGAGTATCAGGCAAATTTTTTATTTTATACATTTAAAAAATAAATTTTTCTTATCAGAGACTTTCAACAGCCTCTATCCTTGAAGTGCACAGAAAGACATAAGTTCCCAGAAACAAAGCCACAAAATGTACACAATACCAAACATCTTTCACCTGTAAATGTGTGATGACACATTTACACATTGACAGTTACTCCATCGATATATGGGGGATATAATGTAATAACACAATGGCCTTGCGGGAGGGGGATAATCGCTGGTAATGCAGAAGCCTGCCTGAATATGGAATATATTATTTCAGTGGTGAACATATTTCAGTGCATCGACCTACTTCCATTCTTAGAGAGCTCTGTATAAATAAAGTCTGAAACCCTTAGTGGCTAAAAGCTTGGATTTCCCCAAGAACAAAAAAAAACAAACAAACAAACAAACAAACAAAAAAAGTCCTGTAGGTGAGTTGGATTACCTGGTGCATGTAAGGGAAGACAAGGAGGCCCAGTTTTTTTCCCACGTAAACAGTATCCACCGCAAAGTAGTATTTGAGCTTGGAGATGGGGATGAAGCGGTCAAGCTGTGGAGTTCAAAAATAATCATTCTGTGGATGAAACGGCACACGTGGATGAAATCTCCCAAGATGCACCGTCAGAATTCCCATAAATCCCATAACATTGGTACACAAACACAAAAGTTACACAATCCGACACACTTATTAAAATGTACAATTCATATAAATGGAGGCACCCAATCGCCGTTTCAATTTCTACTTTTTAATAATAAAAATATATTAGTGGTGGAACATTTTACGATTTTCTCTAAATCAGGACAAGCTGATTTGTCATTGTATTTATTCGAGTACTCTGAAAACGCTCTGCAGAGCATTTTCTATGGCTTTATTTCACACAGAACACTGAGACAGGTCAGGCTTTTTTCCTGGTAGGGAGGTGAGTCAGAGGAGCAGGTGGTTGTGCCAGAGCACTTCGCTACTATGCATATATTGACAACCTGAGGGGTACAATCATTTTTGGACAGATAAACGCAATCCGTTGTCAGACGTTCAGGTGCCAGGTAATCTATACATTTAAATAAATTAAATGATATTGTAAAAAATATACAGGTGCAGCTAAAAAAATTAGAATATCGTGAAAAAGTTCAATATTTTTTGTAATATTGATATAATAATAAATATTATTATTGATAAATAATATTTATTCATTTCAGAAAGTGAAACTCATATATTATATAGATTCATTACACATAGATTGAAATATTCCAAGCCTTTATTTCTTGTAATTTTGATGATTATGGCTTACAGCTAATTAAAACCCAAATTCAGTGTCTCAGAAAATTAGAATATTGTGAAAAAGTTCAATATTGGAAACTCATGGTGTCACACTCTAATCAGCTAATTAACTCAAAACACCTGCAAAGGTTTCCTGAGCCTTTAAATGGTCTCTCAGTGTGGTTCAGTAGGCTACACAATCATGGGGAAGACTGCTGACTTAACAGATGTCCAGAAGACAGTCATTGACACCCTCCACAAGGAGGGTATGCCACAAAAGGTCATTGCTAAAGAAGCTGGTTGTTCACAGAGTGCTGTATCCAAGCATATTCATAGAAAGTTGAGTGGAAGGAAAAAGTGTGGTAGGAAAAGGTGCAACAGGGATAACCGCAGCCTTGAGAGGATTGTGAAGCAAAATCCATTCAAGAATTTGGGGGAGCTTCACAAGGAGTGGACTGAGGCTGGAGTCAGTGCATCAAGAGCCACCACGCACAGATAAATCCAGGACATGGGCTACAAATGTCGCATTCCTCGTGTCAAGCCACTCCTGAACCAGAGACAACGTCAGAAGCGTCTTACCTGGGCTAAGGAGAAAAAGAACTGGACTGTTGCTCAGTGGTCCAAAGTCCTCTTTTCAGATGAAAGCAAATTTTGCATTTCATTTGGAAATCAAGGTCCCAGAGTCTGGAGGAAGAGTGGAGAGGCACAGAATCCACGTTGCTTGAAGTCCAGTGTGAAGTTTCCACAGTCAGTGATGATTTGGGGTGCCATGTCATCTGCTGGTGTTGGTCCACTGTGTTTTCTGAAGTCCGCAGTCAACGCAGCCATCTACCAGGAAATTTTAGAGCACTTCATGCTTCCTTCTGCTGACAAGCTTTATGGAGATGCTGATTTCATTTTCCAGCAGGACTTGGCACCTGCCCACACTGCCAAAAGTACCAAAAGCTGGTTCAATGACCATGGTATTACTGTGCTTGATTGACCAGCAAACTCGCCTGACCTGAACCCCAAAGAGAATCTATGGGGTATTGTCAAGAGGAAGATGAGACACCAGACTCAACAATGCAGACGACCTGAAGGCCGCTATCAAAGCAACCTGGGCTTCCATTACACCTCAGCAGTGCCACAGGCTGATCGCCTCCATGCCACGCCACATTGATGCAGTAATTCATGCAAAAGGAGCCCAACCAAGTATTGAGTGCATAGAAATTAACATACTTTTCAGAAGGCTGACATTTCTGTTTAAAACATCCTTTTTTATTGATCTTATGTAATATTCTAATTTTCTGAGACACTGAATTTGGGTTTTCATTAGCTGTAAGCCATAATCATCAAAATTACAAGAAATAAAGGCTTGAAATATTTCACTATGTGTAATGAATCTATATAATATATGAGTTTCACTTTCTGAAATGAGTGACAAAAAATATTGAACTTTTTCACGATATTCTAATGTTTTGAGCTGCACCTGTCGACTTAAGGTTCTATTAAAGTAATGTTATGTCACTCCAAAAAAGCCCTTTTGAATTAGGAAACAAATGAGACATTTTGAGTTTATATTTCTTTCCCTCAGGTTCCCTTCAAAATTTAAATAGCACATGCAATTATTTATTTGATCAATAAAGTTCTCTCTGGTGACTGGCACTTTGAGTCTGCAACTTGAGTTGACAAACTCTGGAATGAAGAGCACAACAGATGTAGGCCTATCTAGCCTATATATTCATCAGGTACTTGAATATCCTTCCTACTCAGGGTTCTCCTCAAACTGTATAACAGTGGTGGTGCTGCATCAGTTGTAGTATCACTTGATATCATGACGGACACCTCAGCAGAACTCACTCCATACTAAAATCCTTGGGAGAACCCTACTACTGATTAGGTATGCAGTTCCCCACATTTTAGCCTATCAGGTTACTGCCGGCTACCTTTCTGGCCTCATTCAGCTTGAGCTTGGTTCATATTTTTTATAAGGAACAATGTTAGGGGAAGTTTTAATGCATTGCATGAATGTAGAGTGCAAGAATATCCTTAACTTCAACTTACATTTTTATCAACCATTTCTTTCCCTTGGCTGGCTAGACTACTCCCATATGCCATGGCGAGGTTGGACATGGGGTCGGACAGCAGGGTCTTGGTTGGGTACGCCAACCCCACTGCTTCCTGGCCCCTGTAACCAGCAGACCGCGCGCCTGCGCTGGTGTCCTCAAAGAGCTGAGTGGGGTCTCCCGCCTCCGCTGCCGGGTTCCTCATTCTAACTTTGGGCTCTGTGGACAGGGACACATAAACACAGGCTCACTGCCGGGCCTCTCAGATAGACTACAGATGCAGAGAACGGCAGAAGGTGCGCAATATGCCCTGATAAAGAAATCACTGTGAATGTTTCATTTTTTGGGAGTCATTTCAAAAAACCATTTGTGTACACACAGAGCTAGCTGTGCTCTTGGGCCATCCACAAACCGATCATAAAAATAAATTTTCCATGCTGTCGCTGAACCGTGGGTGCAGTTTTGTTGACCAGTAAGAAGAATGAGAACATTTTCTCAGCCAGCTATCACAAGGTCTGTACAAGGCTACCAAAGTGTTGTCAGTTCCTCATGAACAAATCCATTACATTTCTCCAATATCTTCAAAGGAAGACCAAAGAGGCACTGTTTAAGAACTATTTTGAAGATGGATGCTAAAAGATTTTACAACTTGACATAAAACATTTGATGCAATTTTAACACGTATAGTGTGAATGCATACTAGTAACAGTAAGAACGTGCTCATATAAGAAAAATGTATGAGCTATGCCTACGAGCTTCATTAATAATCAACCTACAAATTGTTCGGCTTTTAGTAGGGCCCTATGAAATCAGTTTTATTTTTTCCTAAATTCAGTTTTTTAAATTTTTCTGAATTCTGTATTTTACGATTTACGCTAATTTTATCATCAGAAAAAGTGTCTAATAATGCGAATGAATAAAACGTCAACAATTTTATAAGATATAACAGTACATTTGTAATGATGCAACACAACATTGCACTATTTTTTATCAAGGCAAGTGCTTCAATACAGAGTTCTACTAAGTGTTTCATTATAAATTTAAAAAAGTAATGCAACAATGCAGCAGGCAATTGGCAAAACCTAGAGGTATACTTATGTAAAAAAACAAAACGTTGCATTAATTGTTTTTTGTAAAATAAAGTGCTTTGGGCTGCCCCCAAATAGTCGACTAAACCATTAGTTGATCAAGAGAATCTTAATTGGTCGATACGACGCAGTGTGAAAAAACGTGAGTGAAACTATTACTTCTGGACGTGCGCCTTGTAACGAATAATTGGTGTCTATTAATTAATGAATAGATCAGTTGTATAGAATTTCTGAGAGAAAATGTAAAGTATGCGAGCATTTCGAGCGTCTAAAGGATGACCCCAAAAAGGTTAAATGTAAACTCTGCAAGCAACAATTCGCTTTCATTCAGCGCATCTTCTCAAAGACCGGCTTCATTGTCAGCAAAATTAACCGGAGCCCACTTCTCCAGAGCAACGTCGTCAACAAACTCGTGTTCCTCACACATAATATGAGAAGACAGCGATCGGAGGAAAAACACCGGTGAGTAGGCTTAATGTGACGAGGTTCGCTGGTCACGAGTAGGCTAAAACACACTTTTACGTTGCTAATATAGATTATAATTCATCTTTAATTTGGCCTGTTGTTGATATTTCTCTTTTAATGGTTTCAGTTTGCTGTGTTTTTTATTTATTCGTTTGTTTATATCATTTAGGTCAGTGATTTTCAACCACTGTGCCGCGGCACACTAGTGTGCCGTGAGAGATCGTCAGGTGTGCCGTGGGAAATTATCTTATCCTATTAACTTCACTTAATTAGTAACACTTTTGGTTGGTGGTGTGACTCAGGATTTTTTTTTATGTAAAAAATGTGCCATGGCTCAAAAAAGGTTGAAAAACACTGATTTAGGCTATAGCCTACTTATTTAAATTTTTTGAAAAAGAAGAAACCCCCCCCCCCCCCCCCCCATCTAGTTTTGATAACCTTGAAGTTGGTAGCTACATTGCTTTTGCTCTTTCGTATCACCGGACAAAAGGCTGCTTTTTAATTTAGTTATTCACTATTTTGAAGTTGTGTGTTACTATAAAGAGTATAAATAAAAATAACAATGTTAAATGTCTCATTGCTTGTTGTTCCGACAAATTCATTTACCGCTTTGTCTATGCCGTTAATAGACTACAGCGCGGGCCATAAACAACCCGATGTCGTTAATAAGCAGTGCAAGCCAGCAAATGTCAGCCTGCATGTGCTTGTAGCTATAATTGATATTTTAAATGCTCATAATGACGGTTTTGTATTTTTCTGTAACGTAGTAAACTTACTATATCAGATGGAAGTCAAACCATTTTCTGATGCTCAAAAATACATATTAATTATTATTTTTTAATGCTGGGGCATGGTTTCATACCTGGAGGTCAGCCTCTATATTATTACCTTATCATGCACAAATTTCAAAAGTGGACGTGGTCTAGCTAGAACAGCATGCTTTGTTACCCTTTAAATTCATACTGGTGAAGACAGTTTAAAAAAAATAGGCTACTTTATCCCATCCAAACACAAGGAAGCGTTGAACAAGGCATTGTCTGAGCGTGATTCCTTTTGTTTAGCTATAATAGTTTCTAATTTTGCCAATGTACTGCAGAGGAATCCCCAAGATTCCTCACTAGAAAGAATGTGAGTGATAAAGACATCTAGTTCCTGTTTTTGTCTATTTAGCATCTGCAGCTCTCAGCTTTATTGGAAATTTGTTTTCAGTAGGGTACTTCCCAGCTGATTCAGGACTTAATCATCTCACATTTTCCCCTGTGGATCCCATATGGTGGTGACATCAGCCGTTTCCAGGTATTGTCAGGAACATGGACAGTTAATATGCATAGATGCAGGACCAGCAGTATACTGGACTAGGAAATAATATATTTTTTTAATTTTAGATGGCCAATTGCACCTCTGGAGTTACTGTTATGGCACACCCACCCCCAAAACAGGACTGCGCAGCTGAAGAACACAAACACAAATAAAATACAAATAAAATAAAAAAACATGCAAGAAAGCTTGACAGACAGCAATCTGCAGGTCGCACATCCATTTCCAGTTTTGCCCTTTAAAAATGCATGAAGCCAAAACAATTTAAACTCAATTCAGCCTTGAACATACCAGACAACATGTAGTGGGGCTTGAAAGGAAATCTCAAAATTGAAATGTTAATTGCCATTGCATATATGTGCAATATTATTATCAGCACTACGATATTAATAATGACACTGAATTACCTTTTCTATATAGTACACCTAATACTGCTGTATATTTTATTTCCCTCTGGGTACATTGCTGCCAGACATATCCTCACCCTCACAAAGCAACCCAACTTACTACTGAAAGAACATCCAAAGCTAGCACCATGCATTCATCAAATTGTGAACATTTCCAGGCTGAAAGCCACTCGAATCATCCAAATGTCCATGAATTGGCTGAGTGTTAACAATCAGCTGAACCTGCAATACCTGGACATAAAAATACCTTAACATAAACTGAAAAATAAAAATAAATAAAAAAACAGTAATTTTCACACTTAACAGTAATTGTTAGCTTCACTTGCAGTGTGTATGATAGACTCACCACTATGGTTAGATAAACAGCACACCAATTCTTCACCCACATATTAGTGTATGTACAAGGTTTAAGAACTAGCTACTGGACTGTGGTTACTCAGGTGAGGTTTGAGGAGTCTGGGTAATACTGACATCATAAATCACCTTTGATCTTTTCAACTCAATCATTAAAGCACAACTGAACTTTGGTAGAACTTTGGGTTGTCTAGTTACCTGGCCATGAAACATGTGGTTCTACCAAAGTTCAGTTGTTCTTTAATACCATTGCTTAGTTCCTGTTGAATTTCATGTGAGTCACATGACTATAATATGGGCTAGTCAACATCCTCAGTAGGAATTTTCTTCAGATTCTAAATCAGTACAGGTCGAGGAGGGTGGTCTCTGGTTCGACTAAAAATAGGCTAGTTCCCCATTGGGACTCTTACGTTTGACATGACTAATTCTGATGGTCCAAAATGAGAGGGAATAGACTCCCGATTGTAGTTCCTTACATAATAGTACTCAAGGCAATCTATGAATAAAGTCGTACTGAAATGTACATTACCGTACCACATCTAATTGGCCTTTCCATAAATATAGACTGAATCTCTATGTATAGGTTTCAAATAAGGAACAGCAGTTACAAAGCTAACGTTACAGGAGCACAACCTAATGCAGATCACACGCTATTATAAGCAACGTTGAGTTAACAATTATTTGTAACTTATTCAAATAATTCAGTGGTGTTAAAGCAGGGAGATATTATAACTTATAACTCGCGATTCTAGCTGTAAGTTAGTTAATATGAACTTAGCCATTATTTAACGTTAATACATAGCAAAAGATAACAGACAAAAGTTGCACATGTAGCTAACGTTTTCACTAACGTTACATTAGCTAACGTTGATTCGTACGCGATCAATTTATTTATGACAGTGCAATGGATTGCTATGTTAATGTTAGTTGTCACTTGTCTACAAGGCTAACGTTAGCTGTCGTATCTAGTTAGCTAGGTGTAACGTTCATGAAATGTGCAAAAGATCACTAACTCAGCGTTAGAGATATAACGTTAGCCTGCCTGTCAAGACATGACAAAATAGTAACGTTAGCTAAAGGCCTCATAAATTAACGTTAGTTGGGCATAAACAAAGAATTGACGTTAGCTAGACTGATACGTTAGTTATAACGGTAACGTTAGCTAGCTAGCTTGTTCCTAGCTAGGACTCATCAGCTTGGTCATGTAACATTAGCTAATTGAGGAACTAGCACGAGCTAGCTAACCAACGTTACCCAACAAAGTATTTCCACTTTCAAGTTGTTTCCTACGTAACGTTAATATAATGATCTTCATCACCGGAATGATTCATGTTAACAATCTGTAATGTACGTAACTTACGCTGTCTGAACCCAGTTGGAGTCTCTGAATAATCCATTGTAACGTTAGTCAACTGAAAATGAGCTGGGAAAAGGTTAAAAACCCCCCAATCAAATAACAATACGTACACGTTATAACTTCTTCTTCTTCTTTTCACGGATTTTGGCAGGCAGAACACTGCAAAGCGTATTGCTGCCACCTCCTGGACATAGTGGTTTTCACCCTGCCAAAAACCCGGGCTGTGTCCGAATCAGAGGCCTATCTACTGCGCCCTGTCTCCTGCGTTCTGTGCACTAGCAGAAGTGTGCTGTTTAATGTGCACTGTTTAGCAGTGTCCGCGGTTTTACAGCAAAGTTGGGATACTTGTGCAGTCACGGGTAAAAATGAAAAGTCGCAAAGCACGCACTTATTTAAAAAAAAAAAGTAAAAACATGATAAAATACGTTGGTTTCGGTTAAAAAATAGCCTATAATTTGGGCTAGTTTTTGGTCGCCATTTGGCTGGAAAGTCTTACAAGATATGGTAACCCTGCGCCCCACTCTTGCACTGTCATTTTTTTCAAACAAAGCTCACATCACATTTATGTGACCAAAATGTTTGTGTACTTCTTGAAAAGTGTGCTCCCGAATGTACTCAGCGAAACCCCGGAAGTAAGTGTGTAACAGCTACGTAGGCTATTACAGCCGCGAGTGTGATAACGCTGTGGAAACATCAACGTTGCTGGGCAGTGGCAAAATGGAATAAGAGAATCTCTTCAACATTCAACAGAAACCAGTTGTAGAATCGTTACGAGGTAGGATAATATGACAAGCCGTTTTAACATTTATTCCTCGAGACTTACTAGTAACTATTCATTAGATACTAGTACTTATTCTTTAGTTACTAGTAACTATTCCAATAGTAACTAGTAACTATTCAATTTTTACTAGTAAGAAATTGAGATTTTTTGCAATTGAATTCTATGGGGCTCTGCGGTTCAGATATCAACTATTTGCTTCTGACTAGTAACTATTCCAATAGTGACTAGTATCTATTTCAGTTTTACTAGTAACTATTCATTAGATACTAGTTCTTATTCTTTAGTGTCTAGTAACTATTGCAATAGTGACTCGTATCTATTTCAGTTTTACTAGAAACTATTCATTTGATACTAGTACTTATTCTTTAGTAACTAGACTAGTAACTATTCCAATTGTTACTAGTAATATTTTTATTCTTACTAGTAACTATTTCTGCTTTACTCGTCATCGGTAATGACTAGTCAAAATGACTATTTGATAGTTCAATTAACATTCTTACTAGTAGCAATAAAAATGTTACTTGTAACAATTGGAATAGTTACTAGTAACTAAAGAATAAGTACTAGTATCTAATGAATAGTTACTAGTAAAACTGAAATAGATACTAGTAACTATTGGAATAGTTACTAGTAACTAAAGAATAAGTACTAGTATCGAATGAATAGTTACTACTAATTCTCGAGGAATAAATGTTAAAACGGCTTGCCGTAAATGACTGAATGCATAAACATGAGGCAGACATCCAGCATGCTCTCCGGTTTGCCAACCGCCAATAAAATCGCTATACAGAGGATTGGGGGTTCGAGCTGAACAGGGCACAAGTTTATTTTCGACAAAAGCAATGTGCAACTGTTAAATACTTTTGATTTATTACACAGTTATTATTTTCACATTATCAAACTTATTTTTATTGCAAAGGCAACGTTTCAAATATTAACTGTTCAATGTTTCACTTGTACTACAGCTAAATCCTGAAAGTCACTGGACACTGACATCACGTGAAACAATTCAGTCACTGGACACCACGGCAGAATGCAGGCTAGCTACGATGGCCATTTGTCAAGCAAAGAAAAAAGTTTTAACGCAGAATATCATCTGGTTAACATCGCGTTGTTTCATCAATGTAAAAAAAATAATAATTCTATAAATAACTGTGCCATTGGCTACATGTGTTAATCTCACACAAATTCCAACAAAAAACATTTGTCTGCTTTGCTCTTGCGTTCATGACTCACTGTGGAAACCGAACCCTCAACACTCGCCGGCCAACATTTCTTTATTATGTCTTCATTAATTTCTTCTCGTCAGCTCTGTTCAGTTTATCCTTTTCACACATAACACAATGTCACCATAAAATTAACTATTCGGACAATTAAGAATTTACGATAATACATTAAGAATTAATGATAGCCTACTTAAAGCTGCAACAGCTGAAGAGACCGGATTTATAAACCTTTAATTCCACAAACATATAGTGTCATGGTTAGTCACTTTAAAAAATTACAATAGCCTCCGAACATGCCTCCAGTCTACACTAATCTGCAGATAATGTAGTTTACTGCAAACACTTTTAATTATAATATTAATAAGAAAAACTATCTCTGGTAGGCTAATTTCTTAGTAGTAGGCTATCTATTGTTTTCTTTCTGGCTAAGATTCCTGGGAAATATGCATTGTCCAATTAAGCTAGTTAGCCAACGTTAGGGCCGAAACATAGCCTACCTCAGGCAAATACGCGAACGTGGACGCTTCGAGCTACGCGAACAGTTTTTCTTTTGCCATGAAATTTGTGAAAGTCAAACTGGAGTAAAGCACAGATTGAACAAGAAAGTTGTTTACTGTTGTTGCCTGCTATAGCGTCCCTCGCTGCAATGCTCTGCTTTGTCTTTCACAAATCATGGCAAAACAAAAACTGTTCGCGTAGCTCGAAGCGTCCACGTTTGCGTATTTCCCTTTTTTTAGGCTGTACTAACTATTTGGGCTGTATGTCTTTCTTTCAGCTAGAATGTGTTTGCGTCTAGCCTATTGTGCATGCATGTCTCCACATAGACTTGGTTAATTAATTTACATGCTTCTTCATGATCCATAGTTCAGGTGGTGCTGTTCATTGTATTTCATTAGACATTAAATACAGCTCATCTACAAACTCTTTTAATGTAATTGTGGGCTATCAATAGGAGAAAATATGTTCTCATTCTCGTCAGTAGAGGGCGGTATGGTTACGCAAATTAGAGGTCTTCACGGCTCCACCCGAATACCCGAGACCCGAGCGGGCACGGGTCCAAAATTCACGGGTCCGGGTCGGAACTCATATAATAGCTGCGGGTCTCGGGTAAGCACATGTGAAACTGATTTGCCCATGAGGACCCGATCACATTTTTATAAATTCTGTAGCCTAATATTATATTCTGTAATAATATTCCATATTATATTCTGTAATATTGTAATATAAAAAAAAAGAAACCATGTCGTCTGCTCTCGCATCTTTGATGACATGTAACAAGCGCTGAGCAGCGCTGGACTTTGGAATAGACTTGGCATACTGTCAAATTGTATTGAATTGCAAGCGAGAAGCCACCCAGTGGTCGACTCGGCACACAGTAGGGTCCGGCAATTGTAATAAATGTTAAAACGGCTTGCCGATTGATGTCTTTAGTGTGGTGTGGTCCTCATTCATATTTAGCAGCCAATTTACATGCCACGTAGATATCACGTTGTCAATGTTACTAGTACTTACTGGGTTGGGGATATCTTTCTGAATAGTTACTAGCAACTAAAATATAAGTACTAGTATCTAAAAACATTGTACTAGTAAAAATGGAATAGTGACTAGTAACTATTGGAATAGTTACTAGTCACTAAAAAATAAGTACTAGTATCTAATTAATAGTTACTATCAAAACTGAAATAGATACTAGTAACTATTGGAATAGTTACTAGTAACTAAAGAATAAGTACTAGTATCTAATGAATAGTTACTAGTAAGTCTCGAGGAATAAATGTTAAAACGGCTTGCCATAGGATATTTGGTTCCTTAATCTGTTTATCAGAGATTTGTAAAAAAAAAAAAAATGTTAACGTTATACCGAAAGTAGCTAACGTTACATTGGGTAGGCGTAGCCTACGCAAAGGAAAATACACCGAATATTTATTTGTAAAAGTTTCACCTTTTTAATAATAGCCTATATCGGAACAAACGTTTTTGTAGTGTATAGAAACGGTACATTTTATGCATGTTATTGTCTGACTGTGGCAAGATGGTTGTAAATGGGTTTGGGCTATTTTATCATGCAGTGCAACTTGAGAGGTTGATGTATGCACGAGCAGCGACTCTGTAGCAATCCTGCATTGGAATTTTGAGGGTTTAAAGTTGTTTACAATTTCAGAAAAATATGAATAGGCTACTATAATTGGGACATTGACGACTAGGCTAGCACCTTAGATAGGGTTAATAGCCTGTGTATTTGTGGCGAAAGAGCGCATTGCGCTAGATGCAGCATTTGTTATAGTCCAATGATTATTATTTTTGAAAGCTAAAGTGAGTAGGATCATTTCAGTTGCAGACTGAAGTAGGCTACGTCGTTAGCTATGGCATTTCTTGTCGGCATTTTTTCTTGTCGGTTGTTGACAGTTGCTCAGCGCTCACGTAGACCAGAAAGTTAAGTGATTCAAAAATCCATTCTCACCATGAGCTAGCCTACTGCACGTGCCCATTGACCCCCATTCATTTTTTGGCAATAAAATGTCAAATATCTCAAAAAGTGTATATGGTATAAAGGTAAAAAGTAATAACAGTGGCAGCATAGCCAAAAATGTCCAGACGAGATGATGATATCTGATTGGTCGAGAACCACCCGTGCATTGCAGTATTGGATATGTAGTCCGTTAAAGTGGACTACAACACAAACTACAACTATTAATCCATTACGTTTAAAAAAATTTAATTGGAACATGCAATATATGGTCTATATCATTATACCACACAGGCTAATCCAGAAACGTTTTGGCTAATTCTATAAATCAGATTTCAAGAAATAGTCAATAGTCTCCGAAGCTCGTTCTATCTGTCATAGGAAATTTACTTCCGAAACCAGACTCCGCCCACGTCTGACGTACTCACTTGAGTACTCTATAGTGCATGGAGTGGTAATATCATAAATGGTCGTTTTTCTTTTGTTTTTCAAAATATTAATGGGTGTGTGCAGTACCAAATTGCCAAATACCGTTGATAACTGGTAAACTCGGAAGAGTCTCACTGACGTCAATGCTTTGAAACGATTAGCTAGCAACGGTGCACGTGATCCAAGCTGGCCGTTAGGCTTTTCATAATGCAAAAGACGCGGAGTCTCCCATCTCCCTCTATATGAGGAAAATTTCTGGGGAGGGTCTCTGACTCTCACAGACTCTCTCACTGGTCAGTTGCTTCACGGTGAATGCAAACTTTGACGCTGCGTAGCAAGACGTATCCCAATCGCAAACTACATTGGCAAAATCCCAAACTGAGCCCTGATGGGCCAAATCCCAAACTGAACCCTCTCGGACTCTTGGACTGTGGACTGCAGACTTTAATGGCGTATTTCCGAGGGCAGGTAAGTCTGCATTGATGCGGACTTTCAAAAAGTGCAGGTAAAGTCTCCATAAGAGCACTTGCCAAAAACGTTGTTTTCACAATAGGACAGTCACAGCCCTAAGCACTCATGGACTTGATGAGAACGCGCATTTGAGTTCACGAGTCTGCAAGTCCAGAGAATGGGATTCAGCCATTGAACTCTCGCCAGTAACAAAAAGTAAAAAAACTCTCGCCAGTAAGGGAGTATAACGTGGCAAAAGTATAAGTAACTGTGAACTGTGCATTTATCCCTGTAAAATATTGTCCTGAAATAAGCGTGGTTGCCGTCACTTACCTGAAATTAAACGTCTGTCAGTTTATCTTTATTCTCTTTACAAGCAGCTGTAAGACCTGAATTATTTTTCAACTGACAGTGTGCGCGTACGCGCGTGAGTGAGCGAGTGAGTATGCGTGAGTGAGTGAGCGAGCGAGTGTGCGTGCATGAGCATGCGTGTGTCACACTGCCTGTGTGTGCCCTATACTGTCACAGTGGATCTGCTGCTGCTGGTCCCACACCTGCTCCCACCAGCACTGTGATTACTCCCAATGCTGTCTTGCCTGCAGTTGCTGCTCCAGCTCTATCCTCTCTCTTGGCCTCTGGAAGCGATCCATTTTGGTTGCCCTCAATAACGAGGCAAGGCATCACTCTGCAAGACCAGAAATGGATTGCATCCACTCTGTGGGGGAAAACCAGAGGCTGCGGAATGACCTAAAGCTGTGGTACGAACCACCCGCCCCAGCTCTGATCTACAGCCAGGCTCCCACACCAGAGCGCTTTTTCAACCACAGGCTTCTGGTGTGGATGCCCTACCACCAGTGGAAGGTCAGGTTACTCTGTCCAGAATGTGGCCAGCAGCTAACTGGGTGTGGTATTCATAAGAGGGTGCAGCAGGTCCTGGACATTGACCAGCGCTACCTTCTGATTACTCTCAGGTGCACCGACTGCAGAGTAGCCTACCTGTCATCCAGTAAGAACGTAACTGCACATTAATGCAGAAAATGTGGACAATTTCAGAACTGAGGCAACAGGACACAGACAGTACAAAGGCACAATATACTGCCTAAACACAGAGATAGTGCAGGCCATGGAAGGCATTTGATGTCATTCTCGTGTTCTTGGAACCATTCTTTAATGTTTTTAGCAGTGTGTATGGGGGCGTTATCATGTTGGAATATGGGAACATCATGAGGGAACAGTGTTTGCACTATAGGGTGCACCTGGTCTTGTAAAATGGTTTCATATTGCTTGCCCGTTACACGTCCATGGAGACCAATCATTGGACCCAATGAGTCCCATGAAATGGCTGCCCAAACCAATACAGAACCTCCAGCATACTTAATAGTTGCCAACTGACATTGGGGATTGAATGCCTACCAGATTAAAAAGAGTATAAAAAAATGTAACAGATAACTCATCAGATCATATCACTTTTCTCCATTGCTCAGGGATCCAAAGTTCTGTGTTCCTTACACCATGTTATGCGTTTTTGTGCATGAACCTTGGATACAAATGGTTTCCGAATGGCGACCCTGCCATAAATACCAGCTTTTGTGATGCTCATAACGTACTGTTTTTGGAGACTGGTTCAGACATGGATCGATTCAATTATGTGGTGATTTTTAGAGCTGTAGTTCTGTGGTTATTAGCAACTATCCTACCAAGTGTCCATCTGTCCCTGTCGGAGAGCTTTGACTTCTTTTGAGTTCTTTTTTGCTGATGCTGTTTTTTGGTATTGGGCATATGTTGTCATGATTTTTGACACTGTTCCCCTTGCCACCTTAAATAATTTTATAATAATATTTATATTATTATAAAATGTACCGTGGTATATATTGTTTGTGCCAGATGTGGTGGTTCCAGCATCCAGGTACGGCTGCCCTCCTGGGATTTTCACGCAATACAGTCTCTAGAGCTTACATAAAATGGTGTGATAAACAAAAAACCTCCAGTAAGTGGCAGGTCCCACTCCTGTCAGTAAGTAAGTAAGTAAAGTTTATTTATATAGCACCCTTCTCAACACGAATGTACAGAGTGCTTCACAGAGCGTTCAAAAGCAAATACAGAATATAATCAAACAAGCGATAAACAGGAGCGGAAACGTTAGAAGACGACTAGCAGCCAAACAAAGGCGCGGCCATCTTGATGTTTCGTACAAACTATGCAAACTGCATAGTTACAGTGGGGTGGGGTGGGGGTGGGGGAGCAAGAAAGAGAAAAAAGGAAAAAAGAAGGGAGTGGGCAAAAAACACTAATCATATACCAAGTCTCGGGGAGGCAAGGTATATGGTCTGGGCAAAAACAAAGACCCCATGTGAACGAAAGCGGGTGAATGCATGCATGTGTGTGCAAGTGTGTATATCTGTAAGTAGTCCATGTTTGTGTGTGCGTAAGACTGAAGGTTACATTCTGGCACTCAGCAATCCTGATAACTCAAGTCCGTAGAATCTTTTCACGAAACACAGCAAGTTGATATGGAGGCCTCCTCGATGTAAATAGTTCGTAGGTCTTTTCACGATAACACAGCACCTTGGATTGCCCTGTCCAAAAGTAAACAACAGGAGTCCATAAGATAGGTGCGTAGGAACGCCTCTTTGCATGTGCGTCTTCGGGGGGAGATTTCTGCAGGCGGCCTTGACGGCCGGCCAGCGATGGGGCTCCGAAACAAAAAAGATTAGATGTTTGGGTTATAGCGAGGAAAACAGCATTCCAATTCGTTATTCCTCTATGCTCACTAGGTCTCTCAATTTGACCAATTCTTGACGCAAAGCAGTGCTTTCATCCAAAATGTTAACCATCTTGCGATGGAACAGGAAGATGCTACAGTGGCCACATGATCAGAAAAGACGTTTGAAGATCGAAAAAAAGTCGCCTGATCTGATGAATCTTGATTTCTGCTTCGGCGTGCAGATGGTAGGATTAGAATTTGGCAGAAACAGCATGAATCCATGGATCCATCCTGCCTTGTGTCAACGGTGCAGGCTGGTAGTGGTGGTGTAATGGTGTGGGGAATGTTTTCATTGTTGCTGACCATGTGCATCCCTTTACGGCCACAGTCAACCCTTTTTCAAATGGATACTTCTAGCAGGATAATGCACCATGTCACAAAGCGCGCATCATCTCATGATGGTTCCACAAAGTTTGCTCCACTGGCCTGCACAGTCCCCAGAACTAAATCCAATAGAGCACCTTTTGGATGAGGTGGAACAGGAGATTTACAGCATGACTGCAGCCGAAAAATCCGCAGTAATTGCATGAAGCCATCGAGTCAGCCATTGGAACAAAATCCCTAATGAATGTTTCCAGTGCCTTGTTGAATCCATGCCGACAAGGCTGTTCTGGAGGCAATAGGGGGTGTTACCTGGAACTAGGTAAGTGTACCTAATAAAGTACATATGTAAAAGGAAAATTAACAATATACTTACTTGATTAGTCTGTAAAGAAATGAGTGATAAACATCCCAGAGTTACCTGTAAAAAGAAAATGATACAACAATATACTTACCTGCTTTTTCTGTGAAAATAAGTGATTTACCTACCTGATTTACCTGTTATAATGAGTGATATATTAAGTTTAAGGGTAACTATGTCAAACAAACTGCTTCTGTCCTGTGAACCCTCTTACTATTGATTTGTCAATCACGTTACACAGCTGCCAACCCTGTTATTTACGTACATTTTGATAATAAAATGAAAACCATGCCAAATGTTAGGAAAACATTATGAGTTTGTGGAAAAGTGACCAAAATAAAACAACAGGGAGATTATTTGAATAATAGCAATTACTTTAAAAGACTTCATTTTAAACGACGAAGTAAAAATTTACTGTTTTGATATTTTAATGGTAGACTAAGGGACAATTCATTTGTAATACAATGTTGAAATCACTCAAACAATCATGCGATTAACGGTAAGAGGGCTGACATTTGTCATGGTTTGGGTGTCAAAGAATCACAAAAAATACAGGATTTAGGTGCCTGAGCTGGACCAATATCCTTTTCTGCAAGTCAAACATTTTCTCTATCGGATTCAATCTTGACAAGATGTGAACTGGATAAACAGACAAAACTATGTGCAAAAGGCACCCGTTCGGTATAATGACCCTCCTACAATCATTCAACTTTAACTTGGAACATGAGAGTAAGGTTATAGGTGGTACACTTTTAGTACTTGCATACAATAACTTGTTTCAAAAGAGTGATTTTTAACCAGCAACAAAAACACAAACTCACCTGTTGGTCGCTCATTTTCTAATCCTCCGTTCACTGGAGTGAGTGAGAAGTCCCACACAGTGTTATAGAAATGTATTTCTTACGGAGACTAAAGGGTCTTTTAAACGGACCCATAGCGCCACCTGTTGTTGTGCAGGGTGAATTTGTGAGAAAATTTTATAGGAAAAAATTGTGCCAAAAGTCACGATTCACAAATGGAAGTCATGCTCAATGTATTTGTTCAAAACTTCTTTTGTATTTTTAGAGCTGGCTGTGTTTACAAAATGTGTACTTGAAAACCAAATTTTTGTACTTGTAAAACATACTTGTTTGTGAAATGTGATGTATTAAAAAACTGTTTTGTATTTGTCTGATAGGCACATTTTGTTTTTTCAAAACAAATTGTGTTTGTTTGATAATCGTGTTTTGTATTTGCAAAACACACTGTGTTTCTTTGTGAATCGTAAGGCATTTGTGAAACATAGTTTCATGGTCCTGCTACCAGTGGACTGCTGTAGTGCCGATTTGCACGCTGATGGTGGTCCTATAAGTTTGGGCTTGCTGGATTGTTGCCTGTTCGCATTATATATTTTACAGTGTTGTAAAACATTTGGGACACATTTATAACGATTTGATCTTTTCTTTTTACTTTCTTAGTTTGTCCATTACAAAGACACCCTGTGCCTTGGGAATATACAGTGTGCAAACAATAAAGCAGCTTTTACAATAAAGCAAAGAATGTCCAGCATTTTCTTCATGAGCAGTATCCTCCTTGTAATAATACAAAGCCACACATTTTCACATGTAACAAACGTTTTGCTCCAAGTAGAGGCCGATCAATATTCATTTTATTATTTCTGACAAATGTTCACTTTTGACTGTAAAATAACCAAGCCCCAGTCCTAGTACCATGAAATTATAAATATTTTCAACATTTAAAAAAACGAAAAAGTTAACCAGTGAAATGTCATGGTGTGTTTAGTCCAACTAAACAGTACTAAAGTCAGCAATATTTTATGAACTACTAATAAAATCCCCAACAGATGGAGCTCCTGGCATCTTTAATGGTGGGGGTGCAAATGAGGCTTCTGTCATGAAAACCATGTTAAGGCCAGAGAAAGGTGGGCCATTTCCAATATCTCTCTTTTCATGAGAGGTAGCGGTACAACTAATTATTTAAACTAATTGCGAATATTTACAGTGAGCACCATAATTAACTGGACAGTTACACATTTTTTGTTATTTTTGTTCTGTACTCTAGCACTTTGGTTTGAAGGGATACACTGACAATGAGTAGCTTTAATTTTTAATTGCATTTGAATGGATCGCTATGGGAATTGGGGGGTGGGACTAGATTTAGCTGTAAATTACACTGGAACAGTATGAAACACATGGTTGGCTAAATGGCTCTAAGTCATCAAGCGTCTGATGTATCAAACCATCACTCTGCTGCCAGATATGCAGTAGATATGGGATGGATAACTTGAAGGGTTTCTTCTGACTTATTTTTCCATAGAGTTCAATAGAAAAATTTGTAAGGAGAAACGACCCTTTAAGTGATCCATCCATATATACTGCATATCTGGCAGCAGAGTGATGGTTTGAGGCTTGTTTGATCCCTCAGACCCTTGATGACTTACAGCCATTTTGCCAACAATGTATTCCATAATGTTCCAGCATAATTTACAGCTAAATCTAGTCCCACCCCACAATTCCCATAGAGATTCATTCAAATGCAGAGAAGTTATAGTATCGCTTGTATGAGTACCAGAAAATAAGATATCAAGAGTCTTTTCATATTGTTGAGTCACAGACATCAGGAAGTCATGGCATGCAAAGGATATGTGACCAAATATGAAAAATGATTACTTTATCATACATTATGTTAAACTGTCCAATATTTTTTGATGCCCGAAAATGGGGGGGACTATGCACAAAAGGTTTTATAATTTCTAAATGATTCATCCAATATGGATACCCTCAAATTAAAACTGACAGTCTGCACTTCAACCTCACTGTATCCTTTCAAACTCAAAGTGCTAGAGTACAGAACCAAAACAACAAAAAATGTCTCCCTGTCCAATGAATTATGGTGCTCACTGTATATAGATATTAAAGTGTCACTACTTTTCTCCATTGAGGTTGTTGCTTTCGAGCTGATGCCTGGAAACAGAATACTTTATTCAGATATTCTTATTTATCATAATTCAGGAACTGTTTACAAGAACTGCCAGACCAGCAAGAATTTTTCTCAGGCAAATTATCTACAAAAATATATAACAGATAAGACAATGAAAATGATGTTAAAATAAAAGTGAATTCTTATTTTTGTCAATTAAATACAGGCCACACCAGGTGGAGCTTGAGAAAAGCTGATTGAAAATGCTTGATACAGACTAATGTGGTCAGAGAACAGATGCCTTTGATGGTCGTGGCTGTGTTTTTACTATGGTAAGTTGGGAAGGGGACATTAGACAGAGAGCTGGGCATTCCGTGTAGGCTCAGAAGCCTGAAGCGGGTGAGGCAGAAAAAAGCCATCACCACAGTCACTGCGCTGTTGAGTAACTGAGTTTGGGTGTTTTATATCAAAAAGCGCCTCTTGCCATCCTGTCAAGGATTACCAATCAGCAACCAATTACCTTTGTACTTAATTGCATCTAATGTGGTGAAATTTCCTTTGTAAACTTCCCATTACATTTTTTTTAATAATAGAAAAGTGATCTGGATATATGATATGTTATCATAAAATGGAGAGTGGAGAGCAACTCTGTCCCAATATTTAAAATTTTCATGTGAAGTACCCAGAGGTTGCAAAGTTACTTCCACCCTATCGTTTACAAGCAAATAAAAACAAATTTGCTTGTAATGGATGGTCCAAAATCAAACTGGCACTCATGTTAATCGTGTGAAACAGTCAACAACCAGTTCTAGACACCTATCAGTTTTTAACCTTCTCTGTTTGAAGTTCATGAGCCTCCACCAGGGGACATTGTGGATAACCAGAGGGCCCCCCAGGGTCCCGGCCCTCAACTCTCCGCATACTCATCATAGCCGCATACCACCCCCACGTCTTCCTGGTGCGAGCAGTTGTGCTTGCCGATCTTGGCCCGTTTGCACTCCAGCAGCGTCTTCTCTGTGCCCTCGCACTCCAGGTCATCTAGCAGGATGCTGAGCCCTTCGCCAGGTCCCAGCTCCGCCCGTTTGGCCACCCGCAGGGCCACGGGGAAGCCCAGCTGACGGCACACCACGGCCGCCGCCTTGCTGTTGAACATATCGTCGCACACCGTCCCCCACTCGCCCTTCACGAAGATCTCCACCCGGCCACGGTCGGCGAGCTTCTGGGTACTGACCAGCCGCACCGCCCCCATGCGGGCCTTGCGGCGCCGGACCCTCCCTGACTTAGGGCCCCGGCCCTTCTTGTTAACCCGGTTCCCCTTCAGACTGTCTGAGGAGTTGGCCTTATCCTCTGGGCTCTTCAAGGTCTTCTCCTGAGCCTTGGGGAGTGTAAAGTTAGGCCTCTGTGTCTTGGAGGTGGGCTTAGTTGTTGAAATCCAATGGATGGGCCTCATGGTGGTCTGGGGGCTCTTTGGGTAAACAGCTGGGCTCCCTTTGGTCCACAGCAAAGGTGACTGGCTTCTGACAGTGGCGGGGTGCTGCCTGGGTATGGGGCGCACCGTGGGCGGGGGAGTCCTCCTGCTGGCTGGGGTATAGGCAACTCTGGTCCTGTGTGCAGCGGGGGTGGCAGTTTGGCCTGTGGTGCCTACATTGTGCCGGAGCATAGGCATTGTGGTATGGCGTGGCCTGGGACGAGAGGTGGCATAGGGCAGCCTGACCGTGGTCGCCTGGTTCCACCTCGGTGGAGTGGTGGTGGTGGCCACCACAGGTCTTTTTGTTGGCCTCAAGGCGACGGTGCTGGAGGGGGCCGTAGCCGCTCTGGTGGTCGTGGCTTGCGGCCTGCTGGTGGGCCTCAATGGAGGCCGAGTCGCGGTGGCTGTTGTCACTGGCGTGGTAGGGGCTGTGGTTGTGCTGGGCTTTTTGTGAATCACAAACTCTGCAGGCAGAAAATAAGATATCTGTCATTTCACTAAAATGACAGAAAAATGTCAGTTATAATTGTCAATATGGCCTACAATAAGAAGACATGGTTTGTTTATGGTATTGCTTACCTTCTTTGGGGCTGAAATGAATTAACTTGCCTTTCACTCTGACAGGATTTGGCTTGTAGCTGCACTTGCCTGGAGGTGCTCTCCTGGATAGGTAAGTTTCCAATTAATTAAAAAAATACTTTTATCATAGCACTTGCAGATTATATTACAGGTATCATTTCACCATGAAGCTGTGCAGTACCACTCTTATGAAACTAAGCAGTCGTCAGGAAGATTATGATCTTACTTGTTAAAATTAACAATACAAATATAGTGTTACACTAGCATTCAGAAGTTTGGAATTACAGACATTTTTATGTTTTTGAAAGAAATCAATACTTTTATTCACCAAGGTAGCATTATAGCAATTTATCAGAAAATACAGTCAAGACATTGATAATGTTACAAATTACTGTTTCTATTTCATTCTATTTCTACTTTAGCAATTGTAGCCATTTTTACACATAGTCCCCCCATTTTAGGGCACCAAAAGTAATTAACATACATTTAAATAAAGTCATCATATGTAATATTTGGTTGCATGTCCTTTGCATGCCATGACTTCCTGATGTCTGAGACCCAACAACATCAAAAGACTCTTGATATCTTATTTTCAGGTACTTTTACAAGCGATAGTATAACCTCTCTGCATTTTAATGGGTCTCTATGGGAATTGGGGGGTGGTATAGCATGGAATAGTACGGAACACATGGTTGGTTAAATGGCTGTAAGTCATCAAGGGTCTGATGTATCAAACAAGCCTTAAACCATCACTCTGCTGCCAGATATGCAGTCGATATGGGATGGATCACTTTAACCCCTTCGCAGATGGCAAATTTGGTCAATTCTTATCTATTTAGGGGGTGCTCTGTTTATTTGAGTTTATAACTCCAGGTGTGAGCATCACATAAACTTGGTAAATGGTTTAAATGAAACAGAAGACAGGTGTACAACTTACGATACAAACTTTGTTTATTTTCATAATTTAAGTCAAAATAAAGTGCCACAAATGCAAAGAAACTTTGGAAAAATGCAAAGAAAAATAGTTTTTCTTTAGTTGGCAACAAAATACTGAGAGCTACATAGGTGAAACAGGTAAATATATACATTTCCAGGATCATAAACTCCATGGCAACAAGTGTGCAAAATTTGAGAATGATATGCAGAACTACAATCTATGATGCAAAATATAGGCAGTGTACCCTGTTGTCCATTAGTGTCTCCAAATCTGTCTAAATGGCTAAATTGTGCACTGCTCTAAATAAAATAAAAACTATGATATATTTAACTGCAAATCAACAGTTTTGGCTCATAAAACTCACATTTTCAAGTGGGAATTACTATATTTTCATCAGTATAGGGGGGTAGATATCTATGGGTCCAAAACCCCTATGCAAAACATGTCATAAAATGAATAAAATTAGTTTTGTCCATTATAAAGTAGATACATTCTCTCCTTCTGATGGTTTACGATAAAAATATTGATATCACAGTGTTACATACACCTATGTAGCCTAATCATTCACTCTTGCACCTTAATAAAACATCACTTTTCCCTGTACTCTACAGTATGTATACTTTTGCCCTGGGATTACATTTTTCTGTATTTTTTTGTTTTAATGTTCCTATTCATAATAACTCCAAGGAAGATTTTTACATTAATCTACCACATATCAGCGCACAGTAAATTGTAATGAGCATTTGCCAAGCCCTAAGTGACAAATATATATGCCATAGCCTATATTATGTATGATAACATAAAAATAAAATAGTATTCCACCATCTCCAAAATGTTGCCAAATGTTCTATCTTCAATGAAAATCGGTAGCCTACATCACAAATAAAATTAACAATTGCACTACAGTATGTGAAATGCACTCAAAATGCGAAAATAACAATAAGCCTATCAGTCATATTGGAAAGACAGTGCTCGAGTGGAAAAACGAACGTACATATGTAGCCAGCGAGACCAACCGCATTAGACACAAAAAATCTTACATATCGGAAAAGGGAATACTCCACTCCATAATGTGTTTTCTATGGAGCTTGCATAATACTAGACCGTTAAAATGAAAGTAGTTCAAAGCACCCAAAAATACATAGCATATACCGTTGCTAAGGTTATAATGTACTCTATTGGATAAAAGAGCCGACAATTAAACCAGAATGAACTGTAATGAATGAGACAGGCTTGCAGGGCATGGGGGATATTACGAGTCGACGTTTTAGATAATGTAATGTAATGCGGTGTAAAATGTTGTATATTTCTCAACCGATTGTACCAGACAATAAATGACCACTGAATTTTGAAAGGAACATCTCGATGTGTAAAACTAATGGTAGGATTGTATATTTATTTCATATTTAGTAGCATATATTGCTAGTAGAATGAGACAATACTTTCACATTTTTATTTTGCATTTGAGTGAGCAGGGTTTTTCACGGCTTTTCTGCAATATGATCAGGCTATTGCTGGGCTTATCTTGTTGCTATGATGGAATTCAAATTTTATGTGATGAATAAATATATTTATGAACTCAAACATAGATGCTATTGTCCACTATGTCATGCATGGGTAGGTATAGACTGGGTGGGGGGTTGCTTGTTAAATGGACTTACGGGAAAAGAGTGACATTAAGAAACTCCATATTCGGCAGAAATCGTCACGGATAATATACCAATAAAATTAAAACACAGTGTTTTTGATTTCCACTAATAGTTTGGCTGCAGGGGCAACACATTTCTCAGTTGAGCAAAATGATGACGCCGGCATCATTATCACTAGGCATCTGCACAAAGGGGTTAAGGGTTGTTTCTCCTGACTCATTTTCTTCTTGAACTTTATGGAAAAATATGTCAGGAGAAACAACCCTTGAAGTGACCCTTCTATATCTACTGTATATCTGGCAACAGAGTGATGGTTTGAGGTTTGTTTCATACCTCAAACCCTTGATGACTTATAGCCATTTAGCCAACCGTGTGTTCCATACGATTCCCGTGGAATTTACAGCTTAATCTAGTTCCACCCCCCAGTTCTCATAGAGATCCATTCAAATGCAGAGTACAGGTGCAGCTCAAAAAATTAGAATATCGTGAAAAAGTTCTATATTTTTTGTCACTCATTTCAGAAAGTGAAACTCATATATTATATAGATTCATTACACATAGAGTGAAATATTTCAAGCCTTTTTTCTTGTAATTTTGATGGCTTACAGCTAATGAAAACCCAAATTCAGTGTCTCAGAAAATTTGAATATTGTGAAAAAGTTCAATATTGGAAACTCATGGTGTCACACTCTAATCAGCTAATTAACTCAAAACACCTGCAAAGGTTTCCTGAGTTTTTAAATGGTCTCTCAGTCTGGTTCAGTAGGCTACACAATCATGGGGAAGACTGCTGACTTGACAGATGTCCAGAAGACAGTCATTGACACCCTCCACAAGGAGGGTAAGCCACAAAAGGTCATTGCTAAAGAAGCTGGTTGTTCACAGAGTGCTGTATCCAAGCATATTCATAGAAAGTTGAGTGGAAGGAAAAAGTGTGGTTGGAAAAGGTGCACAAGCAACAGGGATAACCGCAGCCTTGAGAGGATTTTCAAGCAAAATCCATTCAAGAATTTGGGGGAGCTTCACAAGGAGTGGACTGAGGCTGGAGTCAGTGCATCAAGAGCCACCACGCACAGACAAATCCAGGACATGGGCTACAAATGTCGCATTCCTCATGTCAAGCCACTCCTGAACCAGAGACAACGTCAGAAGCGTCTTACCTGGGCTAAGGAGAAAAAGAACTGGACTGTTGCTCAGTGGTCCAAAGTCCTCTTTTCAGATTAAAGTACATTTTGCATTTCATTTGGAAATCAAGGTCCCAGAGTCTGGAGGAAGAGTGGAGAGGCACAGAATCCACGTTGCTTGAAGTCCAGTGTGAAGTTTCCACAGTCAATGATGATTTGGGGTACCATGTCCACTGTGTTTTCTGAAGTCCACAGTCAACGCAGCTATCTACCAGGAAATTTTAGAGCACTTCATGCTTCCTTCTGCTGACAAGCTTTATGGAGATGCTGATTTCATTTTCTAGCAGGACTTGGCACCTGCCCACACTGCCAAAAGTACCAAAAGCTGGTTCAATGACCATGGTATTACTGTGCTTGATTGGCTAGCAAACTCGCCTGACCTGAACCCCATAGAGAATCTATGAGGAATTGTCATGAGGAAGATGAGAGACACCAGACCCAACAATGCAGACGACCTGAAGGCCGCTATCAAAGCAACTTGGGCTTCCATTACACCTCAGCAGTGCCACAGGCTGATCGCCTCCTTGCCACGCCGCATTGATGCAGTAATTCATGCAAAAGGAGCCTCAACCAAGTATTGAGTGCATAGAAATGAACATACTTTTCAGAAGGCTGACATTTCTGTTTAAAATATCCTTTTTTATTGATCTTATGTAATATTCTAATTTTCTGAGACACTGAATTTGTGTTTTCATTAGCTGTAAGCCATAATCATCAAAATGACAAGAAATAAAGGCTTGAAATGTTTCACTATGTGTAATGAATCTATATAATATATAAGTTTCACTTTCTGACATGAGTGACAAAAAATATAGAACTTTTTCACGATATTCTAATTTTTTGAGCTGCACCTGTATATGACATGAAGCTTTGTTTTTTTTTTAAAATGAGGTGCTTCAAATACAAGCACCTTCAAATACAATAAAAATAACATGTGACATGGCTGCGCAATGACAGTTCTTACGACACTTCCACAGTACGGTTGGAAAATAGTATGGCGGATAGTCGCGTGCTAAACACTGCACATTAAACATCCCACTTCTGCCAGTGCGCTTTACACGGGACAGGACGCAGTAGATAAGGCTCTGATTCAGACACAGCCCCATTGTATTTCTCTGCTGGGGCCTGTTTCACAAAGCAGGATTACTGAGTTAGCTGGATAACTACACTGAGTAAAACCTGGAACAGCTTTTTTTTTACTTGTACTTGTTATGTTCTGAGTTCTGTCTGTTTTGTATTTTTATTTTCATTTTCATTCATGTATTTATTTTTCATATTATCATTGCATTCCCCTCTGTTCGTGGGTTGTCCGAGTCTGTCTGTCTTTGTTTCGTGTTCCCCGAGATTCCACTCCCTGTCTTTGTCACTGCACTATTCGGGTGATTTTGGTACATTCGGGTTTCCTCTGTATTTCGTATCTCGTTTTCTTCCTTCCGACTTAATTAATATTTATAGATTATACTAACATATTAATCGTTAGACTGTTAGACATCAGGAAGTCATGGCATGCAAAGGACATGCAACTGTTAGATTAGACTTACTAACCTACTAACAAACTAACATGTACATAATACTGAACAGCTAACTTACTAACATTAGGGATTTTGAATTTTCTACTAACATTACTAATTACTAATTTATCTTGAGTTTCTACCTGCAGCTGTCATTCTCCCTCGTTATCCTATCCCTGTATCTATCTGTGATTTCGCATTCTCTGCACATGTGTCCACTTCCCCGTTCCTCCCCTTCGAGCTGTGCACTTGTTACCTGTTAACTCCGGGTCTGTTGTCATAATTGTGTTTTTGTGAGATCCAGTCCGTGTTTTACATCTACCCTCGTTATTGGTCCTTGTTACCCTCATTGTTCTCACCTGTGAGCTATCTCCCCTCCCCGCCTCTGCACACCTTATTGCCATTATGGCTGTCTCCCTTTGTGTATTTAACCCAGTCATCCAATAAATTATTTGCAAGTTCCTCACCTTTGATAGCCACTGTGTTTTTTTTTTTTGCCGCTGTGTCTTCGATATTTTCTGAATATCTGGTTTTCCCCCGAGCTCTTCTGTTCTGAGTTTCTGTTCGTTTTTGTGTTTGTTTTTCTTGTCTGTTTTTGGTTTATTTTTCTGTTTCCTTGATTTCCTGGTTTTGACTTCTGCCTGTGTTCTCGCGACCCTGAGTTTGGACTTTGTTTTTGTATCTCTGCTGTGCCTTCCCGGTTCTGACCTGTTTTTTGACTACTCTTTGGACTTTTATTTATTTAAAAAAAAAAAAAAAAACTATTTTTTTTGTACTGTTGCCATCATTAAACTTTTTTTTTTGGTACTGGGTCCCTTTTTTCACCCGCCCTTACAGTACTAGTACATGTCCCAAATTTATGAGGGTTCCAGGTTTTACTCAGTGCAGTTATCCAGCTAACTCTGTAATCCTGCTTTGTGAAACAGGCTCCTGTTCTCAACCTCAAATAGATCTTCTGGTTAAAGGACAAATAAGATGCACATGGGAAACAATCACCCACATGTTGTTATTATTATAATAGTTTTCACATGGTGACACTTTCCAGCCATGTGAGGACATCAAGTGAGGATGTTCTAGCCTATTAGCCTGCATTTATTTGGAGGCATTAGGATGGTTGATGTGGAGGAGCGTGCCTGACAAGGCACATGGGTAAAACCTAGAAATACAATAATAATAATGATATAATTATGCTTTGGTGATTACGCCACAAAATTTCCTCTCACCTGGAAGGGTCTACTATTTTATAGAGAAATCCTGCTCGAGAAGCAGCACTTGGGACCCCTGTAGACATGAAGTAGAGTTCTCCTAAATTAAGGGGAAAAAAACATCAGGAACAAAATCCAACCACTTCACTGAAACAAAGAAAACCAAAGAAGTTAGTGGATGCCAATTGAATTACCATAATGATGTAAATTTTCTATAACCATTCTGTTAAACTGCCATGAAATGTCATAACTTGCCGTTTTCATGCATTTGACAGCAGCTTTATGAGCTTCTGACACTGGCTCACTCCAAACTGGGTCATGGCTGCACTGCCCATAGCTGCCTGTTTTTTCATATTCAACAGCAACATAACAAAGGGCAATGCACTGTCATCCCATAATTTAACTGGTGGTGGCTGCCAGGTGTGGATGTCTAGCATTATAAGCCAATTCATCTACACTGAAAAGGGCAATTCCACCACGGCTCTGCCCAGCAAGGCTGTGGAAAACCAGGAACTGTGCAACTTACTCAGTGCGCGGAAGGTGAAATTAAATACCTTGTAAACGTGCTGCTTTTTGCATTGAATTGAATGCCAATCCACTATTTTCTTTTTCTCTTGCGGGGGGGGGGCGTACTTATTGTGTCATCACGGGGACATAAGATGGCATACTCCGCCTAGCAACGATTACCTGCCTCGTCTTCAGCGAATGAGATGATGTACTTGTAGTAGCTGTTGATGAGCTTCGGGAAGCGACAGGTCTGCCCTGTCCCCATGCAGATCTCCTTGTACTGCCATTCCCCAGTGTCTGTATTCTCCCGGAGGGACATGAGGCGTCTACCACACAAAGGCATTTATTTTATTTATTATAATTTTTTCCTGGACTTGTTGGACCAATTCATTGTTTAGATTTAAACTACATAAAATGGGGATATGTGTAATGTGTAGTACTCTTACTTTCTGTCACCCAAGGAGTTCCCTAAACACCAGCTGTCGTCTAAATGGCCGACTATCAGACCTCTGTTTGGTCGTCTACTTTTAAATGGAGCAATCACAAAATTTCCCGATACTGAGGGTGGGTGAGTCTAGCTAGGCTATTGGCTGAACAACATGACACACATGTTGTTAATCTGTGCGATCCATTCAGGTGTTTTTTTTTTAAATGTAAAAATTATGTCAACAATTTGTCTCCCCACTGCCAATGCCCCTAGCTGGTTACTTTTCTCCCCTGGCTGGCTACTCAAAAATTTTGGGGAACCCCCTGTAGCATCACCAGTCTGATGATTTCTGTCTTTGTAAAACATTGCAATGTCAGTCCAACAATAACCCAGCTTGCTGCATGAACAATAACTAATTCACTTCAATGGTCCACAGTTTGAAAATCAATTGCAGAGAGGCTTAAATGTGGCGTCTGTCTGTGTGCGTGCGTGCGTGTGTGTGAGTGGGAGGGAATGTGGTATAACAGATAAGAACCTGGACCCAAAGATTCAGTCCACTAGGCTGCTGCTGCTACCCTTCAGTATTCGATTAAATTAAATTTCTTCAGGACAGATTGCATTCCATTATAAAAACTATATAATGGCATGCAATGGCACATTATATAAAATTATAATATGTAACGTGCAAGTTGGAAGTTACCCTGGAGATGGGAATATGCCAAGTAAATAAGTGATGATGATTTACTTTTTTAGTTGGACCAGTTAATTAGATTCAGTATAATTACCACTCCGCTGATGCGCTTAAGAGTTGTGGAATAATACCCAGAAGCACTTTTGATACTCCTACTCCTGACTGTTTTCCTTGCAGTTTTCTCTGTCAACAGCCTGAATGGGGTGGGAATTCTTTACAGGCCTACCCACTCATGAAGTCCCCAAAAATGTAGAGTCCATTGAGATTGGGCATCTCGCAGCCTCTGTAGATGTATCCTCCAGTCACCGATTTGCCCATTTTGTGGGGGTATGCATAGATGGGAAGGATGTCATCTGGGAAAACACAGAACTCAAGTCATTTGATAACGCTGTCCCCACTTCCTGTACAGGTGCATCAGATCCTTTCCTTCTTCACTTTAGCTGTGAGGGTCTGATAAACATGGCAGTCACTGAGGGATAAAGCAAGTCCAGACTTTGCCAGAGGCCCATAATGAACATCATGTTAACCTGCCATGAAGAATAGACATTGACAAGTGTTACATAACTGGAATTAAATTCTTGGCTTGTCATACCCAGTGGTCATGTTGGATTAAGCTGGATTTCCAAGATTAGATCCATTATGTGGCATTGGGTTTGTACAAACAAAAGTAGTATTTTCCCAAAGCACAAGCACAAGGAATATTATTATGAGTTATGACTGGTCTCGTGACAATTTAGATTGAAACATTCTCAAAGAGATTTCCACTTCTTGAATCACTCTAAGGTATGGTCGTGGTTCATAAATTACATTACATTATAGTCACTTTACAAACACTATTTAATGGAGTAACCAACAAAAGTAGATAACATCAGTCCTAGTCTAAATGATACCAGTTTGATATTACCAAGAAGGCACAAATGGCTTATTTATAATCATTGGACTTCATTCATGAAATGTTCAGAAATATGGGCCGGATTCAGAGATGACCAACTTAAGTCATGCGCTTAAGTGCCTCTCCTGCACGGATTTAACGCGGGATGAGATACGTCGTATTCTAACCTGTGCTTTCCTCAAAATGTGGGTGGCACAGGGCATGATATTTTAATTGCCTGTTTCTTGTACCTGCCCCCTGGGTTGCCAGCTTTCTACTAAAAAAATGTGTGTGGGGGGTATACGTTTTCAATGTGTCAGTGACATTGCCTTTAATAACCTACCTTTGTGCATCGTAGTTGCTCTTGCCTGATGGGGAAGGCAGTGAACGTATTAATCTGTCGCATTGATAAAATTATCATAGCTCGTATTGACTTGGATATACCCATCACACAATCAAAATAAATTATTGCTGGACAGTGGTTGCACGCAATATTATTCACTAAACAAATAAATCATTGGATTTACTGAAAAAAAAAGATTAAAAAAATATGAAAAATCTAATTTTTTTCTAACAACTTACCTAATAAAGTCATCTTGCCTATGGTGGTTGAACACTATAGCCTATATGCGACGTCTTCAACTTAATCATTTTGGAGAAGCTGTGCTAACACAAATCGCCTCTCTGTCAAAGCGAATATGATCCAGATACTGTCTATCAATTAATCCATCTAATATTGGTCTGGTATGATATACTAGACGGTCAATCGTAACCTACTTTTACATATTTTAATTTTTATGACAGCTCTTTGATAACTGTAAGTAGGCTAGGCAAAGGGAAATAAGTGTTACATCCGCCGTTTCCCTCTAGTCCACCTTTGTTACATTTCCTTTGTGCTCCCATTCCTTGTGTTTCGTGTCATGTTTTTCGGTTTACCATGTATGTCTGACATACTGTGTTTTCATTGCAGGCTGGGCGTGGTTCCCCGTCAGTTCCGTTTCTACTTTTGATTTGCCCCAGCCTATCGTTTCTCCAGCTCACTCACATTCCGCACTCCTTTTAGTTAATCACTTAGTTCCCTCACCTGTTTTTTGCACTTCTTAGTTTCTGCTCACACGTCCCTCTTTGCCAGATCATTTTCTCTGTTCCATTTGAGATAACCCCAGGCTTTCTCCTTGTTTGATCCTGCTTGTTATTATTAACCTGTTTGTTTGTTTTTTTATTCAGCCCGTCCAGCCTGTTCCGTGCCTGCCCTAGCCAGTCCTGCCCAGTCGCCAGCCCCGTTTATTTCGCCCAGCCCCGATTCCAGCCTTCTCTTGCTTTTGCCTATATATATATTTAATATATATAGCATTTACATTTTTATCAATTTAGAGAAATAGCGCTAGGAACATTCATTGCATTATGGGTCTAATTAAACAGGTCCATAGTCTATAATTGATTAATAGGCGTAATCTATGATCTACTAATCTAATGTTTTCTTTTTACAATCGTAATTATTCATTGTAATTTAGTTTGCATTGTACATTTCAAAGGCTACATTGATTCAACAGAGTTGAGCTTAACAGAAAATAAAAATGAATTAATATTCTATTTGACATTCGGAAGCTACATTTAGTGGGATTTTGAATTTACGAATGCGGTACACGTGGTCCTGAGCAGGTGTAAAGTTTCTTTGTACGTACAAAGAAATCTCAGTTACGAAAACTTTGATAACTGCTAATGCTAATACATTAAAATACAAAAATTTGTTCTGCTCACGTTTCAGGAATAAGGCCAAATAAGTGTAAAGTTAACTGAACAAACCAACCATTAGTATTGTAAACAAAAAATGAATACCACTATATAGCTAACCAATCTTTGGCCAGCTATAGCTATAAGATTATCCCAAATGAGACCCAAAAAGTGGATAGCTAAAGAGGGTTATGGGAGCCAGTCTGTGGTGAAAGGGTTTCTGTAGTAATGACCAGAATGGAAGTTCTTTCCACCACCAGAAGAGACAGGTGACATGACCTGGAAGTCCAGGCATGTAAGGGGGGAGATTCCAGATGCCCAGAAGTAACACTTCACTGTGCACCAGTGAGAAAACTTTAGCGGTCTGACTGGTGTTTAGGTTCTGTTGATCTTTTGAAGGTATAACGGAACACTCCCTTTCATGTACCAAGGATTTGAATTTGATGTGAGCCGATATAGCCAGTGGAGGGAGAAGAGATGGGTCACATGAGGCAGCTGACCCTGAGGAGTTTGTACATCAAATAAGCAGCATCATTCGTAGTACAGTTTGTAATGATCAGGTTAGTGGTTTGAGTCCACTGGTAAAATGCTACTGAATTTCCAAATTTATGAAATACCACCTTTTGTAAGTCACTACCAAAAAGAGTCAGCAGATGCCTATATTTCCAAAAGATGTTAACATTACATACACTCTTACCAAGAGAGGAGTTTTTACACAGCTGTTTGTCGTAGCAGGAGAAGCCTTCCTTCGCTCTCCAACCATAGTTTCCACCTTTGACTATGAGGTCGACCTCCTCAAACTTGTTCTGCCCCACGTCTCCACAGAACAAGCGGCTACGCCCCTGCCCAGAGACGGGGTCACCCCGGTCAGTGGAGCAGCGCCACATGTTCCGTACCCCGTAGGCATAAATCTCAGGCCGGGATCCCTTCTCCCTCAGGAAGGGGTTGTCGGAGGGGACACCATAGGGGGCGCCATCATCGTTGTTGTCCACGTCAACACGAAGCACTTTACCCAGTAGCGTGGACCTACACACAGGGGTCAGAGGGCAAGTACACAACCATTTTACATTTGTATTTCAGGATTTAACTTATCCAGAGCAACAAGTGTGAATGCAAAGGTTCAGGCAATGAGCAGAGCTAGTGCCAAGTCAACTAATGTCGCAACCGATGGTAGTAGTCAGTATGTAAACTTACAACGTAACATTAAGGGCCATTGTAAGTGCATAGGGAGCTTGAGGATCGAGTGTTTTGAAGATATGGTATTACATGCAGTTAGGCAAGAAGGTTAACCCCTTCGCGCAGATCCCCTAGTGGTTATAGCGTCGGCATCATGAGACTGCTCAGCTCAGACATTAATTGATCCTGCAGTCAAACAATGAGTGGAAACAACAAACTCCATGGTTTAGCTTTATTAGTACACTATTTCTGACAACTCTGCTGAAATATAAGTGCTACTATTATCACATAGCTTGTCCATTTAGCAAGCAACCCCCAGCCAGTCTCACCTGCAACAATATCAACCCATGCGTGACACAGTGGACAATAGAGTCTGTCTGTCAGTTCATAAACATATTTTGTTCACCACCAAAATGTATATTTCATCATAGCATCAAGATAAAGCCAACAATAGCCCAAACATATCCCAAAACAGCCATGAAAAGCCCTGCTCACACAATAGCAAAATAGACAAGTGAAATTATTGTGTAATTGTACCACGTCATTCTATCAATATCTACTAAGTATGAAAACAATCCTACCATTGGTTTTACGCAAAGAGGTGTCCCTTTCCCGACTCAGTGGTCATTTATTGTCTTGGACAATCCGTTTGAGAAATATACTCCCACTTTATACCGCAATTACACTATGTGAAACGTCCACACGCATTCCAGTTTATTTTGGTTTGATTGATAACTCTTTTATCCAATAGAGGACATAACCTTTGCAACGGTATTTGCAATGTCTTATTGGATGCTTTGAACAATAAATTACAGCTGGGCATAACAGCATTTTTAGTTTTATTAGTTTGGTTTTACGCATCCAACTACAGAAAGCACAAGAATGTACATTCATTCGCTGAGGCATAATTGTTTACCTGCTATTTACGCAAGATTTTACTAATTTGGCCAACTCGTCATCATGGCTAGAGAAAATACTCACCTTGCTTACATGGAATTTGGGTGTGGGTCAGAAGAATATTGATTCTATCGGAGAATATGCCTACGAACATGAGGGAGATTTTCCTCTTAAGATCACATTCTCTTGAGATGGTAAGATGAAAAAACACAGAGCCAAGTAACATTAAATAATTTAGGAAAGATTGGGTAGCATTGCTTTAGAATAGAGCTAGCTTAATTAGTGTGACCTATGACAGGCAATATTGATTGTAGTAAATTAGCCGCATATAAATACTTTTAAAGGCAGGCCTAGTTTTTGCCAGTTGAAATGAATTACTTAGACAGTGCTTTGTAGGCTATGCATAACTATGAGTAACTTGGCCTTTTTTTTTTGTTGATATAATTTATTTTTGTAGGGTGTTTGCAAACTGATAATGGATATTAAATTGACATTGAGAGAGAGAGAGACATGCATAGGCTACAGAATACATGCAGATACACAAGAAAGACATAGGCGTGGATAACTACAAATAAACATAGCCCCCCCCCACCCACCCATTTTAGGGGACCAAAAGTAATTGGACAACTTAACAAAAACTTAAATAAAGCCATCATATTTAATCTATCCAAATGGCTAAATTGTGCATTGCTCTAAATCATAAATAATGATATATTTAACTACAAATCAACTGTTTTGGATCATAAAACTCACTTTTGCATAATTTGCAAGTGGGAATTACTATATTTTCATCAGTATAGTGGGATAGATATTAATGGGTCCAATCCCCTATCCAAATGCATAAAATGTATAAAATATTTTTTGTCCATTATAAAGCATATACATTTGCCCCTTCTGGTGTTTAATATGACAACATTGATATCACACACCTAAATATGTAGCCTAATCATTCACTCTCTTACCTCAGTAACATTATTTTTAGTAACTGTATTGCTGTATTCTACAGTATGTATTATTTTGCTTCATGCCCTGGAAAAACCCAGATTTCTCTGTAGAAGAGAATAATGACATTTTACATTCATCTAGCACATCCAGCGAGACCAACCGCATATTAGAAGTAGTACTACTTACATATCGGGAAGGGAATACTCCCATCGGGGAATGAATTTTCTGTAGAGCTTGCGTAATACTAACTTGTTCAAACAAAAACTGCTGTTATGCTGGGCTGTAATTAATTGTTCAAAGCATCCATTAAGACATTGCAAACACCGTTGCTAAGGGCATAAGGGTATAATGTCTGATAATGGATAAAAGAATCGTCAATGAAAGAATGAAGAATGAACTGGAATGCATTAGACAGGTTTGCAGAGCGTGGGGGTTTTCACGCATGGATGTTCCAGGTAGTGTAATAGCTTTATAAAGTGCTGTGTATTTCTCAAACGATCACTGAATTTTGAAAGGGACATCTCTATGTGTAAAACCAATGGTAGGATTGGATATTTATTTCATATCTAGTAGCAGATATTGAAAGTAGAATGACATGGTATAATTACACAAGCAATTCACACGAGTGAGCAGGGCTTTCCACTGCTTTTTTGGCATATGATCGGGCTATTGTTGGGTTTATCTTGTTGCTATGACAGAATAGGATTTTATGGTGATAAGAAAATATATTGATGATTTCACACATAGACGCTATTGTCCACTGTGTCACGCATGGGTAGGTATAGATCAGTGGCGGCTGGTGGGTTTGTAAACGGGAGCACAGAAGTACCCAAAAGAGGGGGGGGCAGGGGGCATGGTCCCCTGGAGAAAAGTTTTCCAAAAATCACCCCTAAATGTTGATAAAAATGACACTTGTTCATCTTGGTGATGTCTTAGATGGAAAAAAACTATTAAAGATATAGTTAATTGTAATTAAAATCAAACAAAATTGAACTCTTAAGCAATCACTCTGCTGTCAGAAATACAGTAGATATGGAAGGATCACTTTAAGAGTTGTTTCTCCTGACAGATTTTCCTATTGAACTCTATGGAAAAATAAGTCAGGAGAAGAAACCCTTCAAGTTATCCATCCATATCTACTGTATTTCTGGCAGCAGAGTGATGGTTAAAGGCTTGTTTGATACATCAGACCCTTGATGACTTAGAGCCACTTAGCCAATCATGTGTTCTATACTGTTCCAGTGTAATTTACAGCTAAATCTTGTCTCACCCCCCAATTCTCATAGAGATCCATTCAAATGCAGAGCTGTTATAGTATCGCTTGTAAGAGTACCAGAAAATAAGATATCAAGAGCCTTTTGATGTTGCTGGGTCACAGACATCATAAAGTCATGGCATGCAAAGGATATGCAACCAAATATAAAAATATGGCTTTTCTACCAAGTATTAAATACATTTAATTTAGCGTGTTCAATACTTTTTTCCTGTGTCATTTCACTTTATTGCACATAACATTTTTAAAGAATTGGAACGTTACAATTTCTTTAGCTGTGTAGTTTTATTGAGTTAATACCAATGTCTGGTCAAAATCTCATGTGAATAGCTACATTGGAAATATGTTTGATAATAAAATTGTTGACGTGTCCAATACTTATTTCCCCCATTGTATACAGCTTGGAGCTGTAGAGGAAAAAAAGAAACACAAAAAATCTCTGTATAGGGTTCATACACATTTTGACCAATGGATTTCCATGACTTTTCCATGACTTCCACTGGACGAAAAGACTTGTTTCCATCCAGTATATCTCCGTACACATGTACGAAAACGCACAATATTCGAAGATTTCTGTCCACGTGCGAGGACATCCACACGCCCGTTGTTTCTCCGAAAACGCACTTTTGTGGCCGGACATTTACGGATACTGTGCACGCCTCGGAAATGTCAACACACGTCCGTATATTATCGCAAATGACTGCACACTCACCGGGAATCTCCGTACACCTTTATGCGTAGTGGTCCACATGTCCGAAAATGTCTGTTTATCTCGCCCTACATGTCCGAAAATGTCAGTTTATTTCGCCCCACATGTCCGAATATGTCAGTTTATCTCGCCCCACATTACCGTGAAATGCTCGTAAAACTCTGTGGAACATGGCCTTCACTGACACCCCTGCTCCCCATTCCACCACCACCTCCTTCACTCAGACCCACCACCAGAAAATGTACTGAAAATGCAATGAAAATAGAAATCTTTTAATGTTAATCGACTAAAAAGACAATACAAAATATAAAATTACCAACAAAAATTGACAGCCAATTAACAATTAACATCAAAGCAAGAGACATCCTCCTAAACCAACTGTAGGTTGTGAATATGCTTTATATCAATTTAAACATGCATAATTAACTAGATTAAGCTGTACATAATGCTTAACCGGATGTCTACAGCTTGTTATGTTGGAAAAGATGATTTTGGATGATTTATCCTCCTTCCTCAACACAGTGGTCCAGGCCTCAAGGAGCTAAGGAAATATAAAAGTTATGGTTACACAAAATGGTCACCCAAAATGGCATTTCACTTTTTTAAGACTTAAGTTCTATAGTTTCCTTCCCAAGGACGTTTCTTCAGGAACAAAGTAGAATCACATTCTGTTTGCCCAGTAATCTGAACGAACCAAATCTTGTGCCAGTCTATTTAAGCCTCATCCTAATTTCCCATTCTTCTCCATAAACCTGGAAAATGTACTCCAGCACATATGTAAACTCCATCAACAAGGAACTTTATAAAAATGTATTTGTCCCCAAGCGCTTGTCTAAACGCATTTAGATAAAGTTTGCTTCTATTAAGATAAATATTTTGAAATACAAAAAGATGAATAGATATAAATGAAATGCCTGCTTGCAGTGTATTCTTATGCCTTGCTACCGGATTAGCCCCGCCATTTCCACCGATTACATAATGGCTGGCTGGCTGAACTACACATTAAGTATAATTACGTAGAAAACAGTTAGTATAGTAACAGTATAGATAATTGGAAATAAAAAATGTAATATTTTAACTTAGGCAAGTGTTTGGGGGAAATACATATTATAAAGTTCCACATAGATGGGGTTTATATATGTGCTAAATGTACGTTTCCCAGGTTGTTTCGTGAAATGGAGGTGAATTGGTGCCTTGGGAGCACAAGGAAAACAGAAAATGATTATACCATGAAATGTTCTTTCCCATAATTTATAATTGTGCAAAGCACAACCTCACTGATAGCTTTAGTATTGACAAATTTACCTCTCAGTTGCAGCTACTCAGTGAGTTTAAATGCATTCCAAATGGGCAAGTAGACCCTGATAAATCTCCTTTTCAAAAAAATTGGAGATAATCTATTGCTTTTTAAAATTCTGAAATAACCACTAAACCAACTGACATTGTTAGGTATACTTTTTAGAGTTAAAAATATCCATATGAAATCCAGATTTCAACATTACCTTGGACAATCAAGCCAGGGGTACAGTAGCATCACTGTCCTCTGAACATCAGCAGCTGTGGCAGACGGCTGTAAAATAAGACCTAACTGTAACATCTACTGTAGTAGCGCAGATTAAACATGGTGCATGAGACAGTCCATTACCCCCACTGAAATCAACGTTTATATTAACGTTACCTCCATAGATGCTGATTCGACACACCAGGACTGCAGGAAAAATTGCGAGGGAAACCTGTCCTGGGGTCTGAAAGAGGAATGCATGAGGGGCGAAACGCACATAATTAAACTGTTCCGAAAATATATCTGACGGTCAAATATTTTGCAGTTACCTGACTTAAATGGATATTTTCCATTTTTTATAACATAAGTTTTGTGGAACCTAACTTACCCCGTTGTACTTGCACATACTAGCGACAACAGCTGTCCCCGGCCTGCTGACCGTTACTACTGCATCGCCGTTTTTCCCCGTTGTCAGGTTCACTCACATTCATTTTCTGGACCTCGCCTAAATTAAGAGTTTTAAAGCTAGATAAAGCTAGCTTTAAAAGTTTTAAAGCCATGGCCTCTCCGGGGAACCATCACCTTATCGTGGTGGAGAGGTTTGTGTGTTCCTATGAACCTGGGAGCTGTGTTGTCTGGAGCCTTGTGCTCCTGGTAGGGACTCCCATGGCAAATTGGTCTCAGGTGAGGGGCCAGACTAAGAATGGTTCCCCCCATGGAAGTACAAGGCAGAAGTGGGGTGACCCTGCCCGGAGGAAGCCCGGGGCCCCCGTCTGGAGCCAGGCCCAGAGGGAGGGCCCGTCAGCGAGCGCCTGGTGGCTGGGTTTGCCACGGAGCCCGGCCGGGCACAGCCCGAAAGAGCTACGTGGACAACACTTCTCCATACCGCGGACCCACCATCTACGGGAAGAACCGCTGGGGTCGGGTGCGCTGCCAGACAGGTGGCAGTGAAAGTAGAGGGTCTCGACGGACCAGACCCGGGCGGCAGAGGCTGGCTTTGGGGACGTGGAATGTCACCTCTCTGGGGGGGAAGGAGCCGGAACTTGTGCGGGAGGTGGAGCGCTACCGGTTAGATCTGGTGGGGCTTACCTCTACGCACAGCCTCGGCTCTGGAACCTTACTCCTCGATAGGGGTTGGACTCTATTCTTTTCCGGAGTTGCTCAGGGTGTGAGGCGCCAGGCGGGTGTGGGGATACTCACAAGCCCCCGGCTGAGTGCTGCTACGTTGGAGTTCACCCCGGTGGATAAGAGGGTCGCCTCCCTGCGACTAAGGGTGGCGGGGGGAAAACTCTGACTGTTGTCTGTGCATATGCACCGAACAGCAGTTCGGAGTATTCGGCCTTCTTGGAAACCCTGAATGGAGTCCTGCATGGGGCTCCTGTAGGGCACTCCGTAGTCCTGCTGGGGGACTTCAACGCACACGTGGGTAACGATGGGGATACTTGGAGGGGCGTGATTGGGAGGAACGGTCTCCCTGATCTAAACCTGAGCGGTGGTTTGTTATTGGACTTCTGTGCTAGTCATGGATTAACCATAACAAACACCATGTTCATGCATAAGGATGCCCATAAGTGTACATGGTACCAGAGCACCCTAGGCCGAAGGTCGATGATCGATTTTGTTATCGTATCATCTGATCTGAGGCCACATGTATTGGACACTCGGGTGAAGAGAGGGGCGGAGCTGTCAACTGATCACCATCTGGTGGTGAGTTGGGTCGGCTGGCCAGGGAAGCCTCTGGACAGACCTGGCAAGCCCAAACGGGTAGTGCGGGTAAACTGAGAACGTCTGGAGGAGACCCTTGTTCGGGAAACCTTCAACTCTCACCTCCGGCAGAGCTTTTCTGGCATCCCTGTGGAGGTTGGGGGCATTGAACCAGAGTGGTCAATGTTCAAAGCCTCCATTGCTGAAGCTGCGGCGGGGAGCTGCGGTCTAAAGGTCTTAGGTGCCTCAAGGGGCGGTAACCCTCGAACATCCTGGTGGACACCGGTGGTCAGGGAAGCCGTCCGACTGAAGAAGGAGGCCTTCCGGGATGTGTTATCCCGGGGGACTCCGGAGGCAGTTGCAAGGTACCGACGGGCCCGGAGGACGGCAGCCTCAGCCGTGACAGAGGCAAAGCAGCGGGTGTGGGAGGAGTTCGGAGAAGCCATGGAGAAGGACTTTAAGTCGGCACCAAAGCGCTTCTGGAGAACCGTCCGGCACCTCAGGAGGGGAAAGCGGGGAACCATCCAAGCTGTGTACAGTAAGGATGGGACACTGCTGACCTCAACTGAGGAGGTAATCGGGCGGTGGAAGGAGCACTTTGGGGAACTCCTGAACCCGACTAACCCACCCTCTATGGTAGAGGCAGAGCTGGAGGATGATGGGGGATCAACATCAATTTCCCTGGAGGAAGTCACTGATGTAGTTAAACATCTCCGCAGTGGCAAAGCTCCGGGGATTGATGAGATCCGCCCAGAAATGCTGAAGGCTTTGGGTGTTGAGGGGCTGTCATGGATGACACGTCTGCTTAACATTGCGTGGAAGTCGGGGACAGTGCCAAAGGAGTGGCAGACTGGGGTGGTGGTTCCCCTGTTCAAAAAGGGGGACCAGAGGGTGTGTGCCAACTACAGAGGCATCACATTACTCAGCCTCCCTGGGAAAGTTTACTCCAAGGTGCTGGAAAGGAGGGTCCGGCCGATAGTCGAACTTCAGATTGAAGAGGAACAATGCGGATTCCGTCCTGGTCGTGGAACAATGGACCAGCTTTTTACTCTTGCAAGGACCCTGGAGGGGGCCTGGGAGTATGCCTATCCAGTCTACATGTGTTTTGTGGATTTGGAGAAGGCTTATGACCGGGTTCCCCGGGATCTATTGTGGGAGGTGCTGCGGGAGTATGGGGTGAGGGGGTCACTTCTCAGGGCCATCCAATCTCTGTACTCCCAAAGCGAGAGCTGTGTCCGGGTTCTCGGCAGTAAGTCGGACTCGTTCCCAGTGGGGGTTGGCCTCCGCCAGGGCTGCGCCATGTCACCTATCCTGTTTGTGATATTCATGGACAGGATCTCGAGGCGTAGTCATGGAGGGGAGGGGTTGCAGTTCGGTGGGCTAAGGATTGCATCGCTGCTCTTTGCAGATGATGTGGTCCTGATGGCATCATCGAGCTGTGACCTTCAGCACTCACTGGATCGGTTCGCAGCCGAGTGTGAAGCGGCAGGGATGAGGGTCAGCACCTCTAAATCTGAGGCCATGGTTCTCAGCAGGAAACCGATGGATTGCCTTCTCCGAGTAGGGAATGAGTCCTTACCCCAAGTGAAGGAGTTCAAGTATCTCGGGGTCTTGTTCGCGAGTGAGGGGACAATGGAGCGTGAGATGGGCCGGAGAATCGGAGCAGCGGGAGCGGTATTGCGCTCGCTTTACCGCACCGTTGTGACGAAAAGAGAGCTGAGCCAGAAGGCAAAGCTCTCGATCTACCGGTCAATCTTCGTTCCTACTCTCACCTATGGTCATGAAGGGTGGGTCATGACCGAAAGAACGAGATCGCGGATACAAGCGGCCGAAATGGGTTTCCTCAGGAGGGTGGCTGGCATCTCCCTTAGGGATAAGGTGAGAAGCTCAGTCATCCGTGAGGGACTCGGGGTCGAGCCGCTGCTCCTTTGCATAGAAAGGAGCCAGTTGAGGTGGTTCGGGCATCTTGTAAGGATGCCACCTGGTCGCCTCCCTAGGGAGGTGTTCCAGGCACGTCCTGCTGGGAGGAGACCACGGGGTAGACCGAGGACTAGTTGGAGGGATTATATCTCCACGCTAGCCTGGGAACGCCTTGGGATCCCCCAGTCAGAGTTGGTTAATGTGGCCAGGGAAAGGGAAGTTTGGGGCCCCCTGCTGGAACTGCTACCTCCGCGACCCGATTTCGGATAAGCGGGCGAAGATGGATGGATGGATGGAAGCTAGAAAAAAAAATATCATAGTCATAATGGGGAAGTCGGTGTTAGGTAACATTATTGTATGCTGAATTACTTTAATACTTACCGTCCATATCTGGCCGTAACGTTAGCGCCAAAAAAAAGTGGTTGGGTGATGCAATGATTGAACTCCCACGCGTTTCCATATCCCACAATGCCGCGCAGTCCGGCAGACACCAGAAGAACGGGAATATCCGGACCCGAAAATTGCCAGATACCAATGATTGAAATATCCGGTACCAGAAATTCCTGAGTAGCTGAAATGAGCGAGAGTGTGCAGGGATGTCCGGCTGCTGGCACACTTGAAATAGAACATGTCCAGTTACCTCCGTATATTCAAAATTTCACGGAAATATTCAGAATTAGATTTTTCCCGGAAATTGCTATTTTCGTCCAGTGTTCTCAATTACTTTAAAGCACACTACAATTTTTAAGAGCTTAATCATTCTCTCATACTAAACACAAAGGGAATGGATTGATTGAACGCGGCGGTCTCTTGCTGAGGATAGGTGAGTGTTAACTTACACAGTGAAACAGACTAAAACCCCTGGTATGTTGTAGCGACGTATCCCTTTCGAGATACTGTTGAGCGCATACCCGGAAGTATGCAAAACTGAACTTGAATGTTTCGAGTACAAGTATTTGCATGTACTGTATACAGTGTACCTGACATTGTGGTTTGCGTCGAGACATTAATTAATATGTAACCATTAATATGTAATTAATATGTAATCAGCAACATTAGATTAAAACACAAAGATCCGTTTCCGGGGCACGTAGAAGAGGAAGTTGTAGTGGAGGAAAGGAGTGCATTTTTTTAGTATTGGGACACACACATAGTGTACTTTCAGCTGAGGAAACTTTATTCAGACGTTCTAATTGGATTAGATGCGATTATCCAATGGGGATAATTATTCTATGAGAACATGCTTTTTGATGACGAATTCTGCAGGAAAAAGAAGTAGAAGAAGAAAAAATGTGAAAATAACCCAAGTTTTGGGCTTTATTTTGTGGATGTGTGGCGCTGTACCTGAATTCTGTGTTGATACATGAGGTCAGAACGTACAGAAGTGAATGTTTTTAAGGGCTGAGAGGCTGTGGTCATTGTGGTTATTTCTTGTAGAAAACCCTGAAATGTGGCACTTTGGGCATACAAAATACTAATTCTAATTTACTGTGTGGTAATATATGCTTGATGAATGTAAAATTTACCTTGAAGTGTTTATGAATGGCAACATTTTAGAAAGAAAATACTGAGTACAGAAAAAAGTGGTGTTTTGTTGAGGTAGAAGAGTGAATGATTTGGCTACACATTTAGGTGGGTGTACCAACTTAAGCCATCATAAGGGGCAAATGTATATGCTTTATAATGGACAAGAAATATTTTATTAATTTTATGACAGGTTATGGATAGGTATTTGGACCCATAGATATCTATCCCCCTATAGAGATTCAAAGTTAGTAATTCCCACTTGAATATGATGCACCTGAATAAGTTTTAAAGTTGCTTTGCAGTTAAATATATTATTTTATGATTTGCAGTGCACAATTTAGCCATTTTGGATAGATTTGGAGACGCTAAGGGTTTGGATGAGATGGGTGAGAATAATATTGGAATATGCATGAGACATGACATACTCTCCTGTAATGGTTCTACAGATTAAATGCAACAATTGAAGGTATGCTAAATCTGTACTTGTTCTTTCACAAACACTTTTGGCTCACCCACATGATTATAAAACAAAGTCTGAATTATTAGAAAAAAAGGAAGAGAGTCTGTACATAGTTAGACGTGATATGTCCGTCCATTCTGCGGCTTCACAAAGTCAAATTTACGTGACGTGACCAGTCACTGTCGATGTTGTTCTACTGGCTGTTACAAGCGGACCTCCTGATTGGTGGCACTCCCGTCTGTATTTTACAAGTAAGGTAAGATCACAACTATACTATCTTTTTTTATAATGGAAGGCTTTTTGGCATAAATTGGCATAAAACGGCACTCTCTTGCCCAGTTTTCCCAGCATGAACAATGCAGCTTAAATGCAAAGCTCTCTTTCCCACCACCTCCCTGTGCTGCATCTCCAGGTCACCATGCAGCTGCTGTTTCATACCATGCCATTGGGGGTGATTAGAACAAAGCTGCGCAGTGTCCAGGTGACCAGCACTCCCTCTCTCTCTCTCACACACATGCCAGCGCCGGGGGTAGCAGTGCCCCGTGTCAATATTAGTCTTGGCACTGTCCCAAGCCCTCGTCTCCAAGTCTCTGCTATCGGAGCGAAATTTTCCTTGGAGTGCTTGTAGAAATTAGCCATCACACATCACAAATCAGCCCACTTCTTCTCCTGGGAATAGCTGAGAGAGACATTTAAGGCCTGTGCACTATGAGCACCTGCTTTTACAATTCAGAAAAAAGCTATTTTACCAGTGAATTCACTTGTATTTAGTCGTATTCAACTGAGCTCCATTTCCACATTTGCAACATTAACCCCTTCGCACAGAGGCTTAATTTTACCAGTTTTTGTCCGTTTTGTACCGTTCTATTTAAAGCTTTATAACTCCAGATGTTAATGTAACACCAATAATGCCTGAAATTAAAGAAGACCCTCGTACCATTTATTATCATGCCTTAAATGTAATTATTTAATTTATTTTAATTAACTCATGTGTAAATTATGGGCAGTGAATACACAGCCCCTGGTGAAAAACGTTCCACCACTCTAATCTACAGTGAGCACCTGAGAGCCAAATATGTGAATAAAGTTAAACTTAACATTTTCTGGTTTGCAAACCTCCTGTCTGCCTGCATGTGTACAAAAAGGTGATATGACTGCTCAAATTCTATGAGGAAATTTGAAACTATGTACCTTTGAATAAATGTTCATCACAGTAATTCAGGAAATAATAAAACATTTTCAACAGTTAAACTGTTTTGACTTTGTGGAAATATATTTGCATCTATATCATTAGATAATTTACAACTTTTGTGAAAGATTAGGGGAATGGTTAAAGGGTCCAAAAACCTACCCAAACCTTTCCAAACCCATAGAAACATATGCAAAGTATCCAAAGCTATTCAAAATATGAACACTTTGGATGGATAACTTGAAGGGTTTCTTCTCCTGACTTATTTTTCCATAGAGTTCAATAGGAAAATTTGTCAGGAGAAACAACCCTTATAGTGATCCATCCATATCGACTGCATATCTGGCAGCAAAGTGATGCTTTGAAGCTCGTTTGATACCTCAAACCCTTGATGACTTACAGCCATTTGACCAACTATGTATTCCATACTGTTCCAGCATAATTTATAGCTAAATCTAGTCCCACCCCCCAATCCCCATAGAAATCTATTGAAATGCAGAGGTTATAGTATTGCTTGTAGGAGTACCAGAAAATAAGATATCAATAATTAATTTTTACTAGTTAATCACAAATAATATTACGAACTACAAGGCTGTGGTTCTTAAAAGTCTTTTGATATTGTTGGGTCACAGACATCAGGAAGTCATGGTATGCAAAGGATATGCGACCAAATATAAAAACATATTACTTTATTCTACATTGGCTGCAGTTAAGTGTAAGGGGGCCATTACTTTTTCACACAACGGAAATGGGTGTTGGGATTTTTTTCCACGGCACTGTAACACAACAAGCACTGAAAAGTTTTTTGTCACTTTGCCACTTGGTCACGTCAATTTTGTCACAAAACTTCTGCATTTTTGTCACAAATGTTCTGCATTTTTTGAGATTTCTCCCATGTTAAAACTTACACTGTACACCACATATGTGACTGATGTTGGCAAAACGGTCCACAAGTAGCACAGGGTATTTTTTCTGTTTTTAATAGTTTTCAAATGGTGTCTCATACAGTGCAATATGCAAATATTTGAATGTTGCTTTTTTGATATGCTTCTTTGTTTTTTTCCATATAACAAAAGTTAAAGCATTTTAGAAGTCACATAATATAATATAGAACATATTTAAGATATCTAAATACCTATAATAAGTAACACAAATATGCTTGTTAAAATCATGTTTGCTGGGGGCGGGCTTCAAGTTTGAGGGTGCAGACTATCAGCTGTCCACCTTCCTAGTTTAAATTGGCACTGAGTTTGGGTTTGCCGTGCCCATAAATAAATTAACATGGCCTCTGTTTACTTACTATCAAAATGAAAGTAACCGCAACTTGCAACTTTAACTGCAAAAGCCAACAGAGACAAAAGAAGAATTCACAGCACCAGGACTCTTGTAGTCAAAAACTGTCTCCAGAATGAATCTATAAAACGAGAATGAACACGGCATCATTATCGACAGACAAGAGACATGCTTATTTTGGGAACATTCTGAAATGACTCAACCAGCAAACGCAAGCATCAGAGAACTTAGCCTACACGATTCATAGTACTCTCGTTTGTCATGAAGCCTTCTGTAGCTACTCAGGTAAGTTTGAGTTTTTATCTATCTTTCTGTTCTATCGATATTTATATTAGCCGATCTATCGATGTCTGTTAGTCGACGGCTGTGTCAGAATCAGAGCTATATCTAACGTTACTGCGTCCTGTGTAATGCGTAAATTGCTGCTTAACGTTAGGCTACTGCATAGGTCGTTTAGTGACATAGAAATGTGAAAAATATCCTCAATACTGTTATCAGCGAAAAAACCTGGAAATAAGTAGGCCAATATAATCTGGGGATTTAAAGTACACTACATTTACAGAACATTTCGCCTACTTAACAACTTTCTCATCCGGTGTACTCAGCTACGTTAGTATACTCAATAGAATAGAAGGCCGTTGATTCAAACACAGCATTTATTTAACACAAACACAGACTTTTCTGGCTAAGCTAACAGCCAATCCCGTGACCAAACAAAGTATAAGCATTTTGTTGTGATAGTCCTATCTACCAGTTTTTGTTTAACTAGCAGCATGTCCAAACAACCTATAATTCGTGAGCAAGTTTGTCATAATATTCCTATCTATCTATGCATCTTTGTTTAAAACAAACCAAGCCTTTATTTGCTATCTAGCTAGCCCCATGTCTATCGGTATGGCCACAGAACATTATGATGCAGATTACAGAAGCAACATAATTTCAGCTGCTGCACAATGCTAATGTATGGCCCCTCACAGATGGTCTTCCTGTGCAAGCCCCACCCGGACTGGACTAAGCTAGGCAGAAATATATTTTTGAAAAGATCAGAGAATTCTTCTCTGATGAGGCACAACACATCACATGCCCCACACCAAAGTACACAACAGCTCAGAACAGTTCTACGTTTGTAGATTAAATTTGAACTGTAGCTCCCCAGCTGCATTGGACATTGTAGAGCTGAACATTGAACACCGCGCTATTGCACACCTGACCAGACCAGGACCCTGCAATTGCACACTATTGCACTGTTGCACACCTGACTTTGGACTTTGAATACACCATTATAGTTTATTTGAAGGTTTTTAATTTAATGTTGTCATTTGCATTATCCTTGAATTTGTCATTATCTACCAAATGGTTAGTTTTTATGTCGGGGTCAATATATACAGTATTACAAGTTTCCATCAACCTCTATTCCATTGCTGATATTTTGAAGTGAATTGTATCTGTCTCGCATTGCTGGCAAGCTTATCTGTTCCGCTCATGTGCATCGCACTGTGGCGTCATCACGCTCAGCGTTCCTCCAACCTGCCTCTGTGTGCAGTAAAATACGAGAGCAGGTGCGTTTCTTTCCACTGCCGGTGAAACGTTGTTTTAAAATATATTTCATGTAAAATACGGATTTATACACTCCATTTTGTACACGTATGTAATTGTGTGACTGTGACTGTTCAAAAAATAAGATAAATGAATGTACACAAGTTAAGTTAAAACTTAGTTAGTTTTAGCTCTGTGATGGGTGTGCTAGTTAGCTGCTTGTCTCGTAGCTGGCTGGCTAGTCAGTGTTCGCCATGTTGATCACGTTAGCTATGTGATAGATATTTCTGTTGTAGTGTGTGGCCGTGACCATCATTGTCAGCCTGTACTTCATACACCTTTTTTAAAATATCTTTCACAACAGGTATGATTTATTTTGGTACTAATATATGTATTTCTCATCATATCAAATTTTAGTAATTAAGAAAATGTATTGAAACAGTACTATCTATTTTTATATTATTCTACTGTAATTAAGAAAATGAATCAAGATTGCAATATTGTAATTGTTTTATTTCAACTATTATTAAGTATACATTAATGAGATGGGCCTCTCTGTGTGCAGTAAAAAAGAGAGCAGTGTGTGGCCGTGACCGTCATTGTCAGCCTGTACTTCATACACATATTTTTTTATATCTTTCACAACAGTAAAATACGAGAGTAGTAAAGCCAAGTCAACCTGAATTACCCTGGGTCTGCGTCCAGTTCTTGTTGGTTACAGTAATATAGCACAATGTGAACATGATACTTTTATTCTTCATGGCTTTCATATCTATTTCTTATGTAATGTGGCTTAAGCGGGTAAATGATCCCTCTAACCATAATAGCTAATTAAGAAAAAATTGTGGTTGGAACAATTGTGGTTGCTGACAGCCAGTGACAGATACCCTAGTGGGGGAGTTGTTGGGGGTGGGGTTAGCCAGCTACTGTTCATGGCCATTAAGTTTGCCAGCCTGAGGTGTGAATCATTGCAAATCTTTGAGAGCTGTTTTCTCAGGAAAGTATTTTAAGGTGTACCAACATTCAAAGAAGCATATTTTTTGCAAATATCTGCATGTTGCAGTGTATGAGACACAATTTGAAAGCTCAGGATTTGTACTTTTTAAACTATAAAAAAACAGAAAAATTACCCTTTTTACCAGCACCAGTCACATATTAGTTTGCATTGTCTGTGCTGCCTCACTGTGGTCACAACCCTGACTACACTACACTGGTGGAGAATGCAGACAGGCCCAGGTATACAGAAATAGTTGTCTAATGCCGCGTTCTCACAGCGAGCAACTTGGTCGCTGGGTCGGTCAAGTCTACTAGGCTGGGAGCGTAAAGCTTTCCGTTGTGTCATCCAAGTCAGCTTGTGCCGCTACAATTTTTTGATGAAGAGAAACAATGGCAGTAGCCTACATATAACAAAGACATACTGAAAAGATGTTTTCTACTTTATGCTGATAGGACAGTTCAAATCGCTGTGGATAGTCCAGTTAGAACTATGGTCTTAGGAGAGGAGTTCAATAACCAGGCCTTGTTACCAATTTAGGGTTCCTTTAATGCACTTGTGCAATTAGTGGTTCTGCAAACAAACAGAATACAAATATATATAATATACATATTTATAATAATCTAAATAATATAAACATCAACTGAACTGTTAGTACAGCTTTAGGGTTAACAGATACAGACTACTCTCTAACTAGGTGCATATTGTCCGGTTACTGTCCACGAGGCTAAAGCATGCACTCTCACATGTAAACGTAGGGACGTTAGTGCGCGTGCGCTATTGCCAGAGTCCTGAAGTAGGTCAATCTCCCCAACTAACAAAACGCCACACATCCCAATACACATCAAATGCCCATTAATTATCCTAAACACAGCTCTAACTTGACTTTGATATATAACAGAAAAGGGTGATCCATCGACTGTGTAGGCTAAACATCTTATATAGCTACATACATAAACGACATTCCCGACGGCAAACAGACTAACAGTCGCTAAATTCTTAGCGACAGAAGAGAACTACACTGTCAATGCTAGGAAATACAGGAAATAATAATAACTCACGGTTCTCATAGACGCACAAATCACACTGTTACTACTAAACTCAGGAATTCTAATTTAATATTCTTAAACTTGGTAACGTTAGCTTCCCCGATTAAACTGCGAGCTGGTTCTCTTCTTCTGCTTCCCGTACTAGACTGCGAGCTGGTTTCCCTTCTACTGGCCAGTGATTGGCCACTCAATCCCCACACTCTTAAAGGAATATACAGCCTTTTTAACACATACTGCTCAATGAAATGAAGGGAACACTTAATCAACACAGTATAACACCAAGTCAATTAAACTTCTGGGATATCGATCTGTCCAGTTAGGAAGCATAAACGATTGTGAATCAATTTCACCTGCTTTGGTGCAAATGAAAGTGACAACAGATGGACAGGAGAGGCAACAGCAAGACAACCCATAAAAGGTAAATGGTTTTGCAGGTGGTGGCCACAGACCATTTCTCTCTCCTTATCCTTCCTGACTGATTTTTCTCTAGTTTTGCATTTTTCTAGTACCCTTGTCACTACTGGTAGCATGAGGCAGTATATGCAGCCCATTCAGGTTGCACAGTCCAGATCCTCCAGGATGGCACATCCATATGTGCCGTCGCAAGAAGGTTTGCTGTGTCTCCCAGCACAGTCTCAAGAGCGTGGAGGAGATCCCGGGAGACGAAAAAGCTGGACAGGGCCGTAGAAGGGCAACAACCCAGCGGCAGGACCGGTATCTGCTCCTCTGTGTGAGGAGGAACAGGAGAAGCACTGCCAGAGCCCTACAAAATGACCTCCAGCGGGTTACTCGTGTGCATGTTTCTGACCAAACTGTCAGAAACAGACTCCATGAGGGTGGCATGAGGGCCCGACGTCCTGTAGTGGGATCGGTGCTAACAGCCCAGCACCGTGCACCTCGATTGCCATTTGCCAGAGAACACCAGAATTGGCAGGTTCGCCATTGGCGCCCCGTTGTCTTCACAGATGAGAGCAGGTTCACACTGACAGACGTGAAAGAGTCTAGAGACGCCGTGGTGAATGTTATACTGCCTGCAACATCATCCAGCATGACCGGTTTGGTTTAATTAACTTGGTGTTATACTGTGATGATTAAGCGTTCCCTTAATTTTTTTGAGCAGTGTATTTGCGATGCATCCTATTCTTTATAGTTATGTCATGACAGATAATTATGTGTTCTCGCTAGCTAGCGATTGGCTAGCCTATATCTATCTTCGTCTTGAGCTAGCGATCTTTATCTATCTATCTAGATACGTAGATAGATTTATGTATAAAACTCAACATGTAGTTTGGGCTCAATGTGATATTAGTAGAACAGCCTCATATATACTTTAAGGTTATGTTATACATTGAACAGGACAGGGTAGGCTTGGACCATTATTATTTGCTGCTCCTCCATTGCTACAATTTGAGTGAAATCGAGCGGTACAATTATTCACAAAATGGTTTCGTGTCGGTTGGAGAAATATGAAGCGTGGAACTCTGATTGGCTGTTACAGCCGATGATCGCTCAAAAGTTAAATTGCGGGCAACATTTATTGGCCGATTTTGGTCGCTCAGTTGCCTAGTTACTCAGGTCGCTGTCCATCACTCAGCTTCATAGAAAATGAATGGACTTCCGGCAACTGGGCGACAAAGTCGCTCGATGTGAGAATGCAGCGTAAGGCCTCGTACACACTGTTTGGTTTGGTTTTAGTTGAGAGGTTTTTGCAACCTTGACCTCTTCGTACACATTACTTGGTTTTCAAAACATAGAATGCGCTCCTACACAGTATGTTTCCTTGACATCGGATTTCATCTTTTGCTTTCCTTGGTTCCCATCCCAGCTTGTCACTGAGCAGGTTGAGTGGCTCGATGATGCTGTGCAGGGACAGAACACCACCATCCCATTTCCATCTCCAGCTTCCTCAGTTTAGGAGAACCAAATTAGGTGATGGATGGGGAAGATTTAGAGCCCTACCTGCATACACATGGCTGCATTGCAGAGCAGAATGCAGGACCCTAAAAAGTGGGTGACATTGCTTGCTTCATACCTGACCAGGGATACCTAGTGAGCCTATTATGATTTCAGACTAGCTGATGCCCATAGGCATAGTTTTTAGTAGGGACGCTAGGGACATGTCCCTACCAATGTCACAGAAACAAGAATTGTCCCTACCAAAAATTGCAGAGTGAAAACTGTAGTTATAGGCGTAGTATAATTCAAGAATTCAATGCGGTCTTCTGAAAGTGCAGATCTGCTTGACAGCTGCATCAATAACCTATTAGCAAGCTATCCTATTATCTGCCATACCCAATCAACAACCTGGACTGACTCGTCTTTCCCTCCCTCGCCTCTTTCCCAGTGAGTGCCATGAGCTGTCAGTCAGCCATGTTCATCAGCGACACAGCGACAGGCAGTGCAGCTAAATCATTACTAGTTATCTTTTCTCTCTACCTCAGCTAACGTTAGCTTTAGTAATCTGTTTTGGGATGTAGATTAAACTACCGTTACGCTATGATTTCCTTTAGCTTATGAGACAGATCTAATTGCGCAACTGTGACATCTTGAAATATATTGAGTAATTGTAGGCTACAGGTTGTATCATATTGAATGTTGAAATGAGTATCAGTATTATGATATACAGTATAGAATCAATCTTGATCTTATTTACATTATTAGCTACATTAACTACTTGAATCAATCTCTTACTTATATTATTATTACATTAACTAGGCTACTACAGTAACAAATTTTCGTCATTAATACAGTTGTCAGTTCACGAAGACAGCAACCTCTTTCCCACCTTTAAGGTAAAATTCTTAATGTATCTGCTTAGTACTGTTTATTACTGATGTATATGTTTGTGATGCATACCGTAAATATGGATGCATTTCTATGTCTAAGTGTTACTTTATTGGTTGTAATGCGATCGAGCGCGCAAACTTTAGTTAGCTAACGTTAGCTAGCGAGCTAACAACTATAATGACGTTAGATAGCACAACTACTAACGTTAGTCAAAACATGATCAAATTTGTTTGATCATTTAAAAAAAAAAAGTATGGTGGTCAGGCCTGGGACCTGCTCAACCTCGGAGGATCAGCCATCACCTCACCAGAGCCAGGACAAGCACGCTGACAATGCGGAGCTCAATCAAGGAAGTGATGTTGCTGGTCCATGAGCATCTGGAGGGAGCACAGCACACCCAGCAATGCTGCTATGAGGCTCAGCTGGAGCTGAGAGTTCCTACCAGGTCAGCCCATACTAATTCTAAGTCCAACCTCTGAGAATACATTTCTGGCCTCCTGGTAGGGCTCCTACATCATACAGGAATGGGTTAGGTCAGTGACTGATCTATCCCGCTGACCAGTCTGGATACTAGGGGTGTGCAGCGATGCCACTATCTGTATGACCATCAACATTATCTGTATCTGTATTAATAATAAAATTCTAATATATTTATTTATTTCCATATATACAGTGAGCACCATACTTCATTGGACAGTGACACATTTTTTGTTATTTTGGTTCTGTACTCTAGCACTTTGAGTTTGAAAGGATACAAGGACAATGTTGTAGAACTGCAGACTGTCAGCTTTAATTTAAGGGTATTGTCTTCCATATCGAATTAACTGTTTAGAAATTATAGAACCTTTTGTACATAGTCACCCCATTTTCGGGCATCAAAAATATTGGACAGTTTAACGCCACCTCCATTAAAATAATAATTTTTAATATTTGGTCGCATATCCTTTGCATGCCATGACTTCAGAGTAGTGACCTACTACAAACTGCCTAACGTTCTGTACTGTGCAACTGTGTGTAATAGTTTATTTTTTTTTTTTTTTCTGTCTGGCTTTTTTGTTTGGGTTCTGTGCCTGTCTGGTGATTTGTTGTCATGCATGAGTTTTACTTACTTTTTACTTAGAGGGACAAGTTCAACAAGTTTAATGGTAATGGTGATGTGTGTGTGAAAATGAAATTATGATAAATGAAATATGGCGAACAACTATGGGCTAATTTACTCTCCACTTTATTAGGTACACCTAGACCTTATATTCCAAATCTCCTCTCCTCCTCTCTCTCATTAACAAGGTGGTTTCTGCTCTCAGAGAACACTTTTTTTTCAAAACAAACAATGATTACTTGTTTGTCATGCCCTTTTTTATTTTTTTTTTTTTCACCAGATTGTAAACATGTGAATGCATTAAAAAAAAACAATTGCAGAGAGTTTGGGTCATATAGCATGTTCAACCAGTTTCATATTTTGTGCGTGAAGAGTTTGGTACTGTTTTGCTGATCAAATGCACTGGTCTGCTCAGGCAGACTTTTCTACCACCCTGCTGGCTACAAGTAGTAGCCTATATATTAACCTTGAGTATTGGTAACTATATCATTGAAAAATAAGTACAAATTACTCAGGGCGGGATTCAGAGATGACCAGCTTAAGTCATGCGCTTAAGTGCCTCTCCTGCACGGATATAATGCAGGATGTGATATGCCGTATTCTAACCTGCGCAGCGTGGGTGCGTTTCTCAAAATGTGGGTGAAACGCATGATATTCTAATGACCTGTTTCTTGTACCTGCCCCTTGGTTGCCAGCTTTCTACTAAAAATATGTGTGTGGGGGTATACATTTTTTATTTTTTATAAACTATTTACCTAATAATGTCATGTAGCCTACGGTGGTTGTAACATGCATTCATTAACATGCACTCATTCTAATAGCCATTTATGCAAAAAATTCTGATTTATGTTGTATTTTTCATAATAATCTATTGGCGGCACTAGATATAAACCACCTTTTTTTCTTAACAAAGTTGCACGGAAAAAATGATTAAGTGAAAACTGAATACGTGTATCTTGCACGACTTGCAGACACACCTCATTTTCATAAAATCTCCACCCCGCACGTGTAATACCGCATATATATGAAGCGCCCCTTGTAATAAAAATCTAACTTTGACATGCTCACACACACTATTGAGATTTCAGTAGTGTGTGTGAGAGGTACGCGCACACACATACGTGAAATGTCTCTCACACACACAACTAAAATCTCATGTCTCTCACACACACAACTGAAATGTCTCGGTTTCTCAAACACACATTAAAATTTCAGTTGTGTGTGTGAGAGCGCAGCTCAGCCTCTTGATGTAGCCTATGAGAATTAATGAAACAGACTGAAAATGCTTTGGATTGTGTTTTAATGAGTATTTTTGTAACATTATTTATTGAGACAAGCCAACAAACAAAAAAATCCATCGGAAAGAGACTTGATATATACATCTTGTTTGTTTGACTTCCATGCTCCACCCTTGATTTTAAAGAACCTGTGTGCTTTTACAGTTGATTACCAGATCAGAGGACCTCATACCTCTCCAAAAAGGTGGCGTAAATCGATCCATTTTATTTATTAAAAATAGGCTACAATTCAGTTAAAGTAAGCATGTAAATAACTAATTATATTATTATATTATATTATATTATTCTTTCGGCTCCCTGTTCCCTGTCTAATATGACGACATTCTCATATTAGAGAACGTCTAATACACACACACTCAACTGAAATTTCAATAGTGTGTGTGAGAGACTAGCGAGCCTGCTGGGAATTGCATATTTTTGCCTGCTGGACATACTCTAAATTTTTGTGGTCTGTCCAGACTGTGAAGGGGTGTTCGGCTCCCTCCAGCCAATGGCGCCATTCCTCTCGGGCCAATTTCACAGCCAACAATTCTCGATCCCCCACGTCATAATTCCTCTCAGCCAGAGTGAGGGCACGACCGGAGAAAACTGTGACAAAATGGCCCCAGCTCCCAATTCCGAAGCATCCACCTCCACAACAAAATGGAGAGAAGGATTGGGAGAAGTTAAGATGGGTTCCGAGCTAAACCTCCTTTTAAGTTCAGTAAAGGCGGAATCCGCCTTAGGATTCCAAAGAAAATGCTCTGTCGCTGTTTTCTTGGTAAGAGCGGTAAGAGGCGCAGCAAGTGCACTACAATTCTGAATAAAACGCCTATAAAAATTGGCAAAACCAAGAAAACGTTGGACCTGCTTGACTGAACGAGGAGTAGGTCAGTCCAGTACCGCAGAAACTTTGTCAGGATCCATGCGGACCTTACCCTCCGAAACAATAAAACCTAAAAAAGACACAGTATTTGCATGAAACGTGCATTTCTCCGCCTTGACGAATAGTTTAGCTTCAAGGAGGGCTTTTAAAACCTGCTTCACATGACCGACATGTGTTTGCAGATCGGGAGAGAAAATTTAAATATCGTCTAAGTAAACAAAAACAAATTTGTCCAGCATCTCCTGCAGAACATCGTTCACGAATGCCTGAAACACCGAGGGGGCGCTAGTGAGCCCGAATGGTATGACCTGATATTCGTAGTGGCCGCTATGCATGTTGAAGGCGGTTTTCCATTCATCGCCCTCAGGCATGCGCACCAAATTATATGCATTGCGGTGGTCGAGCTTGGAAAAAATGATCACCCCCTGAAGGCGTTCAAAAGCAGAATTCATCAGGGGTAGCAGGTAACGGTTCTTAACAGTGATGGCATTGAGCGAACGATAGTCAATGCATGGCCTTAAACTTCCATCTTTTTTCTTAACAAAGAAAAACCCTGCACCACATTCCTCCATGACCGTACTTTCTGGAACAGACAAGGAATATAAACTCCCTCTATTGGGGGTGGTGCCTGGATAGTGTTCTATGGCACAATCATATGAACGGTGGGTAGGGCGGGTGGTTGCCCTCTGCTTGCTAAAAACCTCTGCTAGTTCTGTATATTCAGTAGGAACGTTATGCGGTAACTGAAATTTCAACATCCCTGCCATCTCAGCCACTCCCCTCTGAGCGGGCGAGTCAGAAGGAGCGGACCCCTGAATCTCTCCTCAGTAGAGAGCTCTCCCCGGTTGGAATATCTGTCAGCCAGGAAGTCCCACTCCAAACTCATCACCAGCCTCAGAACCTGAGACCGACTCCTCCTGATTAGGCGGAAAAGCAACCTCCTCCAGCTCAGACTCGGAATCAGAAATGTCAACTCGTTCTTCAGAAACCCTGGACGGAGTGAAATGACCCTGAACGGTACATAAAGGACCCCATTGCTTTATCACTAACTTATACCCTCCCCACCTAAGAGGGTAAGCAGCCGAATCAACCGACAGGAACTGAATGCTCTCAACGTGACTGTGTTGAAGAGTAGACATGGTGAGGATAGAAGTAATCTCCTTCATGGAGCCTGAACCCAACGAACGACCGTCGAGAGTGGTAATCAATCGAGACTGATCAAGGCGCTGGACCGGTATATTACTTTTTTTTTTTGCCCACCGGGCATCAATAAAACACTCCACGGCCCCAGAATCTATAAAGGCCTCGACCAGCAGGGAGTGTTTTCCCCAAGAAAGCTAGACTGCTAATAAGGTTTGGGGTGTATTACTCTGAAGTCCTGCTTGAAGCCCCGATTCCTCTAGTGAAACCCCCCTTTTCCTCTTAAGCTTAGTACACTGACTCAGAGCGTGACCCTTCCTTTTGCAGTAACGACACCACTCAATTTTAGAAGCGGTGTAACTGGAAGATGGGCACACTACCCCATCTTCCTGCATAGGCTTGTCAGTACTATGCACAGGGTTTTTAACGACCGGAAGAGAACTCAGTGAACGGAGTAAGAAAGAACCTCCTCCGGTGGTCTTTTCTTTGTTCTCTCCGACTTAAGCGGTCTCTGAGACGATTGTCAATCCGAATAATGGCAGATACTAACGCATCCAGAACAGACTCGTCTAACGCATCCGAAAATAACGTCATCAAGGGAGCCTCTGGCCAACCTGTCTGAACAGCTAACACTCTGAACTTTATGGTGAACTCAGCCACTGTGTTGCTACCCTGGCGAAGGCGTTTAAGCCGTCTCGCTGGGTCCCAACCCGAAATGTTGTGGTCGAAGACTTTAGTGGTTGCTAATATCGGAGAACTGTCATCGAGTGAAGGGGTAGCCCAATCAAGTGTGGGTCCAGGGAGCAGTGTACGCCACCTCGGACGCTTGAGAAATAAACCGTGATGGTTGGGCTTTAAAAAAAAATGTAACATTGGGCAAGAAACCCTCGGCACTTGCCAGAGTGACCGTCATAACGGAGGGGAAGCTGCAATTTGGGCTCTCCAGATGGAATGAGTAACTGGGGAGGGTTAATACAATGGGGGAAATAAGTATTGGACACGTCAACAATTTTATTATCAAACATATTTCCAATGTAGCTATTCACATGAGATTTTGACCAGACATTGGTATTAACTCAACAAAACTAGACAGCTAAAGAAATTGTAACGTTCCAATTCTTAAAAAAAGTTATGTGCAATAAAGTGAAATGACACAGGAAAAAAGTATTGAACACGCTAAATTAAATGTATTTAATACTTGGTAGAAAAGCCATACTTTTTATATTTGGTTGCATATCCTTTGCATGCCATGACGTTATGATGTCTGTGACCCAACAACATCAAAAGGCTCTTGATATCTTATTTGCTGGTACTCTTACAAGTGATACAATAACAGCTCTGCATTTGAATGGATCTCTATGGGAATTGGGGGGTGAGACAAGATTTAGCTGTAAATTACACTGGAACAGTATAGAACACATGGTTGGCTAAGTGGCTCTAAGTCATCAATGGTCTGATGTATTAAACAAGCCTTTAACCATCGCTCTGCTGCCAGAAATACAGTAGATATGGATGGATAACTTGAAGGGTTTCTTCTCCTGACTTATTTTTCCATAGAGTTCAATAGGAAAATCTGTCAGGAGAAACAACCCTTAAAGTGATCCTTCCATATCTACTGTATTTCTGGCAGCAGAGTGATGTCTGTTTAACTCCCACACCTGTTGCTGAAACATCCATAAGATGGCTTCTTTGTACTGTGATGGATTTAGTAGCAGAGAATCAAATGCAGAGGTGAGGGAGATCAGACAAGTCACCCACACAGGTGATAACACGAAAAAAAGAAAAGAAAAACAGGAACTAATTCCTGACAGCTAAACAGCTAAATTAAATCTACCCAGAAAAATAGGACAAACTCGAATAGAATGAGTGAAACACAAATCTAAATCTCCCGAACTCAATACTAGAGCCCAAATAGGAGACTAGAAAAGCAAAGAAAACACCTTCGGAACGTAACTCTACAACGTCCGATAGAAGGTGAAACAAAACAAAACCACCAAAAGAAAACACTGTCTCGTAGAGAACAGCACGGAAATAAATAGCGCAGAACGCTAAAAGGAGGAAACACAATCCTATACCTGAAGAAGCTAAAAACAAGTCCCTTGTGAACATAAACAAGTTAATTTCACGAGGTCGCTTAAACCTGGCTATACCTGAGAACGTTTAACAAATCAATTGTGCATCGTTGCATAGCCTACTTTTTAGTACGTACTCGATTTTGCATAATTGTGGTTCGGAACACACCAACAAATTTTTTTTAATAAAAATAAAAATGGGAACTATGCTTGCTACGCACATGCATAATTGAACAGCCATACATGTAACACTTTAACGTAACAGTCTCAATGTCACTTTCTGCACCATGCTTGTACACTTGTTTAGGCATGTGACCAAGTACACCTCTGCAAACAGGCACGTGATAAGCTGTGACCATATGCCAAAGTATCTGTACGTGCGGGTATAGTCTATTGCAGAAATATCGGACAGACCGACCTACCAACAGAGTGACTTCTACTAGCTGCTGGTCACAGCTAAAAATTACTCCAGCTAAAAAAGTCCCCCATTCAAACACTAGTTCAGTAAAAGTACAAAAGTATCTGATTTAAAATGCAAGTACCAAAAGTAAACCTAAACATAACCGGCTTAACAATTTACAACCTTAACGTTTGCCCAGTTACTTTGAAAAGTACTACTAACTACTAGTTACTTTACAAAAAACAACTCCGCTACATGAAAGCTATCCCTCAGAGAAATGTAGGTAGCTATGCTACAAGCCACATGGCATTGATGCTACTTCATGCCAAATCTTGTCTCTGAGGTCAAGCAGTCGAACAAAACAAAAAAATTTCAGTAAATTGTTTATTAGAAAACATGGAAAATAAGGTTGTAGAGCTCAGCCTTTTCTTTTAATATATAGCCTCCAAACAATAACATTAGAATACATAGTCTAGTCTCTAAGGATTGACTCTGGATCACCACTATATCTTAGGAAATATGTAAATTGCAATGCAATTTGCTAGCTATTAAATTATATAACATAGTTAGTTATCTTACCCAGATAATAGGCTAATAGCATTAGTAATAGACACATCAATACTAAAACATGAATAGTATTATTAAAGTGATGGTCAAGGCATTCTAAAAACTTCAAATAACCACAACATATCACAGAGGGATCACAGAGGGATCACACATATCACACCCACCAAATATCTTTCCAAGAAAATGTGAATAGGTATATTAATATACATCTCAAAGTCAGCTAATAAACTCAATCTTGAAAGGACTCAGGATTGTAGGGGTGTGGTCTAAATCTACGCCCTCAACCCGAGTGCCATCGACGTCATCCAGCCCTACATGTTTGAACCACAGAACTGTTCTTATACAGTTCTGTGGTTTGAACCATAGTTTTTAACCCGGCAAGAAATTAATGCACTCAATTCAAAGAAAAATACAGTGCGACTGCTATCAAGATGCTAACGTTAATATCACACGCAAGCTCGCAATCAAAGTCAAGTTAATTTAAACGCTAAGCAGAGTATTGCAACCGTTTCATCTAACGTTAGTCTATTTAGAGCAAGCTAAATTGCATGGCAACGTTTCACCAAATGCATGTTCCACACAAATTATTAAATAATGGTAGGTTTTATCGAGTTTTAAAAATTTATTTAAAGGCCCATTCATTAATTTCGGTTGCTAATCAAACTAAATGTACGTGCGTGGCAATTATGTACTTTGGTGGATAATGGTTCTCGTCGTATTTTTGTTATTGTAACCAGCCACTGAACAATACGACAAAACCGTTTTCAAGGCATGGTTTATTTGGCAAAATCTTAACTATCTATTATTTTCGATTATTATCTGACGAATGAGCAGTGCACCAAGTAAAAGCGACGTGTGAGTGATTCGTTCGTTTTCATGCTGAGCTGTGCAAGGGGCAAGCTAATGTTACTAGCTAGCAGAGGTGTAAAGTCAAGGGGTCAAAGTAAAGGTCCTGCCATATGTTTCTTCCACCTATCAACTCAGCCAGCTGATTTCACTGAAGACTTGTGCTAATTAGCAAATCCAGGTGACTAGAACTAAATCCTGGGGAGAACTTTTACTTTCTGAACCTGGATTTTACACCTCTGCTAGCTAGCACCACGGAGGGATGGATAAAAAGGTGATCCGCTGCTTACGAACATCGCGTTCGCACAGGTGTCGACAGTTATTTCAATCCATGAAGCAATGAGCGCAACTGTATAGAAACATGGCTGTTTCTGTTTTAGCACATGGCTAATGTTTGTAATTCCTGGCAACAAGTGAGGATTTACACTGACATGGGAGTAGTATATTTCTCCTGAAATTGTAATTCCGGCTAATTGGTTAACTAGGGGGAAATGCTAACATGCTTGTTGGTTCACGTACCAAATATTAATTCACATATTAGGCCTTGAGCTGATGGACAGAATGGCTTCATCAAGCAAAAGGTCATTACACATGGTCATCACGTCAGCCAAAGACCACGTACTAGCAGCGCTTGGCATATGGTTGTTTTTGAGGATTTTGCTGCTGCCCTCCCTGCCTTAAGGCCGTGACACACTGGGGACGTAACGAATAAGCGAGGCGAAAAAGCGAAAAATTCGTCTGCGAATATTTCGCGTAAAAACCTGACACACCTGCAACGATGCGAAAAAACGAAAAGTTCGCGTTCTTTTTCGCGTTTGAAAATCCGTGCGAATAAAAATGGATCACTCTTCGTTGAGCGGTGACGACCTGGTTATCCGTTCGGTCCATCACGGAACGAAAGTATATTTTTTTCCCTCTACCAGTACGTTAAAAACAGCATGCTTAAATTACATTGGCAAAATATTGAACCGGGCTTATTATGTGTCCGTTTTTACTTATGTAAAGTTTGTTTTGTCTACAACATGCTCTCCTTCTCTTCCCTCCTTTTACGGACATACGTGTTCCACTGCCTCTTGATCTCTTCCACTAATATAAAGGGTTAACCACAACATTACGTCATTTCAGCAAACATATTTAAAATACATTTGTCGTAGTCTTCTATACAGTGTATCAACTCATGAAGTCTGAAGAGTTTTCTCCAAAACGATCGCTACAGGCAGACCTCGTCTGTTTTCCTCGTTATTTATATAACTTGGCTATCAGTAATCAGGAAATCCACACAGCAGTCGGAATAAGATTTTTGTGGAACTTTATTTGACACGCACACAGACAACAGTGTTCGCTAGCTTTCATCCTGTTTTCACCAAGGCAAACAACCCAGCCGGTGACAGCGTAGCCTACATGAACTCGCCTAAAGTAAAACAATAAATAGCTATGTTTGTGTGTAATCGCCACTGGCTTGTTATCTTCTTTACATGAACTGCTATCAACGTTAACGTTAGACCTAAAGGTTAGCTGGAGACAACTTTAAAGCCAATGCTAATAACCTGAGGGAGCTGATCAGATAGCAAGTTGTGCGTATTGCAACCATTTAGCTATAAACCCACCATCTTCATAGCCTATTTGCTCGGCTATGGTTTTCCACAAATTGTCCTTCAAATCGTTGTCTTTGTAACTACGATGTCTCTTGTCGAAAAGGACGCTATTCTGTGACACATATAAAATCAGTCGGTCCGCCATATTGGATGTTGAAGTTTGTTGTGGTAGTGCGGTGACGTCAGTCATGGAAACTTGTTATGATTGGATAGATAAATAATTTCGCAAACGAAAACTCGCAAAAAACGAACTTGAAGCGAATAAATTAAATGCCGCTTTTTCGCAAAGGACATTTCACGTTGGATGTGCAAGATTTTATGAAAATACAGGAGTTCGTTTTTATTTTTCAACGTGCGATTTATTCGTGCGAGTAAATCGCGGCCGGTGTGTCACGGCCTTTATCCATACATGCTTGCCTGGATTGGTGGGAAGGCTTTTTGAACAGATCCATACCGCCAAACCTAACTGTGTTGCTTTAATAATGTTAATAAAGATTTTTACTTTTAACGCCCGTGGTCCTGACTGAATTATGATTTAAAGCAGTGCACAATTGAGCCATTTGGATAGATTTGGAGACAGTAATGGACACCAGGGTACACTGCCTATATTTTGCATCATATATTGTTAGTAGCTCTGCATATCATCCAGATTTTGCACACTTGTGGACACAGAGTTTATGATCCAGGAAATGTATAGATTTACCTGTTTCACATACGTATGTAGCTCTCAATATTTAATTGCAAACTAAACAAAAACAATACATTTTCTTGCATTTTTCCAAAGTTTCTTTGCATTTGTGGGACTTTATTTTGACTTAAATTATGAAAATAAACCAATCTAAGTTCGTATTGTAAATGCTACAACTGTCTTGTTTCATTTAAGCCATTTATCAAGTTTCTGTGATGTTTATACCTGGAATTATAAAGCCTTAAACAGAGCACCCCCTAAATAGGTGAGAATTGACCAAATTTGCCATCTGTGCGAAGGGGTTAAATGGTTGTGTAATATTATGACATACACATAAATAGTTTTTAACATAACCTGCACAAAAACTTGAATTGTAAGCATAATATTAAAAAAAGGAATTACTACAAAAAAAAGGTCTGTAACGTGTTCCTAAGCCAGTGGTCCGTCTGAGTCAACGTCACAGTCTGTAGCACTGGCTGCAAATGGGCTAAGTCAAGCTTGACCCACATTAGCCTGCTCCCGACCAGGCTAGCACCAATGCATATGTTGCCTTAACGACATAACTGGCATCTAGTCAAGCTGGCTTTGTGAAACGAAGTTATCTGAGAACCTATCCAGACTTACTGAAATAAGCCAGGTTTACGGCTTAATCGCGCTTCGTGAAATGCCCCCTAGGTTGGGGAAATCATTTCTTGATTTAGAGCTATCAGACTCCACTGCTGTTAAATATTACCCTTAGCCTGGTTCAACAGGAAAACACAAGCCAAATAGCAGCATGCAATGGGTGGAGGAACATTCAGTTTCCTGTGAAGCTGCTGTTTTTGGTCCCCTAGATTCATGTACACAGCTGTCAGCAATGTATTCAGAGACAGACCACAATGCTGACCATTCATGTGTACAAACAAAATTAATGTGTAAAAAATTATGAAAAATCTTTAATGACTGAAATGGAAAGAATGACTGGTTTAGACGTAAATAGTATCTTGTGAATATAAAACATTCTTTTGGAATATATGGGGATTGAAGTCAACCAGACATAGTTTAAACTTTTGAGCGTTTATGTATGTTCAGTAGCCTTCAAAACATTCATGTGTAAATTTTTGCAGACATTCGCTGCAGCTGAAAATATTCACCTTGGCACAGCTCGTGGAGTTTCCTTCTGGCATGGAGGAAACAGCACTACTCTGTGAGACAACAGAGTGGCATAGAGACACCCAGTGAGGCCCCCAACCTCCAGCTACCAGACCTGGAGCTCTATCTTCACGATCTTAGCTCTTGGTCTAAATGCATGGCGCAAGTGCATTTAAGGCGTGACCAAGTCCACTTTTGCTAGTTAGACGGTGTGTTTTTTTAGCATTAAGTATGGCACAATGTGCAAATGGGCTGAACTTAGTCTCTTCATTAATTATAATTAAGTGTGTCTTGGGAGTGACATCCAATAAACCAATCAAACTATCGCATTCCCTTTAAAAGCCTGCTTTTCCACCTTGGCAGATTGCTTATATGATGGCGAAACAGAGATGCTTCTGCTTGTGTAGTTAAAACATGCGAGCAAGGAATAGGTTATATGGATCAATACTATGATCAATATTATTCGGACAAACCATTATGACGCGTTTTGATATATCAATAATAATCTTTAACATTAGAGGTTAACACCGGCACGGGTTCACGGTAATTCCTGACAGTGCTGTTATTTTAGAAAATATATGCAGTTTGTAATGGCGTTGTTGCGGTACAGCCAAACGCAACACAAGAAAAGAAAGAATGAAAAAACCTCCCAGCCGTAGCCGAAACCAAAAACACCCTTGTAAAACGGGATAGCCACGTAAACACGGGCAATGCTAATACTGGTAGAAGGAAGAACAGCAAAAAACAAAGGCACCGATAAATGGTGAAACAAATGAAAATAAAATAACGCTCACGCTCTCCAACAACAAATAGAGCGGGAGTAGAAAAGGAGAAGGGAAAAGAAGGAAAACCTAAACTACCTAGCTTCTAGGTAGTTCACTAAAGACAGCTCTACTGCGCGAATAAGGAAAAAAATCTTTTTAAATGCGAGCAGAGAGAAAACCACAACCGTAACATTCGTGAAGGCACAAAATGATATAGAAGCGCCAGGAAGCGGAACTCGGGTTTACATACCTCATGACGCGGACGACAAGTGAACCAGATAATCACCTGGGCCAAAGGAAGTCCCACAAGGGAATGCGGAGAAAAAATCCGATAGACCGAAAAGACGAGCCGTGGAATTAGAGGAAAGGAAGGGAGACCATGACAAAAAATGTTGGACCTGGGTTTCAAAGAAAATAAGATATGGAAGAATATGGCTTCCATCTCACCTTATAAAACGCCAAATTATCCGGCTTGTTTAACAAATTTTGTTTGATGATGCAATGAAGCATTGTCAAACATCAATTCCACGTTCTCACAGCAGTCAGATCACAGACAATGCATTTCAGTTCAAGCTTCATCCAAAATTCATACTACGTACATTCTCATAATAACATAAATAGCGTTATTTTGGCTTAATGATGACACTAAATACACTAAACCTATCCGGTTGGGAACCCATAGGTTCACGCATACTTCCCTTGTTTTATAATGTCCTGCTTATGGAAATATGATCAACGCCTTTTTACTGGTTAATGCTTTAAAACAAGCCCATTTCCCTGAGATTGTAGACACAACTTGCGTCTATTGCGGGAGAGAAAATATTTATTTTTGGGAAACATATTAATCCCTTTTTCACAATGCGCATGCTTGTGTGCACATGCCTATGTAGATGCAGTTATATTGCGCTGTTAAAATAACATAGAAATAACTGCGACATAACTTTAGACCAGGTTTGTGGTGGTTTTAGCGCAAGCCCTTTCTGCTGGCTCAAGATAGCAATGCGCCAAGAATTATCCTGGCCACACCTCATCTTAAGACGGACCCACCCAGTTGACTTGCTATGGCCGCAAGATTACTCGATAGTTAAACAACGTGAGCACTGGGTGCTATATAGCAGGGTGTAAGATAGCAAAGACACTTGCATTTGGATTAGCACCACTTAGCGCCGGGTGTAAAATAGGGCCCCAGGTGTCTGAAACCCTGGTCTTGGAGAGCCACAGGGTCTGCTGGTTTGGAGACTGTGAGGTCTTCTGGACACAGCACACCCTTGTGAGGTAACTATCATCAACTGCTTTACTTGATCAATTAAGTCCTTAGAAACAACAAAAACCAGTAAACTCTGGTTGCTCCAGGGTTTCAAACTTCTGTACTAGAGGCTGTGGCCTCTGACTCAGGAAGTGGGGACAATAACAAACCATAGATATAGCACCAAAAGCAAAATTAATTGTTTTTAAACATTTTAATTTTCTATTTTTCAATGAATCAAAAATTGTTTAAAAATTTTTTTTTTAAAAAGGAGATACCATGATTATGCACTATAATGGTGTTTTTTTACATGGGTGACACCTCTGATGGTGTATTATCAAAAACAGTCCTGACTTATTATTCCTCCACAGTCTGGGCTGTTTGGCGACTGCTTGGTTCAGTATCACAGTGTCTTGTAACACTGTAACACACAGACTATATTTCATGCCATCGACTCAAATGACTGAGCACTACTGGAGAGACACTAGCACTAGAGCTTGTTTTTACTGTTTGAAGTTAGAGGCTGGAACTAAAAGTGATTTTTCTTTTTGAAAGGTACTTTTTAGTGGCTTTGTTTTTAGGGTCTGTTGTGGAACCAGTAGATTTTGGATTTGTGTCCCAAGCAAGTTATGCTATAAAAAAGGTGCTAATTTCTGTAGAGAGACAGAGTGGAGGGGACAAGTGGTTGTCTGCCTTCAAGTCCAGGTGGTTTGCTTTGGCATCTGGAAATGCTTGAAGTCTCTAAGTTGTCACGTCTCAAACATAACCCTACTATTTTATATGGAAATGTAAGTTCCTGCATGGGTGGTGGGGGGTGCTACCTTTGCCAGTATGTGTTTGTGAAATGCTTTGCACTCACTTATTCTGAGAGTTCCCAAACTTGCCAAAGGGGTCTCCTCCCTTGCCTCCGTCACCTATGAAAATGTAGAGGTACCCATCGTGGCCAAATAGAAGCTGTCCGCCATTGTGATTGGAAGCCGGTTCCACCACTTCTAAGAGAGTTCTGGAAAAAGAAGTATTGATTTTAGTGTTATCTGTCATACCAGCTTCTATCTCATCATGCCCACAGAGTGACTAAAAGTGCAAAATGCTTTGACTGACTAATCTGAAAGGAAAAATAATTGTGTGTTCATATCATGATGGAACATAACATGATGGCAAGAACAGACCATTCAGCCAAACAATGTTTGTAATTTTCCTATGACTAAAGCCTTTTGTAAAGGGTACCTAATGCTCACCGTTTACATACAAACTTGATATAGCATCGTATCAAGTCTGGTCTTGAAAACCCCCAGAGTTTCTGCCTCTACTACATGACCTGGCAAGCTATTCCATACAAAATAGCCTGAAATCGAAAACCAATAGGCTAAAAACTAAGCTGGTGAAACTAAAACCATCAGCCTTTATTTGGGATAGAATATGAAAAAATAAAAATAAACAAATAAAACAATCATCTGGCCTGGTGGGATCTGTTGAGAACGGCCTCCTTCAGGAGCCTATGAGAAACAGTATGAAAAACAATAAGCACACGCTGCTCAGCGCTTGTTAGTAAATGTCATCAAAGATGCGAGAGCAGACGATATGTTTTTTTTATTTTTTATATTTTACAATATTACAGAATATAATATGGAATATTATTACAGAATATAATATTAGGCTACAGAATCTAAAAAGAAAATGTGATCGGGTCCTCACAGGTCCATACGGGCAAATCAGTTTCACATGTGCTTACCCGAGACCCGCGGCTATTATATAATTTCTGACCCGTACCCATGAGACAAGTCAGAATTTTGGACCCGTGCCCGCTTGGGTCTCGGGTATTCGGATTCGGGTGAACCCGTGAAGACCTCTAATTTGCGTAACCATAACGGCCTCTACTGACGAGAATGAAAACATGAGAACATTGAACAATGAACAGCACCACCTGAGCTATGGATCATGAAGAAGCATGTAAATTAATTAACCAAGTCTATATGGAGACATGCATGCACAATAGGCTAGATGCAAACACATTCTAGCTGAAAGAAAGACATCCAGCCTAAATAGTTAGTACAGCCTAAATAGTTTGCATAAGTAAAATATCGAAAGACGAAAGTTTTTCTTTTGCCATGACATTTGTGAAAGAAAAACCAGTGGTGTTACTAGTAACTAAAGAATAAGTACAGATGAACCTCGATCCAACGGACTAATAGGGGGGAGCAGTTGTCCGTTAAAGCCGTTTGTCCGTTGCAGCGAATAATGCGACACTGCAAAATATCACTATAACAAGAGATGTGTAGCGCACAACAACCAGGCAAACCGACGCTTGTACGCTTGTAAACAACACGTGCGCGCCGCCAAGCGGACGCTTACTCAAGTAGCGGTCTCGGTTCGCTTCACCCGGGAGTTTTAAACGTTCGGACCAGATATTCACTCTAGCGGATTGTGTCCGTTGGATCCGGAATCCGTTGCATCGGTGTCCGTTGGATCGAGGATCATCTGTACTAGTATCTAATGAATAGTTACTAGTAAAACTGAAATAGATACTATTGGATTAGTGACGAGTAACTAAAAAATAAGTACTAGTAACATTAGAATAGTTACTAGTACGTCTTGAGGAATAAATGTTAAAACGGCTTGCCATACTCTCTTTTCTGGTAACTTCAAATTGATGTCTAGTTTAAAGTCTTCCTTTTTGTAAATTATAAGTATTGAGCCTACATTTATTAGTGAATGTATGATTTCAATTCATTATTCTAATTGACTGTTTTTGATATAGTAAAACGATTTACTCTTGAGACCTGATTTAGCCTTTGTTTTGACTTGTTGGTTTATTCCACCAGGTTACTGCTCGACTAACCTATCAATGAATTTGGCAATTTAATTGATGTTTGTCATTTTAATAATAATTATTAAAATAAATCATTTAAACAGGGGCATTGACTGTTGGTACTGCTGGATTCAGGAAATACACACTTTATTTAATCCTCACTTCCCCAACACTTATGCCTTTCCTCATAACTTTTATCTTTCATACCAGTTTGTAATGTAGCAATGTAATAAGATCCATTCCTGTGCTTTCCTTGATAAAAAAATCGATTTGCTGTGTTTCTGGGGTTATATCTCTACCAGACATCAATCTCATTATAGGACCTCACACTCGGGATTCAACTCAGCCTTAGTTTTCATTCCAACTATAGAAACTGGAAATATATCTACTGTATATACACACATAACAGAGACCAGCACTCCAAGCCAAGCATTGCAATTGTTTTGATTAAGAGCAGTGATTCATGAAGTTTTTTAAGATCTACTGTTTTGGCAGTGAGAAACAAAGCTCTTCTAATTGCGTTTTGTATTCACTGTATTCTGTTTCCCATGAAAGGAATAAGGAAGTTTAATTTAGACCCATAACATGTTGGAATATGTATTGTGACGTACTTTTGAGATTTATAGGAAATCTCAGCACAGTAGGTCCCATGAGCAAAGAATGCTATTTCCTTCTGCCGTCATGGAAGTAAATAAAATCTATGTGACAGTTTGTATGCTATGTTGATGAGGTTAAAAATGTGAAAAATTTGATTATATAGATGGTATAAAATGGGACATTTTTTGCTAAGGTTTCTAAGGTTATATAAGTTTTCATAACATATATTTTTGCTACACACGCACACACACATGCACACACAGGCATCCTTCCCGACCTATGGTCTAGACTCGTGCACACTATGGACTGGATCAATGCCTTGACTCCACCAGGGCTCTCTCTCCACGTCTGGATATATTCACCTTTCTGAGGAGTGATCGAGCATGTTCATATCAGTGGTGGAGAGCGTGAACTCGCTAATTCGGATCCTCTCCTGCTTCTTGACTGCGACCGAGTAGTACACGTAGGCCTTTGGGACAGAGGTGAAGCGCGGGTGGAGAGCCAGGCAGAGGAAGCCCCTCTCGTCCCCAGCCCAGGGCGAAGTAAGCACTGCGCGGGTGAGGTTGAGGAAGGGCCGGTCCACCCGCGACCCATTAGGCAGGTAGACCCACACATATCCAAGCTGTTCAGCCACGAAGAAGCGGTGAGTCCCGTCATTGGCATGCACCATGGCCACCGGGTTTCGGAGGCCATTGGCAACCTCCTGCAGGCAAAGCTGCAGGCAGCCCTCTGGGTTCGCCTGCACCGACCCCAGGTTGGCGTTCAGGTCGGTATTGGACAGCACGTTGGGGTAGCAGTACTGCAGGTCCTTGAGCTCCAGGAAGGCGCAGAAGCGGTTGCGGTCATCCTCAATCCCGATGGTGGCATTGTTGTCCGTCAGGAGGCTGAGGACGTAGCGACACTGGTGCCAGAATTCAGAGCAGTAGTCCCCACACAGCCCTGGCAGTTCTCTCATGGGAGTGTTGGCATCTTCCGCGTCATACAAGTGGGCTGAGTATGGAGAGCATTCCTGCAATAAAAATAAAACCAAGATGATTTGAATCCTTTCCCCTGGTAGCCAGTACTATTGTACCATCTTTTGTGAGAAGGCTGAAATATATAGCCTGTGAGGTTTGGACTCGAAGCAACTTTTGTGACACGTTTCCGCTGCCATCCCAAATTAGCCTGTGTTTTGAACTGGCTAGATGTATTACCAAACAGAGGTTCTCCACCACTATGGTGCTTTCCTGTTTAAAAACAATAGTTGTAAAAGTAATCATCTAAAGAGTGCCTGCTTGGATTGTGCCCCCCCCCCCCCCAATTCCCTAAACATTTTCGCAACCTGTGATCTAGAACGTTCTCCTTTGATTGCACTTTCCAATATTCACCAGTTGGCAATGGCTATTTTTGTTACTGAGAGGGTATATTTAAAGTGCTCTTGGACTGCACAGGCCCTCATTAGTTCCCAGCCACAAAATCCACACCCCTCTTATGATGTTGGTAGACCAGTGGAACTGTGCTGCAGATAATTCAGACAGGAGATTTTCAACGAAAACCATGATTGGACATAAATGTGGTAGCGGTTTCACCCCATTACAAAGAATGGTCATAATAATGCAATGGCTGGAGATTTAAGGCATACGTGGCACATCCTCAGAATTTCAGATGAGGAATTCAGCAAAGCAGGAGACTACAGGTCTGTGCTTTTACTAAAACACACTCAGTTTTTGTAGTGTTTCTTAATGACCTTGGCACACAAACTGGGCAAGTTTGAAATCAGATCGCAAACCTCAGGTCGTGCAAAAATGCACTTTGCAACTGCTGCCACTTAACCAATTAAAGATCTAATCTTGTGCTTTGGAGGAGTTGCAGTCTGTCTCCCTGCCTGACCTAACCCATTCCTCTGATATTTCCTCCAGTTTATTAATCATTATTTAAATAATTGTGATCCATTTTCTTAATCAAGGTTACCACCGAGTCAGAAAAATGAAGGCATTACACACAAAACACCTAAAACTACTTTCACTGGCTTTTGAGAAGGTTAGGAGCTGGATGGAAAGATCAGGATGTCATCTCTCACATCATAGTTAAGAATTAAAATGGCAATCAACCATCAAAAATATAGGGACTGTAGTTAGATATGGTTTCCTGTGAATGGATAGAAAAGCCAACAGGATCACAACAATGCAGAGAGAACAGCTGCGCACCATCAGTGTTCATTTCAACAAATCATGATAATAAAGTATTTTCCATCATCCTAGGTTTTAATTTGAACCATAAGCTTAGAATGTAGCAGTGTCAGGGTACATGAACCATGGTTTTTTAGTAAATTTAAAAAAATGTAGTTTCAGTACAGGTTTAAATTTACTGGTTGACTATCTGTGATATGGCAGCAGTTCCATACTGTGATACACAAAAGGGATATTCAACTTGCAGCCCAGGGGCCAAATTCAGTCTGTTGTAGACATACACTACATGGCCAAAAGTATATGGATGCCTGCTCATCCAACATGTCAGTCCAAAATCATTGGGAATAATATATGGAGTTGGTCCCCATTTGCTGCTATAACAGCCTCCACTCTCATGGGAAGGCTTTCAACTAGATGTTGGAACATTGCTGCATGGATTTATTTCCATTCAGTCAGAAGAGCATTAGAGAGGATGGGCACTGATGTGGTGCTATTAGGCCTGGCTTGCAGTCGGCTTTCCAACTGATCTCAATGTTGTTTGATGGAGTTCAGGTCAGGGCTTTGTGCAGGCCAGTCAAGTTCTTCCATACCGATCTTGACCATTTCTGTATGGACCTCTATTTGTGCATGGGGGCATTGTCGTTCTGAAACAGGAAAGGGCCTTCCCCAAACTGTTGTCACAAAGTTGGAAATTCAGAATCATCTAGAATGTCATTGTATGCTGTCGTGATAACATATTTGCCTTCACTGGACCTAACGCTGCGTTCTCACATCGAGCAACTTCGGTCGCCAAAAGTTGATTCATTCTCTATGAAGCTGAGCGACGGTCAGCGACCTGAGCAACTAGGCAACTGAGCGACCAAAATCGGCAGATAAATGTTGCCCGCAATTTAACTTTTGAGCGACCATCGGCCGTAACAGCCCATCAGAGTTTCACGCTTCAGAATTTCTCCAACCGACACGAAACCATTTTGTGAATAATTGTTCCGCCCGATTTCACTCAAATTGCAGCAATGGAGGAGCAGCTAATAATAATGGTCCAAGCCTACCACGTCCTGTTCAATGTATAACATAACCTTAAAGGATATATGTGGCTGTTCTACCAATATCAAATTGAGCCCAAACTACATGATAGATAAAGATCGCTAGCTCGCGACGAAGATAGATATAGGCTAGCCTATCGCTAGCTAGCGAGAACACATAATTATCAGTTTCATGACATAACTATAAAGAATAGGATGCATCACAAATATGTATTTGTTATACATAGGCTACTGCCGTTGTTTTTCTTTATGAAAACATTGTAGCTGCACGGACTGACTTGGATGACACAACGGGAAGCTCTTGCCCCGCCCCCAGCCTAGTAGAATTGACCGACTCAGTGATCAGTTGTTCAATGTGAGAACGCAGCGTAAGGAGCCTAGACTGAACTATTAAAAACAGCCCCCGATCAAGGGGTTAGCAAATACTGTGTGCTTAACAATACTGTTATTTATACCATCGAGAGGGTTAATATAATCTCTCAATACAATCTAAATACTGTATTTCACTCTAAGTGAGAGATGACCGTGTCTTTGTGTGTGTTTGATGGGCATACGGAAAAAGTGTATACCAATTATCATGTACACACTGCTTATGTAAGCCTCAGTGTGGCTCTTTGTAAAGTCTTCCTCCATAATGTGGTGATGTGGTAGCCAAGAGCTGACCCAGGACGTGTGAGTCGACTTTGAAGTTTATCTTTGCATTTCCCTCCTTCTGCTGCTCTCTCTAAGCAACATATTTGTCTTTAGGGTCTAAATTGATTATCTGGCTGTGTGCCAACAGGACACAACATCTCTAGCCTCCAACAGAGCTTATGAGAACTGGACCCAGAGGGCTGGGTTGCAAATGCTACGCTAGCGGCCTGCCACTCAAGACACGTGAAACGGCTCTCTTTTAACTGTCGCTTTACAGCCCAGTGCCTAATTAATTTCCAGTGGTCAGCTCAATGATATCTGGCATAATTTTTTAGCCTCCGCATAATAATTAGCATCCCCTCTGAACTTGTGCTTAGCTGTGAATGCAACTCCAGTCTGTAATTAAAACAGCTGCATTTCTCATGCGAGATTCAGATTTTTTCCAGCATTTTATTTTCCTTTTTTTCCTGTTTCTCCAGTGGTCAGTTCAGCAGGAGTGAGAGACGGCACCTACCATGCCTTTCTCTGGCTCCTCCAACAAGTAAGAGTGATGGTGGTGTCTGAGGAGGAAAGAGTGGATCTGACGTGTCTGTGGAGTTCTGGAATTTTCCCTCTCCCCTGCTTGGATTTAATGCCCTGTTTATGAGGTCTGTGGACCAACCGTAATTTGAAGGTTTTTGCTTACGTGACTGAGACCTCACCGACAGCTGCCGACTGAGAGCAATTGTGACGCATGGCTTTTTATGGAAATCGGAGCCAGATGCCATTGCACCCAGATGGATTTATAAGCTAATTTGTTCTGTGGGGGTTCCAAAGGCACTGTATAGAACCTGCATCTTGCTGGTTTATGAGAACACAACATAAGAGCGCTCAGCATCCTGATATCATCTTGTGGTAGGCCTAGGTATGGATGAATAATGAGTAAGTGCATACACTACTTCACATCTGTGAAATTCATCCAGAATTCACAGGTGACAGGGTATGGCCTTCAGTACAATAGGTGGCACAAAGACAGGAAATTGAGTTGCCAATCCATGCAATCAATGCACAGAGCCCCCATCTTATAACGGCAGCTAAAACCACGGGCAGAAGGTTGTGATAAGCCGGGGTGGCAATATAACAACGGTGGGGGGAAAAAAAATCTTGTTTGTGTAAATAATAACGGTGTACAATCCAGGCCTCGCGGGCCGGTGTGTATGCAGGTTTTTGCTGCCACCAGTTAACAATTATTTAATTAGCCCAATTGTTTACATGATCTGATATTTTAATCTGCATATCCGCGATATGAACAGAAGCTAATGAATGTTCTTGTGCCGGTATGCGTGTATTGTAGCATTTTATCATTCTGTAATTTATAAGTGAATCAGTGATTGTGTGTATGACTAATTAGCTGATTGAGCCGTGGTAACTGGTTGCAGTAAAAACATGCATACACACCGGCCACAAGGCCTGCAGTTGCCCACCCCTGGTGTAGAGAGACAGGAAGAATGGGAGCCAGAGAGAGGGAGAGACATGTGACAAAAGTAGTGTAGCTGGATTCGAACCGCCAACATCGCTACGTGTAATAAGCATGTGGACATTGCTCTACATGGATATTAAAATCTGGATCTCAAATCCAAATCTGTCCCTGGTTTTCTTTCACCCAGGCAATTAACTGAACAATTAGTGCTACTGATTGGCCAGACTGTCTTCACACCTATCTCTCAGGTAAAGGGAGGGTGGAAAACCAGCAGTTCTCAGACCTTGAGCACAGTGATTTGAAAACCAGGGCTCTATGGGCTATGCCACCGAGGCACCCATCTCATTATATCTTAATGAAATGTTAATACACTAATCGTCCTGTCGACATGTTTTTTCAACCAACGTGCCGGTTTGTGCCTGGCTTTACCGGAAGACTGAACGAGTCGTTAGAGTAAAAGAGCTGCCCACAAACTCACAGGCCAACCACTACTTCTTTGTGCAGTCCATTAGCCGAGCTGTGCAGCCATTGAGCTGGAGTGGGTGCCAGGTACAGCTAGCACCCAATAAGACAAGAGGACCTGGGGAATACTCTGCTGACCGGAATGGCTCCCCTCCAAAGGGGATGCTGTGGCTGACCGTTGTGACTGTTCCCTCCCCCCCTCCTCCCGGGGGACCCCGGATAGAGTTTGCACTGGGGCATGGATGGGACTCCACACTTGGAGGGGCTTCACTGCAGTGAGAGAATAGGCTTCAGCAGGGAACACTCCTGGGATCCTCAACAGCTTCTCTCATGATTCTTTTCTCCTGGTGGGAAAGCACTTTGACAGCCCAATGTGACAAGTACCCTAAAATTCCCTGAATTAATTTTTAAAAAAAACAATATATAAAATATAAGAACTGCAGTTACAAAGCTACCATTTTTTTTCAACTTGATTTATTCTTTTTCTTGATTGCAATTTTTTCTCAACAGCTGTTTTCTTTTTCCTTTAATTTAACAACGCCTTTCCCTTGTTCGGGTCTATATGGCTTTTTGTTTTTGTATAACTTCAAATTGGTGATTTTCTTCAGCAAATGCCTATTAGACATCCCAGAGAGTTTTTTTCCAATCAACACAGAGTGAAATGGGTTAACATAGGTGTGTAACAAAAACAGAAATACCCTCAATCCCCCCCTAGAAGGCATTTCCTCTGAAGGTTTGAGACAGCAAATAAAAATCGCACCACAACTGAGGAGGCCAGCCTGTCCTTCCACCCAGTTTCTTGTACCCGCCCACATTCCCAGCGAGCCCAAAATGGTGTCAGAGCAGCAGAAAACTCTACCCAACATCCCACATGGACCGAAGAGCCACCTCTTCAGACTGCACCATGGTTCCCTTGACCCTATTCTCTCTTTTTTTTGGCTTTCCTTTGGAGATAATGGTATGAAGGGTATCGCTGAGTTGAGATAGGTTAGCAACTCATTTTGTTTTCAATTTTAATTGTTAATTTGTTCAGCTAGCTTTACATGTATTTATATATAAATGGGCCTTCTGTGCCCGATTCATGATGTCAAACTTTTGAGCGTAACACTGCAAGGTCACTCTGGATCAGAGCATCTGCTAAGTGATTGTAATGCAAATATGATGTTATGCTAATGCAGTGGATTGTAATGATAGCGTGTATCTGGCTGACGTCTCCGTATCCGTGGCTCTGTTAGCGCATTCCTGCGCCACCTGCTCCTCAGCTTTCTTACGAAACGGGATCGGAGGATGGGAAATTGTGAGCGGAGCAGAATCAATATTTGCACTCATTCACCTGGCCACCACCCACCACCACCAGCATCGGCGACCTTAGCTTATAGGCTAAACTCCTCACCTCTTGCTCAGAAATACGAGACATCCTGTTTCCCTGTGCGAGGAGGGAAGTGGATATTTGGCTGCTCAAAGACCGTCAGACGGACCACAGGCAGGCCTTGTGGTCCCAATCAGTGTCTCAACAAAGCTGGCCATTGATGGAGTTTTCCCTGGGGGAGCCTAAATGGCACCATAGCTCTCCGGAGCATGCCGTATCTTTACGCCAGTCCTGTTGCTGTGAGCTCAGGATCCACACAGCTCTGACTCTCCGCAGCATAACCCATCAGAACTCTAATCAGTCCCATCAGAATTTTGTGGGGGCTTTTTTGTGATTATTGCAGCCCAAAATGGCTGAATTTGCAGTACAATTTGTAGTGTATATTTTGGGGGAATGACCGACAATGTTTTTTGCTGTTAAACACAACTAGTGGTGGTAAAATAAACTGATAAGACTGAAGCTGCTGCCCATAACAGTATGCAAACAAATGGTTAACAAAAATGTATCTCCCACCTTTCTACTTTCCCCCTCTCGGAAAGGCAACACACAATGAAAAAAAAAACACACACACACACACACGCACTTATCTCTCATCCATTCTTTCAACGTTGGGTTCGTTACCAACTTGACTTAAATTACAATTACATTTCGGCAGTCACTTTTATTCTTTCAGCACTCGCTATAGATTTTGATTCTGAAACCTCTTTCATTGTGAGCTGTTTGTATTTTGAGTGAGTATCCTCAGCCATTCTTTGTTTGTGTTTTGACGACTTGCATTATATTCAACCACAGTACTGCACAAACAGTACTGGGTAAAAACCTTCGCTGTAACTTTGGTCAGCAACAGAGAACGATTCCCGGTATTCATGCCAGTGTGGTCAGGGCAGTGATTAACTTTTTTTCTGCCAAGAAGTGTGCTTGCTGACGTATGATTTCATTGGAGAACGGTCCACAATAATGACTCTGGATTGGACCATTTTATGCAGGAATTGTGATTGGGTTTTTTTTGTATTTTTTTGATTTGACCATTATATGTGAAAATATTGCGGGGATTGGACAAAATTGCACGATATCGCAATTACTGAGGGGATTGGTTGAATTGCCGCTAAGTCCTGGAGAGACTGTATAATACTGTGTGTCTGCAGTTCATAGGCCCAATTGGTATCACTAAATCATAAATGCCACTACCTTGGGTTCCACGGACAAATGGCTCTCAAAGAGCATAGCAGCACTGCTGTCTTTTTCCAGTTCTGTAGACTCATGAAGGTAGCCTAAACCAGGGTTGAAATTCCCATGATGATAAAGCATTGGCATTGTGTGACTTCACTACCAGTAAACCTTGGTTTTGATGGCTGGAGGCCATTTTTTTCTGTTGTAATTGGAAACATGGCCACACACGGATTTACCTACATATTTCCACCAAAATGTTTTGTTGACTAAACTCGAAGCAGTTTGCCTGATGTTTCCTAATTCACTTTTGACCGTTCTCCATTTCCTAAAGCCCAAAGAAATGTGTACATTGCTGTCACATGGAGAGCTTTAAAGAAGGTCTTTTTGGGAAAACGGATGCATAAAATAAGTTCTGAGAGTTAGCAAATAGTATTTGCAAGAACACTAAACCTATGCATTGGCTAAACAGGTTTATTGAGTTTACAGAAAGAGTTTATAGAAAAGTTAAGAATAAGTAATTGTCATTGTAATTTAAAAAGGGTGATGCGTAACATTACAAATAAATGAATAGCAATTGAGACATTAATACAACTCAATGGTTACTGACAAGGTTGAACTAGTGGAAGCTAAAACTTTTACACAGCTTAATCAGCAACAAGTTTGTCAATTCAAGAAAGGATCACTCATCAAAAATTGACTCATTTAGTTTGCTTTCATTGCATTTATTTTGGTTACCTGTCATGTGAATATTTAGTATAACTGAAACAAATGAATATGAGCACGAAGGTGATTCTGCCACATGCATGCAGACCATTAAGGACAGAATCAGCTCAGAATCAGATGGAGATCCTTACTCTTACATTTTTGTTAGTTATGCTAGGTAAATATTACAATGACAAGAAGAACAGCTGAGCCAAGACTGTGCAAGTGCATGACCCTCCCCTGACACATGTACACAGAAGCACACACACACTTTGGCGCACACACACACACACTAATGCACAATAAAAACTAGGTTTGGGAGACATCTGCATATGTCATGTGGAGAGTAGTCCCTTCTGATTCAAAATACTGGCCTTTAACCCCATCCATAACCCCCCCTCCCCCCTCCCCCAGGTACACTCTGAAGTCAGATCCCGGCAGGGGGCAGGGCTTACCTGGCACAGAATGTTGCGGATGTATTTTCCGCAGGTGAGGTACCCGGAGTAGTCAAAGTAGTCCATGATCATGTAGTATCTCTGGGACACAAGGTTGTCCTTCTCCACGTCGCAGCAGCCAAACTTGCTGTACTCCTTGCAGAAGGCCAGGGGCTCCGGGGGCTGGAAGGGGGGCTTGTAGTCCAGGCATTGCGGGTGGGAGAGCACCGTCCACGGGACGCACACAAGCAGGAACCAGCAGCACGTCGGCAGGACCCGCTGCCAAACCGCGCTGCCCATCACAGTGCAGGACAACGGCCCGGCCGATCCCAGATCAGTCGGCTAACCCAGGCACGGAGCTGAGCAGGACAGTGCAGGGAATGCCTGTTTGTGTTTGTGTGTGTGTGTGTGTGTGTGTGCGTGGGTTCCCCCCCTCACCTCCCTCCTCTTCTGTGCTATTTGCTTTGGAAAGACCTTCTCGTTAGTTCTGGATTTAGTCTTCGCGAGGCGAGATTCACCTTTCATTACCCAGCCCAGCCACTCTTCCACATGCTTTAACTCTTCCTCTTTTGCTCCCTCCCCTACACCCACCTCTTTCCTCTCTCTCTCCTTTCTCTTTCTCAGACTCTTCTCTATCATACAGTTTCTCTCCTTTGCTCTTTCTCCCGGTCTGTCCTTTAAAACGCTCTTTTCTGTCTTACTATCTCCCTCTCTTTCTCCCACCCACCCTCTCTCTCTCACACACACTGTTTCCTCTATCTTTTTACATATTCCACTTTCTTTTTTACACTCTTTCTCACACACACACAAACATGCACTTTTCTTCTTCAGTGTCTCTCACTCTCTCTCTCTCTCTTTCTCATACTTATGCATTCCTTGCCATAGCGTCTCGTCTATATCACCAAGCTGTGGCCACCCTCCCCCTCCACATTCCCGCTCTCTCTCTCTCTCCCCTGCTGTCTTACTCACCCCGTCACTTCCCACTCCCTTCAGACATAGTCTGGCAATATAGGAAGGTAAAGGGGGGGTCAAGCTTATGAGCTGACTAGAGCAATGGCTCACAACACAAAGCTCACACATGTCTGTGTGCATGTGTGTGTGTGTTTGTGTGTGTGTTAATGTAACAGATCACACATAGCTCACAAGAGAGTGTGTTTGTGCGCATGTGTGTGTTAATGTAATAGAGCTCACAAAAGTGTATCCATGTGTGTGTATGTGTTTGTGTATGTTAATGTCAGATTATAGGCATAGACACAAAGGCTCATCAGGTTGAGGTTTACAGAATGTACGCAACTGACAAGCCATTAACCACATTTGACAGGTTTTACATTTGCCAGCTAACGTTAGCTAGCTCGCCAAATGGTTTGGGAGTGGATTAGCTAATATAGCAATATTAGTGTTATTTAATTAGGTGGTCAAAAAAGTAAGGAAAATAGTAAAAATGACTTACCGAAAGAACTGGAGAGAAGAAAATTTAGAAGGTTGAATACAGTTGTAAGCAGAACACGCCATAAGGAATGCAACATGAATGACTTGAAGCTAGCGATATGACATTCATTGTACGCGAAGCTAGACCATGTGCATTCGTCAACAGACATGAGAGGAGAAGGATGGGTCGGAATGGGTGGACTCTTTTTCACCATGTCAAGCTATCCCGCAATGGGCATGTTCTGCACTCATTTTGCACAAAAAGTAGCTGCGGGGCGTCGCCACTTTGCTCGCTAAAAACATACGGTGAAAGTTGGCAAAGCACTTGTGAATGACGTCAAATGCCAACGAGTAGTTCTGAATGAGCCATGTTAGTTTTTGGATGTTTTGATTTGCACGCTGCCGATTTATACTCATGTTTTGATTTGCACGCGCACGTTTATACTCGCTTCCAGCAGTGAACTCCTCCCTCGCCCGCCACATAATGCGGGATAGCCCCAGATAGTCAAAACGAGTCCACCCATATACTGGAGCCAACCATGCTGGTGCTCGTGAGCAGCGTCTCTTACCAGGACCCGGGAGGGAGCTTCAAAAAACGACGCGCTTAGTCACACTGTTGACATGTATATCTAACTAGACATGAAAGCAGCCCTCAGCCAACCTAAGCTGTGAAACACCGCCCATGGTACTTTCATTCCCTCAGTAGGTGGACTCATTTTTCAAGCGGGAGGCCTCTCGACCATGACCGAATGGGCGTGTTTGGCACCTGTTTTACATAAAAATCGGCTGCCGGGCGTCACTGCTTTGCCCGTTAAAAACACAAGGTGATAGTAGGCAAAGCACTTGTGAATGACAGAGGTGGAAATCCAAGGGACATAAAAGTCCTACGACGTGTTTCTTCCACCCATAGACTCAGCCAGCTGATTTCACTAATTAGTTCTACCTCCTCACTGAAGAATTATGTTAATGAGCAAATTCAGGTGATTGGAGCAAAATACTGTGGAAGACTTTTACTTTATGTCCCCTGGATTTCCACCTCTGGTGAATGACGTCAAAAGACAATGAGTGGTTCCAAATGAGCTGTGCTGGTTTTTGGATCTTTTGATTTGCTTATGATGCATGCTGCCAAGTGCCCGTTTATGCTCAATTCCATCAGCGAGCTCCTCCCTCGCCCGCCACATGATGCAAGATAGCCCAACGTGGTCAAAACGAGTCCACCCAGTGACTGCTGGAAGGGAGCCACCACCTCCAAATGCATTAAAGTTAAATGGAAAAATTCATGACATTCTGAAACACAAACCATCTGCTCACAAGTACTGCTATTTATCTGAACAAAACAAAGACTCAATGTATGCAATCCTTCTAAGAATGAGCAAACTATAAGCAGAATACTTAGCTACTGTTTGCAGCCTTGGAGGCAGCTGCTGCCTTCCAGTAGTCACTGAGGGAAGAAAAGTACCTTGCAAGTACGACCACATCACCCCCATCCTGAAATCTCTTCACTGGCTCCCTGTCCCACTCAGAATCGAGTACAAGGTTTCCCTCCTTACCCACCAGTGCATTCACGGACATGCCCCTCAGTACCTCAAGGACCTCCTTACCCCCCAGACCTCCTCACGCACCCTCCGTTCTGCAACCACCAATACCCTTCTAGCCCCTAGAACCAGCCTTCGCACCATGGGCGACCGGGCCTTCGCCTCTGCAGCTCCAAGGCTTTGGAACGCTCTGCCAGACCATCTGAGGGTCCCCCAGACTGTTGATACTTTCAAGCGAGGCCTAAAAACACACCTTTTTACTAAAGCCTTCTGCTGAAAGTATTGTCTGTGTTTCCCCTTAGTATTTAACATTTTTATTGTATACATGTCATTTGTTTTGTTACTCTGTAGCACTTTGAGATTGCTAAAATGTAAAGTGCAATACAAATATAATTTATTATTATTATTATTATTATTGTGCGTGAAGCACTCGGAAGTAAGCCGTATTGCACGTACTGTGCATGTGCTAAGTGCTAAGATTTGAGCCCCCATTAAAATTAATGGGGAATATCAGACCTTTAAAGGCAAAATTAAACTTCCCTGATGATATTTTAAACTCGATTAACGATCATTATGCTTCATACGAAAAGCAGGTTGTGAAAATACGTTCAGTTGTTTGGAAAATGTAATTTTTATATTTCCCCAAAACAATCATTGTTTCACAAACTGCTACACATAATGAAATTTATGGTCACAAAAAATTGACCGATTAGGTTTTCTTTGGTTGTCAAATCAGCTTGGTTTTCTCCATTGAATTCACTGAGCAATTCATTCTGCACTCAGCAAGCATACTTCCGGGTGCTTCACTGCCTGGCCAGCCTTGCCACCCTCCCCTGTTCCTATATTATGCTCTATAGAATAGAATAAAATAACTTTTATTTTCCTGATAGGGAACTTCAGTTGTAGCCACCAGCAACAACAAAAAAGACATAGACTCACAACACATAAACAAACATATAAAATACAGCCAAACGTCATGATTAAAATAGCCCCACTGTCCCGAGATGTCCAATGTCATCAACCAGTCCAACACACAAACTCTGCCTCCATGACTTTCTTCCATAGGCTACACGACTTTCATGTTTCCTCCATAGGCTACACGCAGTGTTGCGGTCTCTGTCCACTGTCGAAACGGAGCTCAGCCTTCTCAGTCGCCGCCTCACTCCTCCCCCGCATTATCTTCTCCTTCCCTGGTGGCCTTCTGAAGATTGCCCGCAGTCCTGGATCAGTCCCAACATCTTCAACTCCGGTGAAGAGCGATGGTAAACTCTGGCTGCAGATCCAACGGGCATTCACGAACATAATGTGAATGTGTCTCTATGGTGACGACCACAAACAAAATCCCCGCTAGACAATTCGTTAATATTATAAAAACGAGCAGCAGCAGTGCCCAGAAAAATCTCCAGCCCGCCTCCCCATCCCACAACAGACACACAGCGCATGAAAAAAACAAAAGACTAAAGCCCAACACAACAAAACACATTAAATCAACAAACACGAAGTCGAGAGACAGTTGGACTACGTCGCCATTACAGCGCCACGTGACTATGGGTCACGCATAGGTCACAAAAGTATATCTGTGTGTTAATGTCATAAAACGCATATCTCACAATTTCAAGTATGCCAAAAATGTGTTGCATTCAGTCAGTGCAGTCCATAAACTATTTCCGTTCATCTCCATTTCACGTAATGTGCTGTATAATTATATACATACATTGTACCAATCGAATATTAAATAAATGTGGAATGGACAGAAAGTGATCACAACAAGAAAACCAAAAGAACACAGAGAACACACACATATATGCGGGCACAGCCGCACACACACACATGCAACAAAAATGCCGGTGTAAATCTAACACTGCTCGTGTACTTTAACACCCTAGGGTGTTTAATGTACACCACCATTTTTGCTGTACACACACACACACACACACACACACAAACCAACAAACAATTTACAATGAATAAGTAATGATTTATGCAATATCATATTATAAAGTTAACACAGTGTATTTACCATAATTGTGCATATCATGTGCATTTACTGGATCTCTTATGGTCTGTAATAGACATGTGAGCATACTTTACTGTTTTGTCATGGGTGACTTCCTCACTGGGAATTTCAGTTACTGGTGCACTTCTGTCCTGAGGAGTACATAAACAGCTCTGTGACATCTGCCTCTCATTAAACTGAAGCTTATTCTGAATGCCCACATCAAGATTTTCGATAATGCACGTGGGGCATTCAATAAAAGGGGAACTATGATGATTATATGATGAAGCACCATCCTTCTCTTATACACAAGATAAATACATTTGGTTATTTTAAATGGTCATTTTTACAATCAGAATATATTGCATTGGTCTGACCAGGTTTTAGAAGATTACAAGCAACTGATTGACCTTTTAAAGTAATTAGAAAGCGAACCCTTTTACTAAAATAAATAACATTTGTGCTCCAAGAATACGTAAATTAATCAACGCATAGGTTTCTCAAAACAATTGCAAAATAAAGGAAGATGGAAACCCGCACTCTAATAGAAAATGTTTAAATTATAAGCATCTTGGCAACACTTTTTTAGCATTTTCTTTAAATATTTTTTTGAAAATGAATAGACAGAACACTAACTAGCAAAAAGAAGGATTTAACATGAATTGGCAGTGTACGATAGCCTAGTGACATAACTCAAGTAATAATATCTTTATTTGTGTAGCACCTTATTTCTATAGGCAATAACACATCTGCAGGGCATGTAGTGGAGAGGGCTGTACAATGCAGTGCAACATAGTTTAGTGCAACATAGCTACCTATGTATTCAACAAAGTAGGATTGAAATGAGCAAACACACAAGGCCATACACTACACATAGTATATCAACTGTATATCAACTTCTCCTATACCCACGTAGAGGAGCTAGAGATGTGTATTTACCACGCTAAGGAAATAGATATAGCTAGGCACAGAGCCTGATAACCCAGGCTAGTGTAGATGACTGAGTTTTATGTGCACAAAAAAGCACCCTTGTATTTTTCATAATTTTCAGTGACTGTCTATTAGTTATTCTAAGTGTTCTCTGAGTTAATAGCTAACATGTCATGCTAATTACATCCTGTAGATGGCGCTTTGCACCAACAATGATGTGAAAACTACAGTTCCGGTGTGGGTCAAAGAGCAAACTGATTAAAGAATGCACCAGAATCTTTCACACTCAAACTGTGTCCGGGTTTCTTAATATTTCCAGGAATGTAAAAAGACACATAACTCTATAAATATGTAACAAATGCATTTGGGGTAACTTATAACACTGTATAGGAAATACCGGAACTCTTCCATGAAACTAAAATGATGTATTTATGTTATTTTGAGATCGTTTTCTGTACTGATGGGGAAACAAAGCTTTCTGAAGCAACAAAGCTTTCCGGCCCATTGTGTTGAAAATGGGTTAATTACTCGAAGCTTTGATTAACACAGTGTAGACGTGAAGCAGCCGTCTATGGAAGCAGCGTGCACATTAACGTTAAATGTTGCCCAGCAAATACCTACTGTATTATAATATATTGTATTTAATATAATATAGCCTACTAATATTATAGGCCTTATATTAATCTAGTAGCCTAACCAATGACTCTACTGTAATAACTCAATAAATCTATGTAATGAGACGCCTAGCCTAATTAAATTCAATTAAAATGATTTATAAGTATATATTATATTATATTATATATACATATTATTTTTGGGGTATGAATAATTCTCAAATAAGCCTATTCAAACAGCCAGTGAACACACACCCAAACGAAAAAGTATATCTACTATGTGTAGGGTATATTCACATTTAATTAAAGTAGGCCTACATCTACCACCGTTGAATAATATTGGTGAGAGGTTAGCGTGCAGCAATAAGCATGGAGAGATCGGGGTTATATCTTTGGTTTGTTTCTGTAGCAAAAGTTTAATCTACATTTTTAGTTTATAAAAGTATTTTCTGCTTAAGTATGTTGCTAGAAAATGCATGAAGGCTCACCAAGAGTTAAATACACATGGATGACAGTGGGTGAGTTTCAATTCGGCAGTGAAGTGTTTTTGTTACTGAACAGCGAATGTGCTTGCAGCACACCACGTCTTCAAATATACAGCTTGCGTCAAACCCAATGCCAAAATCCGACACCGAAACCAAACCAGTGACGTATTTGTCTGACGAAACAACAGCTTTGGACATCATTGATCACATGCTTCTGGTCATACGAAACAAGCATCGGCACAGTGCTTTGGATTAAACCGCTTCACATTTTCGACGCATGCTCCGAAGCTTCGGTATCAAGCGTAACATCACTAGTTTTCTGTTGGATGCTAATAAGCTAGCTAAATAGGCTTTAAACCATGAATAGCAACTAGGAAAACTAAACGGAATGGTTATCTAAGTTATATGTTCCTGGTTGTGAATATGATAGCATAGTCTGTCATTCATGTGAATTGTATAATTGATATTAACGGCAATTGTAAGGGATATTATGCATTACGTTTTATTAGTGAAGTGACAGCCTTATATAAAATGGCGGCCTCCATGTTTAAAATGTGGTATGCATTCAGTTACGTTAAAATGCCAATGCTAAACATGTGCTACGTACTTAGTTATGGTGAATGGTAGCGTTTATGGTAGTTACAAAAGCTAACCAGTCTGGAATGGCTTTGTGTTATGCATTTAGTTACATTAAAATAGTTAGGTAATCAGTATTAAACTGCAATTGTGTACATGAGTTAATGTGCTGTTGCTAGCTAAGAGATACTTGATACAACTATTGTATTTTTGTTAAAGGGGAACTCCGGGTTATTTCTTAAACTTCTATATCGATTCTATATGTTTAATGTGAGTCTTGAAGCTTACCGCACTAGAACTGCGCCTGGGCTGCGTCCAAATCCAGTTTTTTCTACACCCTCATAAACTTCACTTGCAAACTTCACTTGGGGGAATCCCTTTTGAGACCAGGATGTACCCTCTGTCTCCATTTTAAGTGTGAGTCCAATCCGTTAGAAAGCCAAGTGAAGTTTGTGACATAGCCCCTCCACCCTCAACTTTTCTCAAGGGAACGAGTCGGCAAAAGAGCAGACTCGGGCTGTGTCCGAATCAGAAGCCTATCTACTGTGCCCTGTCTCCTGCAAACAGTGCACTGGCAGAAGTGTGCTGTTTAATGAGCACTGTTTAGCAGTCCGTGAAAAATATCCGCCATACTATTTTCCAATTGCACTGTGGAAGTGTCGTAAGCAGGTCAGAAACGTCCCACCAGTGTTGCCATGTCCACGGTTTTACAGCTAAATTGGGATACTTTCAAAAATGAAAAGTCGCAAAGCACGCACTTATTTTAAAAAGTAAAAACATGATGATTTCTATTTAAAATACATTGGTTTCAGTTAAAAATAGGCTATAATTTGGGCTAGTTTTGAGTCGCCATTTGGCTGGAAGTCTTACAATGTCACGTGTTGTTTTTGTTGTGTTTGAAGGAAAACGTCAGCGAAGCTGCGCCTCATTTTTTTTAAACGAAGCTTCACGTCATATTTATGTGACCAAAATATTTGTGTACTTCTTGAAAAGTGTGCTTCCAAATGTACTCAGCAAAACCCCGGAAGTAAGTGTGTCATCCGGGTGTTTGTTATACTGCAATTAGAAAAATATTTGCGTACTCTACGACTTTCTCACCAATCTACTCACCAAAGCTACTCAACAGTGTGGAAGAGTGCTGATTCGGACACTGCCTCAGCTCATATTACCCACAATTCACATCGACCGTCCCGTTCAGTGATAATCACGTTAATGTTTATCGCGGTATTATACTTTAAAAGCACATACAGAATGGAAAAGACAGTGTATAGGCTAATAAAAACAGGTTAATTTAGTAGTTTGCTATTTTGTACTTCATAGTTTTATTTCTCTGTTGTGCAGAAACAGAGTAGCGTACTGTGGGATGTAGGCCGACCAGGTTCTCTATAGTTAATCTTGCTTTTAAACGTAACCTATTATTAGGCTACTATTAGGCTATTTTTCAGTAGGCTATAATTAGCCAGTTAGCCTAACAATTGCATTTCTCAATAACCAAGATGAATAGGTAAATAAACGTGTGCAGCATTTTACTATATTCACATTTGTGCTGATGCAAAATGGTTTAATAGCCTATGTCATGCGAAGTGATCAATGAGCAGCACATATTTGGGTAAATTCGTTTTTCTAGCTTGAAAGCATGCATTGCGCTCAACGCTGGTTCCAGGTTTTCCTCTTTAAATGTATGCTTTCTAATGTTTAAATCGTTTTGATTAAATCAAGTGCCGTCTTAAATTAATGACACTCTTTAACGTGATGAGAAATGCAATGCTAACATGCAACTCAGAGAAAACGTTGGGATTTTTTTGCCAGTTAATTATTCCGAATTATTGCCCCCTTATTAAACAATCTCACGTTAGTACTCTTTGTCATTGTCATTTGTTAATCATTAGCCTATAGGCTACATAATTGTTCTTGATTATTCAGGGAATTAGTTTGATTGACATAAGCAAGCAAAATAAATGGAAAAAAGTTGAGAATATGGTCAGTTTAAATGCTTTATTCCAGCTACACAATTTTATGACACAAAAAAATATGCTGGTCCACAAAACTTGCTGTTTTTATTGATATTTGTTATTCAGTAAATCAATTGCTTGACTGATAATTAACATAAACAGGTTGAGAGTTTCATCCGTTTAAAGGTAGGCTACGGTGACAGACGTTTTACATGATCCGAGATCCCAGGATACGCCACTGTGCAGCAGCATGGTTAACGTCCGAGTATAGATGGGTGAAGTGCGTCTCAATTCAAATAACCCGCTCCGCCCTCGCTCCCTCCCACTCGCTAAACACAAGTGTATACTCCTGTTTTATTGGTGTGTGCGTCACATCCTCCTAAGTGAAGTTTACGAGGGTGGGGCAAAAACTGGATTGGGACGCAGCCCTGGGCTGCATTCAAATCCAATTTAACACGCTCACTTCCCTCGAGGGAGCTATCTTGTAACGCAATTTGCTACGTGCATCAAGCAAAATTAAAAGGTGCTCTGCAAGGGAGGATGGACGAGAAACAAACAAAAACGGAACCGAACCACCCTCGCAACATTTCGGAATCCCCTTTCTTAAATTGGATCCGAATCATTGGTGTGGCTGCCATATTTCATCCAGGCATTTTCGGAATTCCCCCCTTGAAGGGAACGACAGGAAGAAAGGATAAATTTTGGATCCGAACGCAGCCCAGGTTATTTTTTTCCCAGCTGTTTTTCAGACGCGCTGCGTCACGCTGATCACGTCACTGGTGCAAATCAAGCAAAGATTTTTAGATATGACAAACTATGCAGCTGGCGCTTTTCCTCATTGGAGAAAGTGATCAGACGTGCGCAGTAGTGTTTTCAGTTAGCTTAGCAACTAAAGTTACATAGCGTGGGCTTAGAGTGGCGCGCATCTGACCAGCACTAGCCGGATTTAAAGTTGGTTTTCATTGGATAGTCAAAATTATAACAGGTTGTACGTAGTAGTACTGGGTCCTGACAACCTAGGCATATATAATCTAAAAAGAAAAGGGAGATTTTTGATTTCGTCTGTCTGATAATTATCAGTTTAGCTATCTGTTTTGTAAAAACTCCATTGACCTCCAGTCATTCAATGAGCACTTGTTGTCTGTCTAATAGCAAAATGATCTCCGACTTTCCCCACTTGTAATTACGACTTTGAGGTTCATTGATGTGCAACTTTCATGTTGGAAACTCGTATTTCCGATAATTCAGACAGCACTTGAAGGCAGCATAATTCCAGCTGCAGGTCTATACTGTAGCCTATAATGGAAGGTTTGAAATAGTGGTGTGTCGTTCGCGAACGAGTCGGCTCTTTGAGCCGGCTCTTTTAGGTGAACGCTGGGAGCCGACTCGCATATCTGAAGAGCCGATTTGTTTTGTAAATAATCACAAGACAAGTGCTTGTGGTCTTGGTGGAACTTTTTTTTTTTTTTTTTCTTCAAGTTCCATCTGTAATCAAAGAGAATAATTTTTTAGGCCAAAAATAAATGAAACCACTATAAGAAAATAACATTAATAATAATTAAAAAAACAGTTTAATAGTTGGTCAGTTTAATTGTTCTGATGCAGCAGTTTTTCACATTTATTTTTTTATGCATTTATTATTATTTTTTTTGTTATGACGCAATATTATGTTCTATTTTATGAGTGTCTATTTTGTTTTGAAATGTTCAACTGCGCACTGTGTTTATTGTGCAATTTATTTCAAGACATAAAAATGCCCTACTTTCAATGCACATGTGTAATAGCGTCTTACTGTTTTTACATTTATTTAAATAGTTTTTATAACAAACAAAATGCAAAATAATGTTAGTTTGGTAATTAGAAGGTAGAGTAAGATTCCTTTGAACAATTTAAGTGATAGACGTGCACAAACACCAATCATAGGTCAAAATATTGCTCACTTTGGCCAATTTTGAAGAACCAGAAATGCTACTGAATGAAGAGCCGTTTGGGAGCCAAATGATCTGACTCACTGAAAAGAGCCGGAATGCCCATCACTAGTTTGAAATTGATCAGATTCGCTGATAAATAAAAGTCTGATATGACTAAAGGGATACCATCCTCATTATCTTCAGGTTCTTCTGATTTCGGCGATGTCTGGGTGGATTGTTCCTCAGTGCATATGAGTGCAAAAGAGGGTAATTCCTAAGTTCCCAGGGTCCTATGTTCCCCAGCTCTATACATAATGGGAACCTGAAAAAGATGTTCTCGTTTAATATGACATGGGCTATTGTGGGTTAGGGTTAGTAATATTTATGAAATATTTTAACTTGAAACGGGTCAAATTTGACCCAAACACAATAGGGGGTTAATGTGTGTTAACAGAATGCTATGCTATGACTATGCTTACTTCTGTTTTTATTGTACTGATATCACTGTATCGATTTAAGGTACTACAGAATAGCTGCTAATTCTGCTATAATGAAATGTTTAGAACATGTTGATTACTGTCCCAAATAAACTTTATAAAGGAGGCATTGTCTTGTTTGCTACATTTAGCTTTAAATTGCTAAATTTAGCTTTTAAGCAGTAAGACATATGTCATAGCAGTATTTACTGAACCATTATTAAGCGAAGCTCACAAATCCGGAATGTAGATTGTTTGTATATCGCGTCTCTGTCGTTCACGGAATGCTCTCTGAAAAAGCAATAGTGCCCGCAACCCACCAGACGCGGTAGCGCAAGCGCACGCACACGCGTACTGCTGCGCTTCACTTCACTTCTGCTCCCAAGTTAACAAATTTCCGTGATTCTCACCGGCCGCGCGCGCACGGCTGGCTCGCGGACGGCTCGCGGACGTGGAGCGGATTTTTCCAATCGGGGCGGAATTTTTTGGCCGTCCGCATGCGCAATCTCATAGAAATACATTGTATATGCACAATATCTGCATCATATGACCACGTATTAATGTTTTTCAACCTACTAATAGTTTTACTATTGTTATTCATTATTTTAATACATATTATATTTTAATATAGGCTCTAATGAAAAAGGGGACAGGGACAATCACCATTGTGGGATGAATGAAGTTATATGAAATCATAAATTTTGCATGTAACCAGTTATTCCCGTTTTTATAATGCGTTTTCTTTATTATAGTATACATATTTGTTCAATTAATTAAGACTATGCTTACTTCTGTTATTACACTGATTTCACTGTATCGATTTAAGGTAGCCTACCACAAAATCAAAATAGCTGCTAATTCTGCTATAATTAAATGTTTAGAACATGTTGATTACTGTCCCAAATAAATTAATTAATAAATGATATAAAGTGAACTTTATAAAGGAGGCATTGTCTTGTTTGCTACATTTAGCTTTAAAGAACAACATTCTATATAGTTTAGATATTTGTTTTAATATAATCAAAAGTGTGATCAAAGTATCCAAATGCTCGTACTAGCCTAGTCATCTCCACATGCTTCCAGTACCATCCAATCAGAAGCTCCCACCATCATCATCCCACCTTGATGATGCACAAACAACCATTTATTTTCAGACCCTACAGAAACTGTTATGGTTATTGTTATTAACCTAATAAAAGAGTAAGATGCTTATATAAACACCCAGAAATAACAAAAACAACCATTGTTTATAGATAAGGATTTATTTCACACAACACAAAAACATAATAAAAAAAGTTATTTCACAGCAAATCAAACTATTTACATATACAAACTATTTACATATTTACAAATCTATTTACAAATCACAAATCACTCTTGGTGATCTAGCTTTGTAGGCCTAAACCATGTTATCCTGCCAGGGGACTCTTCCCTCAGGGGATGTAAAAAAAGTGCAGAGCTTCTCCCTGACTTCATAGGAATCCCCAGGTCCCCTGTGTCCACCCACATTCCTGATGCTTTGTAGGCGGTTCCCTCTTTCCCCTTCTTCATCAAGCCACCTTTGAAAGTCTGCTGGGGACACGAGGAAATTGTGCAAAATGCAGGCAGCCAGGATGACAGTGTCCACATTGCATGGCTTCATTTTGATTTTAGTGTGGAACACCCTCCACCTTGCCGCCAAGATGCCAAAGGCGCATTCCACTACCATCCTTTCCCTGGAGAGACGATAATTGAAAAGGCGCCTAGCTCTTGGGAGGTGGCGTCCTGGGTACGGCCTCATCAGATAGGGTTTGAGAGGGAAGGCAGCATCCCCAACCATGGTATGCGGCATTGGACCCTGAACACCTGACCCAGGTAGCGGAGTGTCGGCAGGCACATGCAGGCTGTTGTTGGCTATCCCTCTCCCAAGGTCGGAGTTTGCAAATATCCCTCCATCACTCGATCTCCCAAAGTCTCCCACCTGGACATTGATGAATTTGTAGTTGGCATCCACCAAGGCTAAAAGGACGATTGAGAATGTTTTTTTATAATTAAAAAACAGACTACCTGAAGAGTCAGGGGCCTGGATGGTTATATGTTTCCCATCCATTCCCCAAGACAGTTGGGAAAGTTCCATTTTTCCCAAAAGCTTGAGGCAATCTCTCTCCAGCTGTTTTGAGTTTGCCTGGGGAATTGTGTGGCCATTATCCTCCTAACGATTGCCCTGCATGTCATGTGGACCGAGGTGGCCACTGTGTTCATGCCCAGGCGGTAGCTGAATGCGAGACTTGAGAAGGTCTCCCCTGTTGCTAGGAACCTGTGTGAATATAAAAGACAAAACAGTGTGTTATTTCTTTTATTTGGTTATGTGACGTGGCGGTTTTCCCGGTTGCCGTCTGCTGGACTCCGCTCCTGGTTTTCTTTTTCTATTCCATTCCCAGGAGCGGGTAGGTGGGCGGAGCTGTGGAGAGCTGGTACCAATTCCCTGATTGAACACACCTTGAGGCACTGCTGGAGGCCTATTTAATTCTCCATTGTTTCTCTCTCTTCCTCCCGAATGGATGCTTTGTTTGATTTTGCAAAACAATTAATTTTCACTCTGTTACAGCGGACGATGTCCAGAAGAAATGGAAATACATCCGAGACCAATTTGTTAAAAATAGGTCGAAGTACACCCCAAGCGGCTCAGGTGCCAGCAATTTGAAAGACTGGAAGTTTGCAAAAGTTATGGCATTCTTGCTGCCTTTTGTACAGCCCAGAAGATAGTAGGCAAATATTTTGGTATTGACAATTCAATGTAATTTCACGTAACGTTAGTTAAAGGTATTATTCAAAATGGTATATATTCTGATGTAATCATTATTATTTTAGAGTAATTATATATGAAATGGAAAATTATGTGAAAATGAAAGATTATTTATATTGTAGCTCAAAAAGCACCCTGCAGTCTCTGGATTTTCTGGATGAAGGTACTGATGACGAAGGAGGAACACCAAGAATGGCATCCAGAGCTGGTACCCCACTAGCTGGTCTTCTATGGTCAGACACCCCCACCACAAGGCCAGGCACCCCCACTGCTCAACTGCAGGGAGAAGTACAGCCACGGAGGTCACGCTCACCCACTCCACACTCCCAAGGACAAGCAGTGGCTTCAAGGTCCACTGAAACCGCCCCACGACGCAACAGACGAGGTGAGGCCAGAAGATCATCCACAGTGCCAAGCCCAACACAACAGCTGATTGACATTATCTCTACTGAAAAAACACCAACGCCACCTCATGTACCCACAGACAATGAAGAGATGTACTTCTTCGCCCAAAGTCTAGTCCCAATATTAAACCGACTTCCCCGTAGGCACCAGGTCCGAGCAAGAAGTCACATCTATACCTATCTAGCAGAGATCGATCTAGAGGTGTCTGAACAGCAACAACAACCCACCTCTGTCCTTCCGATCCAAAGGCCAAACCAGCAGCATCTTTGTCATCTGGCACCCACCTTCCACCATTCAGCACCTCCTCTGACACCCTCCTATCACCAGCAACAAGCTCCAGTACCTCCTCCGACACCCTCCTACCACCAGCAAGAAGCTCCAGCACCTCCTTCGACACCCTCCTACCACCAGCAACAAGCTCCAACACCTCCCCCGCCACTCAACTACCACCAGCGAGTTATACATCCCCTAACATCCTACCAACAGGGAAGATCCCAAAGGGCTGGTCAAGAGGAGTTGGAGGACCTCACCTGCATCACCTGCTTACCACCTCCTTGACTAGATGTTCAGTTATTACATTTGACCACCAATTTGGTTAAAAGGATGCCTAAGTTCAGTTTTTATTTATTCCATTTTATTTAACTTTTATTTTTGAAATCTTTAAAATAGTTTTATTAATGAATATTTTATTTTACTATTTAAAAATCTCTTAAAAATAAGTAGAAAATTAGTTATTGCTATATAATATGTTCTTAAACTTTTTTTGAGGTTCTTAAATTAGTAATTTGTTACAGAAGTTTTGGCTGTGTTCTGTTCTGTTCAGTTGTGTTACAATTAGGGCTGTCAAAGTTAACGCGTTATTAACGAGTTAACGCAAATTTCTTTTAACGCCACTAATTATTTTAACGTGCGATTAACGCGGGTGTATATTTGCCCTCGGCCCGCCCTGTAGTTTCAGAGCGCAAAACATTGACGTTGAGAAATGGAGAAAGAAAAAGGTCTTCTAAACGGCAAGTTCAGCTTTAAAGTTTTGCCAGATGGTTCTGTCGACAAGACCAAAGTAATATGCAGTTACTGTCGATGTGAATTAAGTTACCACCGGAGTTCATCGAGTTTAAAATACCACCTGCAAGCCAAGCACACCGCTGATGCTAACAGCCCCGCTCCTGCCTCTCGCTTGCGGCAGACCACGCTTGAAGGTGTGCAGGGGAGACGCCTGGACATGTCTACTAGCAGCAAGCTTTCAACAGCGATAGCCAAATGGGTGGCTACAGCTTGCAGGCCAATTAACATTGTGGAGGACGAGGGTCTGCGTGAGATCATTCGGATCGCATCCAACGACTGCACTTATGAATTGCCTTCCAGAGCCACCACTGTGTCGAAAATGCACAACTTGTATGAAGTCCAAAAAGCGAAAGTAGAGGAGGCTTTAGGAAAGACTTCCACAGTTGCGCTCACCGGAGATTATTGGACTTCACTCAGTAATCACAGTTACCTCGGAGTCACAGCGCATTATTTTGACCCACAGTGGGAACTTCAGTCTCATGCCTTAACTGTCATGAAGACAGAGGAGCGGCATTTCGCTGACGCCTGCGCCGAACACTTTATGCAGGTAGCCAGACAGTGGGACATTGAAGAAAAAGTCAGCACACTCACTACGGATAGTGCACGCAACATGATTGCAGCGTCCAGGCAACTCCCGTTCGAGCATATGCCTTGCGCCGCACATAGCCTCCAACGATCAATCACAGTGTCTCTCCAGAACAGTGCGTTTGATGGCGCATTGGCAAAATGCAGAAAGGTAGTGGGCCATTTTAAGCATAGCCCGCCAAACGCAGCAGAGCTCGAACAAAAGCAAATTGCAAATGGTCAAAAGAAAGAGTCACTGACACAGGACGTGTCAACAAGATGGAACAGTACACTGGAGATGATCAAACGTGTTCTGAGAAATCAGCAACCTCTGAGCGATGTGCTGGCCCAACAAACAACCAACGTTACCATGCCAACAACAGCTGAGCTGGATAAACTGCAGAAGTTGGAGACAGTGCTGGAGCCATGCAGGTAATTTATTAATACTCTTATTTATAGTATGTTTGTTTCATAATAAATTGTCAGAAGTGTGTGTGAGTGAGATAGAGAGTGTGTGTGTGAGAGAGTGTGTGTGAGTGAGAGAGAGAGAGAATGTGTGTGAGAGAGAATGTGTGTGTGTGAGTGAGTGAGAGAATGAATGTGAATGTAACAAGCTGCTAACTGAAGTGCTTTTCTCTATTATTGCAGGTACATTACTGAACTTCTCGGAGGAGAGAAGTTTATTTCATGCTCAGTTGTGCTGCCTGCTTTGTGTCATCTATCGAGAGTGATGGAGTTCTCTGAGGATGACCCAGCCTACATGGTGAAATTCAAGCAGACCTTCAGAACAGACATGGAGCAACGCAAGGATAAAACAAACATTGCATGGCTGAGAGTTGCGACAGCGCTGGATCCTAGGTTTAAGGACCTGAAGTGTCTGTCCAGACCTGAGAGGGCTGAGGTGCATATGTGTTGTTTTATTTTGTACATTCTGCATAATTCAGTTGTAAGATTGCAAAGCAGAATTATTAAACTCAAACTCACTCACAGGTATGGAGTTCGATCAGTGCCTTGCTCAGGGAGCAGAGGCCTGCACAGCAACAACCAACAACGTCTGAGCCACCTAAAAAAAGATCAGCTCTCATGGTTGTCCTAGAGTCTTCGTCTGATGAAGAGGATGACTGTATTGAGAACTCTGTGGACCGCTACAGGGCAGAGCCTACCATTGCCATGGAGGACTGTCCCCAACAGTGGTGGTCGAAACATGAAGGGGCACACCGCAAGATGGCCAGCCTTGCACGCAAGTACTTGGCAACACCTGCCACATCCGTACCCTGTGAGAGATTATTTTCATTGTCTGGGCATGTTGTTCAGAAGAAGCGAGCTGCCCTGTCGTCCGAGAATGTAAACAGGCTTGTCTGTTTGAGCAACTGGCTCAGTGCAAAGAAGTAGACAGGGTTGTGTGTGTGTGTGTGTGTGTGTGTGTGTGTGTGTGTGTGTTCATGAGAGAGAGAGAGTGTGCGAGAGTGGGTGTGTGTGTGCGTGAGAGTGTGTCTGTTGTTGTGATGCATGAGGTCCATTGTTTTGTGTTAATGGCTGCTTAAAAAAACGGGATGTTTAGTGAACCTTTTTATTTATTTATTTTTATTTTACCTTTATTTAACCAGATGGTCCCATTGAGATCAACGATCTCATTTTCAAGGGAGACCTGGCCAACATGGCAGCAAGTTACAAAGGACAAGTTTTACAAGTCTAAATGCTGTACAGAGAATTTTTTTTCATTGTTCCAATGATAATAAACAAACATTTGCATAAAACAAGCATATCTGTCCACTCATATGTTGATAAGAGTATTAAAAACTTGAAAAATATTCCTTTTAAATGTAATTTAAAACAGATTTAAAAATGCGATTAAAAACGCGATTAATCACGATTAACTATGGACACTAATGCGATTAATCGCGATTAAATATTTTAATCTATTGACAGCCCTAGTTACAATGGATAATATGGCAATATGTTTGTTAATAAATAACCATTTATTGAATATGGTCTCTTTCTCTCTCTGTGAGGCAGGGGGAGGTTGTGTGTGTTGGGGGTTAAATACAAACAACTCACCTGAGAGTAACGGCAAGCAGTTGTTTTGGTTCGATGGCAGTCCGGTAATTCGTTGTCATCCTAGTCAGGTCGACACCAACCAAGGCAAGGATCTGGTCCATCTGCTCGGCACTCATTCTGAAATATTTAATATGACGTTCTCTGTCCAGCCTCAGCTCGGCCACAAGTTGGTGAAAGGCTCCCTGCTCCCTCCTTCTCTGGTTTATAGGGTGTACCCACATTCTTCTGCATTCGGAGCAAGAGGTAAACCGCAATTGCTTTCCTCCTGTTTACAACTCGTACTGAAACAAAAAAAAGTACTATATTAATATTGCAAGATAAGGTAATCGCTCAACTGATTTCGTTATAATGACATAATTACATTTTAGGCTACGAAGTAAAAATCAAAAGTATGCCATTTGCTGCCAGCCAGTGAAGATTTGTTTGTTGGTTTGATTCATGTGTAGCTATTTTCCCATGTACCAATATATTGACAATATGCAAGTTCTCATTTTAATTAACCTGTCAAGCAGTAAGATGTATGTAATAGCAATATTTACTGACCCATTATTAAGCGAAGCTCACCAATCCGAAATGTAGACTGTTTTAGCGCGTCAATGTTGTTCATGCGCTCCGAAAAAGTCTGTGCGCTTGCGCATCTGGTGGATACCGTTCTGCTCAAATCTGCACGTGCAATAAGCGTCTGTGCGCTTGCGCGTCTGGTGGGTACCGGGCGTAACGCCCCGGACCCAACAGACGCGCAAGCGCACAGACGCTTATTGCGCAAGATTTGAGCAGAACTGAACCCACCAGATGCGCAAGAGCACAGACGCTAATATAGATTTTTCGGAGCGCATTCCGTGAACGACAGAGACGCGCTATACAAACAAACAAACAGAATAGAATAACGTTTATTTCCCTTTTGGGAAGTAAGCATAGTCTTAATTAATTGAACAAATATGTATACTATAATAAAGAAAAAGAATTATAAAAACGGGAATAACTGGTTATATGCAAAATGTATGACTTGATTTAACTTCATTCATCCCACAATGGTGATTGTCTCTGTTTCCTTTTTCATTAGAGCCTATATTAAAATATAATATGTATTAAAATAATTAATAACAATAGTAAAACTTTAGTAGGTTGAAAAACATTAATATGTGGTGATATGATGCAGATCTGTCTGTTGTGCGTCTGTTGGATTCAGGGCGTAAGAACATGCTCATCATGGAAGATTTATATTCATTGGCTCGGTGTAGGCCTACTCTAATAATATGCAATTTGATATATTACAGTTACAGAAGCCACCTTCAAGTTTGTCGAAGGTTTCCATTATGGCTAACGTTACTAAAAACCTGAAACTGAATGTTAGGCTAGGCTACTGCTTAGCAACAAAACTTGCAGTTACTCTGGATATGTCGTTCACACTTTATATAGGCTATGCTAATGGCTTAACATGCGTCAGTATAGTTGTCATGGAAATGTGGATTATATCTTCTAAACTGCGCTAATTTCTCAGACAGAATGTAGCCTAATAATGTAATTTTTGGATTTCCAGATGGAATTTAACACGATAGCCTACTGAGAATAGAGATATATTATTTTATGTAGCATAGGCTATGTTAATCTTTGATGAATAGATGGATATCTGATCCATTATGAACAACCAATATAAAAGGACTAGGGCTAGGCTATAGACCTAGGTATTCGTAATAGTAGCTAACTACTCTTGACATACTGTATCTTGAATGTGCTTGTTATAATCAAACTGTAACTATGCCTTGTTTATATAGGCATAAAGGGGTGTATTGGCATGAAATTAAGTTTGAATTTAACCTTCTAAAATTGGTATGAATTTGAATATATTCTAATAGCCTATCATTTGCATGATAGCCTACAGTATGTAGCCTATATTGTCGGGTAGTATGTAGGCTAGTAGCCTATAATAGCCTAAGTGATGCTTTTTAAATAAAATTTTAAAAGTCTCTGGGTGTGGCTGCATTTGATCAGCTTTTAATTAGCCGAAAGAAAATATAAAAAATACTGCAATTGAATAGTTTAATGACAGTCACATAGCCTAGGCTACATATTAACTTTGGTGTGGTTTCCGACTACAATCACAAAATTGATGAGATGGGGCCAGGCATTATGCGCAAAAGGTAACCTATTATTAGGCTTGATGAAGTCTATTAACTGTCAACATTAACAAACAACATAATTATTCATTAGCGTTTAATTCCAGGCTTCCTGATTATTTGAACTAAATCATTATCTGCGCATTGATGTTCTCACCTCTGATCAATCAATGCTGATATGCACTTATCGTGACATCGTGTATTGCGCTTAAATGCAGAGCCATGGTGAATTACATCGCGGACAACGTTCTTTATTTGCTGTGTTCATTTGTTAAAACTATTGGTCAGTTTCGCTATAATTCAGATAATTGTATGAGCAGCACATACATATACTGTGTAGGCTATACCTTCTACTACTGCATTAATGTGTAGGCTAACTAAAAACATATTTTAAACATTGTCAATGTCCTATGTGTTATACTGCACCCTTGTGGACGATACCGTAGAAGGAGCGTCACTTTTTATAGCCGACATATTGCGCCCGACAATAAGCTAATAGCCTATTATGCAAAGGATGTTGGAATATATATTCGATTTCATAACAATTTTAGAAGGTTAAATTTGAATTAAATTTCCCTATTGACCCCTAACACCGGTGTCAAAATGGTAACCTGGGCTAACAACCTGTTGAATATAGGTTTACGAATATAATTATTTTATATTGATTGATGATAATGGATCACATAGGCCTGTATCTAGCTAGCCTATAATCAAAGATCAAAGGAAAGGCTACATTAGCCTACTATTCCCAGATGCAGGCCTATTAAATTCCATTCGGTACTCCAAGATGACAAGCATTTTAAATACATTCTGTCAGAGAAATGAGCAATAGAAGATATTAGCTAAATCCACATTTCCACGACAACTATAGGCTACTGAAGCACGTCAAGGCATTATATAAAGACGTGTGGACATCTTCAGAGTAACTGCAAGTTTTGTGGTTAATAAGTAACATTCAGTTTCAGGTTTTTAGTGACGTTAAGTTTAGCCATCTAGTTAATGAAAACTCATGGTGGCTTCTATAACATCAAATGCTTAGTTATGACATTATTAAAGTAGGCCTACACCGAGTCAACAAAATGAGTATCTTGCATGATAGCCATGTTCTTAGTCGCAGTATACCGCGATCAAATGGCCAATCACACAAATCAAGGCCGGTATTTAAAGTGACCAATCAAAGGAGTGGAGACATCAGCCATGTGTTTCCCATCCCCGCCACCAAAGTCTCAAAAATCAACATGGCGGGCGGGCGAGCGAGCGAGAGGAAATTAATTTAGAGCGAGAGCAAACCAAGTTGGTTCTCTGCTCGCTCGCTTCACAGCTCCGCCCTCGTGTGGCTGGTTCTCTGCTCACTTGCTTCACAGCTCCACGAGCGTGGATACTGTTCTGTGCGCTCGCTTCACAATTCCACGCGCACGGATATTGTTCTGTGCGCTCGCTTCACAATTCCACGCTCGAGGATATTGTTCTGTGCGCTCTCTTCACAATTCCACGCGCGCGGATATTGTTCTGTGCGTTCGATTGACAATTCCATGCACACTATGTTTATGGAACTAAATAAACTCCATATAAGTCCCTCAAAATCTGCGTGTTATGTGATGCAGACCTCGTCCTCATCCTCAGCACCAGCCATAGCCTCCAAATTGTTTCTTGGCAGCACTGACATTCAATTGTTTTCGGGCATCACAGTACACTTGCGACAAGTGCCCCACCACGTATTGGTGCAATGGGTTTTGGGGAAGTTCGGGTTCTCCTTCCATGCCTGTGGCAACGCCTTTTGCTCGTGCAGCTCGCTCGGCTCTCCGTTGGGCTATTTGCTCATCAGTATACAGCGGTTAAAAAGAGTTTCACTGTACTTCTGGCAAAAAGCTCCCAAGGAAACATTGAATCAATGTTGAATTAACATAAGATGAAGCATTGATTCAATGTTCATCTCTGATGTTGATTCTGCATCCAGGTGCTCATCAAGATTACGTTGAATCAATGCATTGAAATAATGTTGAAACAATGTTGATGTTAACAATGGAAATCAACGTAAATTATGTGAAATCAATTTATTATCAATGTAATCTGTCATAGCTAATGATAGCTACTAAAATAAATAACACATTGACATTAATTTAAAAAATGTAAACATCTTTATTGATTTTAATGGACACAATACATGTAATAGCTAGTAGTAGCTATAGTTTCACGCTGAAAAACGAAAGTTGAAGTGTCTCATCTAAAAATAATGTTTGTTTACTGTTCGGTCGCGGTGTGAGCTGCCATGATGATGTGGTGTCAAGTTCTTCCTAGTCGGGAGGTCGGGTTGATTTCTCGGTCCCTGATTTCTGACTAGTTGAAAGGGTGTTTCCTACATTTAGTCGGATATCGGGATTTCTAGTTGGAAATGAATAAACGAATGCAGCATGAACCACAAATAGATTTCTCTTTTTGTTTATTTTCCTACGTCACCCTCATCGTAGCAACTAGAACTTAGCAATTAAACAATTTAACCAAAGAAAAAATAAATTCACTTACCAAGTAACGTACACATACTGTAGCTATATACGAGCATAGCAATGAATAATTCCAACGGTTTTTTTTATTTGAAAATGAAAGCGCATCTGAATTTGATTAATCTGATAAATAATTAATGTTATTCATCAGTATGATGACCTTGGTTGTTATTGTTACATTGATATAATGTTTCATGACAGATTGGTTGATGACCGATACAGATGCTTACAATATTACAATATCAATGTGGATTCAATACTTTCTTGCTATCTGGGCTATCATCAGAGTCATAGTCTCGCAAGTCTTCAAAATCTGCCATGCTAACATGACGACACAAACAAAGCAAGGATATAGTAAGTGAGTAATATATAAGTAAGGAATATACGATTTTAATATAACCATTCAATATTATTTCAATAAATTTCAAGAGCTGCCCTTATTTTCACGCCTGCAAAACTGTATAAATTCACCAAAAACCGTATAGAACATTATCTAATGTTCTATATTCTATAACATTATCTAACATTATCTATTAAAATCATTCGCCACCAGTTATTTGTCTGATTCAAGTTTATTTAATATAGCTTATTTCTGTATTTAGCTTCACATATATGACTGTGTAGTAACAAATTCAGTAAGGTGCTCATTTTAAAATAGTTAAACAGTCACTGAGACACCCCACATGACTGACCCCACACACAACCGAGTGCAGGAGAAATACATAGATACCACAATGAGTCCCGTTGCATGAGCTTGTGGCACTTTTAATGCAGTTTTAGCCTACATTACATGCATAATTAAGCTACATTAGCATTAATGTATGGTTATAAACTTAACATTGTTAAGCCTGTTCAATTAGCCATTAATTAATTTACAATGAAACTTGTAACTAAATTGAGTCATAGCCACCACATTAAAACTTCACGGAACATTTGGTCAAAATCGCATAAACATGAACATTGTCCAGTCATAATCATTTAACTGTTCACTAGGTTTACTAACTGTTACGTTCTTAGATTCTGTCTGTTTGTTTTTGTATTTTTTACTTGTTTGTTTATTCTGATTATGTATTTTTGTTTCTGATTATTTGTGGTTTCACTGTTCTGTGTTTTGTATTACTGTCACTCCCTGTCTTCGTCACACTTTTCGGGAGTCTGTGGGGATTTCGGTTTTCTCTGTATTTCCTCTGTGATGCGCTTCCTTCATTACTAATTACTTAATTGTAAATCATACTAATGAACTAACAACCACTGACAACTACTAATCTACTAATGACTAACTTGTATATAATACTAATCTACTAACACCATTGGGTTTTCTACAAACTTACTAACGTCTACTTCTTTCCTCGCTGCAGCTGTCTCTCTTTCTGCCTGTTCTATCACTAATTATCTTTTTTTGTTTAACTACAGCTAACTATCGTTTCCACTTTCCTATCCTTTATTGTATGCAATTGTCTTGCATACATTGGAGTCCATGTCATGTTATCTCTATGTATCTGTTTCCAGTTCGTGTCTTACTTCGTTCCTGCTCTCCTCATTGTTTCATTACGTGCACCTGTCTGTCATTTGCCCTTCCCGGTTCCTCACACCTGATCCTCATTGTTTGTTGTCTCCCTCAGTGTATTTATACTCTGTGCTTTCAGTCCGTTGTTGCGAGTTCCTCACCGTTTTGTTATTCTAGGTTTTTCGAAATATCTTCCGAGTTGTCCGTTAGTGTCTTCCGAGTTGTCCGTTAGTGTCTTCCGAGTTGTCCGTTAGTGTCTTCCGAGTTGTCCGTTAGCGTCATTCTGTATCTGTTCCTGAGTCTTTGTTATCCCTCGTCCTTTTCCCTGTTGGTTTTTTTTTTTGTTGCTTTTTTGTTTTTTTTTCTTGTTTTCCCCTTACGCCTCCCTGGTTTTGACTCCTGCCTGTGTTCTCGCAACCCTGATTTTGGACTCTGTTTTTGTACTTCTGCTGTGCCTTCCCGGTTCTGACCTCTGCCTGTTCTGTGACCACTCTTTGGAATCTGTTTTTGTACCGTTGCCCTGTCTCTCCGGTGTTCGACCCTGCCCGTTTCATTACGGATTGCTGCCCTGTCCCTCATTAAAACTTCGGTTTTTGTACTCCCTGCCTGCTACTGGGTCCCTGTTTCCACCTTACCTAACAGACCCTCCAGGGTGATGCAGCTGTCGCCGCCGGCCCCCGGGGTGATGCAGCCGTCGCCGCCGCCCCCCGGGGTGATGCAGCCGTCGCCGCCGCCCCCCTGAGCGGTCCTGTCTGTGCCGCCGTCCCCCTGAGCGGTTCTGTCTGCGCCGCCGCCGTCCCCCTGAGCGGTCATGTCTGCGCTGCCGTCTCCCCGAGCGGTCCTATCTGTGCCGCCCTGCCCCCCCCCCCCCCCGAGCAGTCATGTCTGTGCCGCCGCCCCTCTGAGCGGCCATGTCTGCGCCGCCATCCCCCTGAGCGGTCCCATCTGCGCCGCCGTCGTCCCCCTGAGCGGTTCTGTCTGCGCCGCCGCCGCCCCCCTGAGCAGTTCTGTCTGCGCCGCCGCCGTCCCCCTGAGCGGTCATGTCTGCGCTGCCGTTCCCCCGAGCGGTCCTGTCTGTGCCGCCGCCCCTCTGAGCGGTCATGTCTGCGCCGCCATCCCCCTGAGCGGTCCCATCTGCGCCGCCGCCATCCCCCTGAGCGGTCCCGTCTGCGCCGCCGCCATCCCCCTGAGCAGTCCCATCTGCGCCCTCGCCGTCCCCCTGAGCGGTCCCCTGCCATGATCAGCGCGAGGCAGTGCGTCTGGAAAACAGCGGGAAACAAAATATCCAGGAGGCGCAGTTCTAGTGCGGTAAGCTTCAAGACTTACATTAAAAATATAGAATCGATATGTAAGTTTAAGAAATAACCCGGAGTTCCCCTTTAAGTTGGTGAACATGGTGATATGTTAAATGACACAAACACAGGAATAAATGTATTGACTTAAGTTTACATTTGCATACTTTGGAAACATGTACTTGCATTTTAATGTGACCTGGAAAAGAAAAAATTAGTTATGCAGAATATTGAAATACTTACCTTTTTGTACTTGTAAACAGAATTGGGTCAAAGGGCAAACTGATCAAAGAATGCACCAGAATCTTCCACACTCAAACTGTTTCCAGGTACCCCCAGCTCTGGCACCCTTATCGGAGACCGGTAGCACTAGAGAAATGACACAGAGCCTGCTAACCCAGGCTTTGGAAATGGTTTGGAGGCCTTGAGCCCAAACTACAGAAATGAACTTATCATATCATATGAAAACAATATCATAATTGTATAATACTAAAATACCAAACAAAATGTCAATATATGCTAAAATATGGGTTATTGTATATTAGTACATACGCTACACATACTGCATGCACACAGACACACACAAGCACATATATACTATCACTTACAGAACTTTACACATTTTCAAATTTATAAAATCACCAACTCTTTTGCAAGGGTTTTTGTGTTAAAAAATTTTGATAACAGGGGAGACTGACCTACAATTTGTGTCAGGGTTCAGGAATGATGGCTGTCTTCTCATTTGTTCATTAAGAATTTGTAGTCTTTCTGAGTTTGGCTCCACCAATGCCCCTGAAGGGTATACTGACCTGAAGGGTACGTGCAGATCTCTAAACTTGGACCGGTATGGAAGTGTGAAATAAATCAGCTGCAGCTTAATAGTCTGAGAACACACATGGCTGAGTACACGCCGTGCCAAAATCCAACAGTCCAGTCACAACAAAGGGTTCCGACCGCGTTGTGTGTAGCTCAGTGAAGAATGTATCGTGGCACCTTGCCAATGGTCATACAGTCCTGCCATTGCGGAGAAAAAGCCACATCATGTCTCAGCTCTTTCAACCGTAAAACAAAAAAAAAGCTAATGGGCATTCAGACTACAACTAAAAATGGCCCAAAAATAGATTTTTCCCCTCCTCATACATTATGTTTTCATGGAGTTGCATCTTTTCAGTTCCGATTTGTGCTACATCTGCATGTGAAGATAAATGGGATATGTAGCCATTCAATTTAAATGTCACTCATGTGTGGATAACTAGTGTGGGATTCTGACATTTAATCCTATAAAAATACAGGTTGTAAATAGAATATATAAACTTGTCTGTGGTAGTGGAGTTTAGAATGGGTGACCTTGGGCCTGTGTTATGAGAGTTCTGAGAAGGGGGGCTGTAGAAGATGTCCTGTGAAAACATTCCTCAGAAAAAAGGGTTTGCTACAAAAGATAAGATTCTATCCTAGCAAACTCTGTGGAAAAATACAAGCCATGAGCTGAACATGAGTAATTCTAAAGGTTTGATTGGTTTGAATTATACGCCCAGTGATGAACTAACTTTCACTTTACAGTATATAAGCACCACAGTAGCAGAGATGGGGGGTCCCACGAGCGAGAGCGTGCACGCGCGAGCGCGCTTCCAGCGCGCTTCCAGAGGACCACAGATGTATTAACCCATTGTGTTATTCTGTAAAGACCTGGAGCTGACACAATAAAGACAAAGTGTTTTAACCATTCGAATTGAATTGAAGAGTATCTTTGATCTACCTCCTTGACCACGAAAAGCAATATATTGATTGCTAACACTAGTGACTAGAGCGCAGGGAAAATCTTAGGTCGTTATCTCAAGCTGGATTTTGTTTTACTCTGTCCTCAGTTTTTGGGTGGATTCCAATCGCTTATTTTATCCGTCCTCTTCTCCTCGGTCCTCACCTCACCCGGAAATCAATCGATGATCACCATCTTTAAGGACATTCCAAACTGCTAAATGCTCCTTGGAGGAGCGAGGAGTGGGGAACGAGGAGGCTCCCGGAGGGTGCTTCAGTGAGGAAACACAAGTGTAGCCTTTGCAGAAGCCTTTTCTCGGAACGAGTGACTTGTATAAATTATCAACCACTCTTCACGTCTGCCATGTCACAAGCAGACCTCGACGCAAATGCAATTTTACCGTTCCTTTCCATTTATTATCAAGTGCTAATCCATAATGACACTCATTCTTTATAACTAACAAAAGCACCGTTTATTCATGCAAAAAGAGGCTAAAAAGCATTATAGTTAAGCACGTGAGCATAATATGACACTGATGCTTGATTGAGCAAGGACGTTACATTTTTCTGATGCATGCTGCCTCATTTCCTTCATCCTTGTATCTGATCCTTGCATGCTTTCCTCACGTCTTTTGTTGGGCGGAGCTAAGGAGCGAGGAAAGGACGCGAGGAACGGATGCAAGGAGTAAAAATATGCGATTGGAATTAACCCTTAGTGTGTGTCTATGAGTTCTCCACAATTATCTGCAATGTCATCATTTTATTGCTTTGCACCCCATAATTAGTTCCTAATTGTATAATTAGTCACGTCTGTGCTAATTGGCAAACTTGTAGTGCCCACAGTGACACCTGGAGGATATCTGCTGAAATTTACTTTGAAAGTCCAGTTTGTCACTGTCATGGTTTGGCATCACCCAGGAGGGTCTGTTAGGTAAGGTTTTTTTGGCAGCCTTCCGCTTATTTCTGCGGTTGTTCCCTTTTGGAGTGGCATGAGGGCGCTCTTGCGGTTTTTTATGCTGTCCGTGCCGTTCTTTCTCTCCTACTCTACACTTACCCGGCGCACCTGTGTTAGGTTTCCTGCTGGCTATAAAAGCTCTGTGCTTCTGTTTTCCAGTGCTTCAGTGTTGTCATTGTTTATCTGCCACTATTAGGTCTAGGTACTAAGCGACCACATTATTTTAAAGCTCTGCTTTAATCTCATGTGGGACTTGCTTTTGTTTGTGTTAGAGTTCCGTCATAGGATTTTGGTTTTCTCTTTCACTATTTCAGTTACTCGTCCTGATTTTTTTACTGTTCTCTCTGGAGACCGTTTCTTTTATAACCTCATTTAGTTTTTTCTCCATTAGGGTTCTCTCATATTGAGAACGAGAAGTATTCTCTCATTTTCTGTTGATCACTCAAGCCTTCGAGTGTTCGCCCAAATTGTTTTGGGTCGTTTTAATTTAGCCTCTGTTTTTGTTACCTCCGTCTGTGCTCTCTCTTACTGAGAGTGAGAGGTACTTCCTCCCTTTACACTTCTCTGCTCTAACTTGAGCCTTCGCCCACTTCTCTGGGTTGATTTTCTTTGGCGCTACGCAGAGAGTTTTGTTTCCCGTTCTTTATTTTTTCCTGTCCATTCATGGAGTATTTCCGCTTTGGTGGTTATTCTACTGTGTAGATAACATAGATTCCCTCTCTGTGGCGTCTTGTCCTCCAAACCCGACTCCCCTTTCAGTCACAGGCTCGAGTTGAAACCAATACTGAAATAAAGGTTCAGCAAACAGATGGGTTTGAATCCATTCTAACAAACCTAAAACATCAGAGTACAGTATGGTTGGAACCTACTGTACTTGTACTTGTTCAACTTGCTTGAGGACAAAGGAAGCTATTTTCAACAAGAACCACAAACTCTGCAACCCACCATCAGAGACTTTCCACTAACTCATCGTCTCCTTAGGTTATTTTTTAAAGTGTTACTTGATTTGTGGTTTAAGAAGCCATGCAGTTAAACTGTGGGTGAGTAAGATCACTTGTAGTGGTTTAGCTATGTAGTGGTATTTACTTTTTCTTTACAATACAAATGTTTGGGTTGTTTGGCAAAATGTGTATGTATTGATTAAACAGGTGCTCTGTGTCTTCTTTATGATATAGCACTTTTGTATTCCTGAGCAACATTTTTGTAAATTCCTCTGGATTAGCGCATCTGCTAAGTTATTACAAATCTGCATTGTAATGTAATATATGGCTGAAGTATGGCACCACAGTTCTATGAGGAATTATATGCTGCCTTGACTATGAAAAACTCACCAAGGAATCTCGCCTTCCACTGAACACCGTGGTTTTCCTTGAACAAATATACTGGTTTAATATAATCATTAACCTGTAAATTTGTTCAAAGAAAAACAATAGATATATTATAGAATGTTTCACTTATTAATATTAGTTTTGCAACCGATTGATAATCTTAACAGAAAGGATTAAGGAACTTGTGGAAGAATTGGCTAATGATGGGAGTTCAGGAATTGTTCAAGAATTGGCAAATGACCCACAGTTCAATGAAACACATGAATGCATGAAATAACATATCACACTAATACCAAAGGCACAGGTTTAATAATAATAGAAATTTTGATTGCCATGCACTGTGGTACATGAGCCTCCCTGTGACTACAGTGGGTTGTTTTGCAAAGTTTCATTCAGATATGCTAAAAGTGAGATGAAGGTTTCAGATAGTTTGATAACAAGGTGAAGTTTGCCAGGTATATTTTCTGTCTTACCCTGCACAGCAAGATGTTCAGTGTCAACTCTAATGGAAATTAACTGATGGAATACATTCAGTTCCTATTTATCTCTGTTAGAACTCAGACAGTGATGATTTAACAGTATGTAGTTAGTCACTGAAAATGTCCAACAGTATTTTATCTAAAAATTCCCAGAACAAATGTACCTCTTCTAATCTGAAAGGCAATCATACAATCTTAGTGCCTAGACCGCCTAAGATCAATAAAACTTGACTTAACGTATAAACATGGCTTTTGGCTCTGTGCTCAAGACATTATGTTGTATAAGGTTAAATAGTCTAGACAAACAGTGAAGAACTGAACTGCTTTCAGCTTACAGGCAACTTTATTTTACGATACAGGTGACATGATAATGATTATCGACAAAGCAAGGATGTGTCTCAGGTTTATGGTTAGTCTGTGCTGTGTAATAGTATGAGTCCAGGAGCCCTCTAGTGGAGAAGAGGGTGCTATGCAATGGTGTGCGATTGTCCGAACACAAACAAATGATACATATATACAGGTGCAGCTCAAAAAATTAGAATATCGTGAAAAAGTTCAATATTTTTTGTCACTCATGTCAGAAAGTGAAACTCATATATTATATAGATTCATTACACATAGTGAAATATTTCAAGCCTTTATTTCTTTTCATTTAGATGATTATGGCTTACAGCTAATGAAAACCCAAATTCAGTGTCTCAGAAAATTAGAATATTACATAAGATCAATAAAAAAGGATATTTTAAACAGAAATGTCAGCCTTCTGAAAAGTATGTTAATTTCTATGCACTCAATACTTGGTTGGGGCTCCTTTTGCATGAATTACTGCATCAATGCGGCATGGCATGGAGGCGATCAGCCTGTGGCACTGCTGAGGTGTAATGGAAGCCCAGGTTGCTTTGATAGCGGCCTAGGAGTGGCTTGACACGAGGAATGCGACATTTGTAGCCCATGTCCTGGATTCGTCTGTGCGTGGTGGCTCTTGATGCACTGACTCCAGCCTCAGTCCACTCCTTGTGAAGCTCCCCCAAATTCTTGAATGGATTTTGCTTGACAATCCTCTCAAGGCTGCGGTTATCCCTGTTGCTTATGCACCTTTTCCTACCACACTTTTTCCTTGCACTCAACTTTCTATGAATATGCTTGGATACAGCACTCTGTGAACAACCAGCTTCTTTAGCAATGACCTTTTGTGGCTTACCCTCCTTGTGGAGGGTGTCAATGACTGTCTTCTGGACATCTGTCAAGTCAGCAGTCTTCCCCATGATTGTGTAGCCTACTGAACCAGACTGAGAGACAATTTAAAGGCTCAGGAAACCTTTGCAGGTGTTTTGAGTTAATTAGCTGATTAGAGTGTGACACCATGAGTTTCCAATATTTAACTTTTTCACAATATTCTAATTTTCTGAGACACTGAATTTGGGTTTTCATTAGCTGTAAGCCATAATCATCAAAATTACAAGAAATAAAGGCTTTAAATATTTCACTCTATGTGTAATGAATCTATATAATATATGAGTTTTTACTTTCTGAAATGAGTGACAAAAAATATTGAACTTTTTCACGATATTCAAATTTTTTGAGCTGCACCTGTATTACATTAAATGCACAAAATAGATATACTGGAGAATGCATGCATTTTTAATAAACATAGTTATTATCTAAACGTGATATTACTTTACGAACTTAATTAACTTACGAACCAGTTTTGAAAAGAAAACTTATATAATAACATACATCAAAATAAATGAAAAAAGAGAGGTCATGGCAACCATATAGGGCATTCTCACATATATTAAAACAAATTATATATAAAAATATAAATAAAAAATATTCACTGTGCGAATACATTTCACATGTACTAATTAACCAGTTAATAATATAATTTGTATTGTTTTTTTCCCCCCAATTTTTTTTGTTCAGTAGCCAATATGGGATTGATTATTTAATACATTGTGGTTTCATTGTTCTGTAGTAAATTCTGTCAGTGCAGGTTCATAGACTCCATTTTCCCATCCTGAAAGTCATTTCAAAAACTAGCAAACCCTCCGTCCACCCACATTTAATACCTTTTACCTTTAAGTGTTGAGGGACCCGCAGCAATGGAGACAGCAATGTTGTTCATTTCATGCTCGACCAGTTTCCCTTCTCAAAAAACAGCAGCTTTACAGAAAGGAGCCCGTAGACCGCAGAAAGTCACTACGCTAGGAGAAAAATCACAATGGGAGGTCATCCTGTGGCAGATTACGGGTGCTTGTTTTATCTGAACTGAATTACTTTTTCTTCATTGCGAATTCACAGCGCCACAGCAAATGTATAGTCACATTCTGTTTAATGCTCAATTTGTTAAGAGGGCAAGTTACACTCTGTGTCAAAATATTTAGACAAGGAGACACAGCGGCAAATGTTCTTGCGTTTTTTAGTTTGTAAAATGCTACAGTGACAAAGAGTTTTACTATAATATACAATGTATATACAGTGCCCTCTGTAATGCTATTTATGTAAGACAAATTTTTTCCATGATCTGGATCTGTACTCCACAATTTTAGATTTGTAATCAAACTATCCACAAGTAGTTAAAGTGCACATTCTCAGCTTTTTTTAAAGGGTATTACTATACATTTTGCTTTCACCATGTAGAAATTATAGCACTGAACCATCAATTATTGGACAAAGCCCAGTGTGTTTTTTCCTTTTTGGACGTAATCTTGCTGCAACCTGCACCTCTATTGAAGAAACGTGTGCATTCAACTATTTTTCTGCTGGTAAAAATTACAGCACTTTTTATACATAGCCCCCCATCCCACAGGGAAATTGACTTGTCTCTGAACTTGAAGCACTAAAACAACAGAAAACACACAATAGGATAGAAATACAGTACAGTAGACAGAGTTGTATAAATAACGGATGAAAAAAAAACTTATATAAAAATGCTCTAGTGCTGAGCCGTCTTATTTAGCAAGCTGATCGCCTCAGGTAGGAAGGATCTCCTGAAACTTGTTGAGAAGCCTACTTAAACCGGTTGCTGAATGTAGTTTTCTGGCGTGGGATTGAGTGTGCTAGTTGTTATTGATGATGACCCTGATTCTGCGCTCCATCGTGTCTCTCGCCATGTCCTCCAGTAAGTCCAGGTATGTAGCCAATGGTAGAGCTAGCCTTCCTTATTGTCTGTTAATCCTGTAGAAGTCTTCCTGACCCCCCCCCCACACACACACACACACACACACACAACACACACAACACACCAGCTTAAAAAAACAGTAGCATCTTGTCTCTTGGATAATTGTGTAATGACTTGTTAAGGAATATACCCCATCCTGGGTTTTCAACAGGGGCTCCTTGAAGGTAAGTACTGTAGGGGGTCTTTTGATTTGCAAAAATATTTCTAAATATTGTAACCTCTGTACTACATGAACAGAGGCAAACTGTGGGTTTCTAAGAGTTTTCAAATGTGAATTTTCTGCTGATGGTGAAAATATTCAGCCCGCGGATTGTTTCCTCATGCGTGCAAATTGCATTATTCTCTGTCATGTAAGAAAACCTGGCTACTCCTCCGTTGCCTATTTTACAGTGCCGGCCAGTTTGAAGGTCTCGCTGCACGCTCTGGAAATATCACATCATAGATGAAGTTGGTGAACAAAAGCTTCTCAATTCCTAAATTAATTATCAGGTTATTTGTGTATCAGTGCTTCCTGAAAACATGAGAAAACAGAAGACTTGAGTTTTATAAATTATACAGACTGCATGAAATATCCTCATTTTACATTCCTGGTCTGAGCTATACCGGTGCATTGGGTGTGAAAGGGAAAGGTCTGGTCACATGAGAGTGAGTGAGAGAGAGACATATGAAAAGTATATGAAAAAGCGTAAAAGAAGGAGAGGCCAAAGGAGAGAGAAAGAATAAAAGAATAAACAATGTGTGACAAAGAGAAAATGTTGATGGGAGAGAGAAGAGCATGCAAATCTGAGAGTATTTAAGTATGTGTTTGTGGGTGTATTGGTGTGTGTGCATGTGAGAAAGAGAAAGATATAGATGTAATGAACAGTGCCGAATGTATTTGTACAACAATGCTACCTTAATCTATTTCACTGCAGTAAATATGCAGCATAGTAACACACTCATACAGGATTACTATATTCATACGAGTATATAATCACTTCATCATACATATTACTCTAGGTTTTAGAAGGGCAGTTTCATAGCTTCAGGGGAATGTTAACAGAAAGAAAAGAACAGAATGTACAGTACAGTTGTTCTCTACAAGAATAATAACAAAACCTCCCTTGGTGCGAATGCGAAATTCCAGCCAGGGCATGAATGGTCCCCCAATTTATGACATGATGTGATTTGAACTCTGGAGAGCAATGCAAAGCAACACAATTCAGCCTTTCAAAATCTCACAATGTTTTTCTAACGGACACATTCTGTATGTAACGTCTTTATAAAAACAAACTGTTCACACAAAAATTAAAACTGTGTCTGGGTCCTTGCGGTGACTGGAATAAGAGTCTCATGTGGTGCGGTTTGGCAGCACAGAAAAGCCATGCAAAATAAGGTCACAGCAAAATTCTGTTACGTCGAACCCAAGGAGTCAAAATTGGATTATAAATGGCACACTGACATTATGTAACTACAGGTGCAGCTCAAAAAATTTGAATATCGTGAAAAAGTTCAATATTTTTTGCCACTCATTTCAGAAAGTGAAACGCATATATTATATAGATTCATTACACATAAAGTGAAATATTTCAAGCCTTTATTTTTTGTAATTTTTGATGATTATGGCTTACAGCTAATGAAAAGTGTGGTAGGAAAAGGTGCACAAACAACAGGGATAACCACAGCCTTGAGAAGATCGTCAAGCAAAATCCATTCAAGAATTTGGGGGAGCTTCACGAGGAGTAGACTGAGGCTGGAGTCAGTGCATCAAGAGCCACCACGCACAGACAAATCCAGGACATGGGCTACAAATGTCGCATTCCTTGTGTCAAGCCACTCCTGAACCAGAGACAACGTCAGAAGCGTCTTACCTGGGCTAAGGAGAAAAAGAACTGGACTGTTGCTCAGTGGTCCAAAGTCCTCTTTTCAGATGAAAGTAAATTTTGCATTTCATTTGGAAATCAAGGTCCCAGAGTCTGGAGGAAGAGTGGAGAGGCACAGAATCCACGTTGCTTGAAGTCCAGTGTGATGATTCCACAGTAAGTGATGATTTGGGGTGCCATGTCATCTGCTGGTGTTGGTCCACTGTGTTTTCTGAAGTCCACAGTCAACGCAGCCATCTAGCAGGATGTATTAGAGCACTTCATGCTTCCTTCTGCTGACAAGCTTTATGGAGATGCTGATTTCATTTTCCAGCAGGACTTGGCACCTGCCCACACTGCCAAAAGTACCAAAAGCTGGTTCAATGACCATGGTATTACTGTGCTTGATTGGCCAGCAAACTCGCCTGACCTTGTCAAGAAGAAGATGAGACACCAGACCCAACAATGTAGACGACCTGAAGGCCGCTATCAAAGCAACCTGAGCTTCCATTACACCTCAGCAGTGCCACAGGCTGATCGCCTCCATGCCACGCCGCATTGATGCAGTAATTCATGCAAAAGGAGCCCCAACCAAGTATTGCATAGTGCATATAAATGAACATACTTTTCAGAAAGCTGACATTTCTGTTTAAAATATCCTTTTTTTATTGATCTTATGTAATATTCTAATTTTCTGAGACACTGAATTTGGGTATTCATTAGCTGTAAACCATAATCATCAAAATTACAAGAAATAAAGGCTTGAAATATTTCACTCTATGTGTAATGAATCTCTATAATATATGAGTTTCACTTTCTGACATGAGTGACAAAAAATATTGAACTTTTTCACAATATTCAAATTTTTTGAGCTGCACCTGTATAATTTAGAAAATAAAAGCAAATAGAAAATTCACTGAATAGATTTAGGATTGAAATACTTGTACAGTTCCACTAATTTGATCATGTGATATAAATTCAACAAGGAAATTAAAATGTAACTTATTCCTATCAGATTGTACACACACATACAGTATATGTACATATATACAATGGGGGAAATAAGTATTGGACATGTCAACAATTTTATTATCAAACATATTTCCAATGTAGCTATTCACATGAGATTTTGACCAGACATTGGTATTAACTCAATAAAACTACACAGCTAAAGAAATTGTAACGTTCCAATTCTTTAAAAAAGTTATGTGCAATAAAGTGAAATGACACAGGAAAAAAGTATTGAACACGCTAAATTAAATGTATTCAATACTTGGTAGAAAAGCCATATGTTTTATATTTGGTTGCATATCCTTTGCATGCCATGACTTTATGATGTCTGTGACCCAACAACATCAAAAGGCTCTTGATATCTTATTTGCTGGTACTCTTACAAGCGATACTATAACAGCTCTGCATTTGAATGGATCTCTATGGGAATTGGGGGGTGAGACAAGATTTAGCTGTAAATTACACGGGAACAGTATAGAACACATGGTTGGCTAAGTGGCTCTAAGTCATCAAGAGTCTGATGTATTAAACAAGCCTTTAACCATCACTGCTGCCAGAAATACAGTAGATATGGAAGGATCACTTTAAGGGTTGTTTCTCCTGACAGATTTTCCTATTGAACTCTATGGAAAAATAAGTCAGGAGAAGAAACCCTTCAAGTTATCCATCCATATCTACTGTATTTCTGGCAGCAGAGTGATGGTTAAAGGCTTGTGTCGTTTTATTGAGTTACTACCAATGTCTGGTCAAAATCTCATGTGAATAGCTACATTGGAAATATGTTTGATAATAAAATTGTTGACGTTTCCAATACTTATTTCCCCCATTGTATTTTACTCTTTAATTGAATATTTACAGTGGGCATGTTCAAAGAAGCCACAAGTTACAGTTTAAAAAAATATACTATATAGCTGGTATATCTATACATGCCTGTTGAATCTGTACCCTGTAAGATAATTTGTAAAAGCTGAAGAAAAGATGACCACAGATTTAATACAACTGAATGATGGAAAACCACCTTACATGTCACTGAATGCTGTGGCTCTGATGAACTTGCCCTAAAGACTGATTATCACTGCAAATAACTAATTTTACATCTTCTATATGTTAAGGAATACAACAACAGAGTCAACTGCAAAGTGCTTTAATCCACTAGACCACTGTATTAGAATTGGAATGGCCCAGAGATATTCCGGCATTATAAAAATGGATAGTTCCAGTCCTGAATGTTGATTGTCCAATCAGTCTTCCTAGCAGTGCTGATATTCATGATATGGAATGGCTAAATAGAACATTCATACATCATTTCAATATTATTGCAACTTACACTAATGTAAACAACCTTGATGTTGAAATGTTGTAACCAGTCGACCGTAATACTAATTTAGAATAATATTAGACCAGTGGTTCTTTGAAACATGAAAAATGAACAGCTTGTTAAAATTCTGGGATTGCAATTGTGGTTGGAACAAAAACCAGCATACACATTGGTACTCTAGGACCAAGTTTGAGAAACACTGGATTAGTCTAAATAGCTTTAGATTGCGGAAGGATAAACCTGAAATCTACATTGTATCTTGTCTAACAGCCATGCCAATATTTGTGATATAACATTAGTTCTCATTCCATATCGCTTTATTTACAAAATAATAGCTCTGAAGTCCAGTGGTCTAAGATTGAGGTTTAGCCCAGCACTCAAACACCTGATTCAAGACCGTGATAAGTACAATCAGGTGCCTCTGTTGATCGGTCATGTTTATGGGCAGGTCTGTATAGAAGCCGCTGTCCCGTTCATATACTCACTCATAACTGCCTTATGTCACGCCTTTCCCAGTCTCCTTCCATCATACGGCCGTACTCAAGTGTGCTCAGGGTGAATATGCACACACACCTACGCCCAATTTACCGTCTCCAATGCACCTTATCTGCATGTCTTTGGACTGTGGGAGGAAATGCGACAAAACGGAGAAAACCCACGTGAACAGCGCTAACCACTGTGCCTGAAAATGTTCTTTAAAAGGTTCCAGAGCCTGTGCATTGTTATGTGCTCCTAATTTTCTTATCTTTCTATATAACTTAACCTTGTTGCTGATTCCTTTTTTCTTTTGTCGTGTGAGTGCCTGTTTCTTCTCTCCTGCAGGCGGCCACTCCCCGGGTTGCGCTCCCAGACCTTGTGTGTGCAAATTATTACACGTATAAAAGATGGCCATTCAAGGCAGCTTCTCGCTCTCTCTCACACTGCGGGCATGCAGTGCACCGCAACTCATGTTTTGTCCTTTTGTTCATTTGTTTCATTAAATGGGATATTACTTTGGTAATTATGGTCTAATTTAAAATGCTTTAATACTTGTGTTTGGGAATGTGGTTAATATCAGTTAGTATTTGTTTACTTTTCCTTGCACTTGTTTTTATAGTTGGGGTAGATTAGCAGTGGACTGGAAGACTCACTTTCTATCTTCTTTTTTTTTGTTCTCTGTCCCAATTTCTTTGTATCCCAATAGAAGTGAGTATAGACGGCTAGTAATATGAAATTATTAGACAGCTCAGACTTGGTCTGAGGGAAACAGGTCTAGTTGTGCTGGTTCTGCCCCTGTTTTTGTATGTCTTGGTTTTTGTATTTGTGTTTTTCTTAATAAATTATCATTTGTTTTGGCAAAAGGACGCTGTGTGTTTTCAAACAGGTTTGGCATTTGAGCTTACTGCCGGTTATTGTAACTCGATAGTCTTGAGCCGGAACATGCATCAAAATGCAATGTAGGTACAGGTCTTTGAACAGTCTATTTGAGAGTTGCAGAACTTGTAGTTGCAGGCCATATATAAACTAGATCTATACAAAAATCTATAAGCAAACTTATAAAATCATAAGCCAGTTATAATGCATTCTATAGTATTAATACCATTGTAAACATTCCTGCCCATTATTGGTGATATCAAACATTATGTGGCATGCAATGCATTGTCCCAGGCTGCCAAATAAAGTTTAATAAAGTTGTCAAAACGTGCTTGCTCGATTTGTTGGATCATGTCCATTTAACACCTTAACCTTTGGTTCTATTTTCAACTTAGATGCAGACGTGTGATTTGGGTTGAGCAACAACTGTAAAAACGTTATCACAAGGTTGTTTTTCACCACAAACTCCTCAACAACCTCACATCAGTGTTGGAACATTGCAATAGCATTATGCATTAGCTGGGATTGTGACACATTGTGCATACCCTGTTACTGAGAGTCAGTGTGTGACGAGTCTGTCAGCTTTCTCCCAGTCAACTCCCAGATTCTGGAAATGGCCCCTTTGCTGTGGTGGGTTTCTTGCGGCAGGGGACGCATACAGTCCGTGAGGAGCGTGGAGGGGCAGGTGTTCCGAGGCAGCTCATAGGCGTGCGGTCAAGTGCTCGGGGGCGCCTTGCGCTCAGCTGCGTGTGACGAAAGCGATTTATTTCCCTCTGGGGGCCCGGCTGTTGCTGGAAGAAATGAGACTCCCCTCTGTCACGTCTTCCTCACTGCATAAAATATAACAAACCAGTACTATCTGCTCTGTCTTCACAAGCAGCGCTTTCAATAAAAATACCCATTAACACCTTTTTCAGATTAGTTAATACTACAATACAGCACTCTGCACACACAACTTGTAATCTACTTCGATAGAATTGATGTCAGTCATTTTAAGGATGGCTAGCGACTTATCAGACACATTCAGTCAGTCTTTCGGGAAGAAGAGTCATGCAGAACGCTGTGTATTCCTACTTCCTGGTTACTCCCCTTATTGTGACCCCTTATTTAGCATTTTCAGAATAAGGCCTTAACCGGGTTTGCTTTTCGGAATAAGGTGTTGGAACATGGGTTGGAACCTAACCTGAATACTTGAGTATTCCAAATAAGATCAGAATAGTGACATTAAGCAATAAACATAGGCCTATACATTAAACTAAATAAAAATTATAGTGTCACGGACAACGTGGCAGTACTGTCTTATGCGTCCAACACTTATAGGATGAAAGTGCAACATCAGTCCGCATTTTTTCAGAAAACCCGGAAGTATAAGTGAACGAAAAGCCACATGAAAGCCAAAAAATCCTACACCTCGAAAAGACCCCATCTCTACTGGTGAGCCCCATCACCAAAGACACATTTAGTGGTGACGTTACACACCACAACAAAAATGGATATGAACTAAATGAAGAAGCTCAATTTTGACATGACTGTATCAACGTCCAAGTTACATCCATGGTGGGGTGGGTGGAAAGGGGGTAATGGTAATAAATTCACATCATGTGACATGCATGGTCACGGAATGCGCTGGAACATACCGTCAAAAGCCTGGTCACGGCCCATCGTCTGCTTGGTGGATGGTGAAGCTTACGCCTGTGCCCTCGCTGACCCCTTAGCACAACACACAGCTGGGGCTTTAGCAAATAGCCGAGGCCAAATGACTCGGTGAAATACCAAAGCCTCACGACCGTCTTCGAATTAAAAAACATGCTGGTTGCTGACGTGAATAAATATTTTCCTTTTTGAATCCTCGAGCAACCCTGGTCATTGATATTGCTACAAGGTTACTGGTGGACGTGGTTACCATTCTCAAAAATGCACGATAAAAAACAATTCTCAACATTGGAGTTGGAATATCGTTTCGCCGGAGTTGTTGGGTCAACCCGCTGGGCGAAAATGACCTCTTTCTGAAGATAGAGACATATTATCTCGCTGAGCCCTACTTGCAGGCCAGCTTGCTCGAAGTCCATTTCATGATGGAGGGAAGGGGGAAGGCAGCTCCTGTGCTAATCACTCTTGCTGTCCAATAAATTTGAGGGTAGTGAAATGGAGTGCTGGGTGCAGTGACACACAGAATCATGTGAGAGACAAGGGCTGGGTTTTCAGTGGCCCAGTTATTCATCTCTGATGCTGACCAGCCAGTGATCAGGCAGACCCTCACCCTCACTCAGGCTCATTCCAACTGCGTGCTTTCACCCTTGTGGTAAAATTTCTGTGTCCCTCTGCTTATTTTGGTCATCATTTGTCAAAACGCTAATGGAAAGCAAATCAACCATACGATATTGTGACCGGAAAGCATCTATGGTTTCATTGGGTTTCAGAGTGGGTTACCAGCCATAAAAACAACACACATTTATAGGAATAGCCTGTTTAATGGCTATAACATGTAAGATTAACCAACGGGGGTTTAATGAATGTGATGTTCTCCAAGGCCAGCATGCCGATCCTGTGTCTGTGCTAAAAAAACAAATCTGATGACACCCCCCTAGGGACTTCAGCACAACAAGCAGCCATTAGTTTCCAGAGTAGCAGTGTAGTTGGCTGTGAAGAACCTCGGGTGTGGTCCGACAACAGTGGCCAGTTACCAATGATGGCATGAGCCGTGCGTAATGTGGGCCCTGACCACTATGGAGTTTAGTTAGGTTTTTAAAGTACTAAAGTACTAATATGGATGGGACAAAGGCCCAGGAGTGTAGGAGAGAAGGTACAAAGGTAGTTGTGGGAGTGACATGATCAGAGAGGCAAGAAATCAAGAGTGCTGCGAGGCATTGTGTTCTCTAAGCCACCATCTGCCACAACCCCACGTCCCCCAGACGTAAGAGCATCATGTGACCCAAAGGTCAGGCGCCATTTCGTTAAGCAAAACCGCAGGAGGATTGATTGATTCTACCACCACTGCAAATCCTTTGCTAATCTTTCAGCATGCCTTGATTGCATTTCCAATTGGAAAAAAAAAAATCTGGAAACCCAAAGTTTAACTGAATGACGTGATAACAATGTGAGTATGAAAGCCTGCTATGCTGGTAGTTGTCTGCCTCAATGGGTTTCCTCACAAAGATGGTGGCAACATTTTAGCAGGAAGTATGGGCATCATTTAAAAAGTAATCATTTTCATCTTTTCAATTGTACATTGTAGGCCCTCTGCCTACAATGTACAGTAAAATTTTCTGTTAATAAGTTCCGTGACTATATCCTGTGTCTGATAACTGTTTAAAACAGGAAGAGATTTCATAAGTGCTAATATAAAAAAGTGAGGTTATTTACACTTGGAAAGTTGGTGTGGGGATGTGGACGGAGCTGTGTGCTTGTAGACTAAGGGATCTTAAAAGGTACAAGCGCAAACCACCGCCACGACCACGATGTTGCCGATGGTGGCAATGACGGCGATCCACAGCCAGATGGCGTCGCTGGAGAACTTGCGCTCCTCCTCAGGCTCGGGGTGGTGGGCCAGGTTGGCGTGGAGGTTGGAGGTGGAGGTCTGCAGGGACGTGTTGCCATTGTACGAGGAATCCATGAAAGCACCACTCATAGCTGGGAAGTGCTAGAGAGGGGGCGGGACACACACACACACACACACACATGAGCACAATCAAACTGAACCCTCCCTCAAAATATTCACCTAATATGGAGCAATGCAAACCTCAGATTTACAGGCAGAGAGGTGAACTGAAGTAGAAGGTTAGAAGTAGTGTACATAAATACACCTTATTGACCTCCTGAAAAATGTACACAATGTTCAATGGAGATTCAAAACAAAAAACTCACAAAGTAACACAAGATAAAAATTCTCCAAATGACTCCTCCTTTAGGGAAAAGCTCCTTTTAGTTTGAATGAAAAAATGGCTGTAAACCTGTCTCTTGTGTATGATCTCTTCTTACTAAGTTGCATGCAAGCTGATTAAAGCTCTGTGACATGCATAATCTACTCCACATGCAAACACATACACATGCACGCAAACACATACACATGCACTCAAGAACACACACATGCACACGCAGACAAACACACACACACCACACACATGTGTACACACACATACGTGCACTGAATGCACTCAAGCAAACACGTGCACACAGACAAAAAAACATGCATTCACACAGATGCACACGCACACACACACACACACACACACGGATGCATGCACAGTCGCACACACACACAAAAATGCATTCGCGCATGCACGCACCACACACACATGCACACGCATGTACATGCAAGCACACACAGACACACACACACATGGATGTACTCACACACACAAACATCCACTCACACACATGTGTATGGGCGTATGAATGTTATGTGCAGTTTTGTGTGCGCAACATTAGATTGTTCTTGAGCTGCTTGGCACTGCTGTGATTTCTGTAAAGGGCACAACAACAAGTCACATTTGTTTGATCACAGAGAGGGCAGATGGGAGATGGATGAGGCAAGCTGAAGCCACACAGAACATCTGGAGATTTCAGCCCCACTGTTTACCGTGAAACTGCCCTGTATTATGTATATGACTCATGCCCGTCACATCTGGACTACACGGAGCACGCTATAACTCATCCCAGTTCCCGTAACTCTTCCACGCAACCTCTATGCTTTAACGCACTTCCCGGCTTTGTGTAAGTACTTAACCAAAAACCAGAACTGACAACAAGTTATGCACATTTAAAATGTAACACAAATATATACAAATATCAGCACTAATTAAACGTGAAAACAACACTGGATATTTAAAAAAATATGAAAGAAATAACCTAAAAAAAGACTAAATGTGTTTTTTTTAATCATCACAGACATTGATTCTAATATACAGACATGCTCAAATTTGTTGGTACCCCTGGTAAAGATGAGTAAAAAGGGGTTATAAAAAATTCTCCATCCTTTAATTGACGTTCATTTATTGTGAGAAAAAAATATCCCTCATCAAGAAATAATTATTTTTAACAAAACCACGTTGGCCACAATTATTGGCACCCCTGCATTTATATATAGAATAAAGTATAATTTTTTTATATTTGGTCACATATCCTTTGCATGCCATGACTTCCTGATGTCTGTGTCCCAACAACATAAAAAAGACTCTTGATATCTTATTTTCTGGTACTCTTACAAACGATACTAAATGTCTCTGCATTTGAATGGATCTCTATGAGAATTGGGGGGTGGGACTACATTTAGCTGTAAATTACACTGGAACAGTATGGAACACATGGTTGGCTAAATGGCTCTAAGTCATCAAGGGTCTGACGTATCAAAAAAGCCTCAAACTATCAATCTGCTGCCAGATATGCAGTAGATATGGATGGATCACTTTAAGGGTTGTTTCTCCTGACAAATTTTCCTATTGAACTTTTTCCTATTGAAACCATTGAAGTTATCCTGTATCTTGTGTATGATCTCTTCCTACTAAGTTGCATGCAAGCTGATTAAAGCTCTGTGACATGCATAATCTACTAAGTTATTAGTGGAGCCACTTGGGACAAGTGACCACTGAGCAGTTCGTTTTGAGGTACTTTGGCAAATTAAGAGGGCATCCTCTAAGTCCAGAATTTTTAATTTTAGACATGCCAACTTTAACAAAATGCGTGCGTATTTAAGTAATATAGACTGGGCGCTACTTCTTGACTGCAAGACTGTGAATGAAAAGTGGGGAAGGTTCAAAAAGGTTATTCTTGATGCGCAACGTAAATTCATTCCAAAGGTAAAGAAAAGTAAGTTGAAAAAGCAGTCTCCACAGTGGATGAATAAAGCTATATGGAGTTTGAGGGGGAAAAATGTCTTTATAAGATATATAAAGAAGATAATACTGAGAGTAATAAGGCAAATTATTGTTATATGTGTGCTATAATGTTAAAAAATAATTAAGGGTAGCCAAAAGGCTGTTTGCTAAAGATGCAAAAAGTAATCCTAAACGTTTCTTTCAATACTGCAGTAGGAAAAGGAAAGTTAAGGAGGCAGTTAAGTGCATTAAGAATAAGTGTTACTGCTTTATAAGAATGAGGATATTGCTGATGCCTAAAACAATTTCTTTGCTGAGAGTTTTACCAGAGAGGAGGCTACTAATAGGCCGGAAGGAATATTCAGTACTCAGAATGTCTTAGCAGATATTGAGATAGGGGATAGAGAAGTACTAGATAAATTACATAAAATAAAAACAAATAAGGCAGCAGGCCCTGATGGTATATGCCCAAGGGTACTCAAAGAGTTAAGTGAGGTCATCTATAAACCACTGGCAGGTATTTTTAGATGGTCTTTACAAACTGGAGAAATACCAGATGACTGGAAAAAAGGTGATGTAATACCAATATATAAGAAAGGAGGCCGGACTGATCCAGGAAACTATAGGCCTGTCAGTTAAACCTGCATCACATGTAAAATACTGGAATCTATCATCAGAGACAAATTGGAATTATTTCTTGAAAATAACAACATCTTAAGAGATAGCCAACATGGTTTTCGCAGGGGAAGGTCATGACAGACAAACCTTTTGGCATTCTTTGAGAAAGCTACCAAGTGTTTTGATTGTAACAAGGCTTATGATATTACACCTAGATTTCCAAAAATCATTTGATAAGATACCACATGAGAGACTCATCATCAAAATGAAGACAGTAGGAATTATAGGAAGCATTTCAGAATGGATTCGGAGCTGGCTACAAGGTAGAACACAAACAGTAGTAGTAGGGGGGATCTTATCTGAGTATGGTACTGTGGGAAGTGGAGTCCCACAAGGAATGGTGTTGGGGCCTCTGCTCTTCCTTATTTACATAAATGATCTTGAAAGGGACATCAAAAGTACATTAGTTAAATTTGCTGATGATACAAAACTGGGAGGTTTAGCTAACAGTTTGGAGGCAACTAAAGTAATCCAAGAAGATTTAAACAGAATACAGAAGTGTGCGGAAACCTGGCAAATTAAATTTAACACAGCTAAATGTAAAACTGTACATGTGGGAAATAAAAACATAAGGCAAGACTACTTTATGGGAGAAACTAAATTGTAATGCTCAATTTGAAAAAGACTTAGAGTAGTAGTTGATCAAAGCCTGTCAGGTTCTAGGCATTGTGCTGTAGCAGTAAAAAAGGCTAACAGGATGCTGGGATATATAGCCAAAAGTATTGAGTATAAATCCAAGGAAGTTATGCTTATGCTATACAATACCTTTGTCAGACCACACTTAGAGTACTGTGTGCGGTTCTGGGCACCATGTTACAAAAAAAGATATAGAGGCTCTGGAAAAAGTCCAAAGAAGGGCAACTAAGTTGGTTCTTGGTATGAAAGATAAAAGTTATGAGGAAAGACTTAGGATACTTAATCTTTTTAATCTGAGTAAAAGGAAATTTAGGGGTGATTTGGTAGAGGCTTTTAAATTCATAAAAGGGATTAATAAAGTGAACTACAGGAGATTCTTCAGGTTGAGTTCTGTTAGTAAAACGAGGGGGCATAGATGGAAATTAGCAAATGGTAAATTCTGTACAGACATTAAGAAGTACTTACTGTGAGTATTCACTGTGTGGAATAGCTTGCCAGGTAATGTCGTAGAGGCAGAAACTCTACGACAGGTTTGATGGTGATGGATACTATCTTGTTTGTAGGGGAGCTCTAGGTACTCTTTAGTGGTAGGAAGATGACGAGCATTGTTGGGCTGAATGGTCTGTTCTCATCATTAAGTTATGTTATGTTATGTTATTTCTTATGAAAACACAATTTCCTTAATTAATACTGGTGTGCACTGAACACAGCCGAACTGCGTTTGTGATGGGAAAAAGACACTTGCATGTAATTGTAAGTCAAAGTTAAAGAGTAATTCCAACAAAAAATTATGTTTGATTTGTAGAAAAGTAGTTCTCCTCCTGATTAAAATGAGCTCTCAGCCAACTTTCTACCTGTAGTGAGAGCAGAAATATAGCCCCAAACTACTGCGCATGTACCAGGTACTTGGTTTACTCTGAACTACAATAGCCAAGACTCTTGGCTTATAGTTTATGGGTGGTGTCAGTCAATGCCAGTCACACTGAATAACATTACGACCGGAGTAGAGGGACTGGGAATTTTACTGCTCGTCTTGCACATACTAGTTCAAACACAACAAATTCAAACACTTAGGGCCGGATTCAGAGATTGCCAACTTAAGTCATAATTGGCGGACAGCATCCCACCCTGACACTTACCATCATTACATTACATTACAGTTATTTGGCAGACGTTTTTATCCAAAGAGATGTACAATAAGTGCATATTGAAGGTCATTGACACAACTACGAAGCAAATCCAACAAAGCACAACTTTCTCACAACGTAGGAGCTATCGCTAGTAATCAACAGAATACAGTCGGCTATACATTCTAAGGTATAAAATAGCAAAACCGAATAGAAAATAAACAGAAAGAACGTACCATCACCCCCCCCACCCCAGTTGCATAAGCACCCGCCCTCATTGCACAGGCACCTCTTGTTCCCATTTCTATTCCCATCTCTCTTGACACCAAATAACCCAAATTACAGCTCCCGCTCCGTTATGGGGGGAAACCTGAGAAAGCTTCTCCACAGAGAAGGCTCGGGTTGCGTTCGTTCTCTCCCTCCTAACAGACACTGCTCTCGCCTGGGCGGACCCCTTAATTCCTCCGTGGTGTCCACCATGGATGGGCTGATGGAGGAGATGGTGTCAGTCTTGACCATGATGTTTCCGGCCAGGAGGCGGCCATGCGACTGACCCATTTCCGCCAGGGCACCGACACTGTGGCGACATTCTCCATCGCGTTTCGTGCACTGGCAGGGGAGACTGGGTGGCCCGATGGGCCACTTAGCACCAGTTTTCTTAATTCCCTCTCCGATTACGTTAAGGACTCGAGTCACCTGCCATGTTCGGTGCTCTGGTTTCCACAGCCATCCGGGTGAACAACCGTATTAGAAAAAGGGAGCAAGAGAGGTTCACTGGAGAGCACAGGGTTAGCTCGTTTCATTATTCTCCTCATTCGGCTGCCACTCCAGTTTCCTCGCTTTCGGAGGAGCCCACGCAGTACGCAATTCCAAAACTACCCAGTCGCGAGACATCTGGTGTCGTTACTGTAAAGGCGCGGGTCATCTCCGAGACCAGTGTCCCAAGCTAGCGGAAAAAGGGGAGTCTCGCTAGGGAGATCGAGGTCCCCAGTGAGACTCAATGACACCTCTCCTCGAACCCAATTGCTAGTCCAGCTGAGTTGGAGGAAACACTCTACCAGCTGTTACGCGTTTATAGATTCCGGGGCGGTTGAATGCCTCATGGACATTAAGTGGGCCAGGGAGCAGGGAATTCCCACTCTTCCTTCCCTCCCCACAGCTAGTAATGACTCTAGACGCCCGTCCTTTGGGTACGGGTACCATTTGTCAGGTTACGATTCCCTTAAACATGGCCGTCTCATATCTTGGCCATATGGAGTTGATTCAGTTATTTTTTCACGCACATACCCTCTAGTTCTGGGCCATTCATGGCTGGCTCAGCATAAGCCTTTTATTTTCTGGGGGGCAGATGGGGCGGTTATTCTCCAGTGGGATCGCCAGTGCAGTTCTCACTGCTTTAAAAATAGACCAGCTACTTCAGAAGAGCCCCCAGATTTTTACAGATTCTTGTTCGGATAGCGAGCAGGAGGAGAAAAGTGCTCCTTGTGGTGTTCACAATTTGGTGGCGGCGTCTCAAGACACCAAGGAGAGTCTTTCCTGGGACTCGTTTGTGGATGGACACAGTTTGTGAGGGGAGGAAACCTCTCACTCTGAGATCGACTGGGACATGGCACTCGATTCTTTCTCAGACTGTGAAAGTCCTCAGGTGGACTATTTCTATTTCCATTGCTGGTTTACGTGCCGCAGCAGTATGCAAACATTTCTTTAGCAAGCAACGCGCCACCTACTTGCCTCCTCATAGATCTTATGACTGCGCTATCGACTTATATCCGGGTACTATCCCCCCTAGTGCAGTTTACTCTATTTCGGCTCCTGAGAGTGCCGCTATGAGGAAATATATTGAGGAATCTGGTTAACGGCTTCATCAGACCCTCCACTTCGCCGGCTGGGGCAGGGTTCTTTTTTGTAAAAAAAGGATGGTAGTCTCAGACTATGCATTGATTACAGGGGACTCAATGACATCACAATCAAGAATCGTTACCATCTCCCCCTCATGAATTCGGCATTTGAACACCTCCAGTGGGTGTCTATTTTTTCTAAGCTCAACCTTCGCAACGCGTACAACCTCATTCGCGTCCGCAAAGGCGATCAATGGAAAACTGCATTTAACACTCACTTGGAATACTACGAGTACCAGGTGACGCTGTTCGGGCTCACTAGCACCCCCTCAGTTTTCCAGGCGCTAGTGAACAATGTTCTTAGGGAAATGTTTGATAAATTTGTCTTCGTTCACATCGATGACGTAAAAAACTTTTCCCCTGATCTTCCCACTTAAATCAGCCACATTAAGAAGGTTCTTAAGGCGCTGCTCAAATCCCAGCTTTTTGTTAAGGCGGAGTTTCTTTCCTGGGATTCATTGTGGCTGATGGCAAGGTTAGAATGGATCCTGGGAGAGACTCGGCCGTCAGAAACTGGCCCACTGAGTCTTCCCTTAAGCAAGTACAGCGTTTCTTAGGATTCGCTCATTTTTATCGGCGGTTCATTCGCACCTTCACTTTGTTAGATGCGCTATTACCGCGCTTACAAAGAAAACACCTTCCTCTCGGTTCTAATGGAACCCGAGGGCCGAAACGGCGTTCTCTGAGCTCAAAAGGCTTTTCAGCTCTGAGACGATTTTTATGACGCCCAACCCCTCTCTTCCTTTCATGGTAGAGGTGGATGCATCTGAGTTGGGTGCCAGTGCCATTCTCTCCCGACCTTGTTCCTGAACCTATTATCCCCGCCGACCACATAGTGGCTCCAGTTATATGGCCCCGAGTTTTGCAATGGGGACACACCTCTCAGTTGGCTGCTCACCCGGGCGTTCACTGCACGAAGGAATTTCTGTCCCGGCGGTTTTGTTAGCCCAATCTGGAGAGGGAAGTCTGGAGTTTTGTTGCTGCCTGTCCGGTGTGTGCCCGTAGCAAGGGTTCACGTCTCCCACCTTCAGGTCTTTTGTGCCCTCTTCCCATTCCCAGCCACCCTTGGAGTCACATCTTTGTCACCGGTTTGCGAGACTGCACAACTAATGGTAGACCACGTTTTCCGGCTACACGGTCTGCCTTTAGACATGGTTTCTGATCGCGGTCCTCAGTTTGCGGCCAAGTTCTAGCCCGCGTTCTGTTCTCTGCTTGGTGCCTCAGTCAGTTTATCCTCTGGTTTCCACCCTGAGACTAATGGGCAGACCGAGCGCACCAACCAGATGCTCGAGAATACTGTTTAGTGCCTGGCTGCCTCCAACCATACGTCCTGGAGTCTACACCTAGCCTGGGCAGAGTACGCCCATCATACTCTGTGCAATGCCTCCACAGGGCTCTCGCCTTTTAAAGCTCAACTGGGCTATCAGCCCCCATTAGCCAGTGCTTATTAGCCCTATGGCCTCTGCAGATAAACCACCACCGCCTCCCCGGATGATGGAGGGAGGTCCAGTTTACACTGTTCGGCACATTTTAGCCGAGAGACGGGTGGGAAGAGGGGCCCAATTTTTGGTAGATTGGGAGGGTTATGGCTCGGAAAAGTGTTGTTGACAACAACTTATTAAGGATTTTCGGGGTCACAGGCTTGAGGGATCATCTGGGGCCGTCCCTTAGACAGGGGGTCCTGTCATGGTTTCTCAGCCTGCTCTTCTTGCCTGTTCTGCTACTGAGTGTTTTCACCTGTGTGCATTTTGGCTCCTTATTTAAACCTTGCGTCTTGTTCTACGCTTCCATATTGTCTTTTGTTTGACACGGAGCGCTGGTACGGTACAGGACAGACAGATCGAGCTGGACCTCATTGCCTTCAACACAAAGTTGTTGACGCAACGGGGGACTTAGCTCAGATGTCTTATTATTTAGGAAGTCTCCTACTCTTTTCTATCCTCTGCCTTTATTTTCTGTTACGTTCTGTCTCTCTTGTCCGAAACAGTTCTCTTTGCCTTTCCTGTTTTACCTCTCTGTTTAGATTGTTTTCGTATATAGAGAGCCAAAGGTTCTTTCTGTTTTATTGCCATTTCTCTACATGCTGTTTATCCCGGAGCCTTATCGCCCACTCTGGGTTATTATTGTTTTATCGCATTTTCTCGTTTATAGAGAGAATTTGCTCATCACTTGTGTGTACAAGTTCGCACGCCTTACTGCAAGTTGTTTTTCGTTCTCCCTGTATTTTCCAGTCTCCCCCTAAAACATCCTCTCAACATGAGAAAGTCTGGTTTTCTGTTTGGTTTTTCTCATCCCTTTCACAGAGTCAGTCTCCGTTCTAGTGGCGTTGTTTGCAGCGCTTTAAGATCCCCACTGTCGCGCCTGGTCCTCCGACCCAGCACGCCTTGACACATGTAGCCTATGGTGGTTGAACACAATAGCCTATATGCAACATCTTCAACTTAATCATTTTGGAAAAGCTGTGCTGACACAAATCGTCTCTCCGCCAAAGCGAATATGATCCAGACACTGTCTATCAATTACTCATCTAATATGTGTCTGGTATGATATACCAGATGGTCAATCATAGCCTACTTTTACACATTTTTCTTTTTATGACAGCTCTCTGATAATGGCAAGTTAGCTATGCAATGGAAAATATGACTAATATTATGTTCAAATAAAATGCACTCATTCTAATATCCATTTATGTGAAAGATGCTGTATTTTTCATAATAATCTATTGGTGTTGCTGGACATAAACAATCTTTTTTTCCAAACAAAGTTGTGCTGAGATGTTCTGAGATTCTGTCTGTCTGTTTTGCATTTTTTACTTGTTTATTTTTTCTGATTATTTGTGGTTTCACTTTTCGTGTTTTGTATTACTGTCACTCCCTGTCTTCGTCACACTTTTCAGGAGTCTGTGGGGATTTCGGTTTTCTCTGTATTTCCTCTGTCATGCGCTTCCTTCATTACTAATTACTTCATTGTAAATTATACTAATTAACTAACAACCATTAACATCTTAGAATTAGGGTCTACTAATCTACTAATGACTAACTTGTATATAATACTAATCTACTAACGCCATAGAATTAGGGTTTTCTACTGATCTACTAACGTCATCTTTCCTCACTGCAGCTGTCTTTCTTTCTGCCTGTTCTATTACTAATTATCTTTTTTTGGCTCCTCTATTAACTACAGCCGACTCTCGTTTCTGCTTTCCATTCTCTAATTGTATGCATTTGCCCAGTTCATGTTCAAGTCTCTGTTGTGTGAATCCGGTCCGCGTATTATGTGTTCCCTTGTTATTTTATTATATGCTCTCCTCATTGTTTTATTACGTGCACCTGTCTGTCATTTTTTTTTTGTTGCTCTCTTTTTGTTTTCTCTGGTTTCCCATTACGCCTCCCTAGTTTTGACTCCTGCCTGTGTTCTCGTGACCCTGATTTTTGGACTCTGTTTTTGTACCTCTGCTGTGCCTTCCCGGTTCCGACTCCTGCCTGTTTTGTGGCCGCTCTTTTGTACCGTTGCCCCCATTATTAAACTTTTTTGTACTCCCTGCCTGCTACTGGGTCCCTCTTTCCACCCACCCTTACAACACCCCCTACTCCCCCCGCCCGCCCATGCGTATCTACTGGGGAGACACTAAAAAAAAAAAAAACAGCGGGTAAGTCAAATGTCTGAATCACAAATGGCTTAAGCTATGCGGAATTTCGGGGGTAAGTCCCATTTGCACGTGCTTATCTCAACTCTGAATCTGGCTCTTATTAATGTCTTATCACTGTCCTCTAACGTTAACCTTCAACGTTTAGCCGAGTGGTATAGCTAGCCTACATGTGAAAATATAGAAATGGAAATGTTTGCTACCGGGCAGTTTCATGTCGAAGCAGTCCTATTTGGCAGCGCGTTCAGCACAGGATCCAGCCGTGTATTCGGGCTCAAAACAGAAGCCTTCCACCTACGACAAAATCTAGTAATAGATTTAATAGCAGATTTGCACCTTTTTTTAATGCCGTTAACTTTGCTTCCGTAATCGTATGTTCAAAGTGAAACCGTTCGATTATGGTCAGCTCGCTAATGTTAGTCTACTTTTCATGGTCATTGATAATAATGTAGTAGGCATGGTTCCTTACCAGGTGATTCAATAAGGCAGAAGATAGAGAACGAGGAGGCCACTGAGTTTTAGGCATCATTTGTCCACTCTGTAACCGACAGCACTCGAGTCTTGTTTGGTTTACTTTCCCGAAACATCTTTAGGCAATAACGTAGCCTATCAATAGAATTTTCTGACATTATAATAAAATAGCAATGAAAGCTAGCTTGATCTATGATGTGCCCCTACCACGGTACTCGGAACAGTGACAGACGGTCGTGCAGCATTTCTTCCCTCGCTGGCTCCGCCTACGTGCCAATGTAATTTACACTTGACAAAAAACTTTTTAGTCTTTCAAAAACGAGGAAGTGGTGGAGATATATGTCAAAATGATTAATATTGACTCAATATGACTCAATGATGCAACAGGGAATTCTGTTCCAGAAGAAGAAGCAGACAGAAACTCTGAGTCAAGAACCCTTTTAGACAAAGAACCATTTTAGCCCTCAGCCTTTTCAAATAAAATAACCTGAGTGTACATTTTGAAGAAAGGGAAGGGAAATCTTTTGTGGAGTCTAAAGATGGTGATGGAATGTCACAGAGTCATATGTTAAGCTTCCGGTTAAATTAATAAGAACCCATCAGATATATACCCTGGTCATTATTCCCTCCATTTGTCCGTGATGACAGGCAGGCTTTCTGAGGTGTGAGATCAGCACCAGTTTATCGACACAGACAGGACATCTCATCAGCTACAACATCCTGCTAAACACCGCTACATTTCAGCACCGGTGTTTGGCAGAGATTCAGCCAGAGACACGTCCCACTTTGAATATGCTGGGAGCTGGAGGCAAGTTCCGCTAAGACCCTGAAATCAGCTGAGCAGAAAATCATTTTGACTGACCTACTGTGAGCACTCCCCCTACCCTCTCTGAACCTCTGGGAAAACCCACTCTGGATATACTGTATAACATTTGTTTGACAAGAAATATTTTGTGAACTTTTGCTTTTACATCTGCCTCTACGAAACATCCCATCTTACACTCAGATTTCCGTGTTAAAGGTCAAACTTGGATAAACTCCTGGTACAACCGCATTCGCCATTCTTGGCTTAAGGACAAACATGGGCAAATCTTGCTTACGGTTTTCATAAACCATAAAAAAATTTTCCTAACACAAGCGTTTCCTGTTGTTCAAACAGTGAATTCTTTACGCAAAATTTTGCACTAATTTTTCTGATGTTGTGGATTCAGCCCCTGCCGGACTAACCCAAGCTCTCTGCTCTCCTCTTCTCTCTGATGGCTTGGGGGAAATATAAGTGCCCATTGATAGACTGCTGTCCTATGTTCATAATGCTTCATAACAAACAATGGAATGCTCTATCACCCTTTGTCCCCATGGGCAACCTGGCTCAGGTGCAGCTCACTGATCCATTTCCTCAGGTGATTGTCAAGACTGGACTGTCTTAAGTCTCTACATGAGTCACACTATGTTGGCTTGAAAAATGTCTTTGACTAAGAAAAGGATCTCCACTTAAAAGTGTTTACTGTTTTCATACCTCCTCTTCCAGGCATATTATATCAAAGGTGTTTTGTTATTCATGTTCAGTTTTGTTATTAAAGTTCAAAAACAACTTGATTTGTGGATGTCATAGTGCATCTCACATTTTTTTTTTTTTTTTTTTTACTATGTATAAGAGCTGAAGACCACTAGATTTATCTCTTTTTCAGAAAACATAAGAGCTGGCTTATTTTACATGTGGGAAATATGTCTTTACATGTTACTCGTATTTCAATCCCTGTATTTGTACCCTACTATTCTTGCATTAAACCCAATTGCTTCTAATTATTTTTACTACACTGACTCAACATTTAAAACTTATATGATGAATGTAAATAGAAATACACAAAATTAAGCTAGCTTTGATTGATTACAGTTATTTTATGCTATCTTCAGAGAGAAAAATAACTATCAGTGAAAATTATGCTTTATCTGAGGCATGGACTCTTATGTCTTATAGTCTCTTATGCCACAATTCCCCATTTATGTTACCCTTGTGGGTGAGCATTACGTGATCACAAATGGCCGCTCAAGCAAAGTCCGCCTGTGTCTAGCCACGTGCCTCAGGGTAATCTGGATCACAATACGGTAGCGCCAGACAGCACCGCATCCTTTGCCGAAACCAATCCACAGCTCCTGCATTCTCATGCCAAATCCACAGCGAAGGTATTACCCAGCAGGTAATCGAGAGCGCACAAGGCGATACCGCTCCTAAATCCTGGTTCTTCTGACCGCCTCACCCACAGAGTGATTGTAAACCGCTAACTCCAGCATCCGCCAGTGAGTGGAAACACAATATATATTTGATTCTTCATCATAATATTGCTTAGCCAGCTGCATGGAGACCGTGGGAAGAGAGTGCATTGAGCAGAGCCAATTTGTTAGCAAATCCAGAGGCAGTGGAAGAGGTTTCCTCTCCAGAAATGTAGAGTCCAATTTAAGAAATTTATCAGAAAGTAGTGAATCTGGGAAGTTTTCTCAGGAACTCCGCAGCAAAAGCATGCTACTCTATTAGATAGCGAGGAAATTTCTCTCCCTGATAAGGAAAACAACTACTAACAACTATTCACTAGACTGTGTATAATTTTGTTCCATGCAGAAGTTAGATTACGGTGCTGTCTTTCGTCCCATCATTAGCAGTAGTTTCTACATCCATTGGAAGTGTATGTATAAACTTGCTTTGCATTTACATAACAAAATTCAATTAGATACTACAGTGATTTAAGCCACAGCACTCACTCGATTGAATGAAACACAGATAATCACACAGCGCAAGCAAAAAGTAAAAATAAATAAAACTATTTCTTCAGATTTCACGCTATAAGGCAAAGTCCCAATGCAAAGCAGTGCAGCGGGTGGCTTAAGACATTAAAAGTTTAAATGAGCAGGACTCCCAGGGAAGGACCGTGGGACAAGGGAATGAAGGGATGGAAACGGGGAACGAAGGAAAAGGGGAAAGAGAGGAGAAGAAAATGAGAGCAGAAATACCTGCAGCTGTTTGAGAGGTTCTGTGGGCTGTAGCACTCGGGGTTTGTGAATGCAGGCACCGCTGGGAGGGGGGGGTTTCTACAGTGTGAATGCGCTGGAGAAGGCCAGCTGCCAGGCCATAGCAGGGGAGGAGGGAGTGGGTGGATGGGTGATGAGGGGGAGGGATTCTGCAAAGGGATTGCGGTGAGCAGATTAGGCTCAGCCACCAATGGCGTAGATGTAGAACCCTGCGTGCTAAACCTAAGGACATCCTGAGAGGCAACCCCGCCTCCCCATTCCACCACAGACCAATTAGTCATCTCAGTAACAGCCGCAGACCCCAGCCCTAATTCACTTATCCCACCATTGGTCTGACGTGTACAGACAAACAGACCCCACCCCCTCCTGAAATTAAGATGGTGGTACTAATTAATAAAACAAATGTGACAATTCAGATTTTTTTTTACTTGAAGTTAGACAACCAAAGAGATGGAATGGCCCTTAGGCATTATGGTCCTTTGTCATTATAAAATCAGTGCTGTGGTAAACATTGATCATGATTTCAGTAAAATTATAACCAGATTAGATTGTGACAATTGCCTCGTCAAACCACAACGGAACCAGGCACACCGTTTCAGTGGCTTAAAGGGATATTTCACCTTCGTGTGACGAAGTAATTTTGTGAAGCCTACCCCATTATATTTGCATCGCGTGAATACTAGCAACATCAGCTGTCCCTGCTGACTGATAACGGCATCCCCGGTAGTCCCGGTTATCAGGCTCCCCCATTCACTTTCCCATTCATTTTCGGGACCTCACCAAAATGAATAGTTTTAAAGCACAAACTAACTGCGCCGGATAATGCATTGGTAAAAGAGAAGATGAGGGTGAAAAGGTATGCGTTTGTTTTGATATTTAGTGTATTTTCAACATTTTATTACCTTATTTTTTAAAAAAGAAGATCCGGCAAAATGTTTTGTTATTTTAACTTTTCCTTGCGCACGATTGAAGTTGACGTTATGAGTGATGCGTTATGATAACCCGCTTTTGCATCTTTGTAGACTAACATTACTAGTAAAGCTGGGGGTATACTACGAAGCAGGATTACTGGGTTAACTGGATAACTGCATTGAGTAAAACCTGAACCCTCCCAAATCTGGAACATGGAAGGAAAAATGACCTGTTCTGGGTTTTATTCAGTGCAGTTATCCAGTCCAGGTTGCCATACCAACCGACAAACTTCCAAAGCTCTATTAATCCACAAACTGTTGTAGGTCTACGTCATAACAGAAGAAAAAATCTAAATATGGTTTGTTGTATTTCTACCGAAAATAGTTCCACTATTTATAGCTAATTTAAACTTGAAAACATCCTATAAGCTCAAAACAAACATGCACCTTTTCACCCTCGTGTTCTCTTTTATCAATGTATTATTTGCCGTAGTTAGTTTGTGCTTTAAAATGATTCATTTTGGTGAGGTCCCGAAAATGAATGGGAGTGAATGGGGAGCCTGACAACCGGGACTACTGGGGATGCCGTTAACGGTCAGCAGGGACAGCTGATGTAGTATTTACGCTATGCATATACAGTAATACAGTGAGCACCCTAATTCATTGGACAGTGACAAATTTTTTATTATTTTGGTGCTGCACTCTAGCACTTTGAGTTTGAAAGGATACAATGACAACAAGGTTGAAGTGCAGACTGTCATCTTTAATTTGAGGGTATTTTCCTCCAGATCGGATGAACCGTTTAGAAATTATAGAACCTTTTGTACATAGTCCCCCCCCCCCATTTTCAGGCATATAAAATATTGGACAGTTTCACATAATGTAGAATAAAGTAATCATTGTTTATATTTGGTCGCATATCCTTTGCATGCCATGACTTCCTGATGTCTGTGACCCAACAAGATCAAAAGACTGTTGATGTTAAGTACCTCAAGCACCCAAATGCAAGACATTTACTGGGAAGACAGGGAAGGGCAAGACAAAGACAGGCAAGACGGGAACTGACGAGACAGGGACAGGAACTTGAACGGGCACAGGGGCCCGCGGTCGGGAACAAGAGTGGAGGACCGCAGATGGTGCGAGGGCACACGGTCAGGGCCAGGCGCTCAGCCTGAACAGAAAGGCTAGCTAGGTTGTGTTATTATTGTTTATGATGTCAGAGTTTTACATTAGTGGTGCTGAATTCAGAATGAAAGGACCTGTAGTCTCTCTTATTCTGGTTTAATTTAGTTTATACCTATAGTTAGCTAGAGACCTGTTTGTTCCCCTCTGCCCTCTCTACCATTGGCCCTGACATAAATTCCGTTATTTTGCCTTAATGATGACACTAAATACAATAAAGTTGGACACACATAGGTTCACGCATATTTCCCCTTGTTTTATAATGTCCTGTTTATGGAAATGTGACCAACGCATTTTACTGGTAGCTTGATGCTTTAAAACAAGTCCACTTTCCCAGGAAGTACGATTTACAGCAGGTGAAACAGACATGCTCCTGCATAAAGTTAAAGTGCACATGCAGAAAATGGCATTAAAATGAATTGTCTAATGTGCTGCAAATTGGTTTTCGTTTCTAATTAGACTCTTAGTTCTCTTTAAAATCGTTTTGTTCAGTTACAGTATAACAGGTGAAATCAGCGGGTTTTAATAAGAGAGCATGGAAACCTGGTCACTGTAATTAAAAAGGTAGAATGAAGAATAAGGTTAAAATTCAGTTAAAATGGTGAAATTTAAATTAATCTCCGTTTTTTAACCATAGGCTATCGAAAAACATTTGATTTTGAAAAACAATAAATGCTTTTATTGTTATTTGAAATGCATAGGTTATTTGAAAAACAATAAATGCAATATTCACTGGACAAGGTTTTGTATTGTAAATGACAATTTGGCTTGATATAGGTGTTATCAGCAAAGTTTTTAATGGATTGCCATTGTCCAGTAACAGAAGATTGTCCCCCCGGAAGATTACAGGGACTATTGGCAAATATAGGTCATAAGTCATAGCTTGATCCAGGATAATTGCGAATAGTCTACATGTAACCTTACAGGTACCAACGCACATCGCCTGGATGTTGATGAAGTGGGCTGAAAGCAATGTAATGCGGCATTACCCTTCACTGAGGGACAGGTATGTGGTCTTTGACCTATGGACCCTTTTATTATTATGCATTTTTTGATATAGCCTACACAATAATAATATTTCTGAGACGAAGTGCATGGAGGGTTGGACCCGAGAAGCACGACTCAGAACAATGGATGTAATAAATACCCGCAAGGGCTTTATTAAGGAAAGTCCAGTAATCGTTGTCTTAGCACAAGCAAAGGTCATACACAAAAAAATCCAGCCAATAAACAAAAGTACCGAGGGAGAAGGCAGTCTCGTCGTCGGTAAGCCAGGCAGTAGTTCGGAACCAGGAAGGCAATCAGCGTGGCAGAGGTACAAAAGGGAGAAGAAGGCAAAAGAATAGTCGAAAAACAAGCAGGGTCAGACCGGAGTCCTCGCCACGTGGCAAAAGTACAAAATCAGCAAGCAGGAATCGTGGTCAGGACAGGCAGTGAAAACAAAAGGCTGGCAGTAAACAGTGGTCAAAAAACAGGCTTGGATCAAAACAGGAAATCAGAATGCGTAGACTTGACAAATGCTTAAGAGTGCTAGTGAGGCAACAATTTCGCAAGGACATGACATGAACACTGATCTTATATGCAGGTGTAGACAGGTGCAGACACTTAGCTTGAGAGCAGCAGGAAATGAACAACAGCTTGAGAAAATGAGACACGTAACGAGGCAATTAGTAAATCGTTAGTAGTTAACCTATCCTGACCTAGCGTTAGTAAATTAGTAATTAACATGTACGAGAAACGTAAGGTAAACATGAACACATGGTTAGATAGTTAGTACCCAATCCTGATCTAATGTTAGTATATTAGTAATTAGACAAGGGAGAATGAAACAATTAGGGAAGCGTGAGTGACAGCAAGAGAAGAAACAGCATGAACGCAAGGCTGCGGAAAAACATGGAAATATGTATGCAAACTAATAAACTATGACAGAACGTGAATACAAATAAGGGCGTGACATAACAATAAACATAAAACATGGCGTGGAACGGTTAGAACCGTAACAATTTCACATTGTAATCTTGTTATTTTTAGTCATGCTTGTGCGCGCCCCTGTGTGTAACACTCGCGCATTGTGCACACACCTATGTAGACGCACTTATATGCTCCATTAAAATAAGATGTAAACAATTGCGACTTGACTTTAGACCAGGTTTGTGGTGGTTTTAGCACAATCGCTTTCTGCTGGCTCAAGATAGAAATACGTCAAAAATGATCCTGATCTTAAGACACACCCGCCCAGTTCACTTGCTATAGGCGCAAGATCACTTGGTATTTAAATTTTGTGAGCGCTGCACGCTATAATGACCCCTGCACCGGGTGTAAGATATCAAAGACACTTGCGTTTCGGTTAGCACCGGGTGTAAGATAGGGCCCACTGCAAAATTATTTATCTGTTTTGTCTCTCCCCCAATGTGCAGGGGGACAGTGTGAGAAAATTCACTAGTTTAGAAATATTTTGGAATAACATTGTGCAGGTTCCTGAATAACATCCACTGCAAGAAAAGAGCAGTTTCTGGAAGATATCCAACCTGTTAAAGAGATACCGCAGAGCCTTTTCTAAGGCCTTTTTTACCGCTTCAATTTGAACTGGAACTCGTGAGTAGGTGTGGTCATATGACGATGATGCCACGTAGTCATATTATGAATATTCATATGGTCAAGAAGTGAAACGGTTTGTAGCAGGCTGGGATGTGTAATGAATCTAGATCTCGCTCGAACGCGAGTGACGTAGGCTAAACAGATTTACAAGGACTTACGAGCTGCTTTTATTAGTTTAGTACGAAATCAGAGCCTAGTACTGAGCACACCACACCAAGACGATATAGGAAAAAATACATCAGTTTATTTAATTCTAAGAAGTCAAAAGTTCATACATCAGGGGACAGAAACAATACCCTCGGACTTCGGTCAAAGCATTAACAATGGACTATACCGCACAGAGCATTTTAAATAGGCTACAAGAACATGCACTCACACAAGGTGATTATAAACTACAAGCCAACACAGCTACAGCATCAGATTAATCCAAAGGCACTCACAGCAATACAAATAATTTAAGCTGCACATTAAACAAACGTGCTTAAGACTCCGTCCCTTATGGTCCATAATATCAACCTACTCGAAATCCGGCGTGAAGTGCGAGTTGCGCACTAGGGCTTTCTTCGGCAAGTGTTTCTTGGAATGTAACAATGTTGCAACCTTATGGCAGTGTGTGTTCAGGGACGGACTGGGGGACAAATTCAGCCAGGGAGTTTCAGACGCACCGGTCCACGCAGTAGAGTGCACGGCCCACCATTATAGCCTACAGACCATTGATTAATAAATACAGTAATATTTACAAAACTACTAACCTTTGTAGCAGTGCTCACATCCCGCAAAATGGAAGCACAAACATCAGCCATCATGGCTCATCTAAACCTCCTACCTGAGCAACACAGCATTTACCTGAAAGCATGAGCTCAGTGAATAAAAATAAACACTATTGTCCTCAGAGTACAATACCTGTGTGATTTATTAGGCACACAAAGATGTAGGGAAATACGAATAGTGCAAGCATTTGGCAACATCTTCCTCTCGGGACTTCAGTTTTTTAATCTTGCTTTTTCAGCACCCCCCTTTCTTTTTTACTTTTCTCCATTTCAGAACAATAGTCAACAACATACTGTGTCACTCTTGCTGTCACTGATTAAACCGATACAAAAACCTGATGACTACTACTGAGCCAGTCAGATTTTTTTTTTAAATTAGGATTGATCCAAATTGGCAGGCAAGAACTCTTATACCCCCCCCCACCTCCCCTCAGTACCCAACGTATTCGATCAGTGGTGTGGCCAGGAATTGATTTTCGGGTGGGCCTGAACAAAATTGGGTTGCCATTTTAAAAAATCAAATACGAAGTCCAACAGACAGCCTATAACAAACCATAATGCAATGGTTTGCATAGGGACACCCCAACAACAATGTTGTCCCCATAAAAAATTATCAAAAATGAAATAACTTGTATGTCTTTTTTTACAACATAATCTATAGTATAAACCAGGATACATGTGATCTGGCTTCCAGTATGACCAGACAAAGTTGCAAGAGGCCATTTAGAATAGAATAGAATAACTTCAGTTGTAGCCACCAGCAACAACAAAAAATACATTGGGGCAGACCCACAACACACAAACAAACATATAAAAATAGCCCCCGTTGTCCCGTGTCCCGCAGTCTCTGTCCACTGTTGAAACGGAGCTCAGCCTTCCCAGTCACCGCCTCACTCCTCCCCCGCATTATCTTCTCCTTCCCTGGTGGCCTTTTGAAAATTGCCTGCAGTCCTGGATCAGTCCCGACATCTTCAACTCCGGTGAAGAGCGTTGGCACACTTTGTGGCTGCAGATCCAACGGACACTCCCAAGCATAATGCAAATGTGTCTCCGTGGTGACGACCACAAACAAAATTATAGTGGCTAGACAATTCGTCAATATTATAAAAACTCGCAGCAGGAGTGCCCTGAAAAATCTCCAGCCCGCATCTCCGCCCCACAACACAGAGCCCATGAAGAAGAAAAAAAGACAAAAGCTAGACACAACAAAACATTCAAATTAGCAAACACGAACACGAGAGACAGCTGGACTACATGTCGCCATTACAGCGCCACGTGACATAATTTTTAGGAAAATAAAATGCCTAACAGGGTTCGTGTATATAACGGAATCCAATTACTTCACCTCCAGTGGAGAGGCAAGTACAGTTTATGTAAAAGTTAATGCTGATTTCAGGTCTGGGCTCTGGCTGGGCCACTCAAGGACATGCACAGACTTTCTCAGAAGCCACTCCTTTGTTCTCTTGGCTGTGTGCTTTGGGTCGTTGTCCTGTTTGAAGGTAAACCTTCGCCCCAGTCTGAGGTCCAGAGCGCTCTGGAGCAGGTTTTCTTCAAGGATCTCGGTGTACTTAGCTGCATTCATCTTTCCCTCTATCAGGACTAGTCGCCCCGTTCCTGCTGCTGAAAAACATCTCCACATCATGATGCTGCCACTGCCATGCTTCAGTGTAGGGATGGTATTAGCCAGGTGATGAGCGGTGCCTGGTTTCCTCCAGACATGTCGCCTGGTATTCAGGCCAAAAAGTTCAATTTTGGTTTTATCAGACCAGAGAATCTTAATTCTCATGGTTTGAGAGTCCTCTAGGTGCCTTTTGGCAAACTCCAAGCGGGCTGTGTGCCTTTTTCGTCCACTATGTCACGCATGGGTAGGTATAGACTGGGCGGGGGTTGCTTGTTAAATGGACTTGCTATGGGAAAATGGTGACACTTAGAAACTCCGTATTTGGCAGAAATCCTCACGAATCGTCTACCAATAAAGTTAAAGCACAGAGTTTGTGATTTCCACTAATAGTTTAGCTGCAGGAATGTCGCAGTTGCGCAAAATGATGACGCCGGTGTCATTATCACTAGGCATCTGTGCGAAGGGGTTAATTTATCATAAGCTAGCGTAACAAGGTTATAACTTTTGCTAGCAATATAGCGGCTATAATACATTTTTTACAACTAATGTTATCTCGCCACCTGAAAAGTAAAATAAAATATATCCCAGTAGCCTACATGTAGGCTATATTACTATCTTTTTAATAGCCAACAGACATTATTCAAGGGAGATATCAGCACAATATAATGCAATGCAAATCTTTCGCAAAACGCAACCAGCTGTGTTCAAGGCAGGGTTTCCCCTTCAGTGCAGACTCTCAGTTTTTAACAATCTCTGTCTGTCGTCGCCCAGGTCAATTGGCTTCTACGTCATAGACTATAATAGGATATAGCCTACCTTTTTAATCTAATTTACTAAGAAAAGACGAAGAGGAAGAATCAACAGAGGTAGCAAACATTGAATAACAAGCCAATCAGATTCAGAGGCTTTATTGTCAATAAACAAACAAGTTTTCAACTTGTTTTTTATTATAGTTTCCAAGTTCAATCCCACTTAAACAGAGCTGAACTTTGGGGCAAAACAGGATATCATGCATGGTGATGGTTTCTGTATAGACTTGTCCACATTTTATCAGACCACGTTTCTTTATGCTAGCAAGCTGTCTAGTCAAAAAAATCCACCAGCCAAAACTCTATTTCATGTGTTCCATTTCCCATGTTCCAAAGATTTTAATCTGAAATAGCCTAGTATTTTATTAGAGCTATTAAGCATGAGTAGCCTATGCATTTTCTGTAAGGTATCAAATGTTTTTCTAGCATACTGTAAAAAAAAGAAAAAAAGTGTCTAGTAAAATTTTGGGGTGGCTGATAAAATTTGCTGGTAGGTCAGAAAGTTAATTTCCCACCGTGGAGGGTATGATCCCATTCTCTCACGATGGTGCAAATTATGGTTGATATTTGTACACACTAGTCTTCCTCCTGCCTCAAACAAGGCTCCAGCTGCATTTACGTAACCACAGTTCTTTGATTTCTTCCGGCCTTATCCTATATTAATCGAGCCCCTCTGTCGCCACAAAAAAGAACAAGCTAATTCAATTAATCTACCACCATATCCATCCCAAGAAACAAGAGAATCGAGCAATCTCGGCTCAGGAATCTCGGCTCAAGCTAGATTTCCAGAATTCTGAAAGGCACAGCAAAGTCCGCGTCACATTACGTACAGCAGTTTGAGCAGCAACTCACTGGCAAACCTTGGTGAGTGTTATTAAGACGCTTAGGACTTATTCCATCTATAAATATTCACACAAAAGGGACACTTAATTGCATTGTGGAGTCTCCTAGGTGGAGCTGCTGTAATGTTTCCATTCCTTTAATAAAGCACTTTGCAGTAAATTTCTCCTAAACAGCAGACTTAGGGCTGCTGGATGGCTCATTTGGTTAAGGCACCACACTGTGGTGCATGGATTAGCCATTCCAAATTGGGGTGGCAATTGGATATGCTCAGCCCTGCATTGGGCACCAAATATTTTTTTAAAACAGCAGTGTCGATTCCTCATTTCCTTTTCCTCCAAGCAATTGAACATAGACCAAAAAAAGAAAAACAAATAAAACCACCTGTTTTTTCCATCCTCGTATTCCACTCCAACAGCAAGTTTTAATCTCAAGCAGAGAAACATTGTGAGGGAAGGTGGTGAAAAAAAATCTCAAATCAATGGGATAATCGCCTCTTTTAACAGCCCTTATTGATTGCAATTAATTTTCATTAACTGCAAAATTGAAAATAGCCTTGGTTCTGTTCCCAGAATATTAATGGCACCGAGCTGAGTGCGGTATTAATGTGGTCTCTTGGAAACCTGGAGAGTTAGCGATTGGAACGGTTGAGCCACTGCGACTGGAACCACAAACCACCAGATGCATCTAGACGGCAGACTGTGACTAAGACTAAGATACAGGGCTGGACCCAAACACCCTGGGATTTAAGTTGTGGCATGGTGCTAGGGATGGTCACTGTACCATTTGGTGAACAAACAGGGAACTGCACAAAAAAGTGTAAATATTGTTGCCTTTAATTAACAAAAACACACTCACCAAACCAAAGGGAAACAAAGGGCCAAAACGTACGCAGCAAGCAGCAAAAGTCAAACCAATCACTCTTCTCAAAACGCAACCAAAAAGTCTCTCTTGGGCCTGGGAAACCAAGTAGCTAATTAAGGCCCAACTCTGCGCACCTGGCCTAATGGAGATGAGCCACAGCTGGTTCCCCTGCCTGAGTGTAATGGTGGTGCTGTCCAGCAGAGGGCCCTTCCTGGCACCACAAAGTAATCATGGCAGATTGATCTCTCTCAAAGGCTGGATTCGGTTTAACCCCTTTGCGTAGATGCATAGTGAAGGTGGTACCTTTTTGTCATTGGTTCCTCTTGCAGCCAAATTATTAGTGCAAATTACAAACTTTGTGTTTTAATTTTATTGGTAGACGATTCATGACAACTTGCATTTTTCCTTGCATTTGTGGCACTTTATTTTGACTTAAATTGTGAAAACTAATCTAAGTTTGTATTGTAAATGGTACACCTGTACCAATACTAAAAGCATATTAAAAGCTGTTGAAATGCAGCCATATTTTTTCATTTTCTTGAATTAAAAGCTTTTCAGGTGTTCTAGAACTTTGTTGTTACTGCTAGCATAGAAATGTATCTTGTTGGACTGCTCATTTTACTTTTTTCATTAAATCATTAGGCTATAATCCTCAAGGCGTCTCCTTGAATTTTATAAAGCATAGCAATAGTAATGATATTACTGTACATAATAATTTATGTATCCAAGTTCATATAGTAAAATAAAAAACTAACAAAAAAATACAAAGTGAAATCACAACAGGCAGGAAATAGTTTCCATTCAAATGTATAATGTATCATGTATGTATCATGATAAATATGACTCAGTTTGAGATCATTGATTGCAAAACTCTTGAGGAAACTGTATTAAATCTTAAACCTTCTTCCTGTTTCCTTGATATTCTACCCACAAACCTTTTTAAAAATGTTTTTAACTGCCTGGCGATTGAACTACTTCAAATAGTTAATAACTCCCTCCAATCGGGCATCTTCCTTGAGGCTTTGAAAATAGCGGTAATTAAGCCTCTATTAAAAAAGAGCAGCCTAGATATATCTGTTTTAAATAATTACAGACCTATATCTAACTTACTTTTTATAGGAAAAGTTATTGAAAAGGTTATTAATCGGCAACTTAGTAAATTTTTCATTTCTAATGGCTACCTTGACAAATTTCAATCCGGATTTCGCCCCCATCACAGTACCGAGACTGCCCTTATCAAGGTCCATAATGACATTTGTTTAAATACCAACTTTGGTAAAATCTCAGTCTAAGTGTTATTAGATCTTAGCGCTGCATTTTACACTGTAGATCATAACATTCTGCTTGACAGACTAGAAAATTGAGTTTCAGGTACCGCCCTAAATTGGCTTAAGACCTATCTAGCGAACAGAAAGTATTTTGTCTCCATTGGCAATTTTACTTCTGAGCGGATTACAATGACTTGTGGTGTTCCCCAAGGATCAATCCTTGGGCCTCTATTATTCAATCTGTACATGCCACTACAACAAATCTTACAAAAAAATTATATCGCTTTATCACAGCTATGCAGACGACACCCAAATTTACATAGCTCTCTCACCAAATGATTATGGTCCAATTGACTCGCTCTGTCAATGCATTGAACATATTAACATCTGAATGCGTCAAAATGTTAAACAAGAATAAAACTGAGATGATTGTCTTCGGAACTCACAATAACAGATTGCTCACCTTGATTCCCTGTCCCTTCAGACTAAAACCCAGGTTAGAAATCTTGGTGTAATCTTGGACTCAGAATTCAATTTCAATACTCATATCAAAATCAGCTTACTATCACCTAAAAAACATAGCAAGAATCAGGGACTTTATGCCTAAACAGGACCTAGAAAAGCATATTCATGCCTTTATCTCCAACAAATTGGATTATTGTAATGGCTTATTTACAGGCCTATCAATTCGCCAACTGCAATTTATTCAAAATGCTGCTGCTAGAGTGTTAACAAAAACAAGGAAATTTGATCATATCACACCAATTCTTAAGTCTTTCCACTGGCTCCCAATCAAGCAGAGAATTAACTTCAAAGCATTGCTGAAATGGGCTAGGGCCTTCATATGTCTCTGATCTGCTTTTGCCATACGAACCCCCCAGAGCCCTAAGGTCATCTGATGCTGGCTTATTAACCATTCCAAGAAATAAAACAAAACATGGAGAGGCAGCTTTCTGTTACTATGCTACTCCCAGCTGGAACAAACTCCCAGAAGATATTAGAAATTCCCAAACTCTAACCACCACTTATTATTAAGATTGTTTTATTAACATTGTTTCTAAACTGTTTCTAACTTAAGATTGTTTTCAATTCTAATTGACTTTTTATATGATGTCTTTCTATATCTTATGTAAAGCACTTTGAGTTGCCTTGTGTATGAAAATGTGCTATACAAATAAACTTGACTTGACTACCTGCCAATGCATTACACAGTGGACAATAGCATCTACAGTATGTGTGAGTTCATAAAAATATTTGTTCACTACCAGAAATCTGTATTTCGTCATAGCAACAAGATAAGCCCAACAATCATAAGCCTGATCGTATGCCAAAACAGCCGTGAAAAGCCCTGCTAACTCAAATGCATGTCTGAGTGAAAGGTGGCAACCCTGCATATGACAGACTCATTTATCAAAGCATCTCTGGTGACTGTGTTGATGAGCACAAACACCACTAGTTAAAGTTAACATAAGCAATTCCCTTGACAGGGGAGCCCCTGGTAAAAAAATGTTTAACCCTCTGAAATGAGTGGACAAAGACACAAACATTACTGACATTACGGTAGCTGTATCTAGTTAGCTCATTCAAAAGCGGTAAATGTTATCTATTCGATTTGTTTTCTCCGTTTGAGAAATACACAACACTATCTGAAATGTCAACGCGTACAACCCCCCACGCACTGCAAACCGGTCTCATTTATTTCAGTTCATTCTGGTTTCATTGATGACTCTTTTATCCAATATAAGACATTGTAGCCTTAGCAACGCCATTTGCAATGTTTTATTGGATGCTTAACAGCATAACAGCTTTTCTAGGTTTAGTTTTACGCAAATAACTTAGAATGTACATTCACTCACCTTGTTTCCTGTTATTTTCGCAAGTTTTTACTAATTTACTAACTTGTCAGCATGGCAAGATAAAATTGTCTGCTTACATAGATTTTGGGAGTGGGTCAGAAAAAGATACAATAGCGTTGATTCTGTCTGAGAATATGCCTGAGGGATATGCATGAGGGACATTTTCCTTCTCGATATATTAGTACTGCTTGTGATATTTCAAATATGTACGTTAGTTTTTCCACAACAGAGTTGTGCCATATGTTCGATATTGTTATTTTCACATTTTTAGTGCATTTCACATACTGTAGTATAAGCGTTCATAGGTGGCTCAGTCATGTTTAATGCTTGATTTGCAGTTAAGCCTGAACATTTGTCAGCATTTTCCTAATGGTGGAATATTATTTTATTGTAATCGTACATGATACACACACCCTGGGCAATACTTGTCACTTAGGTCATGGAAAATGCAAAATTACTGTGCTAGATGAATGTGAATATGTATATGTTTTATAATGGACTAAAATATTTTATTAATTTTATGACAGGCTTTGGATATAGGTTTTTGGACCCATAGATATTTATCACTCTATATTGATTAAAAGATGAAAATGATGCAAAGGTGAGTTTTATGAGCCTAAACAGTTGATTTGTAGTTAAATACAAGTTTATTTTATGATTTACAGCAGTGCAGAATTTAGTTATTTTGTATATATTTGGAGACACTAAGGGACAACAGGGTACACTGCCTACATTTTGCAACATAGATCTTTAGGAGTTCCACCTTCAGATTTTTCACACTTGTGGAAACGGAGTCTATGATCCAGGAAATAGTTTCCCCTGTTTTACATATGTAGCTCTCAGTATTTCATTGCAAACGAACGTGGCACTTTATTTTTACCCAAATTATGAAAATAAACTAATCTCAGTTAGTATTGTAAATGGTACAACTGTTTGTTTCATTTAAGCCATTTCCCAAGTTTCTGTGATGCTCACACCTGGATTTATAAAGCCTTAAATATAACACCCCCTAAATAGGTGAGTATTGACCAAATTTGGGCGAAGGGGTTCAACGTTCAGACCAATTATCTCCCTAAACACACCAATAATCTTTTTTATTTGGGTTTCTACTCACTGGGATGGAAACAATGTGCTAACAAGCTGGAATCCTATAGGGGACATACTATGGGACACACGATGGATTACATAACAAATTACACTGTGGTTTCATTAGTGTGTAAGATATTTAATTTTATTTTACCCAATTAATAATTGCAGCACAATTGCTGTGAAATGGATATATGTCAGGTGTGAGAACACTTTTGGGGAAAGTACATAACTGTCCAGAAATTTTATTTGATGTTTGCCATATGTGACATACATTTCCGGGTTTAAATTGCGGTGTTATTATTGTCTAATAAATCATTAAATAAATATTATCAACCTTGCAATAAATGGGAATATTTTTTGTATCTCACAAACAAAATAATTGGGTCTAAAATAAAAATGGCTGGTTCACAAACAAATCACTCCCAGACAAATGTAATAATACACATTAAATGACTTGATGTGACTTGAGGACAGGCTTGAAATTAAATTTTGTTCTCACTTGTTATGAGGAGGGATTTGGAAAGCCGCTCTGGAACAAGTTGCTATTAAACAGCAACTTTCTTGGCAGACTAAAGAAAGACACAATACATTTACTCTTCTGTCTGGTTGAGTCTTTCCAAAAAGATATTTATAATAATTCCTGTTAAAACTTTTAAAACATTGATTGATGGAAAATTTCCCACAGGGGCACTAGCGTCACAGAATGGGAGATAGGGAGCCACATGCTGAGTTTATGCATTAGCCTCTATCAGCAACACTGGCAAATGATTTCCATCTTCCATTAACATTTGCCTATTTCTCCCATTTCTGTTCTTAAATCTTCAGCTGCAATGTGACTCATTCAGTTATTTGCTTAATCCACTCTCTGGTGCTTGCAATGGGACACCAGGCTCTGAGAAATTAAAACACAGACTTTAGGTCCGATAGCTCCGAGCTTATCGGCAGCCACGATTTCCTTCCCATCTGTTCAGCTGACTGGGAGGGATAGAAGAGCAGAGGGGACCCCTCCCCCCAGCACCTGAAACTCAGGGGCTGGAAAATAAGCATGTGTAACATTTAAACAAGCCCTAGAAGCTGTTTGCACTGGAGGGTTGAACCAGAATCACCGTCAGCGTTTATTTCAGGTTAAGGCAGGGTGCATTTATGCTGACTTTGTTAACGTGAGAAGTTAATCCTGGACATGTTACACTCCTTGCTACTGATTACTTAATACGATGGGACAGTGTAATGGACACAAACTGAACACCCTAGGAGCAACAGAAAGTATATAAATGAGCTTGTATCACCCGATGACCTCTCTTATTGGTGGTTACTGAACCAAGCTTTTATGACTTCATCACAATCGGAGATCATGGTCCTAGTTTAAGTATTCTACCTCTATAGAGCTCCGTAGTCCCACCCCCTCCTATCCCTAATTACCTGTCCCACTTCGGGATCTTTCAGTCACCCTTATGATGATATATGGCATTGTACGAAACAAACTTTGACATATATGTATGGAAGCCGACGTGTATAAAACACAACGACATTTCGGAAAACACACCAACAATTTACAAAACACACCAACAATTTATAAAACACAATGACATGTCGGAAAACACACCAACAAGTTATAAAACACAACAACATTTCGGAAAACACACCAACAAGTTATAAAACACAACAACATTTCGGAAAACGCACCAACAAGTTATAAAACACAACGACATTTCGGAAAACAACTTGTAAGACTGGAATTGTGATCCCAGGACACCTGGACACACAACACCGGGGGTGGAAGCCTGTGTACTCTAGGATGTAATAAACAAGAACTTCAATGCCGTAAAGTCTGCTGGGACCATCTGGCGTGAAGTTTATGACGGTCAAAGAATGTCTCCAGACGTCATGACTTTGGAAGAAACGCTTGGACTGTCGTAAAGACAAGCACACAAAACAGTGCCATAGTGCCCCCACATGGCGTTATCAGGGCAGGTTAAATCTCTGTCCTTAACCCTTTCGCACGTACCATCACAAATATGTGATCATTCCAGACATGGCCCAAACGCGTACCATCACAAATATGTGATTAGAACGTATCAATGGAACGCTCCGTTGAGAATGAGGTCACAATGGTTTACTGCCGGCTAAACACGGTTTAGCCACGTCAGAGAGGTGTGTATATTATGGAAAATAAACTATCAACTTGCGATTTCAGAAGCTGAAATGAACGATAAATGACACATTGCTGTGCATCGAATATCTTCGTTACATCAACACTGAGCTAGCTTAGCAGTTTGGTGGTTTTTAACCTCCTTAACACAAGCTAACAATTGCATCCCAATGTAAAAGAGCAAACATGATTCCAGTGCGGTACCTAGTCGTTTATTGTTGTACTGAAATGCAAATGTTACTATGTCAACGTTAGTTGTTATCCGAATAGTCATCTAGTTTAATTTGCAGTGTATGCATATGGGTTACTACGTAGCTAGCTGTATTATACCGACGATTTCACTTACATGCGCCATCACAAATCTTGATAGGCTACACATTTGCATCTTGTCCAGCATGGTCAAGTATCCGAGTACATATTTGCTAATGCAGCGCTACACATTTTCAGCCTATGGGTACGTTTATGAATCTGAGTAGGCTACGTGTTAGCATCTTGTCCTGCACGTTCAAATATCTACGTACATATTTGGAAAAGTTACGCTACACATTTGCGATAATAAAGTCTTGGTTTTATTTCCATATTCGTGTACTCGTATATTGTAACATCATTTTATCCAAACATGTATTGAAACAAGTAACAAGAGTTTTAAATTTTTTTACATCGGCTTGTCTGGGCTGCATTTAGTTATGACGTTGTTCCCATGGCCCTGCCTGATGACGACTGTAAACAAACGTGGCTGCATACATGACCGAACTTTATTTTTAGCATTAGCTTTTTTATCGATAACAAGATGTTGTATTAAAAAATTAGAAAACTACGACGTACTTAACAAACTGTTTGGAGTCGCCGTTCCGTCTGCATTACCTTCGAAGTTCCCGACTACCAGCTCGTAAGTAGAAATAGATTTTTAAATATATAGGTCTACGTATATATATATATATTTTGCATTTTATCTAAGACATTTAGCAGGCTATTGCAGTTGTAAAGAAGTATTTATTTTACACGCCACGATACCTTGGAGTTCAGTTCACTCATGTTCACGTTGCCTCTGCGTGCTCAGAAGCTGCTATGGCTTCACAACTGTGATTATTGTGAGGGTAGCGCTTATATTGTAATTTATTGAATTTATATTAGTAAAAACACATAATGTCTAAGATTAGTATGAGCTATGTTATATTTTTGATTTTGTATTGACCAAATTATACTAAATGAGTAAAGTGTTACTTGGCATAATTTATGCTATGATAATACCATATTCTATCTATATATACAAATACAGAAACCATGTTGCTTGTTTATAGAAAATCTAATTTAATTATATCCAATGTAAATAACAACACAACAGTAACAGACAAAAGCAGAACAAGAATACCTGAACAATATTAACGACCCACCCACCCCCCCCCACACAATACCCACCCACCCACCCCACACAATACCCACCCCCCCACACACACACACACCAACCCACCCACCCCTAACCCCCCCCCAGCCTAGTAATTCTTTACAGTATGAAACTCTTCAAAGCAGGGAGCTGGACAGAGGGGAGTGTCACATGAGGAGCACATGTAGCGTGTCAGTTTCCTCTCTCTTTTGCGTCGGGTGGTATAGAGGCAGACCCTGCAGTGCCGCCTTGTGCTCGGTCCCTGGGCATTTGTAGGAGGCACAAAAGAAGGAAAGTGCCTCCCTGTGAGCTGCAGTGGGGTGGTGACACAAGGTCGCCCTCCAGTTGAGCGCCGGGGTAAGGGATGCTCCTCGATCAGCCCTTTCACCAGCCTCAGTCGAAAGCTTTTTGTACCACTTTGTACTTTTTCTGGCACTGTCCACAAAGCTGGTGATCATGTCCGCCCTGTCCACTGCTCCCATCTTTTTATTGTAATCAAGGACGCATGCAGGTTTCACCTTTGGCTCCCCGGTGAAGTGGTCCAGCCTTCCTGATTGAGCCATGGCAGAGGGGTGAACAGTCGTGAGAAAGTTCACATCCCTCTTGTCTTGCCACTTTACTGCCAGCTGAGTGCCATTCTCCCTGAAGGTGCCCTCCCCTCTCTTCATTTTTTTGGGGAACGTTGGCATCCCCCTCCTATTCAGCCGGACTGTCCCACACACCCCAGTCCCCTGGTGGAGTAAGTGCTGGAAGAGCATAGGACTGCTGTACCAGTTATCCACATACAGGATGTGCCCTTTCCCCAGATGTGGAGCCAGGAGAGTCATAACCACAGACCCAGAGACCCCCAGTCCTGCAATGGATTCAATGGATGTTGTGGCCCCAGTGTAAATGATCATATCTTGCACGTACCCGGTCACCACGTCACACAGGACAAAAAACTTTATCCCAAACCTGTGGCGCTTGCTAGGGATGTATTGCCGAAATCCCAGTCGACCCTTCCACAACATCAGGGATTCGTCCACACACAGGTCCTTGTATGGGATGAAGGATCGCTTGAAGGCTGAGGTGAGGGCATTGAAGACATTTCGGATTTTATTGAGGGGGTCTCTGGTGTCTGCATGGGCAGGGTTGACGAAATGTAAACACCGCAGGAGATTTAGAAAGCGATCCTGGGAGAAAACAGAGGCAAAAAATGGAGTGAGGAGAACTGGGTCAGTACTCCAGTACTCCCTCAGGGTGGATTTCCTGACCAGTCCCATCAGAAGGGCAATGGCGAGGAATGCGTACACTTCGTTTGAACTGGTAGGTACCCATTTGAAAAGCTTTCCAATTACTCCAATAGCTGTTTTTCCCTGCTGCTCACTGGCGTATCGGTTGGTCTCCTCCACAATCTCTCCCACTGTCTCTACAGAGAGAAACATTTTGAAGCAGTTCACTGCTGTCGGAGTCTCCGGAGGATTTTGGACACCAGAAACTGAGTCGTCAAATTGAATTCCTGGCCCTGGGGGAGTGAATTCGACGGCATCCCTCCAGTCACTGGACCTCACCTCCTCAACTGGCACCGGACCTTCAGGGCGACTACAGGGGACTACAGATGGACCCTCCTCAGGATTTTCCTCCACATCGTAATCTCCCTCCCCGAGCTCAGGGTTCCTCTCAAGGGAAACTAAATTTGGGGGTAGTCTCTCCTCAGAATCACTGTCACTCCCACTTGATTCAGTAATGTAATCACCCTCCTCATCTGAATTAAAGAAAATTTCCCTAATTTCCTCATCAGTGAGTTCTCTTCGCCTGCTGTTTGTAAACATATTTATTCTTAGTCTGTACTCTAGCTTGCTGATACTGTTCTGTGATACTCTGATACTGGTGTTCAGACTGAGGTGATGGGTGCACGTGAGGGGTGCACGTAACGCCATATTCTAACAGCGGGAACACTTAGATAGAAATGAATGCAAGCAAAGAGCATCTCTGGTAAAAAATATTTTATTTGCTCATCTTATATCATGCTAGTACATTTGATGAAAAGGTCTGACATTCCGATTCTGATATTTGTAGATTTGTTTTGAAAATTATGTCTTAATACAACATCTTGTTATCGATAAAAAAGCTAATGCTAAAAATAAAGTTCGGTCATGTATGCAGCCATGTTTGTTTACAGTCGTCATCAGGCAGGGCCATGGGAACAACGTCATAACTAAATGCAGCCCAGACAAGCCGATGTAAAAAAATGTAAAACTCTTGTTACTTGTTTCAATACATGTTTGGATAAAATGATGTTACAATATACGAGTACACGAATATGGAAATAAAACCAAGACTTTATTATCGCAAATGTGTAGCGTAACTTTTCCAAATATGTACGTAGATATTTGAACGTGCAGGACAAGATGCTAACACGTAGCCTACTCAGATTCATAAACGTACCCATAGGCTGAAAATGTGTAGCGCTGCATTAGCAAATATGTACTCGGATACTTGACCATGCTGGACAAGATGCAAATGTGTAGCCTATCAAGATTTGTGATGGCGCATATAAGTGAAATCGTCGGTATAATACAGCTAGCTACGTAGTAACCCATATGCATACACTGCAAATTAAACTAGATGACTATTCGGATAACAACTAACGTTGACATAGTAACATTTGCATTTCAGTACAACAATAAACGACTAGGTACCGCACTGGAATCATGTTTGCTCTTTTACATTGGGATGCAATTGTTAGCTTGTGTTAAGGAGGTTAAATGGCGAATTGCTTCCGCACCGGCGCATTATCGCCATCGAGTTGACCGAGTAAAACTAAACTAGTTATGTGTATTAGCTTAGCTTGTTGTAAAATTGAAGATGATAGGCATATTGTAGATGTTATTTCCTGATTTATGAGAGAAAGCGGATTTGAACCCCACATTCTTAATTTAGTCTTTCTTGTGAGTATCGTGGTCATTTAAAAAGGATGCGTAGGCTACTATTATCTCCTTTTGATGACATTTGATTATTTATTAGCTGTAGTGTATCATTCAGGTTTGTATGCCCAACTCTCAAAGATAATACAAACAAGAATCATTACATTTATATACAGTAAGTGCTTTACAAATACATATAGTTCATCATTAACTAGATGAGGAATAATAAGGAAATAAGCAGGGGATTTTAGAGGCAGATCTGTTTGTTGCGTCATAATGACCGTCACATATTCTGAGAACACACGCAAAAAATAACTCCCGCTGGAGGGCCAGTGTCTGGAATCTGGAACTTACGTGCGAAAAGGTTAAACATATTTTTCACACACAACACAACATGGTATAGATTGCTTTTGTCCTCCAAAAGCTTAAAAACATACAAATGTGATTGATACTTTTGCTACATTGTACAGTATACACTGGAACTAGTCTGGGCACTGGAACATACATTATACACTCTTTCCAGAGAGATAATTATGTATTGTTCAGTTTTTGAGTGTTACATTAGTAAATACATCAAGTTAACGTACCTACATTAACAGGGACAACTAGGGTGTAAATGTAATATTCTCAACAGGAATTCTGAGACCTTTGTGGCATTAATATCAATCACATCTGAAAAACTATATAGAGATGGAGATTTTCATGGCAACACAAACTTAGACCTATTCATGTTTGATATCATTTTGATGGTCTCGGTGTGAGTGGTGCAATGGTCTACATGTCCTAAATGTGCAACATGGATGGAAGGTATATTTCATAAACACTGGCGTAAGCTGCCGTTGTTAAATTGCCCTTACAGAAAACCATCCTGTGAAACCCCCTAGAAAAGTGCTGACCAGTTTATGGTTTTACGACCGTCTGCAGCCAGATCAAACCCGGAGTTTGAACATTTAAGGAAAGGGAACAAAGCCATTGGGGAAGCTGTAATCCAGACTTTCCCACACATCTAACCTCAGGTCACTGTGTGTAGCAATTGCCAGGTATGACTAAGTATTTTCTTCTGTACTGTATTTGAATTTGGACTGTTTAATTTGTAACTGTATATTGATGATTTAAGTAAGTAACCTACCTGGTAATAAATTAGTTAAACTTGATTTGTGTGGTTTCTCTGAAAATTGACGTACTCTGTTCACCGGTAATGGGTTGATTAATTTCCTCAGTCTTGATTTCCCCCCTCAGCTGGTCTAGGGAGGTTGACTATTTAAGCTTAATGTATCACGGAGTATTGCACCCGTAGAACTATGTCTTAAAGTAGATCACCTCCGCTTGTCGGTTATACATGTTGAGAACGGTGGTAGTCAATGTTCCTTCGTCGGTCCCTGAGTCTTAACCATAGTCTATACCTCACGAAGTGGCTTCTTCCGCAACCTCTGAGATAACCGCAGATATCTAGTCAGCTGTGAGTTGTGTACATATCTGCAGCATGTAATGCACGGTGGAACAAGCGCATCCAGTTCAGAGAACGTCTTTAAAGTATAAGGGTCCTTTAACAAATCAAGTGGAAATTGCACATACTAAATTCTAAATTATAATATTAAATGGAGTCAGATAAACGAGTACAGATTCAGCGTTGGTGGCTGATGATTTACTGTAATACACACAGGCTGTTCTTTGGATAAACTGGGGTCAAGGTAGACCAGACTTAAAGCGGAAGGTAACGTGGTACGAGTACCTTTGATTTGTGGTCCCTTATTAGCTGATCCCGTGAATCTAAAGAGCAGTCTAACCCGGTTGCAAGAACCTTAATATTACTTTATTAACTTTCATAACTTTTCCCTTTTCCCACAGCAATAGCGAAATAAATCACGCTTAAACCTTCGCTCCAAGCTATTCCCTCATTGGTCTAGCTGCGCGGAGATTTACAAACTGCAAGTCAGAAAACACAACGACATTTCGGAAAACACACCAACAAGTTATAAAACAGAACGTCATTTCGGAAAACACACCAACAACTTATAATACACAACGATATTTCGGAAAACGCACCAACAAGTTATAAAACACAACGACATTTCGGAAAACACACCAACAATTTACAAAACACACCAACAATTTATAAAACACAACGACATTTCAGAGAACAACTGCATGTCAGAAAACACAACGACAAAACCCGAAACACATTTACAAATCACTTTACGGAAAGGGTAGGTAACTAGGCCTACATGACGGTAGATTGTAGTCTCCTTCTGATTGGACACGCAGTATGTCAAATGAGAGTCTGACAACATGATTGACCAAACCAACAACAGTTTTTGTTATCTAACGTGACATTCAAGACAAGCCTATGGAGTTTATTTAGTTCCATAAATAGCGCGCGTGGAATTCTGAAATGAGTGCACAGAACAGTATTTTCGCTGTTTTGAGCTTGTTAAAATGGCATAAAAAGCTGAGTTTTTAGCTGAGCGGCTAATTAGTTCTTTTCCTGAACACGTGTGGTTAAGTTCTTGCCCTTAGACTTATTAACACAATGCAGGGTTGGCAATTGTCATTTGCTTTGTCTTTGAATTCTTCATCGACTAATGATAAGTCTTAGTTGCCATGTGTCCACAATACCAATTATGAGCCCATTGATTCACCACAGCCTTTATTTTGATCAGTTACAGTTTTTGCCCATTGCTTGAACACTATAGACCCATGCTTAGACCAAAGTAACACAACTTGAAGTTTTTGTTACAATACCTCAAACACATGTACCCATACCTTAAACAAAAGTGCTGCTTTGCACTTTAGTTGCAATTCTGCAACACACTTACTCCTTTCTGCACACACTTGCTCCTTTATGCAACACACTTGGTCCTGCATACTACACTCTATTTCATACATAAGACACTTCGTTCAAAAATGAAATCTCAGGGTGCCATTTGGAAAACACATGTATCCAAAATACAAAACACATCGGGTAATTGCAACCACTCAGATACACACCTGAAAGCACTTACTTGCAAAACTGAACACCAATCAGCCAGCTACAAAAAGGCCTCAGTTTAGCCATTTCGAGAACTTCGCAAGCATGGATGCAGGGAGAGCGAGAGGCAGAGGTAGAGGAAGAGGAAGAGGATGAGGAAGAGGAGGAGGAAGAGGAGGACAAGGTCAAGGTCGAGGAGGCCATGCACGGACCACTATTTCTGATGATATAAGAGCAACTTTGGTGGACCATGTCATCAACCATGGCCTGACTATGAGGGAAGCTGGGCAGAGAGTCCACCCTAATCTAAGCCGCTTCACAGTGGCATCCATAATAACAACATTCCGACTGGAAAACAGGTATGTCTTCACCTCTCTACTTTCTACTCTACTCAGATGGTATTTACAGTACTGTACCATATCACATTACCACATCACATGTACTGTATTGCAGGGTGCTAATGCTCCTTTTGCAGCCAAAGTGGTAGTTTTTGTGAAACATACCATGATTACTTATATTGAGATGTTTCAGTACAGCGGATGGTACAGTATATACAGTAAAGTACAGTATATATAGTACTGTAAGAAAATGAAGCAAACCAATAACAATTTGTGGTTGTATTTCTCTAGAATGACTAGAAGACCTTCTGGGGGTGGACGCCAACGCCTGTTCACACAACAGCAGGAACTTGCCGTTGTGGACCTAGTGAGAGCAGACAATGCAATCCGTCTCCACCAGCTACGGCAACAAATACTTGCAGATAGGCAAGTCTTCAACAACATCAACCATGTAAGCATCACCACCATCAGACGCATCTTGGTAAAGCATAACATCACCATGAAGCAACTCTACAGGGTCCCATTTGAGAGGAACAGTGTCAGGGTCAAAGGACTTCGACGTGAATATGTCCGGGTAAGTGTTACAGTCCTTTACATTTACAATACAGTATTGGTGAAATCCAGTAACAGCTGAATATGTACCATTGTATCAGTACCACATGGATCGATTCAGAGAGCTACACAGGTACCTGTGTGATGGGGTGGGGGTTCTGTATGTGTAGCACTGTAGTAGTCGTGTGTTTTGAGTACTGTAATGCCATCCACAATATGTATTTTTTGTTTCAGAGAATCTTGGCCATGGATGGAGCTGCACAGCCTCATGAATTTATTTTCATTGATGAGGCTGGATTCGACCTAAGCAAAACAAGACGACGGGGTCGTAATATAATTGGCAAAAGGGCAATTGTGCACGTCCCGGGGCAGCGCGGGGGAAATATCACATTGTGTGCCGCCATAAGCCTTCGAGGGCTTCTGCATCATCATGCAAAACTAGGTCCATACAATACCCAACATATAATCACATTTCTAGATGCTCTCCATAATATAGTTGTACAGAACAGACCAGATCAGCCCAGGTTTGTTGTTGTCTGGGATAATGTCAGTTTCCATCGGGCTGCTCTGGTCCAGACCTGGTTCACCAACCACAATCAATTGGAAGTGGTATACTTGCCCCCTTACTCACCATTTTTAAACCCTATAGAGGAATTTTTTTCGGCTTGGAGATGGCGTGTATATGACCGCCAACCACATGCCGGCATGCCTCTTCTGCAGGCAATGGAACAGGCCTGCGGCGACATTGAGGTGAGGTCAATCCATGGATGGTTTCGGCATGCAAGGGGATATTTTCCACGGTGCCTAGCGGGAGAAGACATTGCTTGCGATGTTGATGAGGTCCTGTGGCCAGACCCCAACAGACGGCGGGATCCATGAGCCCACCTATGCACAATTGGCATGATTTTCTGTGTTTACAGTATAGTGTATTTTTTTACATTTTTAAATTTATTTTTTTATCTTTGCTTTATCTGAACACAGTACTGCAATGTACGATACTGAGTAGGCCTATTTGCTTTTTTGGTTGTTGTGAAAACGTGCCTAATAAAAACAGTGAAAATCAAAGACTGCAGTGTTTTATATAAAGTAGACTAGTGTGTTGCTGCTGATCTGAAAGTGTATTCATATGATGCAAGTGTGTACCATTTTGTCTTCAGAGTTACATTTTGACAAAGGATTGTTAGGTTTTGATAGCAGAGTTTAGGTTTTGATAGTAGAGTTTCAATTTGACATAGATGTGAAGGGTATATTTCCCAGTGTTGTGTCTTGTTTGCTTGTGTGTAAAGTTTTGACACAATGAGCGAAGTTTTGCAAAACGTGTTCAAGCAACGGGCAAAAACTGTAAGCAATGTAGTTACCTCAAATAACCAATCAAATCAATAGCTAGTAAAATCAATAGGCTTCTAATTGGTGATAGTATGGACACGTATGCTAATAAAACTAACCATTGGTAGATAATGAAGAATTCAAAGATAAAGCAAACAGTCTAAACCTGCATTGTGTTAATGAGTTTAAGGTGGAAATGATGAAAGAACAGTTTTTAATTTGATCAGTTAATAATTTTTTTTTAAATGACCTCCTTTTTGTAATTGTTTGCAATAGGCCTATAGCATAATAAGCACAATGTGAACATGGGAGTTTTATTCTTCATTGCATGCATATTTCTGATGTAATGTAGCTTAAGAGGGTAAATGATCCCTCTTAAGACGAAAAGCACATAATTAACTAAAATTAACAGCTTGTTAAAATTCTTGGATTGCAGAAAACAAACAGGGGTATCCCAGGACCGTGTTTGGGAACCACTCTAGCACAATTATAGGTTATCATAGGCAAGCTACTGAAACCTAATTTACAATTGCTCCATTTAATTAGTGCAGCTTAGAGTAGCTCATAATACGTTTTCAATTAATAATAGATTATGGTCTGCATCATAAGTCAGGTGTAACAGGTTGGATGTAGAGGACAGGTGCTACTAGGTGATAAAGATTGAATGGAATACAAAAAGGAGGGGGGAGGAATGGACATTAGGCAAGTTTCGTAGTTCACAAGTTCCCCTGAATTTCAGCGACAAACCTTGAAGAAATAACACCGTCAATGGAGCCTTTACTGACTATTTAAGCCAAAGTGATTTGCTGGCCAATCAGCTGCATTGTTTTGGCCAGTATTCTACTCATGGGATTGTCCGTTCAATTAAATCAGTGCTTACTATATTCGGCATAGGGATAATGTTTCTGTTTTACATTTAGATTCTTCTTGTGTTGTTCATTTGAAAAATATCAGATGATTAGGCAAATGAGCATTTCATGATTATGCTGATGATTTCACATTTTAAATAAGAACAAAAATGCATCTGTAAGCTATATGTGTTATGAACTGGTTTATTCAAAAATAAACTTACATAGAATAGGCTACACACTACCACTGAAAGGTATCTGAATGCCACCTGGTAGACATATGTTGAAACAATAGCATTCATTTTATTCAGCAAGGCAGAGGGACTGGTTAATTGAAAGTAGTGGAACAAAACACCCACACGCAGAACACATTTAAAATGCAATAAAACAATATATTGTGAATTGAAAACTTATTATGAGTAGAATCGACCCTGGTGCATAGAGCGAAGCACTGTGCCACTGAAATGAAGCAATTGTAAAGGAGGTATCGTAATTTGCCTATGATAGCTATAGCCTAATTCTGCTGGAGAAAAAGGTATAATTCATGCATGGCCTTCTAGGTTTATCCGATGAGAAGACACACAAGTGAACTGGGCATGTTGGTCTTAAGATAAGGAGTGGCCAGGATTATTTTTGACGTATAGCTATCTTGATGCAGCAGAAAGCGCTTGCGCTAAAACCACCACAAACCTGGTCTAAAGTCATGTTGCAGTTGTTTACATTTTATTTTAACGGCGCATATAAGTGCGTCTACATAGGCGTGTGCACAACGAGCGTACACCCTCCTGTCTGTTACACGCAGGGGCGCGCACGAGCATGACTAAAAATATCAAGATTACAATGTGAAATATTATTATTGTGTAGGCTATATATTAAAAAGTGCATAATAATAAAAGGGTCCATAGGTCAAAGACCACATAGACCTATCTGTCCCTCAGCAAAGGGGAATGCCAAATTAAATTGCAGCCCACTCCATCAACATCCAGGCGATGTGCGATGGTACGTATAAGGTTACATGTATAGGCTATAGACTATTCGCAATTATCCTAGATCAAGCTATGATTTAAACTATATTTTTCAATAATTCCTGTAATCTTCTGGGAGGACAATATTCTGTTACGGGACAATGGCTATCCATTAAAAATGGATTTCCATTTGCTGATAACACCTATATCAAGCCTAATGCGCAAATTGTCATTTACACCTAGTCTAACGTGTGAATTGTCATTCAAAGGAAAACTCAATAGACGGATATGGTAGGGGGGCGTGGTTTTAGGCGCCCGGCAAGAGTAGTAGTAGTAGTAGTTTAGATTTTATTTCGGTCATACATTGTGTAGGAACACACGTTATAATTTGTTTGAATATTTACCAACAAAAGCATCAACATACCCGTTTACATGCATACATTTCACACAATGAAATTCACACTAGTACCGAAAAAGTAATAGGCTGAAGCCCAAGGCTTATTTTGCCTATCCTGCACCATCCATCAGGTATAACTTAGATTCTCAGGCATCTCTAGGATGTCCGCCTTACAAAATGAGAAGAAAACAAAAAAGAAAAAAGGAAAGATGATATTGCTCAATATTTATACATTGCTTTATAATTTGATATAATTTATATATTGATTATTTCAGTTGTAATCCTTAATTATCTTGCATTTTAAGGCTTTTTTAAAACTCAACATAGATCTACACAACTTAATCTCATCACTAAGACCATTCCATAACTTAACTCCCAAAACTGAGACACATCTATATTTTACATTCGTTCTCACATTACATGATTCAAAAATACACAACCCTCTTAACTTATAATTTCCTTCTCTTAAATGAAAAAAATTTTGAATACAAAAAGGAAGGCTTTTACTCTTAGCTCGAAAAAGTATTTCCATTGTTTTTAAATACACAATGTCAACAAATTTTAAAGTACTGGATCCTATGAATAATGGATTAGTAGATTCATAATAACTAGCTTTATTTATTATCCTAATAGCTCTTTTCTGGAGTTTAATTATAGGGTCTATATTTGTTTTATATACATTTCCCCAAACCTCAACACAATATGACATATATGGCATTATAAGTGAACAGTACAATAGATACAGACATTTCTTATTCAACAAATCCCTTGTTTTGTAAAGAATACCAATAGATTTAGATAATTTCCTTTTTATGTATTCTATATGAGGTTTCCAACATAGCTTATAATCTATAATCACTCCTAAAAATTTAGTTTCATAAACTCTTTCAATTTCACTGCCATTTAGATTTAGTTTAATTTCACAATTTCCCCTGGCACCACTGAACACCATAAATTTAGTTTTATTTTCATTTAGTGATATTAATATCAAACCATTTTTTTAACAGTATCAATTCTCTTTCTACAGTTTTCAATAGTTCTTTTATGTCATTACCTGAACAGAATATATTTGTGTCATCAGCAAATGTTACAATTTTGAACGTATTAGAAACTGTAAAAATATCGTTTAAATATAGTATAAATAACTTCGGACCTAAAACCGAACCTTGTGGAACACCACAGGTTACTCTTCTAAATTGTGATTCAGTATTATTAATTGATACATATTGAAACCTATTGTCTAAATAGCTTCTTAACCAGTTATGGGTGATACCTCGTATCCCATAATGTTCTAATTTCTGTAAAAGTAATGAATGATCAATTGTGTCAAATGCTTTACGTAAGTCAATAAATATACCTAAAGTATGTTGTTTCCTATCTAGTGCTGTTGCTATGTTTTCTTCAAAATCCATTACTGCTAAAGATGTCGATCGCTTGCTTCTAAACCCGTATTGATGGTCACTCAATAGCTCATATTTCTCAATAAAGTCATCTAATCTGTTTACAAATAATTTTTCAAGTATTTTAGAAAATTGAGGTAGCAAAGACACAGGTCTATAATTTGATACAGTATGTTTGTCGCCATTCTTATAAATTGGAACCACCTTAGCAATTTTCATTTTATTAGGAAAAATACCTGTTTGAAAGGATTTATTACATATGTAAATGGCTCGATGACACAATCAATAACTTCTTTTATTAGTGCCATATCAATAATGTTTGCATCAGTGGATATTTTATTCTTAAACTTTCTGACGACTTCCAGCACATCACTCTCGCAAACTCCACCAATGAACATTGACTTACTGTTGCTAAATGCACAATGAAAACTATTGTCTTCATCCGTGGGAAGATTAATTTCCTTTGCCAAATTCGGACCGACATTAACAAAAAAATCATTAAACTCATTAACAATTCCCTCAATATTTTGAATAATTGAATTGTCATTTTTTACAAAGTATGTTGGAAACTCCATATTACTATGATTTTTAATCATATCATTAAGCACACCCCAGGTAGCCTTAATATTATGTTTATGTTCTTGCAACAGCTGATTATAATAGTCTTTTTGTTGTGATCTCATAATAAATGTCAATCTGTTTTTATATTTTTTGTACTTATCCTCCTTTTCCTTTGTTGGGTGTTTGATAAATTCCCTATAGAGACTATTTTTCTTTTTACAAGCTTTTTCTAAACCCTTAGTTATCCATGGTTTTCCCCTCTTTTTGGGACTCTTTCTATACTCTTTCAATGGACAATGTCTGTCATATAGTGTCAAGAAAGTATCTAAAAATGCATTATATGACTCATTAGTATCCTCTACGTAAACCTCCAACCAATGATGATTAAAGAGTTCTTCCCTAAAAGCCATAATTGCCTCTGGTGATTTAGTTCTAACCAAAGTATTAATCTGCCTATTTGTTCTTAATTTTAACTTATTTTTCATTTCTAACACTGTAAAAACAGGCAAATGATCGCTTACATCAGTCACTAGTAATCCACTTTGCATCTTCCCATCAATTACATTTATAAAAATATTGTCTATCAATGTTGCACTATCACTTGTTATTCTGCTGGGTTTTATAATTAATGGATAGAAACTCAAACTAAACATAATATTAACAAATTCTGAGTGTGAACTCTGGTGGTTTATGGAACCGGCACAGCTGTCGGCAATCAGGCAATTGGTGATGATTGATTGTGTTATTGTTTGTATCAATTAACCAATTGCCTTGATTGTTCAACAGTGAGCCTGAGAACCTTAAAAAGGAGCCTTCTGGGAGTTGAGAGGAGGAAGGACGACTGATGTCTGGTGGTTTGTTTGTTTGTTTGTTTGTTTGTTTGTGTGTAAAATAAGGAGACAGAGAATAAAAAACCCGTTCTCCTTAACAAGCTTGGGCTGGACTCTGCTTATTCACGCGAGCATACGGCTCACTTCGCCACAACGGACATTTAAGTTCTGAAAATGTGCTTCAGATGTCATTACAATACAGTTCTCTAGGCCTACAGCCTGTAAGTAAATTATAGAATGGTTTTGACTGAAAAAAGTTCAAAACCTTGTCCAGTGAATATTGCATTTATTGTTTTTCAAATAGCCTAAGCTACAGCGGATTCGCTGTGCATAAGGTTTTTTCCATAGCCTATAGGTTAAACCACAGAGATAAATGTCACCATGTTAACTGAATTTGTATTTTTAGTCCTTCATAGGCTAATAGTTAGTCCGAATAATATTGACTATTGATCCATTTAGCCTATTTCTTGATCGTACTAAACACACACGAGAATGTCTCTTTCGCCATCAAGCTATCCGCCAAGGTGAAAAAGCAGGCTTTTAATGGGAATGGGATATGACATTTTGACATTTATTGCATGTCATGCCGAAGACACACCTATAATTAGTGAAGAGACTAGGTTCAACCCATTTGCGCATTGCGCCGTGCTTAGCGCCCAAAAAACACGCCGGTAAACGCAAAAATGGACTTGGACACACCCTAAATGGACTTTACGCCATGCACTTAGACCAAGCGCCAAGATAGAGCCCCAGGCTTTACGCGTTTTAGACCAATGATTGTTGTCTCCCGCTTCTGGTCCTGCCCCTCCGAGTGAGTGCAGTGACCATAACTATAGAACCTATCTATGGCTGTGACCCTGGCACAACCTCTCCCTGATTGGTCCTGAACAAATGTTAATACCCTGTCCAAACGACACAATCATTTTTTTAATCGGCACATGGAGAGGCATTAGACTAAAGAAAAGCACCTACTGTGACTATATTTCCTTGGGGGAAATGTATTGACTTAGTATTTTGACCACATTGCTGCCATTGACTTACATGTTGAAAGACCTATACTGGAGCCAACCGCAGTGGCGCTAGTGAGCAACGGCACTATGGCCGCTCCCAGCCCAACCAGGAATTGAGCTTCAAAACCTAAAGCCCGGTTTTGGTCCCTTGGTGTGCACCCAAGTGCAGAGACTGACACGAAAGATGAAGTAGTGTAAAAATAAAGACTTTACTCAGAATAGTGATAACAAAAACAACAAACATGCTGGAACACGAGGGAACATAGCACAGTAAAACAATAATTGAGGAAAACGAGTACAAAAGTAACAAGTACAAAGAGCAAGCAAAGACATGAGGGCAGAGACAAAGGCTGTTACTGAATACAATCTCTGTTCTCTGGCCCCTGTCCACTCAGACCTTTGTGTACTACAGTGCCCGCCACAATTATTGGCACCCCTGGTAAAGATGAGTAAAAAGGGTTATAAAAAATTAACCTTTTGGTGAATTAGCTTAATATCATTGTGATGGATTTAGTAGTGGTGAAACAAACGCGGAGGTAGGGGGATCAGAACAAGTCACCCACGCAAGTGAGGATCACTAAGGGAGTAATACCTACTCTACAAAGACAGAAAAACAGGAAATAATTCCTAGTAGCAAATAAACAGCCAAATAAAAATCAACCCAAGAAAATAGGGCAAACTCGAATATACGAGTGAGAACACAAAACTAAGTCTCCCGAGCTCAATACTGGAGCTAAAACGGGAAACTAGAAAAGAAAAGAACACCTTTGGTACGTAACACTAAGATGGCCAGAAGAAGGTGAAACAAAAACGAAACCACCAAAGAAAAACTGTTTCAGTGAGAACAGCAAGGGGAAAAAACAAAAATAGCACAGTAACGCTAACTCCTATACCTGAAAATAAAGCTAGAAGCAAGTCCCTCGTGAACATAAAACAAGTTTAATATCACAAGCTCGCTTGAATCTGGCTATACCTGGCTCAATAAGGAATGACAAAGAAGCACCAGGGAAGCGGAAGTGAGGAACTGAGCAGGTAGTAGCATAGGTGAAATTAATAATCTGCGAAGTGAAGCAAAACCCCGGAACGGAACGTGAAAAAAATGAGATGGATTCTCAATAGGAGAGAAATGATGAGAACCGCAGCGAAAAAAGGAAAAAATAACCCACGAACCATGACAATCACACTGAAAAAAAGAAAAAAATCCAACCTTTAATTGAAGTAAATTTATTTTTAACAAAACCACGTGTGCCACAATTATTGGCGTATAAATATAAGGTGGCACAGAGCAGGCCATATTCCCTTATTCATACATCAACATGGGAAAGATAAGAGAACACACAAATCAAATGAGGGAAAACTGTGTTGAGCTTCATAAGTCAGGGAATGGCAATACAAAAATAGCTACTCACCTGAAAACACCCATATCTACCATTAGGGCAATACTTTAAAAGTTCAAAGCAACTGGAACTGTTAAACCCAAGTTTATTTTGCCCCCACACATAGTGAGGAGGATGGTAAGAGAGGCAAAAAATCCCCAAGGATCACTGTTGGAGAATTACAGAGGAAAGTAGCATCTTGGGGTCATAAAGTCTCCAAAGTCACCATAAAGTCCATAAACTCACCTCCATGCCAACAAATTAAGCCTTTCCTGTCATTTCACCAAAAACGTAAGCGCCTGGAGTTTGCTAAATGCTACTTGAACTTTGATTGGAACCGTGTTCTATGGTCAGATGAAACGAAAATTACTTATAACTTATTATAACTTTTCGGCAAACAACACTCAAGGTGGGTTTGGCGTAAAAAGAAGGATGGCGGGCCGCAGTCAGCGCAGTTGTACTCCGAGGATCAGGGTTCGCGCCCCGGTCCTGCCATATCCGAGCGTGGCCGGCGCCCTGTGGAAGTGGCAATTGGCGGCCGCTTCCGGGTGGGGGGAGGGGCTCGGAGAGAATCGCTGCGCACGGACGACCCAGGGCGAGTTGGAGTCACGGTCAGGAGCTCGAGGAGCCGCGCCCTGTAGAGGACGTGGCGCCCTCCTTCCTACTACTAGTACCGATTGACGGGGTTGTGTAGCGGTGGTTCTCTAGCGGTTGCTACATGGGGGGGAATTGAATTAGGATAGGGGTTCAATTAGCTACTAAATTGGGAGAAAAAGGGAAAAATCAGACACAAAATTAAAATAAAAAAAAAGAAGGATGGCTATACCAAAAAGAACCTGATCCACACTGTTAAGTATGGTGGCGGTTCCGCGATGTTGTGGGGCTGTTTTTCCTCCAAAAGCCCTGGAAACCTTGAAAATACCAGGAAATTGGCATCATGAACTTTAAATTTGCATCTGGCTGCCTCTGCCAGGGAACTAAAACTGGGTCGTCTTTGGATCTTCCAGCAGGACAATGATCCAAAACATACGTCCAAATCAACATACAAATGGTTAACTGAACACAAAATCAAGCTTCTGCCATGACCATCTCAGTCCCCTGACCTAAACCGCATTAAAAACCTGTGGGCTTAGCTGAAGAGGAGAATGCACAAGAGAGGACCTAGGACTCTGGAGGGATTCTGTAAAGAGGAATGGTCTCAGATTCCTTGCTTTGTATTCTCCAACCTTATTAGATGTTACGGGAGAAGACTCAGTGCTTTTTTATTGGCAAAGGGAGGTTGTACAAAGTATTAAATGCAGGGGTGCCAGTAATTGTGGAACACATGGTTTTGTTAGACTGGGAAAACATGTGAAACAACACTCATTGAATGATGACAGCATATATATTCTGTCACTCAATGATTAACTGCACAGAGAAAAGAAGAAGGTAATTAAATATCTATTAGCTGCTACTTATCCACAATAACATCTAATCATATTCACTTCAATGTGGTCTAAGAGCAAATTACCAACCCTATCGTTCTGTACTTTGGCCAATTACCGTATGTATTTCCGCTACCTTGATTCAGTTTTGCACTCAAAATTCTAAATTATTAAGAGCAGCATATTATACTTTTTTTCTCATCCTACTTTGCAAAATGACAGTAAAAAAGTATTACATTGTGCACTTAAACATTGTGCACTTAAATGTATGAATGTGTCAAGTGTTATTAATATTGTATGTCAAAATGTACTTTTCCATACGTTTGGCAGGTTCAATGAACATATGTACTTAACTTTGACTTACAAACATTGTGTTCATTTTTCTTCTCAAAAACAGAGTAGTTAAAAAACTTGCATTTATATAACAACGCTACGGGTAGGTCAAAGTTATGGACAAATGTTCATTGCTTTTATCTGCACAGTAGCTGCACAGTTCCAGCCCTAGAGAGCCTGTGTGTATGCTGGTTTTTGTTCCAACCAGTTACCATGAGATAGTAAAACATTTTCACTCGGGGTACATACAGTCATCAGTTGTATCTCATAATTTACAAAAAAATATCAAAGCCAGATCATTTAGCTCATATATCCGAAATTGGCACAAAATCCAAAAACGGATCGGCTCTCATTGTGCATCCCTGATACAATACAAAAGGAGAGTCATTCTGAAAGCAGAAACTGCACATTCAAGCAGAAATCAGTAGATTTATTAAGAGTCATGAGATCCTAAAACAGTCCTGTCTTCTGACAAATATTAAATTCATGAAGTCATTCTCTAAATGGAAGGGAGCGAAATATAGCTGGAATACAAGTGACTTCAAAAGATGTTTGGATAATTCTCGACTGGAGTAATGAGGTCAATGTGAAAGCCTGACTGGTTGAGATGTAATAGGAACGCAGGCATACTCAGGCCCGCTAGGGGGGAGGGGGGATGCCATTGCGGACTGGGGCTTCCATTCCAATCATTTATATCGCCTCGCCCAAGAACCGGACCTGGACATACAGTACGTCTTAAATAACTGCCTTGTCCTTCTGTTCAAGCATGGATTGTGTCTCAGGCCTTTTGGACTAGATGCCCAGTCTTGCTCAATCTTCAGATTTGTTTAAATGACCTCACATTTGGGGAGGGGTGCGGGCATTAACCATGCTCCTTGGGGTTGACCACATACTTATTTCCATTTGGTTTGAGGCTCTGACATGGAAGCAGGCGTTAAGTTATCCACAAGGCATTCCACAAGCTAACTACACGTGTGATTTCATCACTCATGTTAGAGTGGCTCTAATATTTGGCCAATAACAATTTAGCCAACAGAGCATGTTAAATTCAGGGTGGGTATTTTGACTCCATGAATCAGGACTTGATAAAATGGTTCATGTACTTCTTTAGGCTGTGTGCTGTGCGTGCACTCTAATCATTTGTCGTGCCTGTGTGGGGGGGGTATATAATATATTCCTGCATGTAAACAATAATGGGATTAAAACGGGGGGGATACAATCAGAGCAAGACAAGTACTTAGGGCAGTGGTTCAGCACCACAGAGCACTTTGACTGTAGCACACACCACCGCCTACATCCACCCATAACACCCTCCATGTTGTCTCTAAGCACGTGGTGAGCGGGGGGAGGGGGTCCTGTTTCAGGACAATAAGAAGGAATGCTACTGATTCAGCAAAAACATTGCTCATGAGTCAGCCTCAGCAGATGCTCATTTCCTCCCTCTACAGGGAACGTTACAGCCTCTCAGTCACATCCCAACACTCTGCCCCTTCCCTATCTGCCCATTTTACTTTTAACAGCCAATTTTCTCAATTGCCGCTCGGCCTATCAAGTGATTCTGAGCGTTTTTCCGCCTTTTCTCTTACAAGAGCAGGGATTACTCACTGCAGTGCGGTTAAATTGCCTCGCCTTCCATCCTGAACAGAATTATATAAGCCGTTACCATTTTCGATAGAGTGTGTTGCATGTAAAATTCCCCACAGAAAAACAAAACGTGGCTATATCGACCTGGGGGCCCCGTTTCCCAAAAGCATCTTAGAGTTAAGATAATCTTAGAGGGTTTTGTGTTTAATAATTTTATGATTCAAATTTACTGACATTACAAAAAACAGATAATAAAAATAGATGACAAAAGAAAACAAACAATGAAACTAATATAAAAACAAAATAGCCTAAGATGATCTTTATCTAAGATCCTTTTGGGAAACGGGGCCCTGGTCTATTACCCTAATTTTTCCAAGCCTCGATCTCTTCTGAAGTTGACATATTTCTCAAACTGCAAGATGCAACCCCAACTAAGTGCTGATCATTATAAATGAATCAACTGCAATTTTCACACTCATTTGCAGCTAGTTTTTGGTGCAGAGTTCATACAGATACGAGTCGCACAAAATTAGAGACAGAGAGAGGAGGAAATGCTAGCTTGGTTTAGATGCACCTCAGTTGTGTTTGGTATGTTAAGCGCTCACAACAAAGATAAAATATATATTACTTCATTTAACAATCTAAATTAGAACTGAGTGGTTCATCGAATTTGATGCCTGCAGCACGTTCCAAAAAAGTTGGGACAGGGGCAAAAAAAAGACTGGGAAGTTCAAAAAACAACTGTTTGGAACATTCCACAGGTAAACAGGTGATGCTATCATGACCGGGTATAAAAGGATATCAAAAGACTCTTGATATCTTATTTTCAGGTACTCTTAGAAGCGATACTATAACCTCTCTGCATTTGAATGGATCTCTATGGGATTTGGGTTAGGTTAAGCTGTAAATTACACAGGAATAGTATAGAACCCATTGTTGGCTAAAGGCCTGTAAGTCATCAAGGTTCTGTGGTATAAAACGAGCCTCAAACCTCCATATCTGCTGCCAGATATGCAGTAGATATGGATGGATCACTTGAAGGGTTGTTTCTCCCGACTTATTTTTTCATAGAGTTCAATAGGAAAATGAGTCAGGAGAAACAACCCTTAAAGTAGAGCCCGACCGATGCCAGATTTTTGGGTCCGATGCCGATCCCTATTTTGGAGAGTCCTAGCCCACCGATTACCAATGTTTTAACTTATATTTTGTCATAAAGTGCAAATTTATGTTTTATTAAGGTTTCTATATTTGAGAACATTTAACTTATAAGCAAACAGATAAATAAAAATAAAAGAACTTTTTGATAGATAAAACAAATTAAAAAGATATTAAATTAAATATATATTAAACTTCAATGTATGAAAAGAACAATTAACTTTAATTATACAATGAACAAGCAAACAAGTAAATATAAAATACACACATGAACAGAACTTTTTTTTTAAACTGCAATTTTAGCAGTCTGGCAGCTCAGACACCATTAGCTGTTCTCTACTAGTACTGCCACTCAAGCAGTGGCAGATTATAACTCCACACCTTGCTTTTACTCTTTTATTTTCCTGCCATCTATAAAAAATGAATTTAAAAAAATCAGTTTTTCAGTTTCAAATTATTATTGTTGTTGTTATTAATTTGTTATTATTACTTATTATCTATTCTCAGTAAATTAATAATATATTTTTATTTTATTCCTACTACATGATCTCAAAGAGTAAGACTTTATCTAGCGAGCCTCCCTGTCCATAACAATTCGGTGGTGAAAAAAAACTACAACGCGCTCTGACACGTGACTAGATGACACACACTCGCTCGCAATAACGCATTAGTTGACACAGTCACGTCATTATTTCTTATTATCTATTCTCAGAAAGTTCAATTAATGATATTTTCTTATTTTATTCCAACTACATGATCTCAAAGAGCAAGACTTTATCTAGCGGAGCTAATGAGTGAATCAAGTGTAACGTTAGATTAAATTAAATTGACTGGATGAAATACGTAACGTGAGGCTTCCCTGTCCATAAGAATTCGGTGGTGAAAAAAAACTACAATGTGCTTTCATGCAGGTTGGTTGGTTGATTCACTTCTCCAACAGCAATTTTTCTCTCGTGTTATCACGACAAAGCTAGATAACATGGCTTAAAATGATCTACGTTTGAAGTGTTTTATCGGGTTTTTTACTGTCTGGTTAGCTTGCTACTATGACGCGTGACACACTCGCTTGCAATAACGCGTTGGCTATTGACACAGCATCATATAGTAGCTAATATCATTATCTCAGATAAAAAACAAATGTGTGATGCATTCAATCACCATTTTATTTTGGCTGGTTATTTATTTGAGAATACAGCGATGTCCTCTGGAAATGTAGATCCTCTACCTTAAAGTGATCCATCCATTTCTACTACATATCTGGCAGCAGAGTGATGGTTTGAGGGTTGTTAGATACTTCAGACCCTTGATGACTTCCAGCCATTTTTTTGGGAATTGGGGTTTGTAGTATTTCTATAATATTTTTTTCCCCAAAAAATTTTCATGCCCCTCATAATCATTTAAAATTAAATCTGAGAAAAATAAATCTGCATTAACGCGTACATTTTAAAGATTAACCTCAAAATCAGGGAACCATGGTTTCATGTTTCACTGGCGTAAAAAAGAAAAGGAGCACATACATTAAATCCATGTGTCATCAATCACTGTGGGGATAGGCAAAGATCTCTCAGAGGAAACCATACAATAAAGAGTTGTTGACCTTTACAAGTAGGAGGTCATTATGAGCAAATAAATAAAAAACTAAAGATACCACTTTACACTGTTGGGTCAATAATGAATTGAAAAGTATGTTTTTTTTTCAAAGTTCTAAGACTAAATCTCCATTTGTTTAAATTCCCAGTACTCATTGTTACATGTGCATTAGAGTGTTCAGTTAAAAACAGTCTAATCACATTATTTGTGATAAAATATTTGGAAGCAGTGGAACAGTGGTAAACCTGCCTCACAGAGGATGCAAGTGCACCTTATGGAGGCAAAACAAATACAGGGCCACAGTTGGAAATCTGAAAAACTAGTTGCATCTTGGGGGTCCCCAGAGGTGGAAAATCTAAGTTCAAAAAGTCAAAGTCCTCCCCAATATTTTGTTCCAATCACCAGGATTTGCTACATAGCACAATTCTTCAGCCAGGATATTTGCTTAAGATGATCTGTGATTCCAGTAGGGGTTGGGATAGGGGGATGGGACAGGGAGTTTCTGTCAGAGCAACCTGCTGTCTCCCAAAGCCTGGGGGTCTCCAGCACCATGGATAGCAGCAGAATCAGCACAGCTGTTCCTTCTTGCCTTTTTGTAAAAGTCTTTCTGTAAAGGAGTGAGGGCAGGGGCAGGGGGAGATGGGTAGGGCAACCACAGTTGCAATTACAGTGCAATCCAAAAGTACAGTGATAAATTTTTTGTTGTTTTGGCTCTGTACTCCAGCACATTGGATTTCAAGTGGAACTGGATCAGGAGAAACAACCCTTAAAGTGAACCATCCAGATCTACTGTATATCTGGTTGCAGAGTGATGGTTTGAAGCTTGTTTGATACCACAGACTCTTGATGACTTAAAGCCATTTAGCCAACCATGTGTTCCATACTGTTCCAGCGTAATTTACAGCTTACAGCTCAATACCCCCCCCCCCATTCCCATAGAGATCCATTCAAATGCAGAGAGGTTATAGTATTGCTTGTAAGATTACCTGAAGATAAGATATCAAGTGTCTTTTGTCTTGGCTTGCAAAGGATATACACCCAAATATGAATGACTTTATTTAGATTTATGTTAATTTGTCCAATGACTTTTGGTCCCCTAAAATGGGGGGACTATGTATAAAAAGGGCTACAATTACTACACGGTTCATCCGATATGGATGTGATCGCCCTCAAATTAAGCAGAAATTCTGCACTTTAACCTAATAGTCGCTGTTCCATTTCAAATCCAGTACAGAGGATCAGATACGCGGACGGAGGAATCAAGGCAACATGCATTTGGCAAATGGACGTCACGTGTTCCGAGAAAAGGCTTCCGCAAAGTCTTCACAGTGTTTCCTCACTGAAGCACCCTCCGGGAGCCTCATCGTTCCCCGTTCCTCGCTCCTCCGAGGAGCATTTAGCATTTTGGAATGTCCTTAAAGATGGCGAACCTTGATCGATTTCTGGGTCAGGCGAGGACCGAGGAGAAGAGGATGGATAAAATCAGCGATTGGAATCCCCCCAAGGAACCCCGGTCATGGGTTCAGAGGGAAACCTGCTCCCTACTGGCCAACCAAAATCACGCAGCAATTTGGTATTGGCAGTAGTCCCATTCAAGCACACCAGGGCCATGTCCGAATACGACCCCTACACCCTTTTGAGGGCGCATATTTGAGTCCACTTCGTCAAAAAGCTTTTGAGTGGGCGACTTTTTTTCAGAAATGGGAGCACTTAAAATACCAGGATGAACCCCTTATTTCCAGGGTTTTGTTGAGGGAATTCAGGAGCACACTCATCTGAAGAACGGTGCACTCATCCCAACAATTTCAGTAAGTAACCCGGAAGTAAAAGCATAAAAGACATAGAGCGTATATCTATGGTATAAGATATGGCATTCATATTACAAAATACTCTTTTTTATTTTTGTTAATTCTATCTTTATTCATAATCTACACTTTGGAACAATTGTCATATGTTAACTGATTGATATTCTCAATAAAAAAAGACAAATAAATATTACGAACTACTTCCTCACTAGTTTAGAAAAAGTTTTGCGGGATTTCTTTCGCACAGTGCTTGCAAAGTGAGGGGACAGGGCACATAAGGACAGGGGTCTGAGTGGACAGGGAACAGGGGTCATATTCGGTCACGGCCCTGCTTAAGACAAAGAGAGTACCATGACTGCTGGTTCCATTGGTTTCCTATTTGCTTATCAGCTGCCAATTTTCCACTCCAACAAATAATGCATTCTATCAAAAACTGTGAAATTCCACTTTTACATCATTTTGGCAGCCATGTACTTCAGAACACATATTCAATTTACCACAAGCACCAAATTGCTTAAGCAGGAAATTAAACTATTCATCACTAAGACACACACACACACATGTGCACACACATTTTTTCAATATGTCTATTTGCTTTGCTTTAAACTTACACCTTAAGTAAAGGAAAAATTACAAACTATAAATATTATTTGTGGTGACAGGACTTAGTCCATAATGTTTTATGCCTAATCAGGTCTATGGTTTAACTAACGTGAAATTTCTGCATCACTGGTCAGTCTGTATGGCAGTTCACTGTCTGTGGGATCACAGAACTGTGGATGTTGTAAACTAGATATCAGCTTGGCCTCATAAAATCCCTACCAATACAATATAACACATCGGTATAACAACAGAACTGACGGTAGTATTCCTATTTAATGTAAGCACAATGCTAATTTATATGCTTTTCTGTCATACTAATTTAGCCATATAATGTTAAATCACCCTCTGCTTTTTATATCTGCCTAATGTGGAAGCTCAGGGAGCTAAAGTTTACGGATTTATGTACTGAGTATCATGTTTCATGCATGTTCTCTGCATCAAGATATTCCTTAACATTAAAATATAATTAACTGGTTATGCTACTAAAACAACATGTTAATTTAATCCTGTAGTGGGAAAACGTTTAAAAATGATAACAATCAATTAAAGTTTCATATAAAGGAAGGGAGTTTTCCATAGCTTACAGGCGAAGAGAGAGAGAGCGAGAGGGAGAGAGACCGGTAGGTGAGGAGGCTGTGGAGTACGACTGGAAGTTGCACGGATTTTGCGCAGGTGTGTCCACCTGTCTTGTGAGAAAGAACCGCCGCAAAGTCTGTAGACCTTCAATCGTTACAAGATGACGTCAGCTGTAAAAGATTCTTACTGGTGGCACATTCAGAATAGAGCCACACAATATAACTATTCGAATGCAATTCAAAATAATCTTTTTTGGCGGAGAAGGGGGAGAAGATAATTGTTAATTGTTTTCAAACATCTAATTGTTTTCGCCCCCAATTCAAATTTATGCATGTCTGTTTGTGATTGAGAAAATGCACATATAAGAATTCCGGAGAATCTTACTTAAACGTTGTCACTGCACATTCTATTCAAGCCATTTCACTTCAAGCCATGCTTCAATAAGTACCCCTATTTGTGAGATCTTAAAATCGTTCTTAGAAAAAAAAGACCAATGACGGCATTCAACATGAAACATTTTGTTCAAAAAGTGCTTCTATATTTTGTCCTCTCCATTCTGGATGCATACCTTGCTTGCCCCAACCAGTTCCCAAATTGTTCTTGTGTACCTGCATACCTAGCTCTCTGCCTTTTCTGCGAGTAATGTCACTTACATTCCACGGAACATTCATGAGTGTGGCAATGAACAATTACTAAATAATCCAGTGAGTTTTACGCATACATTTTAATCGCAGTATTATATTCATTCGAATTTTGTAACGATATAAGATGTAATTCTTACCTGCGCGGCCATCAGAGATAGCTCCATTGTTTTGTCCTTTGAAATGTAGGCAGGGTCGATAAAATGAAACTCTGGTTTTCAGAATCTTAAGGAAATATGAGTGGGATGTATTTCAGCTGAGCTTCACTGTTGGGTAGGCTATACAGAGCTCCGCTGATGGAGCGCTGTTGCTTCTTCCTTTTCTGTGTACGCACTTCACTCTGAGGGCTTTTACATTATTTATTTATTTACTTATTTATTTATTCAGTCAGAGTGAAGTCCAGCTGCCGGCGTGCAATGCAACCTTGCATAATTATTTATGCAAGTTTTCTTTTCACCGTTTAGCTCTAGGTTCTATCACAAATACAGTTTTTATAGATCCGTCAGGATAGCTCTATATGCGTTTAAGGCTGTCTCTTTTTAATGCAATTTTCGACAAGGTTGACTGGAAGCTCTGGTATGCAGTCTCTCATTAAATCCCGTTTTAAAATACGATAAAACTACAGCCTATATTTTATTACATTACTCAGCTTTTGACACATTATTCCTTCGGTGATGATACATCAGCCAGCAAACATTTATGGAAGTTAAGAACATTTTCTAATTCAGTTCCGAAACACCCCTTCAGTGTAGGCGAATACATTTTTCTCTCCCTCTCCATTTTTTTCTCTCTACATTTTTTTCTTCTCTCTCTACTATGAAACAAGAAACTGTCAATTAACCGAAATGGGTACACTAGCCTATATTATGAATATTCATTTAGGCCTGATAGCTATATGATGACGCAATTATATACCCTTTCCAAAAGAAAAAAAAGATTGCTGTTGAAATCTGACGTCGTTCCATTCATCATTGTCTACAAATCAAAGGAACAATTTCTAACTACTAGGCACCCGCTGTCACAGAAATAATTTGTGCCGTGTGGTGCACTAAAAAACAAGGCGCTGCTTTTTCTATACTTTATCGCAGCGAAAGCAAAGGTATTTTGTGTGGTTGGAAGTTGGGACACCGTCGGGTGTTGATTGACGTCACATTATATAAAAAAGCAAAAGAAGCGTGAATTATTGCTTTCTGCGATGTAAGGAATGCAAACTTCACGGAGTTCTCTTTGCCTCAAGCATTAATCTACTAGTGAAATGCACAAAGCAATTTAGAAATACTAGGCTACTCACTGCATAGGCATTTTTGAAGTTCATTGTATGAATTGACAGAAGACAACTGCAGATTTTCAAAGTTTGGTAATAAATAAGGATATGCAAAGTGGTGGACCAATCAATCAAACTGTGGTTTCTGGTGACCCCCATGAAGGAAAGTGTCCAAGGAACAAATCATTCGACTTAAAAATAACTAATGCAAAAATAGCTTTGTTGAAAAAAACATGCAGTCCAGCAGTCTATGCAGTACTGCTGCATAGAATAAAACAAATTCTACAGAAATAATGAAGAAAATAGTGGAACTGATTACTCTGGATGATAAGCTCTTTTCAATTTCAGATGAATTGAATTTCCTCAACTTAATCAAATACTTACAAGCCCACTGTACTCTAACATTGTAATGGATTTTAGTGGCGGATAATCAAACGCGAAGGTAGGAGGATCAGAAACAAGTCACTCATGCAGTGAGGACCAATAAAGGGAATAATAATAAATGCAAAGAAAGAAAAGACAGGAACCTAATTCCTTGTACACTGCTCAAAAAAATTAAGGGAACACTTAATCATCACAGTATAACACCAAGCCAATTAAACCAAACCGGTCATGCTGGATGATGTTGTGATGTTGCAGGCAGCATAACATTCGCCATGGCGTCTCCAGACTCTGTCACATGTGCTCAGTGTAAACCTGCTCTCATCTGTGAAGAGAACGGGGCGCCAATGGCAAACCTGCCAATTCTGGTGTTCTCTGGCAAATGCCAATCGAGCTGCACGGTGCTGGGCTATGAGGACAGGTCCCACTATGGGATGTCGGGCCCTCATGCCACCCACATGGAGTCTGTTTCTGACAGTTTGGTCAGAAACATGCACACGAGTAGCCCGCTGAAGGTCATTTTGTAGGGCTCTGGCAGTGCTCCTCCTGTTCCTCCTCGCACAAAGGAGCAGATACCGGTCCTGCCGCTGGGTTGTTGCCCTTCTACGGCCCTGTCCAGCTCTCCTCGTCAAATGGCCCGTTTCCCGGTATCTGCTCCACAATCTTGAGACTGTGCTGGGAGACACAGCAAACCTTCTTGCGACGGCACGTATGGATGTGCCATCCTGGAGGAGCTGGACTACCTGTGCAACCTGAATGGGCTGCAGGTACCGCCTCATGCTACCAGTAGTGACAAGGGCACTAGCAAAATGCAAAACTAGAGAAAAATCTGTCAGCAAGGATAAGGAGAGAGAAATGGTCTGTGGCCACCACCTGCAAAACCATTAACTTTTTGGGGGTTGTTTTGCTGTTGCCTTTCCTGTCCATCTGTTGTCACTTTCATATGCACCAAAGCAGGTTTACCTAACTGGACAGATCAATATCCCAGAAGTTTAATTGACTTGGTGTTATACTGTGTTGATTAAGTGTTCCCTTAATTTCTTTGAGCAGTGTAGCTAAACAGCCAAATGAAAATCAACCCACTAAAATAGGGCGAACTCAAAAATATGAGTGAAACACAAACTAAATCTCCCGAGTTCAATACTGGAGCCAAAACGGGAAACTTCACAAAGAAAAGAACACCTTCGGCACATAAATTCAGACAGCCGGAAGAGTGTAGAATCAAAACGCAACAACAAAGAAAAACTGCATCAGAGAGAACAGCAAAGGACAAAATAAATAGCGCAGAATGTTAACAGGAGGAATAATACCTATACCTGAAAATAAGCTAAATAGCAAATCCCTCGTGAACATTAATAACAGCGTTTAATATCACAAGGTCGCTACTACCTAGCTATACCTGGCTCAATGCAATGTCGAATGACAAAGAGGCACCGGGGAAGCGGAAGTGAGGAACATAAATACCCCGCAGGTAAAAGCACAGGTGAAACGAATAACGAGAAAGGGAAAACCAAAACTAGGAACGGAACGTGGAAAAAATCTGATAGATTCTCAATCGGAAAACCAGGACGAGAACCGCAAAGGAAAAGAAAACAAAAACCCACGAACCATGACAAATATGGGTGGGCCTGCCCTGGATTCAATAAACATTTATCACAAACTTTGTCCGTAAGTCATCAAATACAGTTGTTTTTTTTTCTTCACAAACTAACTTTGGAAAGTTAATTTTGGTGACTGCAGGACTTGCCTACCCTAAAGTCTGCATTTCATTTTAAGTCAGAGATAAAGACAAATGTTGATTGAACACAGAATGTGATTTGCCTTACATATTTCTGCTGCTGAGGTAAGCATTAATTCAGACAGGCAGAATAAGGAAACTGGTGCTTTTGGAAATTTACAATTAGAAAGAACAGACATTTTACAAGCTTTGGCCTCTTTGTATTTTTCTCTTCAGATCCCCAAGAACATTTTAAGTGCCCTGTGTCTTTTAAGGTCATTAGTTGGGCTTCAGAAGTCTTGTGTCCATTCCCTCACATTTCATTTCAATAGTAAACTTTTAAAAAGATGTTTGAAGTTAGTACTGTTTTGTACTGTTCTATTTAAGGCTTGATAACTCCAGATGTCAACTTTACACAAACACCAATGATGGCTTAAATGAAAGAAGACCCTTATACCATTTATTACCATGCCTTAAATTAATTTATTTTCATAATTCAAAAAGGTAAAACTTTTTCTCATTCAGAAACCTCCTGGCTGCATGTGTACAAAATGTGAAATGGATATGCATTACTGCTCAAGTCCCATGATGTCATTGTCCGTGGTTATTTTTTCCTTTTTCACTACGGTTCTCATCCTCTCTCTCTGGTTAGTAATCTATTATTTATTTAAGGATTATTCCTCGTTTGTGCCTATTCTGTTCCACTTGTTACGTTTCTGTCATATTTATGTCACGTTTCATGTTTAGTGTTTGTCACAGTTTATTTTCTGTTCATGTCATGCTTGTGTTCTGTTTATGTTACGATGCAGTTCATTGTTTGCATACACATTTCCGTGTTTTTCCGCAGCCTTGCATTCATGCTGTTTCTCTTGCTGTCGCTCACGCTTCCCTAATTGTTTAATTCTCCCGTGTCATTTTACTAATCTACTAACATTAGATCAGGATTGGGTAATACTAACTCTCTAACCATGTGTTCATGTTTACCTTATGTTTCTCGTGCATGTCATTTACTAATTTACGAATGTCAGGTCTAGGATAGGATAACTACTAACGATTTACTAATTGCCTCATTACGTGTCTCATTTTCTCAAGCTGTTGTTCATTTCCTGCTGCTCTCAAGCTAAGTGTCTGCACCTGTCTACACCTGCATATAAGATCAGTGTTCATGTCATGTCTTTGCGAAACTGTTGCCTTTAGTTTACTACTGTCACTTTTGAGCGGTTTCCATTGTTTTGACTACCGTTATTGATCTAGCCTGTTTACTGACCATCGTTACTGCCTGCCTATCGTTTCCACTGCCTGTTTTTGACCACAAGTTTTGCCTGCTGTCTGTTCTGTACCTCTGCCCTGCGGATAGGACTTCGGTCTGACTCCTGCTACGCCCCACGACTACGAACTTTGCTTTACCCCTGTATTGTACTTCTGCTCCGCTGACAGCTACTCTGGTTACTGAACTTATGCACGGATACCGATTTCTGCCTTCTCCCTCGGTACTGTATCTTTGGTTTGGCTGGATTTATTGGTTTTTGGACTTTGCTTGTGTGACTACGATTTTGGATTTCCCCATAATAAAGCCCTTGTGGGCATTTATTATTACGTCAGTGTTCTGAGTCGTGCATTACGGGTCCAACCCGCACACATCCGTCTCACCACTTCGTGCTGTTCTCCCTGAGACAGTCTCCTTTGTTGTTTAATTTTATTTTCACCTTCCTCCCGGGCGTTTTAGTGTTACGCGCCGAAGGTGTTTCTTTTCTGTTCTCTCCCCGGGTCAGCTCTAGTATTTGAGCTCGGGAGACTTTGTTTTTGTTCTCACTCACTCGTGTTTTCGAGTTTGCCAATTCTTCCTGGGTTAATTATTATTTGGCTGTTTAGCCCGAAGTATTTATTCATTTTTTCTTTTCTGCCCATTAGCCGCTTAAGCTCCTTTAGTGGCCTCACCTTTGTGAGTGACTTGTTCTAATCCCCCTTCCCATTGCATTTGATTCTCCGCTAACTGAAACCATTACACATGAGGAAATTTGTAAGTGTACCTCAGATCTCAGTATCTCCAAAAACCTATCCAAAAGGGACAATTGTAATTCAGGAGTGTGGCAAGTTTGACGTACTGTACCTCATTTTTACTGGAGCTTGGACCTTGGACCTTCCTCCCAGCTTTCTTTAACTAGGTCCAAAACTCCCCTGGGTTTTCTACCAAATATTAACTCAAAGGGAGAAAATCCCGCACTGCAAATAATAAAGGGACTAACCATTTATCCCAATTTCGACTATCTTCGTGAACGAACTTCCAAATCATCGACTTCAAAGTCCTATTAAACCGCTCAACGTGCCTATCCGTTTGGGGGTGGTACACGCTGGTTTTAATCGACTGAATGCCCAATAACGCGTACAGTTCGTTTAGTGTCCGTGACATAAATTATGTTCCCTGGTCTGTCAGAATCTCTTTCGGGATTCCGACGCGGGAGATGATTTGAAACAGTGCCTGCGCAACACTCTTAGTGGAGATATTGCGCAGCCAATAAAATCGGGCCATTATACGGTCCCGACACACTCGATATAATCTCTCTCTAATAACCGAGAAATACGGGTGAGAGAGCTGTCTCCGGACGCACTTGCTGACTATCAATACGCATCACTTGGTCGTAAGCAAAGCGTAAGGTGTCATCCCGAGACTGTTCGAGTGGGAAATCCTCCGTGGGGTGAAACACCGGAACCAGGGGAGTCTCCCCTCGAGGCTCCCCAGGCTCCGCCCCCCCCCCCTCGACCGTGTCGGCTGACCCTGCATCATCGCTGTCAACAGCACACACCTCCCTGGGCCCTACCTGTCGGGATCGCACCTCCCACAGCTTCCCTGACACTTTACGAAACCCCGCCCAATCAATGCCAAAAATCAGGGGGTGAGACAGCCGGGAGCTAACCGCAGCTTGGACTATATAAATTTTCCGTTGATAATAAATTTTTACAGGCACTACCGGATATTTGTGCACATCACCATGCACGCACCTAATCGATACCCAGGGTGCCTCCACCAATGCCTCTGGCCGAACCAGGCTTTGCCGAATCATGGACTGCATCGCCCCTGAATCCAACAACGCCCGGTGTTCACTCCCTTGCACCCTTACCGGGATGCAGTACGCTCCCTCTGGATCATGAGCGGGAGTGGGCGGACCGACAACCCGGACCATCTGCCCCACCTCCATAAGCGGACAGTCGCGGCGCAGGTGGCCGAGCTGCCCGCATCGCCAACAACCTGGTCCGACCGTCTGAGGAGCCCTATGTGGGTCGGACCCTCCCGCCACCGAGCCTGGGCCCGGAGAGGGAGAGAAAAAAGAGGGGGGATTAATTCGGGGATAGGTTGTAGCGGGGTCGCGCGAAAGGGAAGAAGGGACCGTGCGAGGAGGGGGCCTCCTCCTAGGAGCCGGTTCCGGCGGCTGTTGCGGCGGGCTGCTGGGTACCATGGCCAGATGGTCTTTGGCCAGGATAACTGCCAGCTCCAGGTCAGTGGGTCGGTGGCAGCGCACCCAGTTGGCGGTCGCCTCTGGCAGCCCGCCCACAAACTTCTCCAGCACGACCTGCTCCACTATCCCCCCGCAGCGGACCGGATTTCTGGCTGCAGCCATCGTCGGGCCATGTCAGTGAGCCGCTGGGCGAACGCGAAGGGGTGGTCCCCCGGAACCAGGGAGGCTTCCCGGAGCCGGCGCCTTTGGTCTTCTGGGCTATAGCCCAGACGATCCAGAATTGCCTTCCTGACGGTGTTGTAGACCGCCCAGGCTGCGGCTGGCAGCCCATGTGCTGCCTGCTGGGCTTCCCCCGTTAGAAGGGGCAGGAGGCGGACTACCCACTCCTCGCTGGGCCACCGACACGCCTCCGCGGCCACCTCGAAACTGTCCATGAAGGCCTGGGCGTCATCGTCAGTCGTCATCTTGGGCAGCTGGATCTTTATGGGGGCTCGGACGTGCGGATCCCGGGACCCTGCCCCCCCGACAGCGACCAGCTGCCGCAGCGTCTCCATCTGGAGGGTGGCCTGTACTCGCAGAGCCTCCATCTGCTCCTGGTGTACAGAAGCTTGCCTCTCCTGCATCTGGGCCATCGCCTCCAGCATGCGTGCGAGCGCTAACACCGGCTGCCCCGCTTCAGGTCGCTCCTGGCTGGTCTCCATTACTTCTGTGTGGATTTTTTCCGAAAATGCTGCTACACCCCCCGTACGGGCCACCACTGTGGCAAGTTCGAGTGCCACCGCTCGGGAAGAATGTGAGACCACGCAGCAGCTTTGAACATACTTTCGTTATCTTTATTTTTAGTTCGTTTTCTTTGCTTTCGGCTCTGGCTTCTTGGAGATTTCACTTCCTCCGTTTCCAGCCAGCCCCGTTTGTCTGCCCGCCTCTCCCTTTTCAAGCCCCGGCTCACTGTCATAGCAATCAGAAACAATTAAACCATTATTCAATTACGGTTCCCCGTGATGCTGATTAACTTATGACAGCTGTGGCTCAGGGTCCGAGAGCCGCTCAGCTCACTCTCTCTCTGCAAGCAGAGGCTAACCACGCCCACCCTGCCACAAGGAGATACTAACATTTTTTCTACAGATAAGCTCTTTTGACTCATTGAAAATATATTTGCATCTATATCATTAGAGAATTTCCAACTTTTGCCATGTAATTTGTTTATATCCCATTAGCTATGTAGGGAAAACAGACTACATTTCCATTCATTCCACAGGAAACCCAAAAGACATTTACAAAACAGCCAAAGTGTAACATCCGTTTTAGTGATCCAATCATGTCACTTGGAAATACGAGACACTAAGGGTCATAAAACTAAAATAGATAAGACTGAAGACATTCAGTAAAAACAGGGGTGTCAATATTTCAGAGTCAACCTATTTTAACCTAGATAGAGTATTTACAACTATATGGAGAGTAAACCCACTCTAAGAGTAGAGTTAAAAGTCAGTGTAAAATCCCGCAGACATGCAGTGTAACTTTAACTCTACAGAGTGACGAATACGCGCCAGTCGTGACGTCTTGAACACTCTGGCGGCACATTGAAGGTTAGTCTGGAGCAGGTCTGACCATTTGGAGTCGTGCCTGGGTAAGTCGGGTAAGTAACATTATGAACATGCTGGTGCTCGTAACATCGGTTAATAATTGTTTTCCATCTAAACACGGTTGGTTTTATCGGTTTATAAATGTTGATTGAGGACATGTTGCCCATTCCTCTGGTGAATGGCTGTCAAGTAGCTAGCTACAGGGCGCCCTTTATCGGGCACAGCCGCGTTCGATCATATTTGAACTTCGTCGAAAGCCGATTTTCCAACGGAAAAAAAGAAAACCACTATTTTCCACCCACTTCAAACCAAATAAGGTATGTATCCGCTCAATTTCATGAATATTTGCTACATGTCCCATACAACTAGCAACTTGCTAGCAGTTCACATTTCTCCTTGTGTTAAGCTGCACCATTAACTGCGTGTCTTTTTCCTCAATGCTGGTACACACAAATACACGCTGCCTGTCTTATGATAACGTTTTATGTTATTGTGTACTAGTATGCTAATCGTTAAGCTAACCGCGAATTAGCTTGAAGCTAAGAAGTAAACCGCAACGGCATAGCCATAGCCCCCCCCCTTCCTCCTCAATACTCGACGACTCAAACGGTCAGTTGATTGGTTTGCCATTTTCTGAAGTTGCCGAAGTGGTGCCTTAAAAATTACACAAAGACAGCGAAGTTGCGCATGCCAGTTAGCCCACTGTTGCTAGCTCTCACTAAGGAATAAAGTTGTAAAATCGTGCTTGTTCCATTCAACCTGTCGGGGTTTATTTCTCCATAACGACCAGCTCATTGTGTGAAATTAATAATCTGAGACACAATGTTGATCAAAGTAGGACTTAACGTATTAGAAACTGCGCAATTTAGCATACAAATCGGCATAGTATAAGTCCAGTCACTTTTCCTCCGTGCTCCAGAATGCAGCATTAATTCAATAGATATGTGTAATAAATATTTTGATTTGTTTATCACAATTCAACTATGTCAACTTTGCCTTGTTGTTCACAGTAATCAAGCAGATGTGAGTGTAAAGCGTGGACCGTAGTTGGTAAGTAGGCTCAGGTTATGGAACAATGTAAGCACGTGGGTAACTCTTTGTTCAACTGTTTTGTTTTTTTACCTTTGTTTATTTTAATAGAATATGCTGTTGCGTGTGTCATTTGGTGGGGAGCAGAAGTATGTTAGGCTGTCTGACCTAACATTGGATGCCTTCATGAAAGAAGGTTAGTGAGTACATCAGGATAACACAATATCACAACCTTTTACTTAGTTAATACACCTAATTCACCATAAAACATTCCTCTGAGTTGATAACTGTTTCTGCTGTGCCTTTTAAATGCATGGGAATAACCTACTGACTTAAGTTTCAACTCGACAGCATTTTGTGAAGACATGAGGCTCACTCCACTTAGTTATGGTTTTGAATCTCATCAAAAGGAAATTGTCTTGTTACTGTAACATCCTTTTCCCTTTCCTTCCTTTACTACAGTGTGCCTAAAATTTAACATACCAGAAGGTAGGCAGCCTGATATGAAGGTATTTGACCAATCTAACACAGAAGTTGACGGAGAGGTCTTTGAAGAATTAGTGAAGGAGTCACCTGGAACCTTCCGAGTCATGTTGAGCAATGAAGAACTTGGTAATCACTGACCATTCACAAATGTGTTCATATTAAACTTAAAGGTTGGGATGGGAGTAATAACATTTCTATTTAATGCACAGATGCTTCTCTGTCATCATCATCATCATGCTCAGCAGCATCTGAAGATACTATCATTCTGAACGTCACGATGTGTGATCCTCCTGAAGAAGCAGCCGCTTCAGAAGGAAGTCAACCTAAAAGGCCATGCCACATAAACTTTGAGGCAAAAGAGGTGGGTAGTGGACATTGTTGTTAAGTTTAATCTGGATTTTGTTCGATTTGATGGGGAGTGTTTTTCTGTTATAATTTCCCCATTGTACGTATGGTTTAAACATTTCTGACTGTATATTTTTTCCATTTAAGTTGATTGAAAAAATCCTCACAACAAAGCCTGGTGGTGAACACATCATGCAAGAGTATGCAAAAACCAAATCCCTGAAAGATGCCACCAGAAGACAGATGATAAACATCCTTGCTGCTGAGATGACACAAACACATGGGTAAGAATCATACATGTAGGCTCTAAAGAAACATTGTTAGTATTGGATTGTTTTTAATTGTGTCCAAATGAGTGATTGTGATCGTTGGATTCATACATTAGGACATCCCCCCCTAAAAATGTCAAGGTGATGTACGCACAGGGGATAGTTGCTCTGTTTCCATATCTGGAAGACCCATATTCAAAACATGGATATGTAAGTAAAAGGGTCCTTACAACACACTTAATTGCCCTTAGAAATGTTGATAGCATAGTCAGTCTGCATGTTTTTAATTACACAGGAACATTACTACGATCCAGAGAGTGGTTCTGGATACCTTGCATGGCGGTTGAAGACCATTCAAAGAAAAGCTGCAGAGGAAAGAGGTGCCTCTGCTAGCAAATCTCCCAAGAGTAAGTATACCTATCAGTTACATATGATGTTGATAAATTGTGTAGGCAGGAGTCAATAAAATTGTGTTTTGTCTCAAGGTGGTGGGCCTGGCCGTGGTCAACCCAGACCCTTCACTGCTGACAAAGTGTTATCGGATGAGGAAGTGGAAGCAGCTCTTGCTGTTTTGAAACACTCTGCTGATGTAGACACTGTCCGTGAGAAGATGAAAGCTACCTTCATTTATCGTCATTCAATGGTCAACGATGAAAAGAGAGCAGCAGATGTCTTCTCAGTCTTCCCACGGTTTCTCGATACACCAGGACTGGTAAGTCCACATCTACATCTTCATTAGTTGAATCACTGAAATATCCCATACAGCATGTGTTATGGGTACCGGTTGCAGATTCCTGTTAACAGTTGCATCTGTGTCTGTGAACTGAGAAAATGTCTCACTAATGGCAGGACACGGCTACTTCAGTCGAGTTCTCACACACATTATCTATGCCATGACACAACATAAAACAGAGACATAAATCATAATGCTAGTTTTGCCTGTACTACACAGTAACTAAATGTATCGCCACCATCGCATTTTACATAACAGCGTCAAATCTATTTACTTGTGCCATATAAACAGAATGTTTACTTAACGATAACCCTAAAGTCACCATAACACAAGTTTGAGACCAGACTGACCTGAGAAAATTGGAAAGAAGTCACCATTTGCAGGACATGGCTACTTCAGTCAAGTTCTCACACACACGAAAATCCAGGATGAAGTGCCTGAAAATCTCACTGCCCCCTATTGTTCAAAATGGGGACGCCTCAAAAATATGTTCTCGCAAAAAACTGAAAATAATTTAAGTCCACAAATGTGGGCACACATCAGTGGGCATCATACATGCAGTGTCTCTCATCACTCCTTTCTTTGCACTTTGTTTTTGTATTACAGATAGAACAAGATTTCAGGCTGCTGTTTGATGAACTGACGGCAAACAAATTTTTGGAAAAGTGGCCCAGTCTCAAAGCAAAAGTAATCACAGAGAGCCAAGGACTTGTACCGAGCACAGAGCTCCTAGATTTGATGAGGAATGCTGAGTCAACTGTTGTGGTTGAGAATGGTAAGACAGGGACTGTTTTTAATTACTTTGTAATTGTGCCAGTTCAACGTATATGTAGCATAAATATTTCATATTTTATATATCTTATTTTCTTATTGCTTACACTGTCTTTTTATTTTATGATTTCTGGAAACAGGCACAATAACACACTTGACTACGCATTGTACTAGACAGTAATATTGATGATCTTATCTTAATGCTAACCTGATGTTTGTTGGTATTTAGGCTGGGACAGTGACATGTCCGCCAGCTTGCTGCTCCTTCATCTTTTGCCACCATCTGCCCAGGGTAGGAAGAGGCCAGGGAAGATGTCTGCAAGTCAGGCTGTGGAACACCTCATCAAATTCATAAAAGTATGCTGGACAGTTGTTTGAAATATGCTTTTCATCACCTCAGTTTCATGTACAGTGATCTATTGCGAGAGATTGGTCACTAAATATTGCTGTTTAATGTTTGGTTGTAGGCTGGAACCAGTGTACAGCAGCATCTCAACAACAACAGCCAAAGCAGCCAGCCTTACCTCCTCGCTCAGGGGCCTACGAGAAGCAGCATCCACACCTTCTTTATTGTCATCGACAAGTATGCACTACCATGTAAGGCAACAGGTTCAGTGGGAGCCCTTGACGAACTCTTTAAGGCCCATTACATCTTTGGTACCTCGTACAGTCCTTCCCTTGCCAACTTTTTCACTTTTCTGCAAACAACTATCTACAACATTGACGTTGGGGAAACAAAGGAAACTCCCAGAGTTGCTGAATTGCGAGCAAGAATAATGCATTAGTGTCTGGTTAGATCAAACAATTAGGTGTTTTCTCTGCAGAAGTGACCATGGGAGTCCAAACAGCCTTATAAAGCACCTTAAGGTAATTCATGGTCTCTGTACCGGCCGGACTCTTCATCTTAAATGTGGCCAAGTAGGGTGCCCACGTTCTTTTGGTAGCTTTTCTGGCTTTAGAAAGCACCTGAACAAGTGCCACATAAGCGGTTCATTTGATTCTGTAGGAGAAGGTGATTTTTCACCTGACCAAAGTGTTCTTGACACAAGTAATGCCACTGATGTTGATGTGTTGTCTGACCATGTAGAGGCAGAGTCTACATTATCTGCAGAAGACCTTGTAAATAGTTGTGCAGCTGTAATTTCTGATTTAAAGGCAGCAGGTGTAGGCCAAAGTGTAGTAAACTCTGTCGTGATTTCCATGGAAGAGATTGTTCAAGATATCCAGCAGCATGCTAAAGAAACTGTTGTTAAGCATGTATTCAGTGATGAAAGAGAAAGTGAAACATGCAAGAAAGTTGAAGCATGTTTTGATGGGTTGGAGAATCCTTTCACAATTCTTAATTCAGAATACAAGCGATCCAAATTTTTATCCAGCAAGTGGGAAACTGTAGAAGCAGTTGAATGTGTAATTGGCTCCAGATTTGACACAAGACGAAATAAATAGACTGGGACATATGATCAGATAGTTGTTCAAGATAAATTCATGTATGTTCCAATTTTATCTACATTGGAGTCGATATTTAAAAGTAAGTATGTTGCAGAAATGTTGAAAAAATCAGACACTGATGACTCGAGACTAAGATATTTGTGATGGATCTTTGTTCAAGACTCACCCTCTGTTTTCAACTGAAAAGCAAACAGTGCAGATACAAATGTTCTATGATGACTTTGAGGTTGCAAATCCTCTCGGTTCCAAGCGAGGTATTCATAAATTGGGTGCAATATATTTTACCCTAAGAAACTTCTCTCCAAAATGGAATTCATTTTTGGCCAACATACACCTGTGTGCCCTTTTTCATGCACAAGATCTTAAACGGTATGGTTTTAGTGAAGTTCTTGCTCCTGTTGTTCGAGACATCAAAGTTTTAGAGAAAGATGGTATTGAGATTCCACTATACGGTGGTCGTGTTCGTGGCAGTGTGGTACAGGTTACTGGTGATAATTTAGGCATACATAGCTTGTTTGGTCTGGTGGAGTCGTTCAGTGCAAGGTACTGTTGCAGATTTTGTTTAGCTGAAAAAGATGACTTTCAAACAGAATTCTCAGAGGAGTCTTCAAAAATAGTGTTGCGCACAAAAGACACCCACACGGCTCACTGTCAAGAAATGGCTGATAATCCATCTCTTCCATATGTTTTTGGTGTGAAGAGGTCATGCTTATTGAATTCACTGACATATTTTCACACTACTGAGAACTTCTCAGTTGATGTGATGCATGACATTTTGGAAGGAGTGGCCCAGTACGAACTGAAGCTGTTGTTTTTGTATTTTAAAGAACAACATGTTACACTGGAGGAGCTGAATTCAAGAATACAAAGTTTTGATTATGGATTCATGGAGAGAAACAATAGGCCAGTGGCAGTGAATTTAGGTGGAGAGTCTAATGACCTGGGGCTGAATGCAGTTCAGTCATGGTGCTTATTGAGGAATACTCCGCTCCTCTTTGGAGATTTGGTAACTCCTACTGACCAACATTGGGGCCTACTTCTTTTATTGCTACAAATAATAAACATTGTATTTTCTGCCATGTTATCTCAAGGTATGTGTGTATATTTAAAACATTTGATTGTGGAACACCACAAACTGTTCAAGACGTTGTATCCCCAGAAAAAACTTTTACCAAAGCACCATTTTCTTATCCATTATCCCCGCTGCATCCAGAATATAGGACCTGTACTTCATAGTTGGTGCATGCGCTATGAAGGCAAGCACAATTTTTTTAAGAAACAGCTCAAGTCATTTAAAAATATCACCAAAACGCTGGCCAAAAAACACCAGCATCATATGGCATATATTTGGCGATCTTCAACAACTTTTAGTCGGTTAGACATTGGTCCTGCAAAAATGGTGTCTTTAGAAATGGTAAAAGGTGGTTCTGAAATTGTCAAGGCAATGCAAGTGTCCTCCAGTGTTCAAGTTATGAAAGTGAATTGGGCTAAACACAATGGTTTTATTTACCGCCAACATCTGGTTATTTGTGGTGCAGTTGAATGTGAAATGCCTCTCTTTTACCAGATTGAGTCTGTCCTGATAATACATGAAAAATTGTTGCTGCTCACTTTGCCTTTATTTACTGTAAGTTTTCAAGAACATTTCCATGCGTATGAAGTAACAAGGAGAAAGCAAGATTTTGTTGTCTTTCATGTTGACAACCTGCCTTATCCCAGGCCTTTTGACATACAGATGTCCTATGGAGTGAATCACACAGCTCTCTTTGTTGTTCCATATTGCTTCTTCTGGTGAGCATTAAAGCAAGTTGTGACTGTAACCTTGTTTGTTTGTGTTTTATTTCTATTTGATTAATTATTTATTAATTAATTATTATTTAGATCAAAGCAGTTCAGTAGTATAGCACATATCACCTAGATATAATAAAATATAAAAATAACACTGTAGAGAAATAAAAATGAAATATTATTACACATTAGAGTGTCATTTTAAGAACTAAATTTGGAGTAAAATTAACTCTATAAAGTGTAATCATATTACTCTGAACAGTGTGAACAAACCTCGGTGTTAAATATTTTTACACATTTCATTGTTAATTTTGACACTGAATTGAGTAGAATTAACTCTGAAAAGTTGACACTGGCCATAGAGTAAATTTTACTCTATTTTTGAGTGGGACCAAATGTTATCTGAAATGGAGTTAAATTCAACTCTATAAGAGTTAAATTGACACTTTGTTTTTTACTGTGAAGTCTGTCGGCCCCATTTTTCTTTTTTCCCACTTTTTCTCTCTTCCTCCATTGTGCAGCAGCACAAGAGAAGTACTCCATTTTCTCTTCCCCCCCTTTGATAGCTACACAGCTACAAAGGTGGGCAGTGGAGTGAGACGCAAGGAACGGGTTAGCTTGCCTACGGCATCTAACCCTAGGACTGAATTAACGCAACTCCGACTGTTCCAGCCACAGACAAAGACGTAGACGATAAACAGACGATGTCGGAGAAATTCCAACCAGGAGAAATCCCAACCGGGATGAGAAAAACCAAAGGAGATGCCCTGGCCATCCACCTCACGGACATACCAGCTGTAATCAGCTCACCGTGGACTCGGTAAGACTGATCAAATATCCCAGGCATAGTTTAGGATTTTATGAATTGTTTATCGGTAATTTGATTGTATCTCGACTTTGTGCGATACTACCTATATAAACCTGTTCCACTGGTTAACAAGCTAGCCCTTTGGCCTATCGTTTATGTGGTAGTACTCTAACTAAAGCAGGCCTCACGGTTTGCTCACCTATCCTAACACTGACTAAAGTTCGTGTGATATGATCTAATTTAGCTTACTGTAGATGGTTAACAGTATTTCCTGACTGACGTGCGTAAACTTATTTATAGTAATGTTAGATTTGAGATCAATAACCACCATCGTGCTGCGACACATCCAGTTTACTCCGCATTGCTTTGTTCTCTGAGCACACGTGGCACACACACCAATATGCACACAACACAATATGTCTATTTAGTAGAATGTGATATTCCTGTTTTTTCTTGTTTAATAAATCTATTTTTGTTAAACCTGGTGTCTGTTTTGATATCATATGAACACGAGGGCTGAGTCAACCTAATCATTAGAACATAATACCTTCAACCCTTGAGTTATTAGTTATTAGTGCTTTGTAATTTTAAGTAGTAGTAACTATAATCCATAATAATCAAAATTAGACTTTAATTTTAAACTAACTTAAGAATAATAAAGGTAAACCTCATTATTCCATAGTTATTGCCTATATTTCTGGCATCCCATGTAAGAGTTTATATATACAGAGGCATATTCCTTACATTTATTGGCGCCCCGTCCGAGGATATTCCCGACATAATTGGTGCCGCGTGAGGACTCTGATGATTCAGAAATAATATTACTAATCATCTTGCTCACTGCTACCAGATTCGTACGTATTCTCTACATTAGTTGGTGCCCGGATGAAGACTGGTAAGCGGGACATGTTTTATTTGTCAATCACCACTATTGCTAAATGTATATGTAAACGGCTTGCATGAGTAATACTCCACATGTAAGAATATAGAGGCATATTACCTACACTGCTGGTGCACCCATCATAATGAAGCCACACATGGAAGCTTCTACTATAGTGTAGTATAGGGTTGGACGATGGCTACTCAAATGTGACATCATTATGTATACATCCAAACATCATGATGGACATATTGTGGTTTGTTGAATGAATAACTTATGATAAAATACTAATTTTCATTATTTTATTGGCCTATTATTTATATCAGGTAGGCTATTCGTTTAACGTGTGTTTTATCTATTCTAAAACAAGAAACAAAACGGGGAAACCACGCCCAGCCTACACAAACACGGAACAAGACAGACAGGGTGAACAGAAAAACACAACATGAAACAATAGGAATGGGAAAAAATGAGAAACAAAAGGAAGGGGTGCTGGAGGGAAACGGGGGATCTTACAACCCCATACGTTGTCATTGACTCTCATTTAGGTTTAGCTTAGCTTATAGCGAATACCACATACAGTAGGTAGGTAGGTAGCTAACTAGGTATTAAACTAAGCTAAACTTAGGACAGACTACAGGTCCTTTTTGTCTCTTTGAGTTTGAACGCCGCCGGAGCCTCTACTTCCTGAGGTTTACCCGGAGATTTCCCCTCTCTCAGCAAAGCATTTTGTGGTTTGTTGCTGTCCTTTGTTATTAGTAGTTTGTCACCGTTGTTGTTCGTTGCCATTTTTTATTTTCAGACATTATATCAGTTTTAAACAGATATATTTTTTATATTAGCCCACATTAGGGTATTGGATTGCATTTTTTGTTCAACACACCACAGTATGGGTCATCCTCGCAGAGAGGGTGAGCTGCTTAGGAGACTGAATAACAAATTAACTTGGGCAGCTGAAGCCATCAGGCCGAGCACCCTCCGGCAATGCTTTACCATCACCTGCTGCTCTGCAGAAAAATTGGACAGACTCCATCAAAACACACTGCCAGTTTCCGACTGAGGATGAAGCGGACAATTCAGGCTGTCCAGGGGCGGGGGCTCAGATGAGGAATCCTCCTGGTCAGACACTGACCACTCCTCAGTCCCTGACTGCTTGGGGTCAGGCCGACCGCACAGACCGTCCGATGCTGTAGTAGACAGTTCATCTGGGTGACGGCAGGAGGGTCCAGCCACCAGGCCCCAGGGGTCCTGGGTGACTGCTGCTGTGATGCTATTAGCTCTTGCAGGGTCTGCTGCATCGCCTGCACCTGCAGCTGAAGCTGGTGGAACTCAGGTTCCTGATGCCGGCGCTTTTCAGTATACTTCCTGGCCCCGGCCCCCTGTGCGTGCAGCTCCTCATCATGCTCCAAGAAAGCTGATTGCCCAGGTGGGACGTCTTCTTCAGACGAGCCACCATCTCCCGGATTCTGTACACCTCCTGATATACTCAGTGTAGAATTGTACCCAACACCAAGCCAAGGGCCCAAATCAGTAGTACTGAAGGACCGCGAGGGGGTGTAGGGGTGGCTGTGGCTCAGGAGGTAGAGCGGGTCGTCCGCTGATCGCAGGGTTGGCGGTTCGATCCCCGGCTCCTCCTGTCCACATGTCGAAGTGTCCTTGGGCAAGACACTGAACCCCAAATTGCTCCCAATGAGCAGGCTAGCTCCTTGCATGGTGGCTGCCGCCATTGGTGTGTGAATGTGTGTGTGAACGGGTGAGTGAGAGGCCATTGTAAAGCGCTTTGGATATATTTGAAATAGTCACAACGGCTACCTGTTTTGGCTATCGAGAAGCTATCAAGAAGCGTAGGCTACCAGCTACCAGCTACCAGCTGCCTGTCAGCCTTTCATTCACACCGCCTGTCAGTTGCATGATTTAGCCCAGAAGCAACTTTTCCCGGGCGCTCGCTCTGCCCTCTAGCTAAGCTGACGGGCCCCCAGCTATCAACTCAGTAAGTAAATTCTCTGGTTTTCTTCTTGTATTGTGTGCTGGCAGTGGATTTGTAGCGCTTCTGAGGTTATTTTTATTGCACTGATTTGGTTGTGCTTGTGATTTGAGGGCTTGGGGCTTCCCGCGCTGTCTGGTTATATGTGGATTTATCGGATTCACTCGCTAAATTGGAATACACTGGACACTGGATTTTACGCTTTTATTTGTCTGGATTTATTGCTACTTTTTGGGATTTAAACAAGCTGGTTACTATACTGGATTAATGGGTTACTGGCTGTTTTGGCTTTACTGAGTGCGGTTAACTGTTTTCGGCTCCCTCCGGTAACTGCAAATCGCTTGCATTGGATTACGCCGGCTCATTTCAGCTACTTATATATATTTTTTATTCAGTGTTTAATAAACTTTTGGAAACGTAGCTACAATGTCGCTGCTCCTTACTGTGCTTTGTTTACTAACTGTGTGCGGTATTGATACAAGTTTTCACGGGATCGTTAACTCCCGTGTGCCCTCTCAAGTGGACGTAACATGCCGCGGAATGTGCACATCTGGCCCTGTGCCAAATGAGAATTTGTTGCCCCTGCTTCTGTTCTCCTCTTGCTCTGTGATGATGGACTTGGCCCGGTTACTCAGCGTCATGGCTCTTCAAGACAACTTCACCATTTCCATAAACAGTTTTCGTGATTTTATTATAGATGTTAATAAGAAAGAACCCACCATTAAACCACTGAAGCTGAGGTGTATAATTGTTCTGTTGCTGCTGATCTCGGGGAATGTGCAACCCAACCCAGGCCCGGATACTGTCACTAGTTTTAATACCCCTGCTGATTTTAAATCAAGGTCTGGTTTGGGTTTTATCCATTTGAATGTACGCAGCTTAATTGGTAAAATAGATATGGTTCGTATTTGGGCACACTCAACTGATGCAGATGTAATTGTTATATCTGAATCGTGGCTAAGTAAATCTACACAGGACAAGGACATTAGTATTGATGGGTATAATATATATAGGACTGATCGACCAAAGAGGGGTGGGGGTATTGCAATATTCACAAAAAGCAAGTTTCACGTGAATGTGCTACTCTCCAAATCTGTGAGTAAGCAATTTGAATTGTTGGCTCTTGACCTTGAAATATCTACATCTCTGCATATTACTGTTGTTGGTTGCTACAGGACCCCCTCGGCTGTCAGTGATGCTCTACCCTCTTTAATGCATCTTTTATCTGGATTACATTTTAACGAAATAGTAATGATTGGAGATTTTAATTGGAATTGGTTACAACCAGTGTCTGATGACTTCAAGGCGTATTGTGACTCCCTAAATCTTTTCCAGATTGTTGATAGCCCTACTAGACCGAATCTGAAATCTCCTGATAAATCATCTCTGATTGATCTTATCCTCACAAATGTTCCCCATAAATACTCATCTGCTGCGGTTTTCGCAAATGACATTAGCGATCACTGTGTTGTTGCCACGGCTAGAAACACAAGAATTCCCAAAACCAAACCACGTATTATTATTAAGCGTAATATGAAACACTTTTTAGAACAAGGGTTTTTTCATGATCTTTTTTATTTTGACTGGGAGAAGATTAACCTTATTGCTGATGTTGAAACTGCCTGGAAATTCTTTTATGATGGTTTTATTGAAATTATTGACAAACATGCCCCTCTCAGAAAGTACAGAGTAAAAGGCAGAGACAATGTATGGTTCACTTCTGATTTATCGAACTTACTCCATGAGCGCAACATGGCGTGGGCCTCCGCCAGGAGGTCACGTCTTGAATCAGATTGGCTGCTTTTCAGGCAACTGCGCAATGCTTGCACAGTTGCAATTAAAAAAGCTAAAACTGATTTTTTTTTTTGCGAAACGACAAGCAACCTAAACAACCCAAGGACATTTTGGAAGACTATTAAATCTTTAGCTGGAAATAAAAATGGTATAGAGCTTCCCACATGCATTGTCAAGGATTCCCTTAACATCTCTAACAAATCCAAAATACTTGACTGTTTCAATGAGCACTTTATTGCCTCTGGTTCCCTGTTTGACTCTCTCAACAATACGCATAAGGAACCCCCTGCTGTTTGTTTAGCTTTAATCCAGTTACTATCTCGGAGGTACACAAAGCTCTTAAACTTTTAGACACCAGAAAATCGGCAGGTCCTGATAACCTGGAGCCCTACTTCTTAAAGTTAGCGGCTGATTTTATTGCACCACCTTTAACACATATTTTTAATCTCTCTTTAGTCTCTAGCGAAATTCCTATTATATGGAAATCTGCCTTTGTTCTTCCCCTGTTAAAAGGGGGAGACCCCACACTCTTAAATAATTATAGGCCTATCTCCAAATTGTCTGTCCTCGTTAAAATTCTGGAATCCCTTGTGAGTGAGCAACTTAAGGAGTTTTTATTAACAAACAATATTTTATCTGATTATCAATCAGGTTTTAGAAAAAAACACAGCACAACTACAGCGACCTTAAAAGTAGTTAATGGGGGGGCGCTAGTGAGCGTTAAATGGAGTAAGACGCACTTTTCAGAGCTCCTGCAGAATCCTCACTAATTTCATATTTAAACGACATTCACATTTTAAAATTATGCGTACAACGCTCGAAATCTGTCGCTAATAAACCAAAGTGTAGTTAAAGGTCAGTAAAATCGGCGTGGATGGCGTCAAGGCTGCGAAAATACAAATACGACGGTGATTCCACTACAAGGCCCAACGCCTCCTCTGAGAAGAGTTCAAACGTCCCCGATCAAGCCGCACCCGACCCCGAGGTGAACTCGACCATGGACACCGCATCAATCAAAGTTGACATCCTCTCCTCCATAAGGAAAGACATATCTACCGTAATAAGAGAGGAGCTGAAGAGTGCTCTGGCGGAGGATTTTGAATTGATACAGACGGAAATAAAGGCAGTGAAAGCTGAAATCGCTAACAACACAGCCGCAATTCGCACAGATATCGATCACGTGAAAACGAAAGTAAAGGACGTAGAGGAGGGGCTGTCAACATGGTCAGACGAAGTAGTGTCGGTACAAACCACTGTAAAAGACCTCAAGAAGCAAGTGGAGGATTTAAAAGAAAAGTGTGAAGACATGGAGGGAAGGATGAGGAGAGGGAACATACGGATCGTGGGGGTGGCTGAGCAGCCAGGTTCAGGCAGTCCCGCGGCAGTTTCCAAACTTCTTAAGGAGGTGTTTCGGATGGACAAAGATGTACGGGTCGACCGCTCTCACCGTAGCCTGACACAGAGAAGACACGGGTGACAAGCCGCGTGTAATCATTGCAAAATTACACAATGATGGAGACGCTATGGATATCCTGAGGAAAGCGCGCGACCGTGGCGGCCAACTCAACTACAACGGCAACCCAATCGCCATATTTCCGGACTACACAGCAAACGTCGCCAAAGCCAGAGCGGCCTTCACGGACGTCAGGAAGATGCTTCGAGAAAGACCAGGAGTCCGTTATGGAATACTCTTCCCTGCCAGACTCCGCATCTCCCACAACAACGAGGAAAGGGAGTTCGTGGATGCGACCAAAGCCATGGCCTACGTGAAGGACAAAGTTATTCCAGCAACTGAAACCTGAGGAGGTTGTATAGCTTACTTCACATGAATACTATATGTATAAAAATGCCATCGATAATTTTCTAAAGTTTAGTCCATATAGGCAATCTGAGTTTCTCTATTTCTCATTACCACCTAGGCTATGTCTATCAAAGTAGATTAAGCATAATTCACAAGTCCCCTCCCGTGATCGTGAGTGTGTGTGTATATGTTTATTAGTTTGTCTGAGGTCGGATTTGATCTAGATGTGTGCATAGCCTACATGTTATGAACAAATGACATAATTTTCATTTCTCTTTTTCCATTTGCTTAAAATATTCCCCACCTTTACAAGAAGCTTTCTGTAGCCTACAATATATAATTACTTTGATCATTTAGACATTTATGTTAAGATGTCGTTATCATTTCTATGTTTTATTTTGAGGCTCTGCAGGAGCCTGTGCTGCTAACTAACAACCTTAGTTGATCTGTTTGGTTTTTTACCCAAGCAAAGGCGAACACACTCAAATGACCGTTCGCACAGCTGCCTGTTCTGGCTTGCAGCCTGGGACCTTGTCCCAAAGTACAGATCGGACACTCATGTTGGCCGAGTTTTTGGTTTATCTAACTTTATATTCAGTTTCATTTGTTCAGATCCCACTGTTTCCCGGGGATCCTACTATAAGAATAAGAGCAACAAAGAAATTTATTTTTTATATTTTCTTTCCCTCTATCCCCTTGTTACAACATTTTAGATGGATGTTTACACATTATGGTGATTATACTGTTGTACTTACAATTACTAATTCTAGACACCTTTTTTTTTTTTTTTTTTTTTTTATCTGTTCAGCCTATGCACCCCAATTCCTCCACATTATCCACCCATACTTATTGCAAATATTTACTCTCATACGTCCATTGGCTCACACTCATGTGGCCTCACACATAGATACTGTATACTATGTCCCACTCTTAACTTTTTCCTTCACATTTGCCTTTCCATCTCAACACTCAAGGGCCAAATTAATATTCTTCCTAATTTCTATTTTGAGTTATGGGATCACTTAAGGTTATAAGCTACAATGTCAAGGGTCTTCATAGTCCTATAAAGAGGAAGAAAATTCTTAGTCAGCTAAAAAGAGCCAACTGTCAGATAGCATTTTTGCAAGAGACCCACTTATCGGAAATAGAACATGAGAAACTAAAAAAATCCTGGGCAGACAAAGTATTTTACTCATCACACCAATCAGGTAGAAAGAGGGGCGTATCTATTTTGATACATAGACAGGTTAATTTTGCACTAACTACAGTCCACAAAGACTCTGAGGGGAGATTTATTCTGGTAAACGGATCTATTGATGGACTACTAGTATCCCTCATGAACATATATGCTCCAAATGAGGATGAGCCCAGCTTCATTAGTACAGTCATCAGCACAGCCTTACAGCACAGTTCTGGTATTCTACTGTTGGGAGGGGACTTCAACTGTGTTATGTCCCAGTTTATGGATAGACAACCTACCTCAAAAAATCCCACTTCTAGAATGAGTAAGACACTTAAACACCTATCGATGGAATCAGGTTTAGTGGACGTTTGGAGAAGTAGATTCCCTAAAGGTAGAGATTTTACTTTCTATTCACATAGACACTCATCTTATTCGAGAATAGATTATTTTTTTACTCCCAAAGCAGAGCTACACAGGGTAGAAGACATAGAGATTTTACCAATTACTATGTCTGATCATGCGCCTCTCGCACTATCATGGGACATAGGACACAGGCCAACAACTAAACAATGGAGATTAAATGCATCACTTTTAAATGATAAGGAATTTGTAACGTTCCGTTCCCATCCTGTTCCTTCTCCGTGTTTTTCCCTCTCCCTCCGTGTCATGTTTGACTCCCTTATCCGTGTCTTTCCCCGTGCTGCAGGCTGGGCGTGTCCTGTCCGTTTGTTCCACTCGTTTCACCACTCCTGTCTCGACCTATCCCCTTCTCTCCCCTCTACTCACATTCCTCACACTTCACTCTGGTCAATCACCCACTTAGACATTCACACGCTTTTCTAATTGTTACCAATCACTCACTTAGACATTCGCACACTTTTCCCATTGTTACCAATCACTCCCTGTATTTAAACCGCTCCCTGTCTTTGGTTCATTGCCAGTTCGTTAACGTAGTTTGTTAACGTAGTTTGTCAGTCACCCTGGTCTGTGCTACCTTCATGTCTAGTTTGCATTCGCTCAGTGTTTGTTTGGTCCTAGTCAATTCTGTGTCCAGTTAACCTCTCCCCTGTTTTCAAGTCTGTCCACCTGCAGTGTTCGCACCCCTACCTGTGTTGCGGCCTCCCCCGCTCTCCTCCTGACGAGTACCCAAGCTGGGTCCCCGTGAGATTACCCTGCAGCTATTCTGTCCTGCTCTACCGCTCCTGCTCCTGCTAATCGCCAGTCAGTCCGTTCCATCCAGTCCAGTTCCGGTGTGGAACACTCAGTCCGATCCAGCAAATCCAGTTCCGGCCTGGAACATTTCCAGTCCGACCTGCCAAGTCCAGTTCCTGTCTGGAACAACGCCCGTTGGTCCAGTCAAGTCCGGCTCCGGCTTGGAGCCAGTTGAGGCGTGGACAAAGCTCCTGTGACGCCCTATATATATATTGTGTTATCCTGTATTTGTTTGTGTACAGCTTGGGACTGCCCCAAGCTAAATAAATACCCACCTAATATTGTACCTCTGCCTCCTGGTCGTGCGTTTGGGTTCAGTTCTCGTTCTGGGTCATGACAGAATTTGTCACATTTGTAACAACTGAACTAAGTAATTACCTAGATACGAATGCCTCACCCGAAACATCACCTCTCATTCTTTGGGACTGTGCCAAGGCATACATTAGAGGCGGCATTATTTCATTTGCAAGTGCAAAGAAGAAGAGAAGGGAAGCAAAACAACGTGAATTATAAGACAAAATTGGGACGCTCGAACAACAACATAAAAGGACTCCGACCTCCAACCTACTTAATGCTCTCAAACAAACACGTAGAGAGTTAAATAGCCTAACCACCCAAAAGATTGAGGGCAACTTAAGGTTTACTAATCAAAAATATTATGAAAATGGTAACAGGGCTAGTAGATTGTTAGCATTAAGACTAAAAAAACAGCAATCATCTAATATGGTACAGAAAATAAAGTCTGATACGTCGACACTCACAAAACCTGATGAAATCTCGGTGTCCTTTGCAGAATTTTATAAATCCCTTTATGAAAACACGGACACTTGTACAGACGATGAAGAATTGGCACAATTTTTGAAGGACATCAAATTAGAAGTGTTATCTGAGCCCATGGTAAAAGAGCTAGATGAACCTATTTCGATATTGGAAATACAACAGGCAATCTCCACACTGAAGAATAATAAAAGTCCTGGACCGGACGGATTTATCAATGAATTTTATAAAACGTTTAAAGAGTCCGTATCACCTTTACTATTAGAAGCTTATCACCATGCACTGCAATCTGGAACCATGGCCCCCTCTTGGAGGGAGGCAACAATAGTTGTAATACATAAAGAAGGCAAAGACCCCACCAAATGCCAATCATATAGACCCATATCACTCCTGAATACAGACCTACGTATACTAACAGCCATTCTAGCGAGACGCGTCAATAAAATTATCACAGAAATCATTCATCCCGATCAGACCGGGTTTATAACAGGAAGATACTATGGAGACAATATCAGAAGATTACTAAATATAATGACTTATCCAAAAGCCAAAGAGGAGGAAACAATGATATTGTCCTTAGACGCCCAGAAGGCATTCGATCGAGTATCCTGGCAGTATCTATTTCAAACGCTGAAGCGATTTCAATTTGGCCCCAATTTCATAAAGTGGATACAAATACTGTATTCTAATCCACAAGCTGCCGTTAAAGTAAATGGGTTCTTATCAGACCGCTTTACACTAGAACGTGGCTGCAGACAAGGCTGCCCTTTGTCGCCTCTACTGTTCGATATCAGTATTGAACCACTAGCACAGCTTATTAGAGACGACAACAACATAAAGGGACTGACAATAAATGAAGAACAACATAAATTATCACTGTATGCTGATGATGTGCTCCTATACCTAGCCGAACCTAAAACAACAATCCCTCACTTAAAGGATCTTATTTCCACATATGGATACTTCTCGGGTTATAAAGTGAATGTGGGTAAAACAATGGCTATGGATATAAGTGGTAGAATTCCACAAACGATCAAACTGCAGAGTGGGTTTAACTGGCCTGTAGAGGGTATTAAATATCTTGGTATCCAAATTCCCTTGACGCTAAAAGATTTATATGATGTGAATTACAAAAGCATAATCCAAAATATCAGTAAAGACTTGGACCGTTGGTCAATGCTTCCCTTGTCTCTGTTGGGCCGTATCGAGAGTGTACGCATGAATGTGTTGCCTAGGCTTCTCTACCCATTTCAGATGTTACCTATAGATATCCCTAAATCCACATTCGATAAATTGGACAGGCTCATTTCAAAATTTATATGGCAAAAAAAGCGCCCAAGAATTAGACTAAAAACATTGCAGCTACCTAAACCACATGGAGGACTCAAACTACCGAATTTAAGATATTATTTTTGGGCTGCACAGTTAAAACCTTTAACAATATGGATTCAAGATTCTCCATATACACGCTGGCTTAACATTGAGAAAAGCTTATGTATGAAGCCCCTACAGGCCTTGCCTTTCTTAGACGTACCTTTAAGTGAAATTCGTTTGGGTGAATGGACCCGTGTCACACTAAAAATCTGGAGGAAAATTAAATTATCATTTAGACTGCCTAAAGCAATCTCAGCATTAACTAATATTGGACTTATAAAGGATTTTATACCCTCTCATTTAGATGTAGGATTTAGAAAATGGTCAGAACATGGTCTCACTAACCTACACCAACTCCATAAGGACGGCAGTCTTAAATCTTTTGAACAGTTAAGAGAGGAATTTATGCTCCCCAACACAGATTTCTTCAGATACTTACAATTAAGGAACTTTTTAATAAAACATACAGAATGGGATAAAGTACTGGAGCCCACTCCAATTGAAGAGTTCTTGATAAAACTGCAAATAGGAAACGGGGACAGGAAAGTCATATGTAATTTTTACCAAATATTTCTAGGCATGAATTTGAACAATACACTACAGATAAAAGAGAGATGGGAAACTGAAATGAACACAGACATACCACAGGACATATGGGAAGAAATATGCACTGAAGCACATTTAGTAACTAATTCAAATACATGGAGGGAATTCAGATGGAAGGTGATTATAAGATTCTTTCGGACTCCAGAAATAGTTGCAAAAATGAGCCCAACACATTCGAATAAATGTTGGAGAAATTGCAGTATACAAACTGGCAACCACACCCACATCTTTTGGTCATGCCCTAAATTAAGAACATTTTGGGAAGAGGTGTTTGAGGCGCTTACAGAAGTATTTCACCAAAACCTCGCAAAGGACCCAAAGGTGGCTCTATTGGGAGTAGTACCGGAAGGTATTGATGGAAGAGCAAAAAAATATCTTTTACAAATATTGCTAACGGCAGCACTTAAATGCTAAACCCTGTCCCCCCAACATACAATATGTGGATTGAGAAAGTATGGGAAATTTATCAGATGGAACAGATCACATACTCTCTGAGACTCCAAAGGGACTTATTTATTAAAAGGTGGAGCCCTGTCATGGCTTTATTAATACAGTGAGTCATTCTACACATTCTGATCCATATTTATACATATCTGTTCCCCTGGCTCGTCTAACCTTTTTGTGCATGTGCAATCATCCATATCATTACACGCATCTACACACAGCTCCCCACCCTGAACTCTACCCCCCCCCCCCCTTCCATATATATTATTTATTAAAAAATCTTTTTTTGATTATTATTATTATTTTTCCTATTTGTGTTTTGCTTCTGTTTCTTTTGTCTTTTTGTTTTCTTTTCTTTTTTTTCTTTAAATTGTCCATACCAAGTACATCTCAAACAATAGAAAAACAGTGTACTAAATTGTGAATATACAGTATGTACATAATGTTGCTGAAACTGAAATAAAAACTAAGTTCAACAAAAGTAGTTAATGATTTTATCGAATCTTTGGACAACAGACACCACTGCAGCCCTTTTTATTGATTTATCAAAGGCTTTTGATACTGTGGATCATGCGATAATGAAGCATAGACTTCTCAGTTTAGGACTGTCAGAACAAACGGTCTGCTGGTTTGTGAATTATTTATCATGCAGATCGCAGTGTGTGCAGGCTGAAGGCATCACGTCTAGCTCTCAACGTATCTAAGGGTGTGCCTCAAGGTTCAGTCCTAGGACCACTCTTATTCACTATTTATATTAACAGTCTCGGTCAAAATGTACCCAACGCAAACTTTCACTTTTATGCAGACGATACTGTTATATATTGCTCTGCTCCGACACAGAATCAGGCTCTTTCTCATCTACAACTTGCTTTTAACACTGTACAACACACCCTTCATGATCTGAAACTCGTTTTGAACTCCGACAAAACAAAACTCATGATGTTTACCAATTCAAAGAAAAAGCAGCTGAACCTCCCATCTATTACTACACTTCAGGGCAATAAGATTGAGTCTGTATCCCTTTACAAATATCTAGGAATTTTTATTGATGACTCTCTCTCTTTTAAACCTCAAATTCAACAACTAGCAAAAAAACTGAAGCTGAAATTGAGTTTTTATTTCAGAAATAAGTCTTGTTTTTCTTTCGAGGCTAAAAAGAGACTTGTTGCTGCTACCTTTATGTCTGTGCTTGATTTTGGCGATGTAATATACATGCATGCATCCTCTCAAAGCCTTCATGCATTAGACTCAATCTACCATGGAGCATTAAGGTTCATCACAAATTATAAGGCACTTACTCATCATTGCTCTCTGTATGCTCGTGTTGGTTGGCCTGCTTTGTCCACCCGTAGACTTATTCACTGGTATACCTTTGTTTATAAAGCAATCCTTGGTTTACTTCCATCCTACCTATCCAATTATATCCACCTGAAAAGTGCTAGTTATTGTTTACGCTCCCAGGACTTACTCTTACTAACTGTACCCAAAGCCCGTACTGAGTTGGGAAAAAGGACTTTTATGTACGCTGCTCCCTCAGCTTGGAATTTTTTGCAAAAGGATTTAAATCTTGGGGAGCTAGTATCATTAGATGCTTTTAAAACAATGTTGAAGAAATGGGAGGCAGGCACATCAGGCTGTCAATGTTTTTGAGCTAATTTATTTGGTATTTGATCCTGCACTCTATGCTGACTTTTGTTTTGGCTACTTTTATTGATTCTCCTGATTTGTAATGTATATATGCACTTGTGTGAATTGGAACTTCTAATGTTTGTGATTTGCTATATGTTGTGTGTCTGCAACCATGTTTAATGTGCTGCTGCCTGTCTTGGCCAGGACACTCTTGTAAAAGAGATTTTTAATCTCAATGAGGCTTTTTCCTGGTTAAATAAAGGTTAAAATAAAAAATATAAAAATAAGTGCAGTCCATTTACCATTTAGAAGCCTCAGGTAGCGTCTGCCCTCATGGGCAGAGAGGTCCCTTCCGACTTTGTAAGACTGGAATTGAGATCCCAGGGCACCTGGACACACAACACCGGGGGTGGAAGCCTGTATGGACTCTAGGACGTTATAAACCAGAACTTCAATGCCGTAAAGTCTGCTGGGACCATCTGGCGTGAAGTTTATGACGGTCAAAGAATGTCTCCAGACTTTGGAAGAAACGCTTGGACTGTCGTAAAGACAAGCACACAAAACAGTGCCATAGTGCCCCCACATGGCGTTATCAGGGCAGGTTAAATCTCTGTCCTTAAACATATTTTTCACACACAACACAACATGGTATAGATTGCTTTTGTCCTCAAAAAGCTTAAAAACATACAGATGTGATTGATATTTTTGCTACATTGTACAGTATACACTGGAACTAGTCTGGGCACTGGAACATACATTATACACTCTTTCCAGAGAGATAATCATGTATTGTTCAGTTTTTGAGTGTTACATTAGTAAATACATCAAGTTAACGTACCTACATTAACAGGGACAACTAGGGTGTAAATGTAATATTCTCAACAGGAATTCTGGGACCTTTGTGGCATTAATATCAATCACATCTGAAAAACTATATAGAGATGGAGATTTTCATGGCAACACAAACTTAGACCTATTCATGTTTGATATCATTTTGATGGTCTCGGTGTGAGTGGTGCAATGGTCTACATGTCCTAAATGTGCAACATGGATGGAATGTATATTTTATAACACAGGCGTAAGCTGCCGTTGTGAAATTGCCATTCTGTGAAATCCCCTAGAAGGGGGGCTAAAAGTGCTGACCAGTTTATGGTTTTACGACCGTCTGCAGCCAGATCAAACGCAGAGTTTGAGCATTTAAGGAAAGGAAACAAACTCATCTGGGAAGCTGTAATTCAGACTTTCCCACACATCTAACCTCGGGTCACTGTGTGTAGCGATTTCCAGGTATGACCAAGTATTTTTCTCTGTACTAGATTTGAATATTGACTGTTTTAATCTGTAACCGTGAATTGATGATTTAAGTAAATAACCTACCTGGTAATAAATTAGTGAAACTTGATTTGCGTGGTTTCTGTGAATTGTGTCTCTATTACTGGATTTCACACTGACTAATCTTGTTTGTGATAATGTGACTGCTCTGCTAGGCCGTAGCCAGTACTAGGAGGATTCTATGTTCAAAACCTCTGAGCACCTGTGATGGTGATATGTTAAAAACCTCTGAGTTTCTATTTCCTAGTATTTGAGCTAGTACTAAGAGGATTCTATGTTCAAAACCTCTGAGCACCTGTGATGGTGATATGTTCAAAACCTCTGAGTTTCTGTTTCTTAGTATTTGAGCCAGTATTAGGAGGATTCTATGTTCAAAATCTCTGAGCACCTGTGATGGTGATATGTTCAAAACCTCTGAGTTTCTGTTTCCTAGTATTTGAGCCAGTATTGGGAGGATTCTATGTTCAAAACCTCTGAGCACCTGTGATGGTGATATGTTCAAAACCTCTGAGTTTCTGTTTCCTAGTATTTGGTAGATCCTATGGTCAAAACCCTCTGCGATACGTTCTAAACCCTCTGAGTTTCTATGGGCTAGGATCTCTGAGCTTGTCAGACCGATTCAGTGTGTCAGTCTGCCTCCCATATCCGGGGCTATCAGCGTCCCCGGTATAGGTCATTTCAACAGAACACAATTCCACACGCAATCAAGCATACATTCTAAATTATAATATTAAATGGAGTCAGATAAACGAGTACAGAATCAGCGTTGGTGGCTGATGATTTAATGAAATGCACACAGACTGTTTTTTGGATAAACTGGGGTCAAGGTAGACCAGACTTAAAGCGGAAGGTAACGTGGTACGATTACCTTTGATTCGTGGTCCTCACTTTTTTTTGTTTTTTTGTTGTTGTTGCACAACCAACAAAGAAAGCAATCCAAGGCCTTAATACGGCTAATATAAACAGAAAGGTATCAGTTTAAAACTAATATAATTCTTGAAAGAAGAACGGCAGTAAATGGCATACATTTTCTCTTTTTTTTGTCACAACTAACAAAAAATGCAATCCAATACCCTAATGTGGGCTACTATAAAAAAGATATCTGTTTAAAACTGATATAATGTCTGAAAATAAAAAACGGCAACGAACTGCGTAACAACAACGGTGACAAACTACTAATAACAAAGGACAGCAACAAACCACAAAATGCTTTGCTGAGAGAGGGGAAATCTCTGGGTAAACCTCAGGAAGTAGAGGCTCCGGTGGCGTTCAAACTCAAAGAGACAAAAAGAGATTGTGTGCACGCACCATATTTATGGCATGACGTGGTTCCGCCCCTTGGTGGTGGTTAAATTGATATTCAGACTCCTAAGCAGCTCGGCAAGGATGACCCGTACCATGGTGTGTTGAACGATATGAAATAAAACACACACACACACACACTTTTTACACACATCACCAGTTAGCGATGACATCCATGCTTTCTGGTTCTGATGAAGAGTCATGTCCACGTCCACTTTTGCTATTTTAACGGCATGTTTTTTGGGCGCTAAGCACGGCGCAACGTGCAAATGGCCTGAACCTAGTCGCTTCATTAATTATAGGTGTGACTTGGGCGTGACATGCAATAAACCAATCAAAATCTCACATCCCATTCCCTTTAAAAGCCTGCTTTTCCACCTTGGCGGATTGCTTGATGACGAAACAGACATGCTCGTGCATGTTTAGTGCGATCAAGGAATAGGATAAATGGATCAATAGTAGCCTATGATCAATATTATTCAGACTAACCATTATGAGTTCCCGGTAATTCCACGACAGTGCTGTTATTTTACAAAATATATGCGGTTAAATTTTGTTAAAAGCACCTGCAACAGCTGAGAATAAACTACCAATGGCTTCCGTATCACCTAACGTCAAATTAACCTGCTTGTTTAACAAATTTTGTTTGATTATGCAATGAAGCAATGAACTAAAATTTTGATTAATAACATAAATAACGTTATTTTGCCTTAATGATGATACTAAATACAATAAAGCTGCCAGGTTGTCACGCATATTTTTTCTTGTTTTATAATGTCCATCTTATGCAAATGTGACAAACCTGTTTTACTGGTAGCGTAATGCTTTAAAACAATCAACTTTCTCAGGAAGACCAAGAAAAGTGTGATTTACAGCAGGGGAAACAGACCTGCTCCTGCATGAAGTTAAAGCGCACATGCAGAGAATGGCATAACAATTAATTGTGAATTAATTGTGTAACGTGCTGAAAATTTGTTTCCAATTAGATGCTTAGTTCTTTTTAAAATATTTTATTCAGTTATGAAATAACAGGTGAAATCAGCGGGGCTTTAATAAGCTGAGAGTATGGAAACCTTGGGTGTTTCTCAATGTCTGTACTTGTGGACTTGTGAACTTGTGTGACGTAATATTTAACGGCCAAGTTCTGTTCCAAGAACGCAAGGGTGTATCGTATGCACCCTCTCCCAACACAAAGTTGCCAGACTGGGGGATTAACCCCTAAATGTAGGGGATTTTTTTTTAAATTGTGTCATTTAAAAGGAGGAATGGGGTATGAATTGTGAGAAAATTGCATGGGAGTCAATTGAAGATGGGGGGTTTTCAGAATTTTTTGGGGGAGGAGAATTAATTCAGGCTTCTGGCAACATTGACAAGAACGAACTTGGATATCCCATTTCGTGATGGCAGATCAGACGGCACCATAGGGACATCGCTTACAACTAGGCTAGGCTACTTAGTTATCTCATTTAATCAATCTTTCTACGAATGAAAATGAGGCGAGAAATATGTCTTACAATAGCTGAATTTTCCCTCATTTTAAACATGTTTGTATAACTAAGCAGCATTCTGTCCTTCAGAGCAGGGGTGCAAAGTAGTTGTTTTTTTTGCGATAGCCCAGGGATATCGATCTATACTTTTCGCGACCAAATGAATTAACAACTCATTGTACAACTGCTGACAATAGCCATGATTTAATAGGCTACCTAAAAGCTAAATGAAGGTGGAAAAGTTGCTGAAATTAGCAGGCAATTAATCACAAAAAGCATATAGTGAAATTAAGACAATATAAGGCTTTATCAATGAAGCATAATGGGGGAAAGTGCGCAAAGCTGCAAGACAGAAAACCGTAGGATGAAACCAAACCTTTGAAATTAATGTTACAGTCATCGTCATTGCATCTCTTTTTTAGCCTACTTTATCCATTTCCAAGTGGAAAACTTAGAACACATGTAGTTAATAATTTAATATAGATTGTATACATATACATCCTACGGTTTTCTGTAGAATGATATAGTTAATATTTTAATATAGATTGTATGTCAAAAGCACAAAAAGACTGGACCGCGATGATTAGTTAAAGCCGTTAATATTAGCTTATGTTGTTGTAAGAGCAATATACACAGTGGCGCCCCCAGAAATTTTTCATAGGGGGGGCCAGGGGGGGGGGCCACTGAAAATCTTGGGGTGGCACACCAAAACCAAAAGCCATAACTGAATTTCAGGAATTCTATTATGTTGTTGTAGTATATAAAAATATATACATTATATACTAAAAATATTACATTATTGATTTAAATTTGATTGATTGAAACCTTTATTTTGACAGGGAAGAACATACTGAGACCAAGTCTCTTTCACAGATGTGCCCTGCTTACAGTCAACATATACAATCATTACAGTAGCAAAGGTACAAAAAGTAGTAAATAAGTACAGACAATAAGCAAATTAAACAAATTAAACAATAAAACCTGCCTATCACTCTATCCTAATGCAATACAAACGTGCATATCTCTCTATCCTAATACAACACTACCTGCATATTTCTCTAACCTAATACAGTACAACCTGCTTATCTCTCTATCCTAACACAATAAAAACCTACATAACTTTCTATCCTAATACAATAAAGACCAGCAAATCTCTCTAACCTAATATTTCTCTAACCTAAATACAATACAACCTGCTTATCTCTCTATCCTAATACAATAAAAACCTACATAACTTTCTATCCTAAAACAATAAAAACTAGCATATCTCTCTAACCTAATACAATATAATCTGCATATCTCTCTATCCTAATACAATAAAAACCTGTATATCTTTCTATCCTAATACAATACAAACAACAGGAATCTGCACATCTCTCCATCCTAACACAACAAAAACCTGCATAACTCTCTATCCTAATACAATACAAACAACAGGAAATGCATAGAACATAGGGGGAAAAAAGAGGGGGGGGGGTGGGCTATAGGGTGGGGTGGGGAGGCGGGTGAATGCATGCATGTGTGTGCAAGTGTGTATAACTGAGTAGTCCGTGTTTATGTGTGCGTAAGACTGAAGGTTACATTCTGGCACCCAGCAATCTTGACAACTCAAGTCCGCAGAATCTTTTCACGAAACACAGCAAGTCGCCATGGAGATAACCTCGATGTAGCCAGTCCGCAGGTCTTTTCGCGATAACACAGCAGGTTGCCATGGAGATATCCTTGAATGCCCTGTCCAGAAGTAAACAACAGGAGTCCAGGGAAGATAGGTGCGTAGGAACGCCTCTTTGCATGTGAGTCTTCTGGGAGAGATTTCTGCAGGCGGCCTTGCAGGCCAACAAGCGATGAGGTTTCGAAAACAAGATTAGATGTTTGGGTTATAGCGAGGAAAACAGCATTCCAATTCGTTTACTCCTCTATACTCACTGGGTCTCTCAGCTTGACCACTTCTCCTCGCAACACAGTGATTTCTTCCAAAACGTTAACCATCTTGCGATTTAGGTCACATATCGCAACAGTCTGAGTGCTCACTGCTCTGCCGACCTCGGTAATCATCATGGGCAGCCTTTGGCCTTCTTGAATAGCTCCCATCGTTCTAATTTTCCGATAGACCAGGGCAACACTCAGTCCGAGAAGCAATTGTCCTGCTATCATAAATCCAAATAAATCCAAATATGTAGACGTCCTCCACGTCTTCCACGGAGAGAACCACCAGGCAAAGAACCCGCCAGTTCTCCCACGCATCCATTATGTAGCCCGCAGCGAAAGTCCCGTCTGGGCAATTAGGTTCCCCCGAAACCAGTGCTTCTTGTTGAAATAATTTTGTCAATTGCGTTGAGAGACCAGCTTATCAATTCCATAATTTTGTAGTTTCAAAGACACCGTGCAAAGAATGCTTCCGAGCGGGTGGGAGAGGAGAGGAAAGAGGAGAGAGAGAGAGAATATGCGACCGCCTCCGTCAAGAGCCAAGCAAACAGATGAATAGTACCTAATGTAAAATATCAGATAGAAGCATATTATGCATATGCGACTCGCGAGCCGCAAGGGGGGGCCAGTGGGGGGGCCAGCGATTTTATCAGGGTGGCCGTGGCCCCCCCTGGCGGCGCCACTGGTTATACAAGTAATAACCTAGCTAGCTTTGTAACACAGACGGCTGTAACTGTTATCAGCTTTTTGATGAATCGGTGCCATCTCCTGGAGTGCAGTAGGAATGACGCGCCAAAACAAGATAAAATGAAGTAGGCGTTTATGTGATCATATGAAAGTTAAATGTGAACAGTAAAAAAAAAAAATTTTTTTTTTTGCATTTCTTTTTACAAATACAGTATAGCACTGACATTGGCGACTACCACTTTGTATAGGCCTGATTGCATTGTAATGTAGCCTACACATTCGTGTACAGGAGAGCCAAATTTGGGTTGCTTTAGAGCTCTGTGTAGCCTGTTTGAGATGCAATGCGTGCTTTTGACGTTTGGACTGTGGTTTCGCTATACAAACCATAGACTCTAGAAAATAGTTACAAACCGATCTGGGTCCCGTTTCCCAAAAGCATCTTAGAGTTAAGATCATCTTAGAGTGTTTTGTGTTCGTGCTTTATAAATTTTATGATTGGAATTATAAAAATTTACTGACATTACATGAAACAGATAATAGAAATAGATGGAGAAAGACAAATAAACAAATGACAAAAGACAAACAGTGAAAGTAATATAAAAACAAAATAGCCTAAGATGATCTTTATCTAAGATATTTTCTGTTAAACCCTGTACTACAAACCAGACAGCAAGTTTTTCTGACAGTCCAGTTTATAAGCTTCTCCCGTGTCGTATGTCACCGCTTTGCGCAATGAATGATGGGATATCCAAGTTTGCTAACTTTTTTGCATCCGATGAATCCTCGCCATTTGGGGCGGATCAAGTACATTTCCAGGATCTTTGAGCTTTCTCATTTCTTTGCGTTCTTGGCTTTGGAACAGAACTTGACCCGTTATTAGATGTGTTTCTGCAAGTGCCCTTTTGTCGGGACACTTGACACTATTGAGAAACACCCCTTGTCAATGTAATTAAAAAAATATGAAGGACAAAGAATAGCTAAGGTTACAATTCAGTTGACACAGTGACATTTATCTCTGTTTTTTAACCATAGACAATTGAAAAAGAGAGAATCCGCTGTAGCCTATAGGCTATTTGAAAAACAATTAATGCAATATTCACTGGACAAGGTTTTGAAATTTTACTATTTACTTACAGGCTGTAGGCCTAGAGAGCTGTGTTTTAATGACATCTGAAGCGCATTTTCAGAACTCAAATGTCCGTCTATTGCAGTGCGTGAGTTTTCCATCGAATGGCAATTCACACATTAGGCTAGGTGTAAATGACAATTCGCGCATTAGGCTTGATATAGGTGTTATCAGCAAAGTTTTCAATAGATAGCTATTGTCCCGTAACAGAAGATTGTCCCCTCGGAAGATTAGGCTACAGGAATTATTGGCAAATATAGTTGATCCAGGATAATTGCAAATAGTCTATACATGTAACCTTACACATACCATTGCACATCGCCTGGATGTTGATGGAGTGGCTGAAAGCAATTTAATGCGGCATTCTCCTTCGCTGAGGGACAGGACTATGTGGTCTTTGACCTATGGACGTTTTTATTATTATGCATGTTTTGATATAGCCGACACAATAATAATATTTCACATTGTAATCTTGATATTCTAGTCTTGCTTGTGCGCGCCCCTGTGTGTAACAGACAGGAGGGTGTATGCACGTTGTGCACACGCCTATGTAGATGCACTTATATGCACCGTTAAAATAACATGTAAACAATTGCGACATGACTTTAGACCAGGTTTGTGGTGGTTTTAGCGCAAGCACTTTCTGCTGGCTCAAGATAGCAATACGCCAAAAATTATCCTGGCCACTCCTCATCTTAAGACCATCACGCCCAGTTCACTTGCAACGGGCTCAAGAATACATGGTATTTAAACGACGTGAGCGCTAGGTGTTATAATGAACCCAGCGCCGGGTGTAAGATAGCAAAGACACTTGGGTTTGGGTTAGTGCCGCTTAGCGCCGGACTACATACATAGGACTACAGAATTCAGCAGCCTCAAGCACGTAAAATATTTTTGTCTCTTCGCCATTGTACAAACAAAAAGATTTCTCACTGGTGGTCAATACACCATGTTTATAATGCGCTTTCATGGAGACGCAGATGCTTATTTACAGTGTTCTTCTGAAATACACATGTGACATGCACAGCTCTGACAATAGCTCCCAACTATCTAATGACCTTGTACCTCTTTGGAAAGCTTAAAATGACAAAACAGAAAAGGCAGAAAATAACTAAAGAATCTTAGAAAGAACATGTATGGCTTTAATAATGTAGGTAACATAATGACTTTATTCCATACTTGATGTGAGATTTTCATTGCTGAAGGAAATTATATGATGACGACAGAAATTCACTCTAATAATTGAGCAGGTAAAGTATAAGACTTCTTAGACATACAGTCCTTCTGGTGGGCTGTTGAGTGTTTAATCCTTTTAACCAGACCCCCTAGTGGTAGTCATATCCGTCCCAATTACAGTAGTCATGTCTGTCTGAAATTATAAACAACAGCTTTAAGAAAACCCGTACATTTCGACGCAGGATTGTTTAAAAGGGTCACCTCTTGCGAAAACCTCAGCCTCTCCAGTTGCACTGCAGGGCAATAAAATAGCAGGGTGCTCTTAATAGCCCAAAGCGCTTATGACCCTTCTCTTACCACAGCCACAGACTGTAAAATGCATTTCTGATGTTATGTAAAAACACACATGCTTTTGTACATTTTTTTAAAAAACATTAGGCTACATATTTAATGCTTATTATGTATATAATGTATGTGACAATGAAATAAATGTATTGCATTGAAAGTTTCTGAATGATACAGCTTCTTCTTCAATTCAAACTTCAAATCATGGATGTGCAGTGAATATTTTTTTAGATATTGACACTTGAAATTTCCTCAGGAGGGCCAAAGTTCATAGGTTTAAGACACTGTCCTAACAAATGAATGGGCCTCACAATCTGGTACTGATGGACCATGCCAATGCTAACACTGGCCGGCAGTCCCACAGAGCAACACACATTTGGCTCTGCCATCACTCAGGGATGGGAATGTTTCAGTCGGCTGGGCTGCAGTGACTTATCGCACATCAGCGACCCCTGCTGAACTTTCTACATGTCACTATTTTCCCGTAGCAAGTCCATTTAACAAGCAACCCCACACCCAGTCTATAGCTACCCATGCATGACATAGTGGACAATTGCGTCTATGTATGAGTTCAATATATTTATTCATAATATAAAATTAAAATTCCATCATAGCAACAAGATAAACCCAACAATAGCCTGATCGTATCCCAAAGAAGCCATGAAAAGACCTGCTCACTCAAATACAAAAATAAACATAGAAATTATTGTCTCATTATACCACGTATTCTACTATGAATATCTGCTACTAAATATTAAATAAATATACAATCCTACCATTAGTTTTACACATAGAGATGTTCCTTTCAAATTTCAGTGGTCATTTATTGTCTGGTACAATCCATTTGAGAAATATACAACACTTTATACCACGATTACACGATCTGGAACGTCGACTCGTAATACCCCCCATGCCCTGCAAGCCTGTCTCAATCATTACAGTTCATTCTGGTTTAATTGTCAGCTCTTTTATCCAATAGAGTACATTATAACCTCAGCAACAATATATTCTATGTCTTATTGGGTGCTTTGAACAATTAATTACAGCCCAGTGTAAAGGCAGTTTCCATTTTAACGGTCTAGTATTACGCAAACTCTACAGAAAAAACATTCATCGACTGGAGTTTTCCCTTCTCGATATGTACGTAAGTAGTACTGCTTCTAAAACGCAGTCTCACTGGCTACATATGTATGATAGTTTTTCCACTCGAGCACTGTCTTGTCCAATATGATTGATAGGCCTATTGTTATTTTCGCATTTTGAGTGCCTTTCACATACTGTAGTGCAATCGTTAACTTTATGTTTGATGTAGGCTACTGATTTTTATTGTAGAACATTTGGCAGCATTTTGCAGATGGTGGAATACTATTTTATTTTCATGTTAGCGTACATAATATAGGCTATGGCGTATATACTTGTCACTTAGGGCATGGAAATGCTCATTCCAATTTACTATGTGCTCATATGTGGTAGATTAATGTAAACATTTTCTTCATTCATTATGAATTGAATGGGAACATAAAAAAAATAAAAAAAATACAGAAAAATAGAATCCCGGGGCAAAAGTATACATACTGTAGAGTGTAGAGTACAGGTAAAAGGGATGTTTTATTGAGGTACAAGAGTGAATGATTAGGCTACATATTTAGGTGTATGTAACAATGTGATATCAATGTTTTTATCTTAAACCATCAGAAGGTTCAAATGTATATGCTTTATAGTGCACAAAACAAATTTTATTCATTTTATGACATGTTTTGGATAGGGTTTTGGACCCATAGATATCTACCCCCCTATACTGATGAAAAGATAGTAATTTCCACTTGAAAATGATGCCAAAGTGAGTTTTATGAGCCAAAACTGTTGATTTGTAGTTTTTTTTATTTAGAGCAGTACACAATTTAGCCATTTGGATAGATTTGGAGACACTAATGGGCAACAGGGTACACTGCCCATATTTTGCATCATAGATTGTAGTTCTGCATATCATTCTCAGATTTTGCACACCTGTGGACAAGAAATGTATAGATTTACCTGTTCCACTTATGTAGCTCTCAGTATTCCATTGCAAACTAAAGAAAAACTTTTTTTTTGTTGCATTTTTCTAAAGTTGCTTTGCATTTGTGGCACTTTATTTTCACTTATATTATGAAAAACAAAGTATATATATAATTCGTATTCTAAATGTTACACCTATCTTGTTTCATTTAAGCCATTTATCAAGTTTTTGTGATGCTCACACCTAGGGCCACATGTATAAGAATGCTCTGGAAGAAAGTCGGAAATCTGCTTACGCAAAGCTTTAACATTTTCTCCCTCTGCCTTTTGATCATGGTGTCGCCATATCACACTGATTTCAAACATTGGGTATGTATGGTGTACAGCGTGTGCCGAGGTACGCAGATTTTTTTATTTTATACATCTGAATTTCTGCGTGGAAACTTGCTTACGCAGCATTCTGAGGGCATTTTTCTGCTCAGCACTGTTTATGTGGCCCCTGAAGTTATAAAGCCTTAAACAGAGCACCCCCTAAATAGGTGAAACTTGACCAAATTTGCGATCTGCACAAAGGGGTTAATGAACCAAATTTAAGTGATACAATCAGCCAAATACATGCAAGTCTGTTTATCAATAAAAATCATTTAGCATTAAAAAACAAAAGCAAAGCATTAAAAAACAAATGTCTAAGTTAAATTGCATAGTATCTCACTATATGGATAACTGAAACTGTTTATTACTCTTTTACCTACACGCTCATATTGTGTCAGTGGATAATCTTGAATTAACTGTGAATGCAGCTGGATGTATGAGCTACAACTCTGCACCGATTACACCGTATTTGTTATATTACTTCATATTTTTATATTTTACATGCACATTTGCATTGGAACTAAACTTCCTGAATTATCCATACTGGAAATGGCAGACATGGATGAGAAATGCATGCATTGTGCAGCTTCACAAAGTACAAAAAATTATACATGTATGATAGATAGTACATATGATAGACATGTATGACACACAGTTGGTTCAAACAGTAAAATGTAATCTAAAAAGATGCCTCTCACACAACATCTCCAAAAAGTGTCTCACAGACCCATGAAATACTAATAGGACCTTTATTTTCTGAAACTAAAATTGCAAAATGACAAATGGTTACATTGTCTGACTACTAAATGGCTTAGTATCCATAATTATTTGGCTGTAATGGTGAAATAGTGTTTCAGCTGAGATAGCCTTTGAGTCCTGATGGCTTTTGTATCGACTGTATCAAGATGGCAAATTAAAAGGCCGTTTCTGTAAAAGCGTTACCAGGAAATACCATAGATTTATACACAACATTCAGAAATAATTGCTTTCTCAAATATGACTTAAAACTTCCCATATCTATACACTGTAGAATTGAAATTCATATTATAGTCATTATCTGTTGAAACAACATGTATTATCCTTCAAGGTGGAGTTAAAGACATCTACGCTCTCCGTTCCCTCTCAGTCCCCATCCCTGTTTGTGCTCTGTGTTTTCCCCTTTTCCTCATGTCTCTTGTCATGTTTTTCTTGTTTCCCTTGTTTCCCTGTCTGTCTTCTGTGTTGTGCAGGTTTGGCGTGGTTTTCCTTCTTGTTTGCCCATTTCGCCGTCGTTAATTCCCCAGCCAATTACAGTCCTTCCCCGTTTGCATTTCTCACGTCCTTGTTACCGCTAAATCACTCACATACATTCTCACACTGCAATCACTCATCATCTCATTTACCACACTATATATTCTCCCGTTGTTCTTTGTCTTGTGCCAGTTCGTTAAGTCTTGTTCATTGTTACCTCGGTCATGTCACGTTTGGAACTCGGTCTAAGTCTTGTCTTGTCTTGCTGAATTAACGCTTAATCTTGCCTTTCTATTTTGTACCCGCCAGCCTGCAGCTTCCTGCCTGTTCCAAGCCACGCTTCCCTGCTTCATGCATCCCACTCTGCCCCTGCTACGCCTTACCCAGGATTCAGTCACCTTCCAGCCCCTTGCCTGCTTCCCTCTCCTGCTCTGCCCTCCGGTTCTGCCCTACCCAGGATTCAGTCCCTTCTCCTCTCTTGCTACAAGAGTTTGCTGTAGCTAATAAACGCTCTGTGGGAGCTTATTGTGAGTTCTGTCTCTGAGTCGTGCATTTGGGTCCAGTTCTGATCAGGAACCTTAACAGTTAGGCTAGTTTATGCTAAAATTATGACTGACAAGAAACACTGTCGTGAACACGACAGGTTGCATTTTGCGGTAGATTTGCATCGCAAATCTGTATACGTTAGATACTAGCTACAATATAGGCTACATAAAACTAGCTATATTTTAACAAAATAAAATGTATTTTGGGGACCCCTTGTCGGCTGAAGTTTCAATCGTAGGCCTACTGACAGAGAATTTCGGCAAGAGCTCCAGGTTGGTAGTCTAAGCCATTGTTGTTGACATTCACTTCCGGGATTTTCCCACCTCAGCCTCACTTTCGATTTCAAGATGGCCGCCACATGAATAAGGTCCATAGCCATACAACAGTCAGCAATATTACCATCACACTCATTTATGTGCTCCACAAGCTGCTTTTCAAAAATATTATGACCTCAGTTCCAAGCAGACAGAAAAATATGACAAGAATGCCAAATTCTTTCCACACTCATCCACACTGCCGTATGGTAATTGATTGCACTGATATATAGAGATGGCCATGCCCCACCAGATGGATTTCCAAAAGCATACGTATTCAGCATACAGGCGGATGCATTCTTATAAAGTCCTTCTGGTTGTAGCTCCGAATGCAGTAATTACATACTGTAGTCATTTATTTCCAGGTTCTGTCCCCAACAAAGCTATTGTTCAGAATAGTGGTATACTAAATAATTTCAATCCAGGCGATTTTATCCTAGCTGACAAAGGCTTTCTCATCCAGGACATAGTACCTGAAAGAGTGTCCGTGAATATTCCTCCATTCCTTAGTCACGGCAGGTTCACAGAAAATCTAATTAAATTGACCAGAGAAATCGCACGCAACAGAATTCATGTGGAAATAATGCACGAATGCACAAAGAATTCGAAATACCACGACTCATTCCTTCTTATTTGCGCAGCCATGCTGACGACTGTTTGTACAGGTTTGCTGTGTTCTAGGACATTTGCAGAACCCCCTGATAAAAGAGGTGTCAGTTTGCCCAGATTAAATATTTAGAAAAGTGGTGTTGATGGTTCAGTAGGGAGCAGTTTGCCCTCTGACATGGCTGGCATCAATGCCCCAGTGCGGCGATGGGGACAAAGCACTGTATTGCGACTGCCGTCGTTCGGATGGGACGGAAAACCGAGGTCCTGGCTCACTGTGGTCAAAAAAGATCCCATGGCACTTCCGGAAAAGAGTAGGGTGTTAACCCAGTGTCCTGGCCAAATTCCCAACCAGGCTAATATAAACTCACAGGCCACAATATTAGGAACACCATTTTTCCATAAAACATAAAAGAGCTGTCACATGTTTGTTAAGAATAACCTGTACCATAATCGAATTATTCTATGCTGTTTTGTGACTTTCAATTCATGTGCAACTTTTAGATTATGGCTTGTTTTTTGATGAGCATGACAATACCACTTGGTGTCCCACAGGTGTAATCATCTTAATGATTATTTTAGAACTATACGCACAGTGAACGTTGCTTGAATACATATAATACCACTTTATAATAGTCGGCTCTGTTTTAACATGCACGGACATGTAGCCAATAAATTAAGCTTTGTGGCAATGTAAAACTTGAATGTGTGGGTGTGTCTAGTGTTTTGATATGATAATGCGTAGAGTATTCTGGGAGCAATTGTAACAGGGGTCAATTGTAACACTTTTTGTTACAATTGACCCAACCCTGAACACATGAAACTAGCTAGCTTGCAAAATAGGAACAACGTCATTGAAACTTGACCAAGATATCAGAAGTTAGACAACATTTTCTGATCAAGATTAGACTACTGAATCATAGAACAAAAAGGTCAAGACAGCAAGAGAAGAACAATGGTCAAGATTTTTTTTTTCATACCTCCAAAACCAGTTTTTGTTTTAAAAAAAGAGCAGAGAATGGGGCATCAGTTGGTCTTTGGGCACACAGAGAGGGAACATCAATGCACATGTGCAGAGTGAGAATCACAGCTCTAGCTAGTTTCAGTTTGGTGCAATTTTATGGTGTTGCAATTGCCTCTAATTATCCTCATTTGGGTGTCAATGTGTCTTGCCCAAGATAATTACAGTTGTAATTATAAATGGTATAACAACACGACTTTGCTTTTAAACAATAGTTCTACTGGAAACTATCTGTCAGTATGTATATTTTTTGGCAGCCAGCACTTTTCGAATTTGAATGGGTTGGGGGAGAGATTTTGGAGAGCGCAGTAGAGTGCTGTTTCCGGTGGGGAAAGCGATGGCGCTTTCATCACTAGTTTCATCAATGCTTTTAGATCAGTAAGTAGGCTACTATTTTGAATAAAGTAAATGTAATTGGCAATTCACTCCTCAACTGTCCAATATGCCATACTCCCTCTTTTTTGTTCTAAGTGGAATAATCACTGTTTTCTTGTGGTATGTAAAAGGGACTATTAACCATTTACAGTTGTGTTCAAATACACATGTACGATTTTTATGCGATGTCTCCCTTGGCATGATGAGAACACAGAAAAATGTTGTTATGTTGTTGTGGTAGGGGGGCGTGGTTTTAGGCACAGCTAGCAAGAGAGAGAGTGAACGCGGGTGGTTTAGGGAGCCGGCACAGCTGTCAGCAATCAGGCAATTGGTGACGATTGATTATATGATTGTTGTTATCAATTAACCAATTGCCTTGATTGTTCAACAGTGAGCCTGAGATCCTTGAAAAGGAGCCCTCGGGGAGTGGAGGACAAAAAAAGAACGGGACATACAGCTTGTGTCCATTGCGATTGTGTGTGTTGGAGAAAGACGAATAAACGCAAAGTCTCCTTCAACTCTGGACTGTTGGTTATTATTCCACGAGTGGTAATAGCTCACTTCGCTACAGTTGTCTTGTACCCAATGATTGGAACATGCATTTATGCCTTACATGTTGCTGTCATGGGCGTCAAGCCTGCCTTATTAGTTTAAATTTGGACATTGCCGAGATATTTTTGTATGTACAGTATTTCCGTGTTCTGAGCTTCTTACACTTAGGATTTGTCTTTTAATAAAAAACATTGTTTTTAATATGCCATACTCCATCCTTCATTTTAAACAAATCAAGTGGAATAATCATGATTCAACAGATCTCTCTCAACTGTGACGGAATTGCCTCCACGAGATGTGACCATAAAGTGCAGCCATTAATCACTGTTTTTGTAGGGATTAGTAGCCATTATAGCCAAAATGTTTTTTTTTTTGCAATGTCTCACTTTTTGGAACTTTGGATCATTGGCTTCCCTTACCGATACAACTTAGTCACGTACTAAGCTGACTGATGAGCATTGGACATTAGTCAGCACACTGCACAGGCACTCACTGTAATGTGTGATGTGACAGTCAGTGGAAGGGGGCTTTGAAAGTGATTTTTACAAAGGGGCTTGTCTTTGTAATAATGTCTTGACACTGATAATAGGTAATGGAAGTGAATTATGAATATGACATGATTATGCTTGAACAAATTTTTAAGTACAAATCTAAATATATGACACTGATAAATGCACATATTTAATAATCAGACACAAAATCTAATTTTAGCCTATGGTTATGATAACTGTCTGGACTAAACAGGCCACCTTTTAGTTCATAAAACTCAAAGGTTAAAAGCTAAAGATATCCAGAGAGCACAAGAGCATATTAAAAATAGTGAACTAGTAGGCCTTGTCTAGTAGTCTAGAGCCACCTGTGCTCACTGGATATCTTTTGAGTTTTATGAACTAAAAAGTGGCCTGTTTAGTCCATAGGCTAGGCTATTTGTAGCCTACGGTTTTTATTTAGTTTAAAAAAAAAAAGGTTTCTGCGCTGTTTAAAAGCTCCGCACTATGATGGCTATGATGCAGCTTTGGCAAAAACTGGTATACAGTGTCGGGTAAGTGAGGATTAGGTAAAACGTGTATTTTCTGAATCTAGCGGTTCCAGCTAGAACCCCTCACTTAACCTCCCTTCAAAATAAGTTTTACGTGATTTAATTTAAATTGTTATTAAAAATTACAATCATCAATTAAATCGCCAAATTAATTGATAGGTAAGTCTAACAGTAACCTGGTGCAATCAACCAACAAGCCAAAACAAAGTCTAAATCAGGTTTTAAGACTGACTGTTTTTCATTTAATACAATTATTTAAAATCATACATTCACTAATGAATATAGGCTGACTACTAATAATTTACAGACGTTAATTACAAAAAGGAAGACATTAAACCAGACGTTAATTATAAGATACCAGTAAAGAGAGAGAGAAACCAATAAGGCAAAAATTGCCAATATTATTTACCCTCCTCCAGCTGAACAGGAACAAAAGGGAACGCACAAGGAACCACCAGCACAAAAATAAAAGCGAAACTTATTAGGGTTGGGCATCTTTTGGATTTTAACGATTCTGATTCTGCTTTTCCATTCCGGTTCTTTGAGGGGCGGGGTCAAAACAGGTCACATGCTTATTTCACAGAAGAAAAATTTATTTTAAAAAACCTTTTCAAGTCATATTCATATTCACAATTGACTTCATACAGTTGAACCTGTAAATTATTGCATACAGTTTAATTTGTTTTCTGTTATTAATGATTCAATAATAAATCCTTTTTTTTTTTCATTCACTGTACTGTAACTGTAACCCGCCAAAATGACAACATGGCAAAACCAAGTCATTTAAAGTTTTGGGAGCTGCAGCCCATGTGGTTGTTGACGAGAGAGAAGTAGGAAAGTCTGTGCGTGGTTCTTAGTGCACTTGCATAATTGCAACCTAACCAAATAACAAATATACAAAACTCCTGAAGAGCAGTAACTTAGCAGTAACATTAGGCTGGCTACTAGCGTTACTAGCAATCTGCGGACGTTCATCTACGAAAAAATACAATACAGTATTTGCATTTGACACACAGTTTTTAGCAATTTGGTCAAGTATAACTTGTTTGCGGTCTCGCTGTTGAGAATAAGACAAAAATTATTTAATTTTCACTTACCCGATTGCGACGAGACAACAAAAGGGATTTGGAGTTGTCAGGATAGGTTCCGAACTAAACCTCCTTTTCAGTTCAGTAAAAGCAGAATCCGCCTTTGGGTTCCACAAGAAATGCGCAGTCGCTGTTTTCTTGGTAAGAGCGAAACAAAGAAAACGTTGGACCTGCTTGACTGAATGAGGAGTGAGCCAGTCCAGTACCACAGAAACCTTGTCAGGATCCATGCGGATCTTACCCTAATGCCTACAATAAAACCCAAAAAAGACACAGTACTCACGTGAAACTCATACATTTCTCTGCCTTGACGAATAGTTTGGCTTCAAGGAGGGCTTTTAAAACCTGCTTAACGTGACCGACATGCGTTTGCAGGGCGGGATAGAAAATTTAAATACACAAAGACAAATTTTTCCAGCATCTCCGGCAGAACATCGTTCACTAATGCCTAAAACACAGAGGGGGCGTTAGTGAGCCTGAACGGCATGGCCTGGTATTCGTAATGGCCGCTATGCCTGTTGAAGGTGGTTTTCCATTCATCGCCCTCCCGCATGCGCACCAAATTATATGTATTGCGGAGGTCAAGCTTGGAAAAAATAACCAGTCAATGGATGGCCTTAAACTTCCATCTTTCTTCTTAACAAAAAAAACCCCTGCACCAGCAGGCGAGGTGGATGGCCTTACAAAGCCATTGGCAAGCGCCTCCTCAATATATCCCTTCATAGCCATACTTTCAGGAGCAGACAAGGAATATAAACTCCCTCTAGTGCGGGTGGTGCCCGGATAGAGTTTTATGGCACAATCGTATGAACGAAGGGGTGGGGAGGGAGGGTGGTTGCCCTCTACTTGCTAAAAACCTCTGCTAGTTCCGTATATTCAGTAGGAACGTTATGCGGTAAAGGAAATTCCAATGTCCCTGCCATCTCAGCCGCTCTCCTCTGAGCGGGCGAGTCAGAAGGAGTGGAACACTGAATCTCGGAATCGGAAAGCTCCTCAGTAGAAAGCTCTCCCCAGTTGGAACATCCGTCAGCCAGGGAGTCCCACACCAAACTCTCGTCACCAGCCAGAACCTGAGACCGACTCCTCCTGCTTAGGCGGAAAGGCAACCTACTCCAGCTCAGACTCAACTCGTTCCTCTGAAACCCTGGACGGAGTGAAATGACCCTGAACGGTACATAAAGGACCCCATTGCTGAATCACTAAATTATCCCCTCCCCGCCTAATATGGGGATTGTGTTTGACTAACCACGTGTGGCCCAAAAGGTATAGTAGGGGAATCAACTAACAGAAACTGAATACTCTCAACGTGACAGTGTTGAAGAGTAGACATGGTGAGGATAGAAGTAATCTCTTTAATGGAGCCTGAACCCAATGGACGACCGTCGAGAGCGATAAATCAATCGAGACTGATCAAGGCGCTGGACCAGTATATTTTTTTTTTTAGCCCACCGATAATGTCAATAAAACATTCCACGGCCCCAGAATCTATAAAGGCCTTGATCAGAAATTAGTGTTCTCCCCAAGAAAGCTCGACTGCTAATAAAGTTTGGGGTGTAGTATTGTGAAGTCCTGCTAGAAGCCCCGATTTATCTAGCGAAACCCTCCTTTTCCCCTTAAGCTTAGTACACTGACTCAGAACGTGACCTTTCCTTTTGCAGTACCGGCACCACTCGTTTTAGAAGTGGTGTAACTGGAAGATGGGCACACTACCCCATCTTCCTACATGGGCTCCTCAGTACTATGCACAGTGTTTTTAACCCTTTGACACGTACGGTCACACCGGTTGTACAGCGCTAGAGTGGTCCCTGAAGCGTATGGTCACACCGGTGTGATTAGAACACAGGATTAGAACGTCTATTTACGTATGACGCAACAGTGGTTGAACCGCATTCTTTCTAGGACTAAACGCACTTATGTTCCACAAAACAATTGCACCATGTAAAGTCTTTACAACCCCAGTCGTCATGTCCTCAATGTGAGCATTTATTTTTTATGCAGATGTGCACACCGTCTCAGAAGTAGCAACAGTTTATGCAGAAAAAATATGCTAGGCTACTGAGTTAGCCAACGTGAGACTGCTGAGCTGACAAAATGAATTAACTAAAGCGGACATAAAACACAATATAAACAACCAATTCGCGATTATATACGATGCATCCCATCACAGGTAAACTCACTAGTGATCAAAATAATTGACTAAACACGACAAACGTTAGTAATATAACGTTAGTCTTACGGCGCTGCCATCTTGTTTTTCCGCAATCAACCAAAGATAATTACTACTATCAAGATGCTCCACTTACTCACCCATATCAATTTCCTAACGATGTTTCCGGAAAGTACAAAACAAGTAGGTCTACAAAAGTAAGGTATCTTGTCACGATATGATCTTTGTTTAGACCAGAGATGACGTTATATGGCTGCGTCAGTGTTATTAGCTCTATTTTAGCATCGTGATCAGTACAAGCTTCAAAAAAGTACTTCACAAACATCATGGGTGGCCATTACAATTTTTGGTAGAATCGGAATACATCATTTATAACAAGTATTTGAAAACATGCAAAAACTATTACAAATAAAGAAAATTTTACCACACGAACCATTAGCTTTTTATTGGTACAGACTGTACTGTTTTAGCGTCTCATACTGACAGTGCACGTAGCGAGTCAGACGATCCCCTCGCGCTTGGCACACACAGAGCAGAGCGCCATCTAGAGTTGTTGTATTCGTTTCGTTGTAGCCTATATTTATATACATACATACATATATCTATATTATATTATATATTATACATTATATATATACATTATACATAAATATATAAAGATATAATATATATCAGATAAAATATACAGCATGTTTGGCAAAAGGAGGAGACAACTCAGCAATGAAGAAATTATGGAGATCTTTTTTAATTCTGATAATGAGTCAGAGTATACAAGTGAGGAAGAGTCTGACAGTGAGAGCGAACAGCTGCCTCCTAACCTAGCGGCCATCCTTGAGCCTGAGAGGCCCTTGCCTGAAGTACCAGGTCCTTCAGTTGATGCTGTTGAAGATGGAGGCAGACAGATTTTAGGTGAGGAGGTCAGCAGGACCACCTGGAAGGCTGCCAGCCATTTCACCCCCCCTGGGCCTGGTGTGGTGTTTGATCAGTCACAGTCAGGAGTACAACACCATCAACTATCTATTTCTGAGGCAGAGTGCTTTACAATGTTTTTCACAGAGAAGCTGGTGGGAGACATTGTTGAAGAGACAAATCTTTATGCCAGTGAGCTGCAGGAGAAGATTGAGCCAGGATCGAGGGGGAAGCTGGCTAAGTGGGTAGCAACCACCCTGAGTGAGCTCTACACCTTCCTGGTGGCAGTCCTAATGATGGGGGTTGTGAAGAAGCCCTCACTACGGGATTACTGGAGCACAGATCCCATGCTGGTTACCCCCTTCTTCTCCACCCTCTTCTCCCAAGACCGCTTTCTCCTCCTGCTCCGATGTCTTCACTTTGCTAACAATGCTACTGCCAACCTCCAAGACCCACTTTACAAGATCAGAAGTGTCCTAACAAGCCTCAGGTCTGCATTTCACCGGCTCCATGTCCCTTACAAGGACCTATGTATTGATGAGTCCCTGATGCTCTGGAAGGGTAGGCTGGCATTCCGCCAATACATCCCCTCAAAGAGGAACCGTTTTGGGGTGAAGTTTTTTATCCTCTGTGATGTTAATACCGGGTTTGTCCAGGACATTGTCATATACACAGGAGCCACCACTGACATCACTCATTATGACGGGCTGGGGCTGTCCGGGTCGGTGGTGATGACCATGCTGGCTCCTCATCTGGGGAAGGGCCACACCCTCTTTGTGGACAATTGGTACAGCAGCCCCACACTTTTCCACCACCTGCTGACCAACAACACTGGGGCTTGTGGAACAGTCCGGCAAAATCGGAAGTGGATGCCCACCTTCTCCGGTAGGAAGATGCAGAGAGGGGACGTGGAATTTATGGAGAATGGAAGCCAGCTGGCAGTGAAGTGGCATGACAAGAGGGATGTCCACGTCCTCTCTACAGTCCACACAGCATCAATGGTGCCCGCTGGTAAAACAAACCACCTAACAGGAGAACAAAAAATAAAGCCTGAATGTATTGCTGAGTACAACCTGAAGATGGGGGCAGTGGACAAGGCCGACATGATCAACACCTTTGTGGCCTGTGTGCGAAAGACCACAAAGTGGTACAAAAAAAAATTTTTACACCTGGTTGACACGGCACTTTATAATGGCTATCTTGTCCACCGCCAGCTGACAGGTGAGATGATCACATTTATACATTTCAAACTATATATTAAACTATATATATATATATATATATATATATATATATAAACTCCTCAAAAAAAGTTTGGAAACGTTATTTCGGTCGATTATTCCTCCCCTTTAATAATACCAATTGGTATTGTATTTTATATCGTTGGAAAGCCTGATTAGTCACCTTTACAACGAGGTACAACTTGTAAGGATCATGCATTCGTGGAATGAGCAACACAGCTAACCGTGTGGGTAGCGGCCCAAAAAAATGTGCCAAAATCCCCTGCAATATTCTTCTGTTGGTATTCACTCTCGTTTTGAGCTTCAAGTGCTGGCAGGTGTATGCCAGTGGGATGGAATGGGATGCCATCCCACAGCAGTGTGTGACCAGCATGAGGAGGAGGTGCCAAGCTGTTGTGGCTGCGTATGGATCTTCCACACGCTACTGAGGTCCCTGACAGTGTAAAATGAATAAAGTGTAAAAATGGCCAATATGTGTTGTTTTTTCCTTATTACTGTGGGAGAGTGCAATCATCCAGTCCACCAAGCAACTCAAAACGAGAGTGAATACCAACAGAAGAATATTGCAGGGGATTTTGGCACATTGTTTTGGGCCGCTACCAACACGGTTAGCTGTGTTGCTCATTCCACGAATGCACGATCCTTACAAGTTGTACCTCGTTGTAAAGGTGACTAATCAGGCTTTCCAACGATATAAAATACAATACCAATTGGTATTATTAAAGGGGAGGAATAATCGACCGAAATAACCTTTTGCAAACTTTTTTTGAGGAGTTTATATAAAATTAAATACAATTATATTGACAATACCCCCCTGCCCTCACCCATAGGTCAGAATCTCACCTATCAGGTGTACCGGGCCAACGTGATGCGGCAGCTGGTGGAGGAGCACCACACCCCTCGACGTCCACCAACTGGAGGCCGCCCTGCAGCCGATAACCCCCTGCGCCTTACTGCTAGGCACTTCCTGTCTGCGGTCCCTCAGACAGAGGCCCAAGGCAGCCGCACGCGGAGGCACTGTAAGGTCTGCCTGTCCTCATCCAGGAAGAGGAAACAGAAGCGGTCCACAAAGTTCATGTGTGCACCCTGCAACACACCCCTGTGCGCTGTGCCTTGCTTTGAGGAGTATCACACGTTGAAGCACTATTAGGCACCTTTGCTTCCTGCTGGAAATAAATGATTAGTTAGCGGTGATGTAAAAAGTTTTTTTTTTTTAAAGTTGTTAATGTATAGCATATTACTATAATATTATATCGGTTGTTATTTTGTAATTATTCAATCAGTTTTAGTCTTAATATTAGTCTTCAGTTAGTGTTTATATTATATATTCTAAATATTTTAACTTTTAATAAAAATGATTAAGACCTATCTGTTATTTGTCATTATTCAATCGGTTAATTTCCAATGTGTTGTGATATTATTATAGTCGTCCGTTGTGTATTGAACTTTCTAGTGTGTAGCAGTAATCTTTAGGCCAGTGTTTTTCAACCTTTTTTGAGCCAAGGCACATTTTTTACATTAAAAAAAATCCTGAGTCACACCACCAACCAAAAGTGTTACTAATTAAGTGAAGTTTTATCATTTCCCACGGAAACACCTGACAATCTCTCACGGCACACTAGTGGTTGAAAATCACTGCTTTAGGCTATTTGAGAGAAGGTTCATGGTATGCATAGCTATATCAATGCTATTCAAATTCGGTCTTGGGGGACCCCTGTGCATGCTGGTTTTTGTTCCAACCGCAATTGCAATCCTAGAATTTTAAGAAGCCCTTACTAATTCTGGCTTTTCATGTCCTCTTAAACCACATTGTCATAAATTGATATGCATGCCATGAAGAATAAAAGTACCATGTTATGCTATATTATATACAATAACAGGTACATTTTTTAAAACAAAAATAAAAACTGGGGAATCAACAGGCTCCTAAATAGGTTGCTGACCACGTGTGTTCATCTTTCATCTTAAATGCAGGTTTGGTTTATCGTTTGATTTGTCTTTGAATTCTTCATATCTACCAAATTGTTAGTTTTAGTGGCCAGGTGTACACACGTTTACCAATTAGGAGCCTATTGATTCACCTCAGTCTGTATTCTGATCAATTAAAACATTTTTCTACCTCTCCATGTAATCGTTTGCAGTATAGCACAATGTGAACATGATACTTTAATTATTCAGAGCGCGCATAGCTATTTCCTATGTAATGTCGCATAAAAGGGTAAATAACCCCTTTAAACATGAAAATAACCCCATTTAAGAAAAATAAACAAGCTTGTTAAAGGGATTGCAATTGTTGGAACGAAAACTAGCATAAACAGGGATCCCGCAGGACCGAATTTGAACGTCACTGCTCAGATATGTATCGGCGAAAAGACATACCACGTGTAGCTAGTTTGCTAATCCCCTTGGTTTTTTCGTTGTGCATGGCCCGTGTCGAAGTTAGAAGTTAACTCGTCCCAATTGCAAATGCAAACATCTAGAAAACGTTACTCACCTACTGATGATGACAGCTGTCTTGAGATAAATTATCCGATGTCCATACGTGGCAAAATGGAAGATTAATAAAATAACAGCGGCTGCTTAAAAAAAAAAAAAAAACAGTGCAGAGGCAAGTGGTCACGTGGTGACTAGGGAGACGCGAAGGTGGCAGGTATCCGCTGATGTGGGATCAGTTTGGAAATTTACACACTAATGTAAAGGGTAAGGTTACAATTCGGGTTAGGTGATCAGATATCAGCACTCAAACTAAGCAACTTCAACCTTCGGAAGGCTAGTGTGACGTAACAGTCGAATTCTAGAACAGCTGGTGCGCATGCAGAAAAAACTCACTCTTTGGGGCCGTTGGAAATATTTTAGAACTTACGTGCGAAAGGGTTAACTACCGGAAGAGAGGACTCCGTGAACGGACTAAAAATGAACCTCTTCCGGTGGTCTTTTCTTTGATCTCTCCGACTTAAACGGTTCCGGAGACGATTGTCAATCCGAATAGCAGCAGATACCAATGCATCCAGTGAATTGGACTGCTCTAGAATGGTTAACGCATTCTGAACAGACTCGTCTAAAGCATCCGAAAATAACGTCATCAAGGGAGCCTCTGGCCAACCTGTCTGAACAGCTACCACACAGAACTATGGTGAACTCAGCCACTCTGTCGCTACCCTGGCAAAGGCGTTTAAGCCGCCTCGCAGCGTCCCAACCCGAAATGTTGTGGTCGAAGACCGACTCCATTTTGTTCATAAGTGATTTAGTGGATGCTAATATCGAAGAACTGTCTTCGAGTAAAGGGGTAGCCCAATCAAGTGCGGATCTGGTGAGCAGTGAAAGTATTAACGCCACCTCGGACGCTTGAGAAATAAACCGTGATGGTTAGGCTTTAAAAAAAATTGCACATTGGGAAAGAAACCCTCTGCATTTGCCAGAGCGCCCATCATAACGGAGGGGAAGCTGCGATTTGGCCTCTCTGGATGGAATGGGTAAATGGGTTAATATGTGCTTGAGGAACTGGAAGAACAGCTGGAGTGACTATGAGAGACAGGGCACGGAGACTCTGTGTGAGCTCTTTAATTAATTCACCCTGTTCATGCAGCTGTTCACACAGGAATTCCTGTTGAGTGCACAATGCATGCTGTCTGGTCTGAAGGGAAATAATGCCCTCCTCATGAGAGGACCAGGCAGATCACTCAGCAGTTTAAATCTGTTTAACTCCCACACCTTTTGCTGAATCATCCATAAGAGGCGAAGCAAAACCGAACCGAGAACCGCCGCAGAAAACGAAAACAATAACCCACGAACCATGACATGTTGAGCAATCGTTATACAATCAACCCATTGCGGTGCCTGAATCTTCTCAACTAATCTCATGCGAAATTCAAACTGCTCTTCAATTCACAGAACAGTGGCTTAAGAAATTCTAAGAGAGGAAGGCAGCTCTACATCATAATGCAATTTTAAAAAATTAAAAAAATGGCTGCCTTACTTCTTTTGTAAGTTAGTACCGTTTGAATGAGAGGGCCAGCTAACGGACGATGGCTGTTGCATAAGTTTCTTTTTTGTAGCTGAGGATTCTGTCACACAGACAGAAAGAGAGAGTTATAATGTTTCTGTTAGCTGTGTATAAATGTCTCTTTTCTGCTCGCGGGAGATCTGTGCATCCTCTAGATAGGAGGGTAGCACCTGACCCGAAGCTGTGGCGTGACAACCAGGCACACCTCTCAGCTTTATATTTGGAGCAGGAACTGGATGGGTGGCATCCACCAGCGTGGAAAACAGCATTCACATGTGAAGTGCTGGCAGCTGAAGCTTTCAGCGAATTGCAACACGGAAAGGACACGTCATGAGGCTGGATTTGCGTCTCCTGACGTCCCCCTGGAAACGTGACCCATCTGGATGTTGAGGGGCTAATGCAATGGTTTATCAGGGGAATCCAAGTGGAAAACCTGGAAGTGCTGCTGCAGTCAGAATGACATGGAACACCGACACGGTTTGCGGTAATCTGACCGGTAAACATTAAGGCTATCGTCCAAGCATGCATAACTGCTCAGAATGCATTCCATTAACCCACACACACAAACCGAGCCAGACACAGGCACACACACAGACACACACTCATGCCTGGTTTTCAATGCACAACAAAGCAATATATTCGCCAGCGGAAGCATTAAACATGCAAAAGGGATGCATGAAGCAGGATTAAACGGATAGCGACCAGTGGCAAATCCTCTCTTTGTGTGTGAGTGTACAGTGGTGAGTGTGGGGGGGTGAGCCATAGTGCTCACCCAACATGTTAGGTGAAACATGTTGGGTGAGCGCCACAGAATGAGCAGAGAATCACAGGACTAACCACTGGAATCTCCCTCTCAGCAGCTTTTAGGGGCAGAGCGTGGGCTACCTGCCCTCTGCCATCCCCAGTGTTCCACACTGCGCCCCATTTCTGCAGAGCAGATCCCCCATAGTCAGCCCCAATGCACTGTAGAAAAAAAGTTGAGAATACTCAAAATTTCAAGGTAACTTGCCTCACTAATATTTTTGGTTTTGAGCCAAGTTATGCCAACTAACATATTTATTTTGTGTTCTTTTTTTCTTTCAAGGGGGACTCCTTGGAGAATGCTTTTTTAAGTTTAGATCATCCTGCCATGCAAGAATGTTTTTTTATGGTGTAAATTAAATATTAAGTGCTTATTCTGATTTGTGAGGGGGTGGACACGGTCTGTTCATCAGTCCAGCAAAATATGCGATGGAATACATGCACCATGCACAAAGACCATCTCTACTTGGTCACCACAAGGCTAGGTAGTTTCTCCAGTGTTATTCACTCAACACAGACGACTGCCGAAGCAACTGTTCTGAGGTCACTCAGATTACTCTGATGGCAGTAATTGTGGACTCATCCTACTCTGACAACAAACTTCAATCTGCTGTCAGCCAGTTCCAGCAGTGGTGTGAAGTCAATTTCTTGGACTTGAATGTGGAGAAGACTAAAGAAATCGTCATCAACTTCTGGCGTGAGCCGTCCCCGCTGAGGCTCCGGAAACTCAGGAATTTGAGCGTGAGCCAGTCAGTACTGCAGCATGTTACACCTGCTTCCTTGAGTCAGTGCTGACCTTTAGCCTAACAACTTAGGTCGGCCCATTCAGTGAAGTCAGGCAACTGAAGCTGGAGAGGGTGACAGTACAGGCCACTAAAATCATAGGGAAACAACAAACACTCCTGAAACACCTGTATGAAGAGCGTACAATTAAAAGAGAGAAGATGATTATTATAGCCCTTCCTTCACATCCCCTGAACTCTCTCTTTGAGACTCTTCCATCAGGTCGAAGATTATGGTCCTTCCCCCTTAAAGCCATAAGAGCCCGAAACAGCTTTGTCCCTACAGCTGTTAGACTGCTGATTGACACTGGACATCTCATGACAGTAAAGGCAGATGAGGAACTGTTATAGCTTTTGATGCTAAATTTGTGAGGGTTAGAGTAGGGTTCGGAGAACCAAGCGCGACTGATACGGATTCTAAAAGCGTATCTCGAAAGATACACCACAAAAGCGGAAGAAACCGCACCAGGAAGAGGTGAAACAAAAGAACGGGAGCAGAAAAACTTCCCTAGCACAATGCAAATCAAAACAACCTCAAAAAACAGAGCCATATCTCGATAAACAGCAAGAATCAAAAACAAAAGAACCTCATGCACAAAATAATTAGGCGTAACAAGAGGTAAAGAAAACGGGTGAAAGAAAAAATTTGAAAATCAAACCTAAGCTCTAGTAAGAAAAGAGCTGAACACAAAAGGTAAACAATATAGGATTGGGACCAGTTTGATCCAAATATCAGGATTACCTTCATGCAACTGGAGGGGTGGATTTAGAGTGGATTACCAGTGCAAAATGTACTACACAATTATTTAAAAAATGTTTCAACATGAATAAGATGGTAAAGTTTGTAAATTGAAATAATCCATAATTTGTAGCCTTTATTCAACCAAATGACGAGTTTGTGATCATAAAATATAATTACCATTATATCCTTAATAAATGGCTCTAAATTACTATACTGTCTGTCTTCCGTATGTTGTTCTTCATATCCAATAGTTGGAGATACAGTGAGCACCATAATTCATTGAACAGTGACACATTTTTTGTTATTTTGGTTCTGTACTCTAGAACTTTGAGTTTGAAAGGACACACTGACAAAGAGGTTGAAGGGCAGACTGTCAGCTTTAATTACAGGGTATTTTCGTCCATATCGGATGAAGCATTTAGAAATTATAGAACCTTTTGTACATAGTCCCCCCCCCCCATTTTTGGGCATCAAAATATATTGGACAGTTTAACATAATGTAGAATAAAGTAATTATTTTTTATATTTGGTCACATATCCTTTGCGTGCCATGACTTCCTGATGTCTGTGACCCAACAAAGACTCTTGATATAAATGGTAAATGGACTGCACTTATATAGCGCCTTTATCCAAAGCGCTTTACAATGGCCTCTCACTCACCCATTCACACACCAATGGCGGCAGCTGCCATGCAAGGTGCTAGCCTGCTCATTGGGAGCAATTTGGGGTTCAGTGTCTTGCCAAAGGACACTTCGACATGTGGACAGGAGGAGCCGGGAATCGAACCGCCAACCCTGTGATCAGCGGACGACCCGCTCTACCTCCTGAGCCACAGCCGCCCCGGGATGGCGATCGGGAAGGTGCATAGTTTTGCAATCTAGGTGTTGCATGTCTCTTAGAATGTTTACATAGCGAACAGGGCTAATTGTTGTTCACATCTTCACGCCCCATTAGCTAGCTATGTAAACATTTTGTGTGACACTGGCGCATCCCTCTCCAGGCAGAGTAGCAGAACAACAGAGAAGCGTCCGAATCGCGTTTCTTGAGAGAAAGGGGGTCGGGGGTATGGCAGAGCCATACTCTGCCATACCCAAATGATGGAAGAAGCTCTGATCAGAAGCTCTGTTTAAAACTGCCTCGTCGCATTTACATGCTTCAGAGGCTGTCTACCTACTACACAAACTGTGAAAGTGTCTGTTGCTTAGTGGTTACAGTGTTGCTCTACCATGTAGCAGATCGTCAGTTAAATTCTCACCTGATCCTAACATTTATTTTCGTTACACAATTTCTGGTACCGAAAGACAAAAGTCTTATTTGGTCTGCTAATTTCTGTCAAATTGCTTTGGCCTAGCGGTCAAGATTTAGGTCAGTGGTTCAATCCCCCACCAGGTATGAGTGTCATTTAATTTTCGACTAAAACAGGGCGCATATGTATGGTTTTTCTCATAAAATAATGTTATTTTCACATTCATGTAAATGTCTGTTTGTGAATTGTAGAGAAATCTGTAGCAGCAGCGAATATTTAATTTTTTGTACATTTTATAAAGTAAACTTGACAACAAAGTATAAACATATCCTTTCTGGAGTGTAATTATTCATCAACTGTTTAAAACGAATTTAAATGATATGAGGCAATTTTTGTTATTTGACATTTTGAATGACCACAATCTCTTCACATGCTAAGACGAAAAAACACAGGGCCAAGTTGCATTAAATAATGAGCTAAGAAGTGGGAAAAACATGAACGTGTCTGCAGTTGCAGATAATTGGACATTCCAAATCAGGGTGGGAATGGGATATGCAAATATGGGGGGGGAACATTTTAACAAAACATATTTAAAAAACCAAGAATAATGTGACCAAATGTTGAACTCAACATGACAGCTGGAAAACTTTGACTTGACTGTTTTCACTATCGTCTGTTACTGGTCCAAAAGCAAAGGAAAAGTATGTGTGTGTGTAGTATGCGACTGTCCTCACTATAGTCTGTTACTGGTCCAACAGCAAAGGAAAAGTCCTGTCTACGCTTCCCAGGCCACGCCGTCGCTGACATCACTGACAGGACGTGGCAGGACCACGAGGGGTCGGAACAGCCATCCTGCCCCAGGGGGATGACAAGGCGCTCGGGCGAGTGTACTCCTTTTAGGTCCGCTAGAGTGAGCTTTGTTGCATGTAGGCGCTAGGCGCTAATGGTGTAAAATGGCAGCTAGTATTTCAGTTCCTCATTCACATTCGCCTGCATTGCCTTCCATTACTGTAGCGGTCCGTGAAGGTATTGTCGAGGGTCCCTGCCTAGCTGGTAGACGGACAGATAGCATAGCCCTCCGACCTGTCTTTCAAAAAATATAACCCATTTTAACTTCTGATGAGGTGCCTTTGAGCCTGGGTGGGGGTCAACTGGATGCCTTTGAGCCTGGGATGGGTTTGTCCCAGGATCAGAAAAGGTTTAAAAGCCCCATGTTACAGAGATGATAGCCCTGAGAAAACCTGGGAGAACTCCTGCAATGCTTATGCTGTGATTTCACGTTATTTCAATACAAGGAAACACAATAGTGGTCTGAGACCGATGGTAGCCGCCAGCACTTTTGCATGATGCTCAGGTTTGTGTCTTTGTAACCTGCAGAGTGAAGATGCAGATCCCTGCATGGGCTTGTTTCAGTTACGTCAATAAATACATCCATCAGAATAAATTATAATACCTAGTGCTAGTGGTACCCATCAGGAAAATATATAGTAAAACATCCACTGTGAACTCAGGTTTATATGAGTAAAATGGGAATAAAAAGTTGTATATTACAGACATATCTACTCTTCAGAATTGAACAGTGGAAATTTTATTGTGCACAGACCCCTCCCCCCCACACACACACGCAGACCCCCCTATTTTTTTTTTTTTGTGTGTGCAGTAGGCTTCTTTGCAGTCTGGACTGGGTGGATCTTGGGTGGACCAACAACCCCCGCTCCACGCTTGCTTAACTGCGCGGTTTACACACGGTCAAGTGGGTTAAAGCAGGGAGAGGTCTGAGCAGAGCTGATCCCGTCTGTCTCTCAGCAGCAAACTGAGGGTGGGCAGCAAAAGGACCGGATAGGAAAGAGAAAAGAGGAGGGAAACAAGGGATAAACTAACCTCTTTCAGGTCTTTATATGTAAATGTAATAATAATAAATTGGGGTGATTTGTTTCTTACAGAACAAAAATGTTCTGCAGAGATTATAACACTCTATTTACCTTAATTTCTGAGAGTGTTTTAATCTCTGCAGTAGATTCTCATTTGTTTCTCAAAAATCTTTGACACATTATTAATTGAAGCAGTTAACATGTGCAGTTTTTTTAATTGACCCAGATTTTCTTGTTACATAAGTGTAACGTATGTTCTTTACACTGCCTTGAATGATGACAATGTAGCTCATTAATATAGAGGAAAATCATTAATATATTCCAAGAATGGAATATTTGGGGAAACAGCTGGCATTTGCCCATAATTCAAGGTGACACTTTTTTGCGAATCAGATCCTAACAGCTTAAATTCATATCTATGCACATATATTATAGGCTATGTCAACAGCCCACCTAATAAAACAGGACTTAAAAGGAGCATGGACAGTCCAAAATACATAAAGGAGAATCCTTACCCAGATAACTTCACAGGGGTTAACCCAAAATACTGAGAACTCAACATTAAACACCTTTAATAAAACATGTTGACTTTTCCCTTTGACTAAGGAAGACGTCCCAGGCTTTGATATGTCAGTCAACATGTTTTAAAAAAAAATAAAATATTTTATGAGCTCCGAGTGCTCCTGCTCTCCATATTTCGGGTTAGTCCCTGTGAAGTTTTATTTAGTTCCTCCAACCATTAGCATCGTCAAATTACGAATTACCTTCTTGTTGCTGGATGCATCGAGACTCTTATACCAATCATTTGTCATGGACATGACCTACGTGTGATGACGTAATTCCTCGCTATATATGGAGGCGCTTCAATGTGGAAGTCCTCTTATTCTTTTTGCCGATGCTAGAGTGGAGACGTAAACAAACTTGTTTGTATATTGTGCTATCCCCGCGCCTTGTGACTACGGTCGGGGCTACGGTTTTTGCTGTCCTCTGAAGGCTGTGATACATTACATTACATTACATTACAGTCATTTAGCAGACGCTTTTATCCAAAGCGACGTACAGTAAGTTAACACTCGATAACACTCGCATGCGGCAAACCGCTGGTAGCATTGCTACAAAGATACTGGGTATCATTTTTTTCATTTATTATTGCTAACGCTAAACTTGGATAATTGTTTTAGCATATAGTGCGGTTGAGTGCTGCCGCCTTTATTACATCTTAGGAATGTTGCATTCCTTTTTTTGGTTATTTTTACTTGAGAAGTATTGTTATAACCCCAGTGAGAATTTGCCAATCTGTGAGCGTGTGCGCTCCGTTGAATCTGAATCTACCCTGGGTGTGGTCGCACCCCAGTGTGTAAGGGGGTTTATTGAGTGTTCGGAGATTCAAACGCAAAGGTGGGGAGATCAGATCACAACAGTGAGGACCAATAATTAGAGTAAGAAAATAATAAAGTAAGAAAGAAAAGACATTCCTTAAGGCTAACAGCCAAAATGAAAATCAACCCACAAAACCGGGCACACTACTAAACTAGTATTATACAAACGGAATCTCCTGAGCTCACGTAATGAGCTAATAATGGGAAACTTCGTAAAACAAAAGAACACTCTCGGCGACAATAGCTCAAAGCCGGAAGAGTGCAAAACCAAAACAAAAAAAACAAAAAAAACTGTCTCAGAGAGAACAGCAAAAAAACTAAATGGATAGCACAAAACGCTACTAGGTGGAAAAACAATCCTGTACCCAATTAAGTAGCTATAGCAAGTCCCCCCTGAACATAAACAAAGTTTAATATCAGGGGGTCGCTAGTTCCTGGCTCTACCTGGCTCGAATGCAATGTCTTGAGACAAACAAGCACCGGAGAAGCGGAAATGAGGAACTTAAATACCCCGCAGGCAGAAGCGCAGGTGAAAACAATAATGAAGGCTGCAAACCACGAAACGGAACGTGGAAAAAATCTGATTGATTCCCAAATCGTGAAGGCAGGACGAGAGCCGCAAAAGAAAAGAAAACAAACAGCCACGAACCACTACAATCTGTGAGCGTGTGCGCTCCATTGATTGATTAAGTGCTGCAAGGAGTGTTGCTGATTCTGAGTCTACCCTGAGTGTGGTCGCACACCAGGTGCTCTCTGTGCCTTTGTTTAGGGCACCTGCAGGATTTGTTCTCAGACCCCTGCCCATGTTGTGTGGGCATGTCTTTGGAGACCAAGCAGGCCAGATTGGATGCGTTTATGTGTCATATGCCCCCCTTTGGCAGGACGCGGCCCATGGTAGGAGTTGCCCCTAAACGCAAGGGTGTTACTGCCACAGATGGCCCTTCATGAAAAAAGGGCAAGGCTGGCAGGGGCAATAACCTCTCCGCAGTTCAGCAGCTGGCTGCTATGTTGGAAACCCATACTAAAGTGGAAATGGCTCCCCAGCATGAGGGGCCTCCAGCGGAGAAGGATCCGAACTTTGAGGGGTTTGATGCGCTTTCCACAGCGGCTTCTAACACCCTATTTTTTCAGAGTCAGTCCTGCACTTTTTACCAATCTGAGAGTGGGTCGGTAGAAGGTTCGGGGTCCACTGAGGATTCAGCGGACTACTCAGCCTCTCTTAAAACGATTTTCCGTTCAACCATAGCATGCATGAACTGCGATATGCCCCAGTCTGGTACAAAGGAGACGTCTAGGTTTCACCGCCGTGCTCCCAGGGGATGCAGTTTACCATGCCGGCATCTACCGATTTTTTGTCAGAGCTAGCTAAATGCTGGGCACGCCCTGGCTCGGAGCAGGTGCTCAAAGATTTTAGGATGTTCGCGTCCATGTCGGATGCTGAGGTCCATGGGCTGGACCGTATGCTCTCTGTTGAGAATAGGGCAGTCCTCACAAAAGACCCATGGATTTTCTCCACGATTTCAAAGGGTTACCGCCTCCAGTTCAACTGTCGGTCCCCAACATTTTCCGGGGTCAGGTATACAGGTGCAGCTCAAAAAATATGAATATCGTGAAAAAGTGAAAAAATTTTGTCACTCATGTCAGAAAGTGAAACTCATATATTATATAGATTCATTACACATAGAGTGAAATATTTCAAGCCTTTATTTCTTGTAATTTTGATGATTATGGCTTACAGCTAATGAAAACCCAAATTCAGTGTCTCAGAAAATTAGAATATTACATAAGATCAATAAAAAATTATATTTTAAACAGAAATGTCAGCCTTCTGAAAATAATGTTCATTTCTATGCACTCTTGGGGCTCCTTTTGCATGAATTACTGCATCAATGCAGCGTGGCATGGAGGCGATCAGCCTGTGGCACTGCTGAGGTGTAATGGAAGCCCAGGTTGCTTTGATAGCGGCCTTCAGGTCGTCTGCATTGTTGGGTCTGGTGTCTCTCATCTTCCTCTTGACAATACCCCATAGATTCTCTATGGGATTCAGGTCAGGCGAGTTTGCTAGCCAATCAAGCACAGTAATACCATGGTCATTGAACCAGCTTTTGGTACTTTTGGCAGTGTGGGCAGGTGCCAAGTCCTGTTGGAAAATGAAATCAGCATCTCCATAAAGCTTGTCAGCAGAAGGAAGCATCAAGTGCTCTAAAATTTCCTGGTAGATGGCTGTGTTGACTGTGGACTTCAGAAAACACAATGGACCAACACCAGCAGATGACATGGCACCCCAAATCATCACTGACTGTCGAAACTTCACACTGGACTCCAAGCAACGTGGATTCTGTGCCTCTCCACTCTTCCTCCAGACTCTGGGACCTTGATTTCCAAATGAAATGCAAAATTTACTTTCATCTGAAAAGAGGACTTTGGACCACTGAGCAACAGTCCAGTTATTTATCTCCTTAGCCCAGGTAAGACGCTTCTGACGTTCTCTCTGGTTCAGGAGTGACTTGACACGAGGAATGCGACATTTGTAGCCCATGTCCTGGATTCGTCTGTGCGTGGTGGCTCTTGATGCACTGACTCCAGCCTCAGTCCACTCTTTGTGAAGCTCCCCCAAATTCTTGAATGGATTTTGCTTGACAATCCTCTCAAGGCTGCGGTTATCCCTGTTGCTTGTGCACCTTTTCCTACCACATTTTTTCCTTCCACTCAACTTTCTATGCATATGCTTGGATACAGCACTCTGTGAACAACCAGCTTCTTTAGCAATGACCTTTTGTGGCTTACCCTCCTTGTGGAGGGTGTCAATGACTGTCCTCTGGACATCTGTCAAGTCAGCAGTCTTCCCCATGATTGTGTAGCCTACTGAACCAGACTGAGAGACCATTTAAAGGCTCAGTTAATTAGCTGATTAGAGTGTGACACCATGAGTTTCCAATATTGAACTTTTTCACAATATTCTAATTTTCTGAGACACTGAATTTGGGTTTTCATTAGCTGTAAGCCATAATCATAAAAATTACAAGAAATAAAGGCTTGAAATATTTCACTCTTTGTGTAATGAATCTATATAATATATGAGTTTCACTTTCTGAAATGAGTGACAAAAAATATAGAACTTTTTCACAATATTCAAATTTTTTGAGCTGCACCTGTACATGCGTCCTGGCCCCCATCCAGTCAGGGATGCTGAGTCGGGAAATTACAGGTCTTCTGGAGAAGGGCGCCATGTCAGTGGTGCTTCCCTCCGAATGGCTCAGTGGCTTTTTCTCAATCTATTTTTTGATACCAAAAAAGGATGGTCTCCTCCGTCCAGTCCTGGACCTGAGGGGCCTGAATTTGTATATAAGGCTCCGGATATCAGAAGCCCTGCACACCGTGAAAATGGAATTAGTTCATGGCTGTGGACTTGAAAGATGCATACTTCCACATCCCTATCTGTGTGGAACATCGTCGTTTCCTTTGTTTTGCGTTCCGAGGTCGGGCATACTAATTCAGTGTCCTCCCATTCGGTCTTTCTCTGGCCCCCCATGTATTTACCCACTGTATGAGCACTGTTCTATCGCCACTCCGGCTGAGAGGATTAAAAATCCTGCCGTACCTGGATGATTGGCTGATATGTACAGAGTCGTACAGTATGGTGCTCTGACACACTGCCCAGATGTTGGAACACATCTCCAGTCTGGGCATCAATGTCAATTATGGCAAGAACCAGCTAGTGCCAAGCCAGTTGCTGCGCTTCACCCCCCACCAGGCAAGGACCTGGGGGATGCACACTTGGCATGTCCAGTGTGTGTACTGCACTGCTACATTGAAGCTACCGCTTTGTGCAACTCTTTCTCTGCTACAGCAAGTCTAAGGGAAAAGCACTCTCAGCTGAGAGCCTTTCCCGCTGGGTAGTGAAGGTGATAGCTACGGCCAATGAGGCCAGTACCTACGTACCTACGAATGTCCAATGTCCAATGTAGGTCAACTAGGAGTGTGGCTACGTCATGGGCAGCACTGAAAGGTGTACCACTTCATGATATCTGTGCGGTGGCGACTTGGGCGCCTGTATCAATGGTCGACTCAGCCATCGTGCCAGCAGCCTTGGCATCCAATTAAACGATATGTATGTCCCTTGTGACACGGTGGGTATAAGTCATCCATAAGTTGACAACCCTAATGGTCGGATGAACTAAATAAAACAAAGGTTATGACTGTAAACACGGTTTTATGAGTTCTTGGGGCGAGAAGGGATTTGAAGACTTCTACATTGATGCGTTTATAGCGAGGAATTATGTCATCATGCTGAGGTCATGTCCATGACAAATAGTTGGTATATGCAGTGTTCGAATTGTCGTTGTATGCGGGGGAGCGCCGCTACCCCTTGTTAAGGGAAATGGGGGAAATTGTCCCCCTTGTTAAGTTATGCAATTCTGTAAAACGAAACGCATTGGGTTCAGTCCAATCACTTATTTTCACTCCTTTCCTCGGTCCTTAACTCCACCCAGGCACGAACTGGCAGACAGCGTATCATTTTCCCAGATACTTCGGTCCGTCACTCAAGCAGGATAAATAACCAATCACTGCTCAACTACGAGTGGGAAGTTGAGCAATGTCCAATCAGATAACACTTTCATAGTGCACGTTTATGAAAAAACAAGCTATATTTGTTTTTGGTCAGTAGCTAGCATTAGTGCTACATAATGCGAGTGTAGAACTAATAATGTTTATTTACAGGCCAATTGAACAAATACATATAAATGTATCAGTTTAGTGCTAGTAGCTAGCGAGACGTATAGTGAAGTGAGAAAAAGTTATGCACTGGGAAGAATTGAATTTTACGCTACACTGGTCGGACTGCTTTCTTGCAAGAGAGAGATGGAGAGATGCAGGACAGTTATTATTTTCATATTATATTCTATTCTATTCATTTGTAGCTTGGTCATGTTATTGATTGGTCATGTAAAGGCATGTGAAGTTGGCCGTGTGTGTGTTTTTTTGGCCGCCATGCGCGTGTGTGAATGTGTTTGTATGACATGAATTGCATCGGTAAAAGAGCCAATTCACATAAGTAGATGTAACGTTAAGCTAAATAACATAATTTTTTCTCAACCATACAGTTTTACTGCCACGGTTTCCATTTCTAATTTTACAGTGATGGCATTGAGGGACCGATAATCAATACAAATCTGATGTAACCTTGGGTCCCATATTTTTACTGCAACCTTGGAGTGTGATTTCAAACTCTAAACCAGGACAACAAACGTGACCGCTTTTATGTACTTTATTTGATGGCTCAAGTGTAGATGATAACCCATCAAGCGTCTTACATGTTGATGGGTTTTTGAATTGTTTACAAGAGCATAGCCTACAATTCTTTACGGATCTTGCATCATAATTTTCCTCTCAAAGTGCACCAGATTAATAGGCTATATATTTTTTAAAGGACGTGGGTTAACGTTAAGCATTGAAGGTTGCATTTCCTAGAAACAAAATATTAACGTCAGTAATATACTTAGATGCATAACTGTTTTAGCCTCTTTTTTTCATGAATAAACATGGCTTTTGTTTGTCCTAAAGAGTGAGTGTTGTTATATGAATTAAAGCTCTTTATAATAAATTCAAAGGAAGGGTTGGATTGTGTGTGCCTGCCTGCCTGTGGAAAATGTATAGCAATCACTTACACATTTTGGCATGCCCCCTCCAACAAACAGCGTCCCCCCTTGTTAACATTTTACAATTCGAACCCTGGGTATAAGAGTCTTGATGCATCCGGCAACAAGAAGGTAATTCGTAATGGTCATCCGGAACTCATAAAACAATGGTTACAGTCGTAACCTTTGTTATCCGGGTAAGGATTCTTCTTCAAGCATGACACTGAATTACTAAGGCACTGAAAAGTGAAATTAAGTATGTGAGCCAAACACGACAAATGAAAGAAGGGATATAAAGTCCCTGTCCGTAGCCAAACAATAACACCCCTATAAAATAAAAAAAATAAAATAAAACTCACACCCTCAGAAAATGAGTGGAAGCATAGAGAGGAAAGAAAAAAAGGAACAGAAAAACAAATTCCCTTGGCTTCAAGGCCAGAAAATCTCAAACTGCTATAAAGAAAATAATATTTTCTAAAAACTGCAGAGAGACTGAAATGACTAACCCAGACTTCGTAAAGGCACAAAATTGATGTATCCACCTGTTGCTGTGGGAAAAGGGAAAATGATTAAAGTTCGTAACGAAATATTAAGATTCTTGCAACCGGGTTAGACTGCTCTTTAGATTCACTGGATTAGCTAATAAGGGACCACAAATCAAAGATACTCGTACAAAGAACAGCCTGTGTATATTGCAGTAAATCATCAGCCACCAACGCTGATTCTGTACTCGTTTTATCTGACTCCATTTAAAATAATAATTTAGAATTTGGGTTAAACCTGCGTGGAACTCAGAGTGGTTACACTCGACTCGTCCTTAATTACTAGTCCTCAATTATCAATATATGCTTGCCGGAATCAGCATTATTGCCGAAACTCAGTTCGGTGGCGAACGCAGAGGTTGGGGGTCTAGTCAACACAATACATGATATTCATTTATCATAGATAGTTGTGAGCCCCAGTCTGAGTACATTTAAAGGGCTCCTTAAGGCAAATTTCAGAATTGTCCCCCTGAATATTCAGTTATAATTTAAGCTAAAAAAGGGTATAAGATGAATTAGAGTCATGGAAACCACGCAAGTTAAAAATAAACATAATTTAATAACAGGCAGGCAGGTCATTAACTTAAATTAAAACATTCAATTATACAAAACATAGATTTAAGAAAAGAAACAAAGTAAATATCTTACCCAGCCTGTTCAACTACACACAGACACAGAATATGCACGGTGTGGGAAGTCGGTTACAATCTTCCCAGATAGGCTTGTCTCTCTCCTTTTTATGCCAAATCATGTGTTTGAACCAGGTGGCAGTGCCATAAATTAACCTGGACAGGATGGTCAATCAGGAATTTAGCCCCCCATTGTTAGGGGTGTTTGCGCAGCGAGAGGGGAAGAGGAGGCAATTACCAGAGAGGACATTTCACTGTTACAGTTTTTCCCTGAGTTCCTGAAACTATGCTTTATTAAACTCTATTTGGTATGAAATGTATTTCAGTAAATTCCTTGATTTTACCTGAATCCATACATACCAAACAGTTTAAGATGATATTATATTATGGTGTAGTTGTCATGACAATTCCCTCCTAATGTACCATTTTACATACAATTCCTGTTACTATCACATAATACAGAATGTAACAATATAAGAATCACATGTGCAATGTTCGTTGGTTACACTCTTAACAGAAGTTTTAGAGTCCTGGTACAGAAAAGAATTAAATAGTGTAATGACAGGGGTGCCCAAATGAGGGCACTGTGGTCATTGTCCAATGGTTTTCCCATAGGATATGTCCATGTTTTGGGTTACTGTAGGTCACAGATGTCCTGGGCAGACATTCCTTTACCATTGTCTGGCGAGGGTGTGAATGCCGTAAATCCTCTCTTCTGATACATTTACAAACAGTTCCATTTGTCTTTATCTCCATCTTTAGCAGATGGGAACATTCTCGCGACGATGTTGCCGGTCCTCAAAAGGAAATTGGAGTAACCCATTATTTTATTACAAGGCCCTCTGGTCCTTTGAAGTCAATGCAGTTCCCAAATGGGGACCCCACTTTTACTCCCCCCCTACAGCTCCCCCCTCTGGCCCAGTGGGGGACACTTCAGAACGTCCTCCCGAGGGGTCATGGACAATTCCCCAGATGGATACCCAGGGTCGTAGTGCTGACTGTGGGGATAACTGTAGAGGGCGGATATCAAGTGTTGTGTGGGTTGAGATGTGTGCTGTAGCGAGCAGTTCAGACATGGATGGTGTGGAAAAAGGGAACTTCACACCACAGACCACCTGTTGTACCAAACCCATTAGATCAGTCAGGGCCCGCGTTCTTCATCCGCGGGGCTGTCCTGTGGCAGAATCCTAAAAGCTTGGTGTGATCGTGGGAAAAAGTTACAAGACATTATATGTATAAATGTTGAATTTGGGAATTTTCATGACAACCACGTTATGTAGTAAAGATGGTTTTTGTACCTCTCATGATAATATACCTTGCAATTTTGGATAAACTTGATTTGGATAATTTAAAAGAAAAGAGACAAAAACCCAATACACCTTGTGCAGACATTTGTTAAAGTATATATTTTTCCCTCTGGCATCAGTAAATAACTTCAGGGCATATGTTTTTCAGGCTAAGCCACACTCGATGGTACGGGTCTGATTGTATAATGGATGTCTGAAGGAGGGAAACGCCTGCGTTTCCGACCAAATTTCCGTAATGATTATTTATCTTGTAATTTGTGAAGTGTTAGAAACCAGTGGCCAACTGATTTGCTACCAATGTTGAATCAGAGATTAAATCATCGAGCCGTGCCTGTAGCCATGCAGAAATTTCTTTCCATAATGCATCACATATGCTGACAGGTGTTTTGGAAAGTTATTACATCCCTGTGCCATTATAAGAGTTATATATATATAAAAATTATCAAAAATGATAGCGTAATAGTAAAATAATAAAGATAATACAAAACACTTAAATCATATTTTATGGCATATGAGGTTGAAAATATTCAGTGTATGTCGCATCCTGGAGTCTGTGACATATACACTTTAAAATGAATGTGATACTTGTTATTACTATTACCAGAAATAATACACATAATAGAATTTCACAAATATCTAAAACATTTTTCCAAAAGGGGCCCATAAATCCCCCTAACCATGAGGTATTGTCTTTATGTATTCCTGAAATTTGTTGACGTAGGTGATCCATATCCTCAATCAGTAGTTTTAAATTGTGTGTTGGATCCACTACGTCAGAACAGCATTCAGGACCTATAATCGTACAAGTGCCTCCTTGGGAGGAGAGGATGTAATCCAAGGCTAGTTGCAGCAGGCACACTGAACAACAGACACACTTAGGAAAAAACACAGGGAGAGAGATACAGTTAGGTGTTCCCCCCACCCCCCTTGAACAATTTACATTGGCCCATGTGATACCACCTTAGCTTCCCTCGGATGGCTACGGCTATGCAGCTGTGGCAGACAGCCTTTACTTCATAGGGCCCGTGCCACCGAGGGGCAAAAACGTCCTGTTTCACAAAAACACGCACCATAATCATGTCACCTTCTGCAAATGTAATCTCGGAGGTGGGGTCGAACAACATAACTGCCTTCTCGCAAAACTATGCCCTCTGTGATTATCACCAGTGGGTCCTGCTTTAAGTGCGGCATCAGCTCACCCCCCTCTTCCCACAGTTCTTTTTGACACTGTTTGAAGTCAATGGGAGCGACCTGAAATGCACAGACAGCAGGCTCCGATGGGATATTCTCCTGCCAATCCTCACCGCATGTAGCAGCTAACTTGGCTAAGTGATCAGCCATGGTGTTCTGCCGTTCGTGCACATTTGGGTCTTTAATGTGCGCTCGTACTTTAACTACAGAAAGCGGGGCTTTGTGGGCCTGTACGGCGTCCCATATTGCAGTGATACTGTTAAAATGTTTTACCGGAGCCCCAGCGGCTGTCACAAACTTTCGCAGTTGCCACTGAGCCATGAAATCATGCACCACCCCGAACGCATAGCGGCTATCAGTATACACACATAGCGATTCAGGGTAGGCCGTACTGGCTTCTAACAACGCGACAAGTTCGGCTTCCTGTGCAGACATCCCAGGCGGCAATTTAAACAATAACCGACGGCCAGACTGCACATACTGTATAAAACTTGCCCTCCTTCCAGAACCTCGAGCCATCAATGTACGCTCGGGTCTGGCCTGGTATTTAACAATCCCTAACTGGGCCTTGTGTTTCGGGCCTAGGTTCACAGATATGTGGCTGACCTTCCACATCCCCAAGGAGATGGGATAGGATCCTATTGTTTTTAGTTGTAATCTCCCGAGCCTGGATGTCAGTAAGCCACCGTGCCAGCCTATGAGACGATACCCCTTGATTTGACCCTGTAAAAACATTCTAACCGGCGTGTGCATTGTGTGCACAACAACAGGGTGAAAACCTACTAGCGGCTCTGTTGTTGCTAACATCCAATGCACCGCCAGAACGTGTTGTGTACATGGGTCAAAACCTTGCTCAACCGGGGATTTCGTCCGGCTGTAATATGCAATGGGACGCAATACCAACCCGTGTTCTTGAGCTAACACACCACTGAGCGTAGTTTCATGCACATCGACCTGAATGTGAAACGGTTTCTTTGGATTAGGTAAACCTAAAGCCGGCGCCGAACACAAGCAAAGCTTTAAATTTGTGAGCGCCGCTTCGTGTTCCCCCTCTCCAATCAAGAACATCACTTGGTTTAGATTTGAGTTTTAATAGATTGTATAGGGGAGCAGTAGTGCCAGCAAAGTCGGGGATGAAATCCCGAAGGTAGTTTGCTGTACCTAGCACTTTCTGCAAAGAGTTTAAAGTCTGTGGTCGGGGCAGCTCAGCAATGCATTTCCGCCTATCTTCCGTCAATGCTCGGTAACTCTGTAAGCGTATAGCCTAGGTAGTGGACCTCCCTTAAACCGATCTGCGCTTTCTCCTTATTTAATTTAAATCCTGCTCTGCCTAGGGTCTGCACCACTGTGTCGACTAACTACAGGTGATCATCACGTGATCCCCCTGTCGCTACCAAAATATCGTCAACGTAATGGGTGACGTTACCCGTCTTACTCATTAATCCCAGCACATCAGATACAGCTCTGTGGAAACTAGCAGGACTATTGTGTAAACCCTGAGGCATATGCTCCCAGGTATACTGAATTTTACTAACAGTAAATGCCAATTTCCACTGGTCCTCCCGTTTTACCTTAAGTGACCAAAATCCATTCTTAATATCCAACACCGTGAACCAACATGCATCGGTGGGTATCTGGGACATAATAGTAGAGGGGTTTTCCACAATTTACATGGCCCTGGGCAAAACCTGATTCAAACGCCTATAATCGATACAAAGGCGCCACTTGCCATTTAGCTTAGGTACCGGCAGACACGAAGAATTAGCGGTTGAACTGCATTGACGAACAATACCTCTAATTTCTAGCTGTTTCACTATTTCATGCACTATTTTCCTCCTCATCGCTAACTTCCTGCACGTCGCCCCTGGCAACGGCGGATCCAGCTTGCCTTATGGCCGAGACAGGAAGGCCTACTTTGCCACAACAGATCTCTAATGCCTCGGTGTAATCATGGCTTCTTGCAAGCTCCTGTTCGAGCTCAGCAATTCGCTTTTGCGAGGCAGCACTCTGAATTGCCCAGTTGTGCTTATCAAAAGCAAATGCCGCCACCTTGGCCCGCAATCTACGCAACTCCTCAGAACGAGTTCTTTCTAGCTGCCGTGTGCTATCCATAACTCGCTCATTTCCCGCAAGCAAACTCTGGTCGTTCCGGCGCAACAAGTATACCATTACTGCCGGCAACTTACGAAATTTATGTTTTACTTGGAGTTTACACCCCTCCGTTTCATACCAACGGAGAAGTTGCTCATTACTCCAAGCTAACGTCACGCCACAATTATGCATCCGTACCAACAGGTCCTTATAATACACACTAAAACAATCCAAAACCTTTTGGTCCGCACTTTCCTGGCCCTCACTGTCCATGTTTTCCTCTAAACTCAGTCACAACCGGATTTATACGGTCTCCGGTCTAACACTTGGGTATCTCGACCCGTTCTAAAAATGTGTCTATATGGGGTAGATTTTCACTTTCCCTGAACACTAGAGTAGAAAAACACCGCTGTACTTACCACGGCCGCCATAGGTAGATATAGAATTCAAACCGTGTGGAACTTCGCGGGCGCAGGAAATTACGTCAGAAAGCAGGAGGAACGTCGCACAGTGATGACGCTAGAAATCACGTCGACCGGACCTTCCACTGGAACTTCGCAAACAGCAACTGGAATCACGTCGGGGTCACCAACTGTAGAAACCGCACAGCTAAACCAATGAGGGAATTTGGGTTAAACCTGCGTGGAACTCAGAGTGGTTACACTCGACTCGTCCTTAATTACTAGTCCTCAATTATCAATATATGCTTGCCGGAATCAGCATTATTGCCGAAACTCAGTTCGGTGGCGAACGCAGAGGTTGGGGGTCTAGTCAACACAATACATGATATTCATTTATCATAGATAGTTGTGAGCCCCAGTCTGAGTACATTTAAAGGGCTCCTTAAGGCAAATTTGATAAGAACCGGCATTAATGCCCATGGGTTCCCATATCAAATCACCAGAACCTGGTTCCTTAAGGCAAATTTGATAAGAACCGGCATAAATGCCCATGGGTTCCCATATCAAATCACCAGAACCATGCACTACTCTGGGTGTATTTAAAGAGTTCCTTAAGGCAAATTTGACAAGAATCGGCGTAGGACGCCCATGGATTCTCTTCACATCAAATCACCAGAACCGATACACCAACCCGACCTTTACAATTGGACCGTCACTTGCCGTCTACCCAACTTGTGTTATGCCACGTCTGTACCAGGCCGCTGATCAGTCGGTCCTGGGTCAGAATTGTCCCCCTGAATATTCAGTTATAATTTAAGCTAAAAAAGGGTATAAGATGAATTAGAGTCATGGAAACCACGCAAGTTAAAAATAAACATAATTTAATAACAGGCAGGCAGGTCATTAACTTAAATTAAAACATTCAATTATACAAAACATAGATTTAAGAAAAGAAACAAAGTAAATATCTTACCCAGCCTGTTCAACTACACACAGACACAGAATATGCACGGTGTGGGAAGTCGGTTACAATCTTCCCAGATAGGCTTGTCTCTCTCCTTTTTATGCCAAATCATGTGTTTGAACCAGGTGGCAGTGCCATAAATTAACCTGGACAGGATGGTCAATCAGGAATTTAGCCCCCCATTGTTAGGGGTGTTTGCGCAGCGAGAGGGGAAGAGGAGGCAATTACCAGAGAGGACATTTCACTGTTACAGTTTTTCCCTGAGTTCCTGAAACTATGCTTTATTAAACTCTATTTGGTATGAAATGTATTTCAGTAAATTCCTTGATTTTACCTGAATCCATACATACCAAACAGTTTAAGATGATATTATATTATGGTGTAGTTGTCATGACAATTCCCTCCTAATGTACCATTTTACATACAATTCCTGTTACTATCACATAATACAGAATGTAACAATATAAGAATCACATGTGCAATGTTCGTTGGTAACACTCTTAACAGAAGTTTTAGAGTCCTGGTACAGAAAAGAATTAAATAGTGTAATGACAGGGGTGCCCAAATGAGGGCACTGTGGTCATTGTCCAATGGTTTTCCCATAGGATATGTCCATGTTTTGGGTTACTGTAGGTCACAGATGTCCTGGGCAGACATTCCTTTACCATTGTCTGGCGAGGGTGTGAATGCCGTAAATCCTCTCTTCTGATACATTTACAAACAGTTCCATTTGTCTTTATCTCCATCTTTAGCAGATGGGAACATTCTCGCGACGATGTTGCCGGTCCTCAAAAGGAAATTGGAGTAACCCATTATTTTATTACAAGGCCCTCTGGTCCTTTGAAGTCAATGCAGTTCCCAAATGGGGACCCCACTTTTACTCCCCCCCTACAAAATGATAACCAAGCATCCGGAAGCGGAAGCCAGAGGCTTAAATACCTAACAGGTAGGGAAACAGGTGAAATTAATAATTAGTAGGGAAGAGCAAAACCCTGAGACGTAACACAGAAAAAAATCTGATAGATTGCTAACCGACGCAAACGAGGGAGAATGTGATGTTCTGAGAAAGACCCAAACGCAGACCACAAATAGCAGGCAAAAACATAGTTTATTCACAGTCCAAGATCAGTAGCCAGGTAATCCGAGTTGAGACTGTACAAAATCGAAATCCAAAAGAGTAGTAAAAATAAACGTAGCAAGAGTCAAAAAACCAGAAAGACACAGCAAACAAAACAGAAGGAGAAGGCAGGCTCGAAGTCGTACAGAAGGGTTGTCTCAAGAATCAGAAATAACATAGGCTTACAAAAAATCGGCACAGTGAATTGATCAACGTTCTGACAGAGATTACCAGCGGAAGGCAGACTATATACACCAGGGAAGTAATGACACAAAAAGGAATCAAGTGTGGGTGGGAGAAGTAAGAAGCTAGACACAGGTGAACACAATAGGAAACAATAATTCAATAACGAGGGGGAAAAGAAGACATGGACTGGAATGCACGCAAACATATAGATAACACACGGCCTGGGATTAGCAGGTAAACGAGTGCAGGGGTGGATTCTGAAAGTGGATACAGCTGAAGAAAGTTTAAGGAATAACAACGAATAGAGCAGAGATAGAAAAGCTAAGGGAGAATGACAGCTGCAGTGCGGAGCAAGAGAGTGTGTTATGTTCTGAGTTCTGAGTCTGTCTGTTTTGTATTTTCATTTTCATTCAGGTATTTATTTCTGATTATTTGTGGTTTCACTGTCCTGTGTTTTGTATTTCTGTCACAACTTTTGGGAGTCTGTGGGGATTTCGGTTTTCTCTGTATTTCCTCTCATTTCCTTCCTTCTTACTAAATTATTTAATTGTAAATAATACTATTGAATTAACAATCACTAACATCTTAGAACTAGGCTCTACTAATGACTAACTTGTGTATATAATACTAAACAACTAACTGACTAACATTAGGGATTTAGAATTTTCTACTAACATTACTAATTACTCATTTATCTTGAGTTTCTACCTGCAGCTGTCATTCTTCCTCGTTATCCTATCCCTGTATCTATCTGTGATTTCGCATTCTCTGCACATGTGTCCACTTACGTGTTCCTCCCCTTCGAGCTGTGCACTTGTTACCTGTTAAACTCCAGGTCTGTTGTCGTCATTGTTTATGTGAATATCCAGTCCGTGTTTTACGTCTGCCCTTGTTATTGGTCCTTGTTACCCTCATTGTTCTTACCTGTGAGCCATCTCCCCTCCCCGCTTCCTCACACCTGATCCTCATTGTTTTCTGTCTCCCTCTGTGTATTTAACCCAGTAGTCCTAGTCCCTCGTTGCGAGTTCGTCACATCTTTATAGCGTTTTGTTTGTTGCCTGTCTTTTCCGAGCGATTAAGTATCTGTTGGTTTCCGAGTTTGTTAGTTTTTGTTGTCTGTTCTTTTTTTGTTTATTTTTTCATGTCTGATTGATCTCCTGGTTTTGACCTCTGTCCGTGTTCTCGCGACCCTGTTTTCTGGATTTGTTTTGTACCTCTGCCGTGCCTTCCCGTTTTTTGACCTCTGCCTGTTTTTTGACTTCTCTTTGGATTTGGATTTTGTACCTTCGCCTGAACATTAAACTTCGGTTTTTTGTACCCCTGCCTGCTGTTGGATCCCTAATTCCACCGTTCATAACAGAGTGATTAGTAATTAAGTGACGTTGGTACAAAATTCTAAATCTCCTACATTCGTAAATGTGATTAGTTAGTTATATACAGATTAATCTATTAGTTATCGTTAGTATATAAATATAAACACACAGTTAGTATTGTTAGTTGGATTAGTATATGTACAATAATAATTTGTTAAGAAGAAAGGAAAACAAGACTTGAAATACAGGGGAAAACCCGCATGTACCGAAATGTACAAACATGAATACAGGAAGTGGATTCCAGGATAACATGGAAACGTAGACAGACAAGGGAACTGAAGTGGAGTGTGAAATGGGAATGTAACCAGTAATACTAACGAACACAAACAAACACATATAAGGAAAATAACAAAGTAACAGAAAATAAACAGAACACAATACACAAACAAACAGAACCATAACAGAGAAAGCCACAACCCATGACAAAGTAGTGTTTTACGCTAATTTTCAGTTTTGCTTTTGAAGTTTTTTTCAGTTCCCCTTGCTCATAGAAGGAATTTATGATAATGACTGAGGAAAATTGCCATCATTGGTTAAAAAAAAAAAAGCCAATTAATTATAAAATTGGCAGACAGTATAAACTTCAGAATGCATATTCTCAAATCTCTGCTTTCCCATAAATTCAAAAGCCCTTCTCACAAAGTCCCTGTAACATTGCTCATATTTTATAGGAAATAAGGATAGGTTATTTTTAATTTTTTACCATATGTAGGCTCTGGCACATTTGTAGAATGGAACTGCTTGTATGTTATGATATACTGCACTTACATTAAACAATAAAATAACTTGTATTCCTCTGGTCTCTTATTCTTCCACTGAACGTCATAACATCAGCCAGTTCCGTAAATAAGGTAGCTTGGGGGGTATGAACTATTTCTGCAGTTGTCTGTTTTAATTTAGTAGCCTTGGCTACAGAGGTGAACAGAGCGAACTCCATGGGTGTGTCTGTCTGGGTCCAATGACTTATTAGTGAACTTTGGCCACGGGCCTCTTGCGGGACGTTGCGCTACACACTCTGAACCAATCTGTCAGTGCAGTTTGAGACGGTCTCTGCGGCAAAATTGTACACTTTGTGCAGACTCGTGCCATGCTGTATGCAAAATAACTGCTGGAATGCAATTAATAATGAAAAACCAACACTGGGGAATCACCTGTACGAAACATTTCCTGTCTTCACCAGCGGATTTAATGTTAGAAAAAATAGAGATACAACAGCCCAATAAGGTTTTTGGTTTCATTCCTTCAGGAAGTGTAAAGCCCGAATAGCTGTGTCGTGCAAAAATATCTAGAAAAAAAAGAAAAAACAGAATGTAGAAAATCTTGACAAAACAGAAATATATAGAGCTTAAACGTTAAAAGTAGAAGCTGCAACTTTATAACTGTTGTGGTATTTGCATTAGATGTCTTTCTATGTACAGTAATATTATTTTATAGGTATATTTATCATTTAAAAAGACAATAATTGCAAGACTGACTTATTTTTTTTAACATAATTAGGCCATCAAATACCAGATTAGTGACCTCTTGATAAAAGTGGTATACAAGAACCAATGGGGACTCATTATTAGCTGTTTACTACCTGCTTACTATTTATTTATTAACTAAAAACATGCTTAATTAATTATTGAAGGACATAATACAGAATAAAGAAAAAGAAAAACTGTAATAGTATAAGAAGACCCTTAAGAACGGGCTGAAGATAAACTGGAGAAACATGAATTATGCTGCTTTCTTCTCATTGTGCATTTCAAAGTTGTGGAAGTCTGTGGTCTTCTACCATGTGCAATACAATGATGATGATATTTGCTGTGCTGAATGGTCTGTTCTCATCTTTAAACTTTCTTCTGTTCTGTAGTGTGTTTGGCTGCTTTCAGCCCAGGATCAGACTTATGGCTGTATCCTGTATGCGCAGCTTTCTTCTCAACTTTTTGTCACTACCGTAGCATAGCACATTACTGTGGGGCTTTTACATATTACACCCAGGCCTCTCTATTGTGTTAATATAGTTCCTAACTCACCTCCATTTCGCTACTCTTCCCTGTGGCGCCTGCCCTTTGTCACCCATGTTGGGAGTCAATTCCATTTCAATTCAGGAAATGAACTGAATTGCAGAACATTCTGGGAGATTTTAAATGTAATTAATTGTAATTCTGTTAGTTCCCTGAATTCCCTACTTTGAAATGGTAGGCATCAGCCCTGATATGTACTATGATTGCCTTTGTGTTCTGTAGGGGGGGAGTCAAAGTGGGACTCGTTGCCATTTGGAAGAACCTGGGAACTGGAGCTCATCATGCGCTTCAAAGGACCAGAGGGCCTGGTAATAAAATAATCGGTTACTCTGACTTCCTTTGGGGTCAGGCTTTTTGCTCCCAAGATTGTCCCCATCTGCTAAAGACAGAGATAAGGGCAAATGGAACTGTTTGCCATGATTGTAAATGTATCTTCAAAGAGAATTTACGGTTGGAAAGGTTATCCAGGCCCTAGCCAGACCATGGGAAAGGAATGTCCGCACAGGACATATGTGGTCTCCAGTAACCCAACACCTGGGCACTTCCTATGGGAAAGCCAGTGGACAATACCACAGTGCCCTCATTTGGGCACCCCTGTCATTACACTCTTTAATTCTCTTCTGTGCCAGGACTCTAAAACTTCTGTTAAGATTGTTAATAACCATGTAAAAACCTACAAACACTGTGATCCTTATATTGTTACATTCTGTCTTATGTGGTAGTAACATGAATTGCATGTGAAATGGTTCATCAGGAGGGAATTTTCATGACAAATGCACCATAATAGTATATCACCTTAACCTCTTTGGTATGCAGGTAAAATCAAGGAATTGACTGAAATACATTTCATACCAAATAAAGTTTAATAAAGCGTAGTTTCAGTAACTCAGAGAAAACCTGTAACAGTGGAATGTCCTCTCTGGTAATTTCTTCCTTTCCCCCTCTCCCTACTCAAACATCCCCCAAAGGTGGGGGTCTAAATTCCAGATTTGACCACCCTTCCAGGTTAATTTATGGCACTGCCGCCTGGTTCAAACACATGATTTGGCATAAAAGGAAGAGAGACAAGCCTATCAGGGAAGTCTGAGTGCATCTTTCTTCCTGTAGAGCAAGACCCGTTTTGAACCGTCCCGCGAAAGGTCGTATCGATTTTAAGTGTTTTTGCCGCTGTTTGCTGATTGCGTGGTTTTAATTAGACCTCGTTGAACACTGATTTTAAGTGTTCTAGGCTGTTTGCTGTTTGCGTGGTTTTAACTTGACCTCATTGAACACTGATCAAAGCAATTGCATTACTAGGTTGTGTTTGTTCTGCGATTGGCTTTTTCAGCTTGTTAGATCGGATAAACTGATAGTTTCGGAGTATTGTGCTTTTTGATAGGAAATAATAATTGATCCGTGCTCGCGAAGTGTCTCACTCAGCTGTTAGTCGACTGCAATCAGCTGTGTGCACTTCAAAAAGACTTGTGTCTGAGCGACACAAGTGTCGCTCCGTCCCAGTTTGTGTGTGTGTTCCATGTGTGTTCTCCCCATCCCCGTCTGCTCTCTTCCATTCAGAACCCGCTTCGAACAACGTGGCTCTTCACGGCGATGCAACCCTTCCAACCTCCGCTACCCCTCACTGACTCCCTGCGAGAACTTCACCGTCGCAGGGGGGCTCTGGAACTGCCAGTCTGCCACACGGAAAGCAGACTTCATCTCCGGCTATGCCTCCTTCCTGTCTCTCCAGTTTCTCGCCCTCACTGAAACCTGGATCACGCCAGACAACACGGCAACTCCCGCTGCCCTCTCCTCCTCCTTCTCCTTCTCTCACACCCCCCGGCCGTCTGGTCGCGGAGGTGGTACTGGTTTGCTACTCTCCCCCTCATGGTCTTTCTCTGTTTTCCCCCTCTCTGATCTATCTATTACAAGCTTTGAATACCACTCTGTGTCTATCAACCACCCTATTAACCTGTACATTATAGTTGTTTACCGCCCTCCAGGTCCCCTGGGGTGCTTCCTCGATGAGCTTGCCACCCTGATCGGTTTTTTCCCAGAGGACGGCATCCCGCTGATCCTCCTGGGAGACTTCAACATCCATCTAGACGCCTCCCAGTCTGCAGCCTTCCTACCACTTCTCCGCTCCTTTGACCTCACCCTCCAACCCTCCCCCCACCCACAAGGCTGGCAACCTCCTAGACCTGGTCTTCCAGAGGAACAGCCCCTGCTCTGATCTCACTGTTACCCCTCTGCATACCTCTGATCACCACTTCATTTCCTTCTCTCTTCCTCTTGTTCCACACCGTCCCTCCCCTCCCCACACCCCCACTGTCTCTGTCCGCCGTAACCTCTGCTCCCTCTCGCCCTCCTCTCTTGCTCCCTGTGTCACTTCTTCCCTCCCCCCTCTCAAACCCTTCTCTCAACTCTCTACTGACTCTGCATCTGACACCCTGCTCACAGCTCTCTCCACATCACTTAACACTCTCTGCCCTCTTGTCTCTAGGCCCACACGCCCATCTCCTCCCTGCCCATGGATGTCCGATGCCCTGCGCACCTCAAGGGCCGGTCTCCGCGCAGCTGAGAGGATGTGGAGAAAATCCAGAGACGCATCAGACCTCTATTCCTACCAGACTCTCCTAGCGGCGTTCTCTACAGCAGTCACCGCCGCCAAGGTATCCTACTATCACACAAAAATTTGCAAACACAGTTCTAACCCCCGTCAACTGTTCTCTATCTTCTCCTCCCTCCTCAGCAAACCCCCTCCTGCTCCTCACTCCTCGTTCACTGCAGACGACTTTGCAGATTCCTTCGATGAGAAGATCGCAGACATCCGCAGCTCCTTCAGCCCCACTCCCCCTCCCCTCACAGACACTGTTTCCCACTCTCTTTCTCTCTCTACCCCTTCTGTGTCCCCCCCTTGCTTCTCCACCTTTTCTCCCCTTTCTCAGACTGATGTGTCCCATCTCCTACTCTCCCATCGCCCCACTACTTGTGCCCTCGACCCTATCCCTTCATCTCTCCTCCAGGCAATCACCTCAGATATCCTCCCGTTTGTGACCTCCCTGGTGAACTCCTCCCTGACCTCTGGCTGTTTCCCCTCATCCTTCAAAAGAGCCCACATCACCCCGATCCTGAAAAAACCTATGCTGGACCCCTCCAACATCCAAAACTACAGACCGGTATCCCTTCTTTCTTTTCTTTCCAAAACTATCGAACGTGCTGTTTCTAACCAACTGTCGTCTTTCCTCACCCAGAACAACCTGCTAGACCCCCTCCAGTCCGGCTTCAAACCCGGCCACTCAACGGAGACCGCACTCCTCTCCGTCAGCGAGATGCTTCATGCAGCTCGGGCAGCCTCCCTCTCCTCTGTGCTAATACTTCTAGACCTCTCTGCCGCCTTCGACACCGTAGATCACTCCATCCTCCTGTCGTCCCTGTCTGCAGCGGGGATCCGCGGCTCGGCCCTGGCCTGGATTGAGTCCTACCTCTCGGAACGCTCCTCCCAGGTTGCCTGGGCTGGTAAAGTATCGGCACCCCGTCCCCTTACCACAGGAGTCCCCCAGGGCTCAGTCCTTGGTCCCCTCCTTTTCTCCATCTACACCAAATCCCTTGGCCCTGTTATCACTGCTCATGGTCTTTCTTACCACTGCTATGCTGACGATACTCAACTCTTTCTCTCCTTCTCACCCTCTGACACTCAGGTATCAGCCCGCGTCTCCGCTTGCCTGAGAGACATCCAGAGCTGGATGGACAACCGCCATCTCAAGCTCAATCCTGGCAAGACTGAGCTCATCTACATTCCTGCTTTAACCTCTCCTCCTCTCAATCTCTCTATTTCCCTAGGGGACACTCCACTGACCCCAACGCCCTGTGCCAGGAACCTCGGAGTCGTGATGGACAACAGGCTGTCCCTCTCCGAGAACATCGCAGCAGTAACCCGGGCATGCAGGTTCTTCCTGTACAACATCAGGAGAATCCGCCCCTTCCTCACCACCCACTCAACCCAGCTCCTGGTCCAAGCAATGGTGCTGTCTCGCCTGGACTATTGCAACTCTCTCCTGGCTGGCCTGCCAGGATCGGCCATTAGACCCCTTCAGCTTATCCAGAACGCAGCAGCGCGCCTGGTCTTTAACCTCCCCCGACACTCCCATGTCATCCCCCTGCTCATTGACCTCCACTGGCTACCGGTGATGGCTCGCATCAAATTCAAAACATTGGTGCTCGCCTTCCAGGCAGTCCGAGGATCTGCCCCCCCATACCTCCAAAAACTAATCAGACCCTACACACCTGCCAGATCCCTGCGCTCCGCCTCCTCAGGACGACTGGTACCCCCCCCTCTTCATGCTAGCACCCGGTCTCGACGTCTGTCTGTCCTGGCCCCACGGTGGTGGAATGAGCTCCCCGTGGAGGTCAGAACAGCAGAAAGTCTGACCGCCTTCAAGCGCAGATTGAAGACTCACCTCTTCAAGCTGCACCTCTCTCCACCCCTCCCTACCTCCCTGTGACTATTGTTATTAATGTTGTGTAATTCCCCCCCCAAAAAAAAAAAAAAAAAAAAAAAACCCAATCATACTGACTGCGCCTAGTACTTAGATTCATATTTGCCTTTTTAGGGTTGTTTTTAAACGTTCTTGTTCCTAGTTTGAAAATGCACTATGTACGTCGCTCTGGATAAGAGCGTCTGCTAAATGTCTATAATGTAATGTAATGTAATTGTAACCGACTTCCCATACCGTGCATATTCTGTGTTTGTGTGTAGTTGAACAGGCTGGGTAGATATTTACTCTGTGTTTCTTTTCTTAAATCTATGTTTTGTGTAATTGAATGTTAAATTTCAGTTAATGACCTGCCTGCCTGTTATTAAATTATGTTTATTTTTAACTTGCGTGGTCTCCATGACTCTAATCCATCTTATACCCTTTTCAGCCTAAATTACGACTGAATATTCAGGGAGACAATTCTGACCAAGGACCGACTGATCAGCGGCCTGGTACAGCACGTCTTTAGTGGTGTTCTCAAGTTGGGAAAGGCAGTCAAGTTCTGCCCGCAAAACAGGGTTGGTAGTGTATGGTTCTGGTGATTTGATGTGAAGAGAACCCATGGGCGTTCTACGCCGGTTCTTGTCAAATTCGCCTTAAGGAGCCCTTTAAATGCACTCTGACCTGGGCTCGCAACTATCTATATCCAATATAAAGCATGTATTGTGTTGGCTAGACCCCCAACCCATCTCCAACTAACTGAAATTCAGCAATAATGCTGATCCGGCAAGCATATATTGAGTAATGGAGGTACCTAAGGACGATCCGAGTGTAACCACTCCGAGCTCCACGCATGTTTAACCCAAATTCTAAATTATTATTTTAAATACAGATACATTTCGAGAGTAAAAAAACCATAATAACTATTATCATTGTGCTCTGTTCATATGAATGGAGGATAAATAAATAACATCTGTTGTTTGCGTCACAGCAGCTGAGGGAAAACACGTTGCACCTTCCCCCCCAGCTATTCCCTCATTGGTTTAGCTGTGCGGGTTCTACAGTTCCATCAGCTATAAAGTCAGATCTCTACAAGTAATTAGGGCCGCGTTTCCCAATAACGATCGATCTTAGGGTTAAGTGCGATTTCAGCGAGCGATTCTCTTTAATTTGTAACACACGTTTCCCAAACGTTCTTAAAGCATGAACCCGCAGTCACCTCTTAAGAGTTACTCAACCAGAGGTGTAAAATCCGGGTTCAGAAAGTAAAAAGTCCTCCCCAGTATTTAGTTCCAGTCACCTGGATTTGCTCATTTGCACAATTCTTCAGCCAGTAGGTAGAACTAATTAGTGAAATCAGCTGACTGAGTTCATGGGTGGAAGAAACACATAGCAGTACTTTTCCTTTCTGATCCCTGGATTTTACATCTCTGTACTTCTGTCTGTGGTGCTGCTGATACGGGAGGAGGAGGGGCGATAGATTGGGAGACACTGTCATGGTTTGTGGGTTTTTATTATTTTTTCCGTTGTGGTTCTCGTCCTTATTTCCCGATTGAGAATCTATCAGATTTTTTCCACGTTCCGTTCCAGGGTTTGCTTTCCATCATCATTGTTTTCACCTGTGCTTCTACCTGCGGGGTATTTAAGTTCCTCACTTCCGCTTCCCTGGTGCTTCTTTGTCATTCAACATTGCACTGAGCCAGGTATAGCCAGGTACTAGTGACCTTGTGATATTAAACGCTGTTTATGTTCACGGGGGACTTGCTATTAGCTTTTAGTTCAGGGATAGGTATTATTCCTCCTGTTAGCGTTCTGTGCCATTAATTTTATTTTTTGCTGTTCTCACTGAGACAGTTTTCTTTGTTTGTTTCGTTTGTTTTACACTCTTCTGGCCGTCCGAACTTATCTGCCGAAGGTGTTCTTTTCTTTGCTAAGTTTCCCATTTTGACTCCAAGTATTGAGCTCGGGAGATTTAGTTTGTGTTTCACTTGTTATTGGAGTTTGCCCTATTTTAGTGGGTTGATTTTTATTTGGCTGTTTTGTCATGGATCTTGCCTTCCTTCTCTTCGCGTTCTCTTTATTCTTTTTTGTCGTTACCGGTAATCTATTGGATTTTCCTTTGTTCCGTTGCGGGGTTTTGCTTTCGCCTCGTCATTAGTGAGTTCACCTGTCATTCATTTCCGCTGACTATTTATACCCCACTTCCTGCCTCTCTCGTTGCTTCCATGTTATTCCACTTAACATTCGAACCGGTAAAAAAGGTATAGGATTAGTCAGAAAGCTAGTTTAAAAAAGAAAGGGTTAGGAAGTTTAGAAAGAAAGCAAGTCTCTTTTTCGCTTCAGAGCAGAGGCTTTCTCGTTTCTTTTGGTTTTCCACTCTTATCTAAGAGTGCTCTTACCCAAAGTGTTTGGGGTCTGTTGAGCTCTCTGTGTTTCCTTTTTGTTTCACTCCACGAACAGGAGTTAGATAAGCGTACAGCTTATTTCTTTGTTTTTTGCTCGGAGATCGAGTTCCTCGTTCTTATCGCGAGGTTATTTGTGTTCTTTTATTTTCTTCTATTCCACTACGGATTATTGTCCGTCTCAGTGGTGTTCTTTCGAACACTTTAAGATTGCACAGCTATCGCATTTGGACTTCCAATATTTCCTCCGTGTCTATGACACAGAGATCCCCCACAGAACATGGAAGCCACAGGGGAAGTTCCAGCGATAGTTGCGAATCTGAAAGGGGTCATAGCTACTCAGGAGTCAGTCCTGGTGGACCAGAGAGAGAGTATTCGTTCTCTGCAATATTCGCAGCAAGCATTGCACGAGCAGATGCAACTGCAGGCAATAGCTCTGCGAGATCTGTCAGAGAATATCCGGACTCTCTCTCAGGGCAGATCCACCTCCAGTCGCACAAGCACTTACACAGTCCACCCCCCCCCCTCCCGTCATTTCCACCTAACGCTAGGGAACCAAATCTCCAACTCCCGCTGCGATATAGCGGGGAGTCGGGGAAGTGTCAGGGGCTTTTAACGCAGTGCTTAATTTTTTTATTTATTCAGCCCTCGCAGTTCGGTGCACAGGAATCCAAAGTAGCCTTTATTCTATCTCTCTTAACCGGGAATGCTCTCGCATGGGCCGACCCACTGATCAGGGCAGATTCACCTATCGTGAGTAACACAGAGAGGCTTATGGCGGAGATGGTGTCAGTTTTTGATCAAGACGTTTCTGGCAAGGAAGCTGCCATGCGTTTGACCCATCTTCGTCAGAGCACCGACAGCGTGGCGGCCTTTGCGATTACTTTCCGTGCTCTCGCGGGGGTGACAGGATGGGCAGATGAGCCGCTTTGTGCACTGTTCCTGAACGCCCTATCAGAACCCATAAAAGACGCCATTGCGGGTATCGAACCACCCGCTACATTCGGTGCTCTGGTATCTTCGGCCATTCGGTTAGACAACCGGTTTAGAGAGAGAGAGAAGGAGAGGGCTGATAAGGGTTTTAAACGTCGCCCAGCCCGTTACTCTTCCTCTCCCACACCAGCGCGTTTTTAGCTCCCATTGAGCAGGAGGAGGCCATACAGGTCGATGGTTCCTCCATGCGCGAAACAGGGGATGCTAAGTCTCGCGAGTGGTGGTGTAGGTACTGTAAGAGGAGGGGCCATTTAAAGGACCACTGTCCCAAACTTTTGGGAAAAGAGGGGTCTCGCTAGGGGAACCGAGTCGCCTAGCGGGACTAAATTTAAATTACCCTCGGACCTTCCTTCCGGTTGATTTATGCTGGAACGACCGCCGGATTCACTGCAAAGCGTTTATTGATTTCGGGGCGGTTGAGTGCCTCGTCGACTCCGACTGGGTTAAATCCCACAAGATCCCCACCCACCCTCTCTCTCTTCCTCGCCTGGTTACGGCTTTGGACGGCCGCCCGCTAGGCACAGGCACTATCTCCCGGGTTACCGCCGCCATACGCATGCGCGTTCCGTATCAAGAACATACGGAGGAGATTCAATTTTTTTTAGTGGAGTCCCCAGCTTATCTGCTGGTTTTGGGTCATTCCTGGCTTACTCGCCATAACCCACACATTAATTGGGGAGGGGCGGGTTCCGTTATTCGTCAATGGGGGCCCAAATGCAAACGCCACTGTTCTGCCTCCAGTCCTTTTCTGTTGGGAGGAGGGGGTGAGGATTATGCCGAGTCTGACACAGAGAGTGATGACTCCGTTAAACAGGAGTCCTCTCATGCTCCCTCCGAGAATGGAGAGGAGAGCTTAGAGTGGGATCACTCTGCAGAGCAACCTCCTGCGTGGCAGGAGTTGACGTCCGATTCAGAGATCGATTGGGAGATCCACTCTTTCTCGGACACTGAGGATGTTGAAGTGGGAGGGGCGCTCGAATTCCAGCTGCCCGATAATGTCCCTAAACAGTACGCCGATCTTGCAGAGACATTCAGCAAACAACGGTCCACTTCACTACCACTTCACTACCACCTCACAGACTATATGACTGCGCCATAGAGCTATAACCGGGCACTACCCCCTCTAGAGGGTCTCTTTACTCCTTATCCATTCCTGAGAGCGCATCAATGCATAAATTTATTGAGGAGGCCTTGGCTAATGGGTTCATTAAACTTTCCACCTCGCCTGCAGGGGCGGATTTTTTTTTTTGTTAAAAAAAAAGACAGAGGTCTCAGACCTTGTATTGATTACAGGTCCCTTAACCCACGTACACGTTGTCACACGACAGTACGGTGCACAGAACACAGATTTAGAGTACAACACGTAACGAAACACAAAACACGAACGAAACCAACATACAAACGGGGCTAACAACGCAAGGGCTACAGCAAACTACCACAAACAAACCAACCACAACACAACAAACAACAACAAAACACAACCAAACAAAAAAATTAATTTATTTTTCACATTTTTACATTTTTTTATTTTTAGCAAATATCCTAACTTCACAGCAACCCTAAATAATAGTAAGCCTCTACCTACTACCCTTTAACATAATTTGAGCTTAGCTACTCCAAATTGCTAAACTAATAATAAGCTACACAAAAAAATAACATAACACACAATATGTTATATAAACAGCGAAGCGATGATTATATTTTTTTCAAACACAAATTTTGTTTCATCATCAAAATATCAAAAAAAAAATAAAAAACGAAAAAGTAAAAAAAAAAGTCCGGCTTGAAGCTGGTTGCGGTTGCGTTTTGCATTGCTTGATGAAATGATGATGAATGATGAAAATGAACCAACCACAACCAACTGTAATCATATCAACTCTCAAACAGTTATCTTGAGTTATCTTGTCTTTGTCACGTTTTCTTTTGACGTTTTTGAGATATGTGTTATTATGGCGTTTATTAGTTATTAGCTATAGTTATTATCATAGTCATACTCCATACAGGGAGCTGGCGGCAAAAGGCCAACAACAAGCTGGATGGAAAAAAAAAAAAAAAAAAACAAAAAAAATGATAGCATCTCATAGCGCATCTCATAGCAGCAGTACAGTAGTAGTACAACAACCAAAAAATGTACTTTACCAACACATCCAACTTGTCCTTTTTTTTGCTTGCTTGAACAAAATTACGCCATTTGTAAACAAAAATTAAAAAAAAAAAAAAAAAAAAAAAAAAAAAAAACACACCACACCACACAATTACAGATTTTTATTTTTTTTATGAAAAGAAAGAAAGAAGGTGCAGCAGCTTCAGGATGATGATGTGATCCTGTCCCCTTGTCGCTACACAGAGATGAGAGTCATCTAGTGTTATATATATATAATATAGTGTGTATGTATATGTATGTATGTGGTGCGTGTGTGCTACTACTAAAACTCTCAAAACCGTGCGAAGGCTACTGCAATAACGTAATAGAATAGAGAACACCTGTTGCACACAGAAAAAAAACAAAAAAAAAACTCACGCTTTGGGGCTGTTGAAAATATTTTGGAACTTACGTGCGAAAGGGTTAACGACATAACGGTGAAGAACAGGTATCCCCTTCCCCTTATGAACTCCGCCTTCGAGCGTCTTCAGGGGGCATCTGTCTTCACGAAGCTGGACTTACGTAACACCTATAACCTCGTTCGCATTCGTGAAGGCGACGAATGGAAGACCGCTTTTAACACGCACAGCGGCCACTACGAATATCTCGTTATGCCGTTCGGGCTCACTAGCACCCCATCGGTGTTTCAGGCGTTAGGTAACGATGTGCTGAGGGAGATGCTGGAAAGATTCGCCTTCGTTTATCTTGACAATATTTTATTATTTTTGCCCGATCTTACCACACATGTCGGTCACGTTCGTCAGGTTCTTTCGGCTCTTCTCAAGGCCCAATTATTTGTGAAAGCAGTGAAGTGCGTCTTTCACTCTAGCTCTGTGTCATTTTTGGGTTTCATTGTAAAAGAGGGTAAGGTACAGATGGATCCGGAAAAGGTTTCCGCGGTAAAAAACTGGCCCACGCCGTCTTCCATAAAACAGGTGCAGCGTTTTTTAGGTTTTGCAAATTTTTATCGCCGATTCATTCGCAATTTTAGTGCGGTAGCAGCGCCTATTACTGCACTTACTAAGAAAAGTTGCGGTGGCCAGTTCCAATGGAATCCCAAGGCGGGGGCAGCATTCATGGAATTTAAGAGGAGATTCACTTCTGAACCCATCCTGGTCACACCCAACCCCTCCCTTCCCTTTGTGGTAGAGGTGGACGCCTCCGAGCTAGGTGCCGGAGCCATTCTGTCCCAATGCTCGCCACTTGACCGCAAAATGCACCCCTGCGCTTATTTCTCTCGCATCCTAACATCGGCAGAGAGGAATTACGACGTAGGGGATCGAGAATTGCTTGCGGTCAAGTTGGCTTTGGAGGAGTGGCGCCATTGGCTCGAAGGAGCGGAACATCCGTTTACGGTATGGACTGACTATAAAAATCTGGAGTATGTTCAGCTGGCTAAGAGGCGTAATTCACGGCAAGCACGGTGGGCGCTGTTCTTCTTAAGATTAAATTTTATCATCACATATCGTCCCGGGTCCAAAAACGTAAAACCTGACGCCCTCTCGCGGATTTACGACCGCTCTGACCCTGTTCCCGAGCCTATTATCGCCACTGACCTCGTTGTTGCCCCGGTTATATGGGAGGTTGAGGCAGCGGTGCAGAGAGCCTTGCGCTCGGACCCAGGTCCAGGTGGGGCACCGGCCAACTGTCTTTTCGGGCCTCCTTAGGTCTCTGGTTCTCCAATGGGGTCACGCCTCCCAACTCACCGGTCATCCCGGTGTTCATCGAACTAGGGATTTTTTATCCCTGCGTTTTTGGTAGCCTAGTCTGAAGAAGGACGTATGCTCATTTGTCGCGGCTTGTCCGGTTTGCGCTCGCAGCAAAGCCTCTCACCTTCTCCCCTCGGGTCTTCTTCGTCCCCTACCTATTCCCACCTGCCCCTGGAGTCATATTTCCCTGGACTTCGTCACGGGGTTGCCGTTATCTGCAGGTAATACTACCATTTTAGTGGTGGTCGACCGTTTTTCTAAAGCGGCTCATTTCATTGCGCTGCCCAAGCTGCCTTCAGCACCTGAGACAGCGCAACTTATGATTGACAATGTGTTTCGGCCGCACGGCCTTCCGTCGGATGTGGTGTCCGATCGCGATCCTTAGTTCGCCGCCAAGTTTTGGCGGCCGTTTTGCTCTTTGCTGGGGGCTTCGGTTAGTCTGTCTTCCGGTTTTCACCCGGAGACTAACGGCCAGACAGAGCGTACTAATCAGACTCTAGAGAGTACACCTCATTTTGTGGGACCTTTCAAAATCATAAAAAAGATCAATCCAGTCACATTTCGACTGCAACTGCCACGCTCGATGCGCATCCACCCCACGTTTCACATCTCCCGTCTGAAACCAGTACTCGTTAGCCCCCTCGCCCCGGTTGAGAAACCACCTCTGCCTCCCCGACTCATAGAAGGGGGTCCGGCTTATACCGTTCACCGCATTGTGGCCGAGAGACGTGTGGGCAGAGGGTGGCAGTTCCTGGTAGACTGGGAGGGCTACGGTCCGGAGGAACGTTGCTGGGTTCCATCAAGAAACATCCTGGACCCTCAGTTAATCACCGACTTCCGCAGAGATAAGGTTGTGGAAACGTCCGGTGCCGTTCCTTAGAGGGGGGTTCCTGTCATGGATCTTGCCTTCCTTCTCTTATCTCCGCGTTCTCTTTATTCTTTTTTGTTGTTACCGGTAATCTATCGGATTTTCCTTTGTTCCGTTACGGGGTTTTGCTTTCGCCTCGTCATTAGTGAGTTCACCTGTCATTCATTTCCGCTGACTATTTATACCCCGCTTCCTGCCTCTCTCGTTGCTTCCATGTTATTCCACTTAACATTCGAGCCGGTAAAAAAGGTATAGGATTAGTCAGAAAGCTATCCCGGTCACTGATTCCTCTCCTCCGGTAGTTAAACTCTGTTTATCTAGTACTAAGGAGTCCATACAGGTAGATGGGGCAGTTTTCCCCGCTTCGAAAATTGAGTGGTGTCGTTACTGCAGGAGGAAGGGGCATATTCTTAATCAGTGTCCGAAACGTAAGAGAAAAGGGGGGGTCTCGCTAGAGAAACTAAGGCTTCTAGCGGGACTTCAGGGTACTGCACCTCGGACACTATTACCTGTTAGCCTTTCTTGGGGAGAGCACTCGATTCAGGTCGAGGTTTTTATCGATTCTGGGGCCGTAGAATGTTTTATTGATGCCCAGTGGGCTAGAAAAAATTAAATTCCAGTCCAGTGTCGGGACCAATCCCGGTTGGTTAACGCTCTCGACGGTCACCCGTTGGGGTCAGGCACCATTAAGGAAGTTAAGTCTCTTCTCACCATGTCGACTCTTCAACAGAAACACATAGAGAGCATTCAGTTTCTGTTGGTCGATTCCCCTGCTTATCCTTTGGTGTTGGGTCACACTTGACTAGTTAAGCACGATTCCCATATTAAGTCGGGAGGAGATAAGTTCGTACCACGCAGGGTCACCTTGCTCCTTCCGGTTTGTCCGGGGAACGTGTTGACATTTCTGATTCTGAGCTGGAGGAGGTTACCTCTCCGCCCAATCACGGAGAGTCTGTCTCAGGCTCTGAGGCTGGTGACAAGAGTCTTGAGTGGGACTCCCTGGCTGACGGATGTTCTAATTGGAGGGAGATTTCCTCTGAGGAGCTATTCGACTCTGAGATTCATTGGTCTCCTTTCCCTGGGTCCCCTACTCAGAGAGGAGTGACAGAGATTGCAGAAACACTTGAATTTATTTTGCCTCTCAACGTCCCGGCTGAATATGCCGAATTAGCAGAGGTTTTTAGTAAACAGAAGGCAACCACCCTTTCTCCCCACCGGATTGCGCCATAGAACTCTATTCGGGTACTACCCCTACTAGAGGGAGTATACAGGTGCAGCTCAAAAAATTTGAATATCGTGAAAAAGTTCAATATTTTTTGTCACTCATTTCAGAAAGTGAAACTCATATATTATATAGATTCATTACACATAGAGTGAAATATTTCAAGCCTTTATTTCTCGTAATTTTGATGATTATCGCTTACAGCTAATGAAAACCCAAATTCAGTGTCTCAGAAAATTAGAATATTGTGAAAAAGTTCAATATTGGAAACTCATGGTGTCACACTCTAATCAGCTAATTAACTCAAAACACCTGCAAAGGTTTCCTGAGCCTTTAAATGGTCTCTCAGTCTGGTTCAGTAGGCTACACAATCATGGGGAAGACTGCTGACTGGACAGATGTCCAGAGGACAGTCATTGACACCCTCCACAAGGAGGGTAAGCCACAAAAGGTCATTGCTAAAGAAGCTGGTTGTTCACAGAGTGCTGTTTTTCTAGATGTCTTATGCACAATTTTAGTGCGCTCGCCGCACCCATTACAGCCCTGACAAAGAAAGCTTTGGTGACTCAATTCCAGTGGAATCCTAAGGCTGAGGCTGCTTTTGAAGAACTCAAAAAGAGGTTCAGTTCGGAGCCTATTCTTGTCACGCGCAATCCCTCCCTCCCTTTTGTGGTGGAAATTGATGCGTCCGAGTTGGGTATAGGGGCTTTTTTATCTCAGCACTCACCCGTTGACCGCAAAATGCACCCGTGTGCATATTTCTCTCGAGCCCTTACTTCGGCCGAGAGGAATTATGACGTTGGTGATCGGGAGCTATTAGCAGTCAAATTGGTCTTAGAGAAGTGGCGTCATTAGCTGGAGGCAGCGGAACACCCCTTTACTGTATGGACCGACCACAGAAACTTGGAGTACGTACAACAGGCTAGAACACGTAATTCTAGACAGGTATGTTGTTGTTGTTGTATGTTGTATGTTGTAGGTCATTTACTCGGTTTAACCTTTTTTTGACGTATCGCCCTGGTACGAAGAATGTTAAACCGGATGCGTTGTCACGCATCTTTGAGCGGACTGACAGTCCCACTATTCCGGAGCACATTGTGCCGGTTTCCCAGATAGTCACTCCTGTGCTATGGGACATTGAAGTGGAGGTGCAACTGTTACGATCGGTGGAACAGGGACCCAGTAGCAGGCAGGAGTGCAAAAAACCAAAGTTTATTGTCCAAGGCAACGGTACAAAATCAAGATCCAACGGGAAGTCAAAACAGGCAGGGGTCGATATCGGGAAGGCTCGGCAGAGGTACAAAACAGAATCCGGAGACAGGGTCGCGAGAACATGGACTGAGGTCAAGGCCAGGAAATCAACAACTCGAAACAAGACTAAGAAACAAACAGAAACAAAAAAATACCTAACTACAACACGAAACACTGACTCTGGAAAACAAACAGATATAGCTTACTCGGGGAAAAACAGGCAACAGACTACGCTTACAACTTTAGTGTGACGAACTCGCAACAAGGGACTAAGACTGCTGGTATAAATGCATGTGTAGACAGGTGCAAACACTTAGCTTGAGAATAGCAGGAAATGGAAAACAGCTTGAGAGAACTGAGACACGTAACAAGGCGATTAGTAAATCGTTAGTAGTTATCCTATCCTAGCCCTGACGTTAGTAGTTAGTTAACAAGACAATGACTGGATACGCAAGGAAACATTAAACAGCTGTGGAAACGTGATGAGAACTAGATTGTTAGATTGTGTTAGTAATAATTCTATTAAACCCTGACGTTAGTAGATTAGTTAACCACACCCGTGTTTAGCCAGTTAGTAATCATGCAAGTCCTATATAAGAATTAGTAGTGCAGGGTAATACGAACGCAGCGTACAGGAACGAAAGTAAAACTCTGTGAGAGGAAGCGAGAGAGACAGCACAGAACGCAAGGCTGCGGAAAACATGGAAAAATGTATGCTTCAGAAACCACAATTAATCAGAAAAATACCTAAATGACAATGAATACAACACAGACTCAGAACATAACAGCAACAGGCGTTGCTATGTAATCTGGCCCCGGGTGGGGGTCCCGTCAATTGCCTTTTTGTACCTCCCGAAGTGAGGCCTCGGGTACTCCAGTGGGGTCATTCGTCACAGTTCGCGGTGCATCCGGGTACCCACCGTACCAAGGAATTTATCTCCAGAGGATTCTGGTGGCCTGGTATGGAGAAGGACGTGCGCAAATTTGTTTCTGCTTGTTATGTTTGCGCTCGCAGCAAGGGTTCTCGACTCCCACCTTCAGGCTTGTTACGCCCGTTACCCGTGCCCAGTCGACCTTGGAGCTATATCGCATTGGACTTCGTAACCGGGTTGCCTGATTCACAAGGTAATACAGTTATTTTAGTTATTGTAGATAGGTTATCTAAGGCGGCCCATTTTATCGCTCTGGCCAAATTACTATTGGCGCCGGAGACTGCTCAGTTGGTGATCAGCCACGTGTTCCGTGTACATGGATTACCGCAGGATATAGTGTCAGACCATGGTTCCCAATTTGTCGCCAGGTTTCGGCGTTCTTTTTGCGCCCAGTTGGGCACGTCGATTAGTTTATCGTCCGGTTTCCATCCGCAAACTAACGGGCAGATGGAGCAAACTAACCAGACTATGGAAAACACCCTTCAATGCTTAGCAGCTAATAATCCTACTTCGTGGAGTCATTATCTCACTTGGGCGGAGTATACCCATAATAATCTGCGCAATGCCTCCACTGGCATCTCTCCCTTCGAGGCCCAAGTAGGTTGTAAGTAGTATCTGCCTCCACTCTTCCCTGAACTTGAGAGGAATGTGGAGGTTCCCTCTGCTGGCTCTTTTGTTCGGAGGTGTCGTGCGGTGTGGAAACAAGTTTGTGCATCTCTGTTGCGAGCGTCGGTGTCCCAAAAAATTTTGGCCGACAGACACTGCCGGACAGCTCCCTCTTATCGGGTAGGTCAGCGAGTCTGGCTCTCGTCGCGAGATTTGCCTTTGAGGGTTGAGTCACATAAACTTGCTCCACATTACATAGGACCGTTTAAAATGATCCGTAGGATAAATCCTGTGATGGTGCGTTTTCAATTGCCACGCTCTATGCGGATTCAACTTTCATTTCACGCTTCGCGTTTGAAGCCGCTGCTGATCAGATCGTTGTCGCCTGCTGAGAGACCCCCTCCTCCTCTTCGGATCGTGGATGGAGATCCAGTGTATACTGTCTGCCGCATTTTAGCAGAGAGACGGGGTAGGTAGGGGGTGGCAGTTTTTAGTGGACTGCGAGAGGTATGATCCAGAGGAATGGTGTTCGGTTCCGGTCAGAAATATTTTGGATCCTAATCTAATTAAGAATTTCCGCAGTAGTCGGTCTGAGGAATTGTCTGCAGTCATCCCTTAGAGGGGGGGTCCTGTCATGGTTTGTGGGTTTTTATTTTATTTTCCGTTGCGGTTTCGTCCTAATTTCCCGATTGAGAATCTATCAGATTTTTTCGACATTCCGTTCTGGGGTTTGCTTTCCCTCATCATTATTTTCACCTGTGCTTCTACCTGCGGGGTTTTTAAGTTCCTCACTTCTGCTACCCCGGTGCTTCTTCTCTGTACAACATCAGGAGAATCCGTCCCTTCACTCAACCCAGCTCCTGGTACAAGCGATGGTGCTGTCCCGCCTGGACTATTGCAACTCTGTCCTGGCTGGCCTGCCAGCATCGGCCATTAGACCCCTTCAGCTTATCCAGAACGCAGCAGCGCGCCTGGTCTTCAACCTCCCCCGACACTCCCATGTCACCCCCCCCTGCTGTTTGACCTCCACTGGCTACCTGTGATGGCTCGCATCAAATTCAAAACATTGGTGCTCGCCTTCCAGGCAGTCCGAGGATCTGCCCCTCCATACCTCCAAAAGCTCATCAGACCCTACACACCTGCCAGATCCCTGCGTTCCGCCTCCTCAGGACGACTGGTACCGCCCCCTCTTCATACTAGCACCCGGTCTCGACATATGTCTGTCCTGGCCCCACGGTGGTGGAATGAGCTCCCCGTGGAGGTCAGAACAACAGAAAGTCTGATTCACCTCTTCAAGCTGCACCTCTCTCCACCCCTCCCTACCTCCTTGTGACCTCCCTTAATTATGTTTTATGAATCCTTGTTTAAGTGGTTCAAGCTTCTAGTTCATAATTGTAAGGTTACTTATTGGCTTATTGGTTACATATTATTGTTTAGTTAACTCCCCCCCCCCCCCAAAAAAAAACCCCAATCATACTGACTGCGCCTGGTACTTGAATTCGTATTTACCTTTTAGGGTTGTTTTTACGCACTTGTTCCTAGTTCGGAAACACACTATGTACGTCGCTCTGGATAAGAGCGTCTGCTAAATGACTATAATGTAATGTAATGTAACGGGAAATAATCTATCAAAACATGAAAAGTGCAATTCAAAAATATTAATTGTGGTTGGAACGAAAACCAGCATACACAGGGGGGCCCCAGAACCGAGTTTGAGAACCACTGCTCTAAGGGGACAAGTGGACCCAAACCAAACCAGGGCACGAGGGGTCACCAGATCTCAACCCAATTGAACACCTATGGGAGATTTTGGACAGAGGTGTTATTAGACAGCACTCTCCACCACCATCATCAAAACACCAAATGAGAGGAATATCTTTTGGGAGAATGGTGTTCCTTCCCTTCAGTAGAGTTCCAGAGACTAGAATCTATGCTAGAGGTAGAATCTAAGCCAAGGCTCATTGAAGCTGTTCTGGCGGCTCGTGGTGGCCTGACACCTTACTTTATGTTGGTTTTTCTTTTAATTTGTCACCCATCTGTTACGATCCGCTCTGCTCCCCGTCCCTTCGTTGGTGTTTTCCTCTGTTTTCCCTGAACCTGATTGTGTCATGTCTGCGTTCATTTCCTTATTGTGTCCACATTGCACTATGACTACTCGCACCACATCTTAATTATACAATTCACACTTAATTGCTTTCACCGCATTCCTCATGCGTTTTCTAATTGTTCAATCAATTCGCTGATTTCGCACGCATTTCCCGCAAGCTGCAGTTTATCAGCTCTAATGACACTAGTTATATTTACCGTGCTGTTCCTGTGATTTGTTGTCAGAGTATTACGGTCCTTGTCGCGTTTGTACTTGTTTCCCGATTTTCTAGTTTTACTAGGCTCTGGCTAAACGAACCAGGTCTGGATGCCACACGCCCTGGCTTCCCTGTATGGATCCTGACTCAGCCACCGCCTGATCCTTCGCTACTACCCAGGCTAAAGACCACTCCAGGCTACTTCGCCTGATCCTGCTCTCCAGTTCACTGTGGGTCCCACAGTGGACTTATCCTTGTACCTATGGAAAATAAAGACACTTTATTTTCTAAATTCTGTCTCGTCGTGCATTTGGGTCCTTCCCTGCCGGTCTGTCGCAGAATACTCTGACCAGACATGGACCCAGCCGACGCAGAACAATTTCGCCACGCCCTCACCTGCCAGGCTACCCAGATCGCCCAGCAAGGCAACCGCCTGGACGAAGCACTGGAGCTGTTTCGGGGCATGGCGGAACAGACAACCCACGTGGACGCCATGCTAACGCAGATGGCTGCCCAGACTCCACTACCCCGCCTTGAACCGAAACATCCACCACAACCACCGGCGCCACCTCTTCGGGAAGCTCGCGCCAACCCGCCAGAAAGGTACTCAGGTGAGCTGGGGAAATGCCAGCCCTTCCTGATGCAGTGCGAGCTGGCGTTCCAGATGCAGCCCTCCTCCTACTCTGTTGACGCCACCCGAGTGGCGTACGTCATCACCTGCCTGGGAGGAGAGGCGCGGGACTGGGCCGCCGCGCTATGGGAGAAACAACCTACCCTCTGCACCAGGTACAAGGACTTCGCTACGGTAATGCGGCGTACCTTCGATCATCCCGTGTGTGGTAGAGACGTCAACCAGCAGCTGATCGCCATAAGGCAAGGCGAGCGTAGTGTGGCTGAGTTCGCTATTCAATTCCGGATCCTCGCGGCAAAGTCGGATTGGAATGACGCCTCTCTACAGGGCATCTTCCGCTCCGCTCTGTCCGAGGAGATGAAGGACGAGATGGCCACTCGCGAGGACACCTCTACGCTCAACGACCTCATCTCCTTGGCCATCACGGTCAACAACCGCCTGCGCGCCCGCGCCCGAGAGAAGAGGGCTAACGCCTCCACGCAACAGCCTCTGGAAGCCACGCCCTCGCACCCTGCTCTTCGCCACCATGCTCCCATGCCCCTCGAACCTCCGGAAACTGTGGGACCCATGCAGCTGGGTGGAACCACGCCCGACCCTGCCGTCCGCCGCCGCCAACGCCGGGCCACCGGAGCATGTTACTATTGCGGCCGCACGGATCACCTCCTTAGCTCCTGTCCTGTACGCCCTAGAAGAGAGGGCTCGTCAGCTACCCTAGGCCTACTGGCGAGCCAGACCCAAACACCTGGCCTAGCTCACAACCGCTTCCAACTCTCTGCGGTCCTCAAATGGGGCACTACTGCCTCCGCCACTGTCACAGTTCAAGCCCTCATCGACTCAGGAGCTGACTCCAACTTTGTGGACTCCCTGTTTGTGCACAAGTCCGGGATTCCCACCGAAGAATTGGAGAGGCCTATCAACGCCTATGCCCTGGACGGCCACCGCCTAGCCCACATCACCCACCGCACCATCCCCATCCAACTGCTTCTGTCCGGTAACCACCGGGAGACCATTCAACTACACATCATCAACACCCCTCACTCCCTTCTGGTCCTCGGTCAGCCCTGGCTGCACCAACACAACCCACTGCTTGACTGGATCACATCCAGCGTCACCAGCTGGAGCACCCAATGCCATGCCTCCTGTCTCCACTCTGCGGAACCTCCCTCGAGCACAGAAATTCAGACTTCCGTTCCAGAGGTCGACCTTAAGGGGGTCCCCCAATGTTACCGGTCTATGTCCCGTGTGTTCTCGAAGTCTCTTGCCTTGTCCTTACCCCCTCATAGACCCTACGATTGTGCCATCTCCCTGCTTCCAGGTGCTCCTCTGCCCTCCGGTCGCCTGTACAGGCTGTCCGGCCCGGAGAGAGCTGCCATGGAGGATTACATCAAGGCCTCCCTCGAAGCAGGTATCATCCGCCCCTCCTCCTCACCCGTCGGAGCAGGGTTCTTTTTTGTGAAAAAGAAGGATGGCTCCCTCCGCCCCTGCATCGACTACCGGGGCCTCAATGCCATCACCGTTAGGAATAAATACCCATTACCCCTACTTAACTCTGCCTTTGAACTGCTGCAGGGTGCCCGGGTCTTCACTAAGCTGGACCTCCGTAATGCCTACCACCTGGTACGGATCCGGGAGGGGGACGAGTGGAAGACCGCCTTCAACACCCCCCTGGGTCACTTCGAGTACCGGGTGGTCCTGTTCGGCCTTACTAACGCCCCAGCTGTCTTTCAAGGCCTAGTGAACTATGTTCTGAGGGATTTCCTAAACCGCTTCGTCTTTGTGTACTTAGACGACATACTTATTTTCTCCCAGAATCAACGGGAACACCAAGACCATGTCTCCCTGGTCCTCCAACGCTTACTAGAGAATAAGTTGTTCGTAAAAGCCGATAAATGCCTGTTCCATGCTCCCTCAGTCTCATTCCTAGGTTTTGTGGTGGAGAGGGGCGACATACGGCCGGACCCGGCTAAGATCCAGGCAGTTACGGAGTGGCCGATTCCCACCACTCGGAAGCACCTGCAGCAGTTCCTGGGGTTCGCCAACTTCTACAGGAGGTTTATCCGCAACTACAGCCAGGTAGCCGCACCCCTCACCGCCCTCACATCCACTAAAGCCCTGTTTTCCTGGAATTCCCTGGCAGATCAAGCCTTCACCAAACTCAAAACACTGTTCACCACGGCCCCCATCCTCTGCTGTCCGGAACCCGACCGCCAATTCGTGGTGGAGGTGGACGCCTCTGACACAGGCGTAGGGGCCGTCCTGTCCCAACACTCCCCCCTCAACCACAAGCTCCACCCCTGCGCCTTCTTCTCCCGCCGCCTCTCCCCTACCCAACGCAACTACGGGGTAGGAGATCGTGAGCTGCTGGCCATCAAACTGGCACTGGAGGAATGGAGACACTGGCTTGAGGGGACCACTCAACCGTTCCTGATCCTGACTGACCACCGCAACCTACAATACGTCCAGTCTGCCAAACGACTGAACTCCAGACAGGCCCGTTGGTCGTTATTCTTCGCCAGATTTAACTACTCCATCACCTTCAAACCCGGATCTAAGAACATTAAACCCGACGCCCTCTCTCGGATCCACTCCTCTCCTGCCGACCTGTCTGTCCCGGAGACCATCGTTCCAGCTTCCTGCATCGTGGCTGCGGTCCGGTGGCCCATCCAGAAGATCGTACTGGACGCTCAGGTGACGCATCCCGATCCTCGCCCTAACCCCTCTTCTGCCCTGTTCATTCCCAACCCTGTCCGCACCCAGGTCCTGGAGTGGGCTCACTCCTCCCGACTGGCCTGCCACCCCGGAGGCAACCGCACTGTGGAGCTGGTGCGCAGGAGCTTCTGGTGGCCCACCGTCCGGCGGGACACCCTGGCCTTCGTCCACGCTTGCCCTGTCTGCGCCAGGAGTAAGGCGTCTCACTCCCCCCCTGCTGGTCTCCTCCGTCCCCTTCCCATCCCGGGCCGTCCTTGGAGTCACATCGGGGTCGACTCCGTTACCGGACTACCACCATCTGCCGGTAACACAGTAATTTTGACCCTGGTGGACCGGTTCTCCAAGGCGGTTCACTTTGTTCCCCTCCCCAAACTCCCCTCCGCCCTCGAGACGGCCGACCTCCTGGTGCAGCACGTGGTGCGGCTGCATGGGATCCCGTCGGACGTCGTCTCCGACCGGGGCCCCCAGTTTGCCTCCGCAGTATGGAAGGCATTCTGCGCCGCACTCGGCGCCACCGCCAGCCTCTCCTCCGGGTTCCACCCGCAGACGAACGGTCAGGCGGAGAGGGCTAACCAGGACCTGGGAGCCGCCTTACGGTGCGTGACGGCCCGCAACCCTGCCTCCTGGTCCCAGCTCCTCCCGTGGGTCGAGTACGCCCACAACACCTTGGTGTGCTCATCCACAGGGAGGTCCCCCTTTGAGGCTTCCCAGGGCTTCCAACCCCCACTGTTCCCCCCCCAGGAGGCCGAGGTGGCGGTTCCGTCAGTGGACGCCCACATCCGACGCTGCCAGCGAGTCTGGAAGGCCACCCGCAACGCTCTCCTCAAGACCTCCTCCCGGAATCGTCGCCTGGCGGATCAGCACCGGTCCGCAGCCCCTCGCTACCGCCCGGGACAGAAGGTTTGGCTGTCTACCTCCACTTTCTCCCTCCCCGGCACCTCCCACAAGCTCCAACCCCGCTTCGTCGGACCCTTCACTGTGCACTCTATTCTCAACCCTGTCACCCTCAAGCTCCGTCTCCCTGCCTCCCTCAAAATTCACCCCACCTTCCATGTCAGTCAGGTCAAGCCAGCTGTCTCCTGCCCTCTCAGCGCTCCCACTACTGCCCCACCACCTCTTCGGGACATTGATGGTTCTCCGGCCTATACGGTCTCCAGCATCCTCGATGTCCGGTGCCGGGGACGGGGCCACCAGTACCTGGTCGACTGGGAGGGGTATGGGCCCGAGGAACGTTCCTGGATCGCCCCTCGTCTCATCCTGGACCCTACCCTCATCCGGGACTTCCATCGCCGCCTGCCCCAGTCGACCAGAACCTATGGTCCGCCAGGAGGCGTACCTTGACGGGGGAGTACTGTTACGATCCGCTCCGCTCCCCGTCCCTTCCTTGGTGTTTTCCTCTGTTTTCCCTGAACCTGATTGTGTCATGTCTGCGTTCATTTCCTTATTGTGTCCACATTGCACTATGACTACTCGCACCACATCTTAATTACACAATTCACACTTAATTGCTTTCACCGCATTCCTCATGCGTTTTCTAATTGTTCAATCAATTCGCTGATTTTGCACGCATTTCCCGCAAGCTGCAGTTTATCAGCTCTAATGACACTAGTTATATTTACCGTGCTGTTCCTGTGATTTGTTGTCAGAGTATTACGGTCCTTGTCGCGTTTGTACTTGTTTCCCGATTTTCTAGTTTTACTAGGCTCTGGCTAAACGAACCAGGTCTGGATGCCACACGCCCTGGCTTCCCTGTATGGATCCTGACTCAGCCACCGCCTGATCCTTCGCTACTACCCAGGCTAAAGACCACTCCAGGCTACTTCGCCTGATCCTGCTCTCCAGTTCACTGTGGGTCCCACAGTGGACTTATCCTTGTACCTACGGAAAATAAAGACACTTTATTTTCTAAATTCTGTCTCGTCGTGCATTTGGGTCCTTCCCTGCCGGTCTGTCACACCATCTGTATATATACAGTGCACTCTAAAAGCGTTCTGTACTCCAGCACATTGGATTTGAAATCGAACAGTAACTGAGGTTAAAGTGCAGACTTTCAGCTTTAATTTGAGGGTTTTTACATCCATATCGGGTGAACAGTGTTGCAATTGTAGCCATTTTTACACATAGTCTCCCCCATTTTAATTGGACAAATGAACATATATTTAATATATGGTTTCATATCCTTTGCATGCCATGACTTCCTGATGTCTGTGACCCAACAACATCAAAATATTTGTGATATCTTATTTTCAGGTACTCTTGCAAGCAATACATTTGAATTGATCTCTATGGGAATTGGGGGGTGGGACTAGATTAAGCTGTAAATTACATGGTAATAGTATGGAACACATGGTTGGCTAAATGGTTTTAAGTCATCAAAGGTCTGAGGTATCAAACGAGCCTCAAACCATCTCTGCTGCCAGATATGCGGTAGATATGGATGGATTACCTCAAGGGTTGTTGTCTCCTGACTTATTTTTCCATGGAGTTCAATAGGAAAATGAAAATCCGATGAGTTGCCATGGTAACCCAGATGTGAGGCCGTGGCAGGCTAATCTCCCATCCTCATACTAAACATAGATATGGATGCAGTTTTGTGTAGGTTGGGAGAAAAAGGTTAATTTTCACATTGTTTTTACTTGAGTATTATTTTGCTGGTTGATGATGCTGGAGAAGATGGGTCATAAGTATTTGTTTTTGTTTTTATCGCTCCCGTTGTTCCTCACAACTCACAAATCAACTTGCCACATGATTTGTATTCTTACAAAATTAGGCTGAGGACAGGTTGCATTTTTGCTGTTAATGTGTGACATTCACAATCAGAATTGCCAAAATGCATTGCTGTATTGCTACTTTGCTGACACTAGAGGGAGCAAAAACCAAATTTATGTCTTTTACGTAATATAGAACTGCATTTTACTGTGTAAAAAACAAACATTTAGCAGCATGTATTTGTAAAAATAATTAAGATCTACTTTGGTTAGATTTCCTCTTCTTGTATTCTATGTGCTTGTGCCACCAGACCATACATTTATAAAATGTGAACAATTCTGCTCATTTAGAATCAGTTGAAGTATAGTGACATAACATTTTTTTTTTTTAAACTATAGAAAATATATTGTAGTTCGAGCGTACATTAATCTCCCACTGCTGCTCAATATTAGTCCAGATTCGGGAATAACACATTATTAAAATGAGTTTGAGTGGGCCCAAGGCTGTTTGAAAACATTATCTGAGTGAGGACATCTGTTACACAGTAGAACCAGGGGGGGTCAGGTCACTTACAGTTCATGGCGGTTCATTCACTTTTGGCAAAGCTGCCTGCAGCCCTGAATTTCAACATTATTCAATTACAAACCCCAAAATTGGGACAGTTTGTAAAATGCACATAAAAGCAGTGATTTAGAAATTATCTTTTACATACATTTGATTGAAAACAGTTAAAAGAAAATATATTTAAATGTTTTACCTTATCAACTTTATAGATTGTGGTTGTGGAATGTTCAAAAAACACCCGTTTGGAACATTCCACAGGTAAACAGGTGATGTTATCATGACTGGGTATAAAAGGAGCATCCACGAAGGCTCGGGTGTGTACGAGCAAGGATGGGTCGAGGTTCGCCAAATTGCGAAAAACTGCATGAGTGAATAGTCCAACAGTTTAAGAACAACATTTCTCAAAGCAGGATTGTAAGAAATTTAGGGATTTCACCATGTACAGTCAATATTATTAAAAAAAGATTCAGAGAATCTGGAGAAATCTCTGTGCTTAAAGGGCAAGGCCGGAAACCATTATTGAATGCCCGTGACCTTTGATTCCCTCAGACAGCACTGCATTAAAAACAGACATGCTTCTGTAATGAATATAACCACATGAGCTTGGAAATACTTCGGAAACAGCTTGTTAAATTTATACAACTAATACTCTGAGGGGGCAGCGCAACAGACTGACACATTGGGCATACACACAAAAAACCGAAACTGCACACACTCGACCCCACAAACAAACAAAGTGATGGAGTCCAAGCCGCACCACACTGCCAGAAGGGGCTACCAAATAAAAGAAAAGAAAATAACTCAACCTAAAAATACGCACACACACAACACAAGGGGACAGCTCCACCTCCCGTCAAGGTGGTCGCCAACAGGGTGTCTTGCCGTCCCCACTCAAGCGGACCCCGGCTCACAGTCCTTCCTCTGCTCACCGCCGTTAACGAGCACTTTCGCCCGGTCTGTTCCGCGGGATACAGACTTTAGGTATGGGGAAGAGGAATACCACCACCGCTCAGTTACCACTTGCGCTGAGGCTAGGACAGCGAAATCACGTTCCCTAAGGTCTGGGGGAGGTAGGTCTCCCCCAACGGAAGCTCCACAAAATTCCCAGTCACTTTGGCTCCCTTTGCGCCGACCAAAGCCGGAAGTAATGCCATCTCTCTCTGCTTTCTTCCAGTCACTGGAATCCCACACTGTAAGGGTTTGGGTTTGTAGCAATGAGCCAAACGTGACAAAACAAAACACGATTACAGAACAAGCCACTCACAAATGTGAGGACCACTAAAAAAGTCTCAGTAGCAAAATAATAAACAACCCACCAACACGGGTGTGGCTCGTAGACACGAGCAGAAAAGTAAGAGAACAGAGACTCCTAAACCGAAATACACCAGCATAGCTCGAAAAGGAGAAAACAAAAAATCACCTTCGGAACGTAGACTATAACGCCCGATAAGAGGTGACAAATAAATGAAATAAAAATAAACCTCTCACTCTCAATAGAAGTAGAAGAGAGTAAGAAACAAAAATAACGAAAGGGAATAATCCCAAAAGAGCTTCAAGGGCAGCTAAAGCCAATCTAGTAGTGAAAATATAGAGCAGCTATTTTCTAACCAACCCTGACTACGTGAAGGCACAAAATGACAAAGAAGCACCAGGAAGCGGAAGTGAGAGGCTTAAATACCTAGCAGGTAATCAGACAGGTGAAACAAATGATAAGCGGAGAGAAGCAAAACCCCGAACCGGAACGTGGAAATAATCTGATAGACTGCTTACCGGAGAGAGAGGACGAGAACCGTAGCGAAACAGGAAAAAATAGCCATGGACCATGACACACAGAAACTCGCTGTCAGACAGGTGTTTCCGCCGCACACAAAGCACACAACACTCACATTCGCTCCAAAATAAAAGTAACCTAATTATATGAAAAAAATACACTGCGGGGTTAGAGGGGAATTATAGAGCGTTAGATAATAATTTTTTCCCCCTCTATTTAGTTTCCAATGCCAAAAATGTCCACCACAGCCCCGTTCTGGTCATAAAAGGTAATTTATTACCAACCAGCCAGACTAGAATGTATGAGAACATGCACACAATTTACAGGGTCCTATGAATTACTACAACTATCTACTATATAAACATATACCAGCCCATGGATTACTGTACTGTTATGACAGGGGCTAACTGAAAACGGGCCGGGACAACTGGGCAGGAGACGGTACGGGACAGACTAGGCAGGAGACGGGCTGGGATAGGAGATGAGCTGGACGGGAGACAAATTGGACAGGAGGCAGGCTGGACAGGAAACAGGCAGGAACCGGGGACAGAGACGGGCTGGACGGGGCCAGGTGGACAGGAACCGGACAGGAAAGGGACGGCCTGGACGGGGCCAGGTGGACAGGAACCAGACAGGAAAGGGACGGCCTGGACGGGGCCGGACAGACAGGAGCCAGGCGAGACAGGGACGGCTCGGACAGAGCTAGGCGGACAGGAACCAGACAGAGCCTGAGCTGGAGCCGCCAGGGTAGAACACGGCCAGGACTGGGGCAGCCGGGGAAAAGGTCCAACAAGACATGAGGGCGAATGGACGGAATAAGGCAGGAAACCAAATGGAGGGGAAGACAAAACGGAAATACGATACAAAGCTAACTGGTGCAAACAAAACACGGGTTGGAATGCCAGACAAACGAAAAACCAGAACAGGACCACGAGACATGACACTGTACGGGACAACTAGTTGCCATTTCATGCGTTTATTATGCTATTAGCTATGCTGGTGCACCCAACATAATGAATGGCTAGGCCACCCATGGAAGCTTTGACTATAGTGTAGTACAAATCATGGGCGTAGGAAATAGGGGTGCGGGGGGTGCGGCTACACCCCCTGTCAACAGGCAATAAAAACTTTTGCTTGATCTAAATAAGGATAAAATTTTATTGAATGAGTCTGAATGGCTCCCTGGAAAAAATGTTTGCAAAAATCACCCCTAAAACTTTATTTATACTTAGGCTGTGTCTCAAACCGCATACTTTCATGCTCCGAGTGGAGTGCGAGTCCAAACCGAAGTACGGTAGTGCGGCGCATGGATAAAGTACCTGTATGCAAGCTTTGTTTGTCCAAAATCTGAAGTACGCATCGATGCTCTGACTGGGATAATTCCCATAATTCCTTTCGAGAAAAAAGTAAAGACCAAAACATTATCTTCTTAATGGTGGACCACAGTGACGAGATCTAGCTTAACAATGTAGCTAACTTTAGATATCTTATTAGCCTAAATATGTAAATTGCAATGCAATTTGCGAGCTAAATGATAATAATGCCGTTAGTAATAGACACAGCGATACTAAAACATGAATATTATTAAATATTTGCACTCCCATAAGATCTATTTTAGGCTACTTGCTAGCTGGATATCAAGCCAGTTAGCTAGCGTCACACTAGGTGTCGTTAGATAACGTTATATACTCTCAGTAGCCTATAGCCAGCGGTGTGATCTGGGAACTTACATATACAGTAATGTTAATTTATACAGTAACGTTAGCTACTCCGGCACATACGAATATTGTATTGTAAATTAACGTTAGATATCGTGTCAGTACATTGGACAGTGCTGCACCGGGGCAAAAGCGGGCTATAGTCCCATCACAAATTTGCTTAGCCCCGGTTTAGCCCCACCAGACATTTTAATAAAACTTTTATATATTTATTTATTATAATTATACAAGTAAATCAACAATTCTAATCCCTTTCTGATATTCACCCTTGCTACGCACGTGTAGCCTTCTCTATGGCGTACGGCTGTGGGTGTGTGTGTGTACTGTGGTAGAGAGCTCACGCAAATGACAAAATAGCATACACTGATTTCTAACATTAGCTAACCAGTGTTTCCCATAGCCTACAATACATCAGCCCAACAGAGTTTGCCGCCCCGTCAAAAAATATAAAATGGAAACGTCATTGTTTGAAAAGTAATTTAGGCTATCGTTTAAAAATATGATAATAGATAGAAATGTGAAAAAACAATAGAAAATGTGTTTGAGTAAGCTCTCCATTTTGTGATCAGTGTTCAGAAATGATCAACTAGCCTATTCAACAGTTTTGTGGAGTGTGAGGACTTCCCTCGGTAGCCTATGATAACCAAATACAAGTTTAAAACTACAGTGTTTTATATGGCGGTAGACTAATCTCACAAGTTGGCTGCTTGGCCACGCACAAGTCATAGATTTGGAAAGCGAATACCTAACCTAAATTAGCTAAATGATAATCGTCGATCTTTGTCTTCTTCAGCTAATAAGAGGAGCTGTGATGTTCTGAGAAGGACCCAAATGCAGACCACAGGTAGCAGGCAAAAACATAGTTTATTCACAGTCCAAGATCAGTAGCCAGGTAATCAGAGTTGAGATGGTATAAAATCTAAATCCAAAAGAGTAGTAAAAATAAACGAAGCAAGAGTCAAAAAACCAGAAAGACACGGCAAACAAAACAGAAGGAGAAGGCAGGCTTGAGGTCGTACAGAAGGGTTGTCTCAAGAATCTCAAATAACACAGGCTTACAAAGAATCGGCACAGTGAATTGATCAACGCTCTGACAGAGATTACAAGTGGAAGGCAGACTACAGGTGCAGCTCAAAAAATTAGAATATCGTGAAAAAGTTCAATATTTTTTGTCACTCATGTCAGAAAGTGAAACTCATATATTATATAGATTCATTACACAGAGTGAAATATTTCAAGCCTTTATTTCTTGTCATTTTGATGATTATGGCTTACAGCTAATGAAAACCCAAATTCAGTGTCTCAGAAAATTAGAATATTACATAAGATCAATAAAAAAGGATATTTTAAACAGAAATGTCAGCCTTCTGAAAAGTATGTTAATTTCTATGCACTCAATACTTGGTTGGGGCTCCTTTTGCATGAATTACTGCATCAATGCGGCATGGCATGGAGGCGATCAGCCTGTGGCACTGCTGAGGTGTAATGGAAGCCCAGGTTGCTTTGATAGCGGCCTTCAGGTCGTCTGCATTGTTGGGTCTGGTGTCTCTCATCTTCCTCTTGACAATACCCCATAGATTATCTATGGGGTTCAGGTCAGGCGAGTTTGCTGGCCAATCAAGCACAGTAATACTTGTGGTCATTGAACCAGCTTTTGGTACTTTTGGCAGTGTGGGCAGGTACCAAGTCCTGCTGGAAAATGAAATCAGCATCTCCATAAAGCTTGTCAGCAGAAGGAAGCATGAAGTGCTCTAAAATTTCCTGGTAGATGGCTGCGTTGACTGTGGACTTCAGAAAACACAGTGGACATGGCACCCCAAATCATCACTGACTGTGGAAACTTCACACTGGACTTCAAGCAACGTGGATTCTGTGCCTCTCCACTCTTCCTCCAGACTCTGGGACCTTGATTTCCAAATGAAATGCAAAATGTACTTTAATCTGAAAAGAGGACTTTGGACCACTGAGCAACAGTCCAGTTCTTTTTCTCCTTAGCCCAGGTAAGACGCCCATGTCCTGGATTCGTCTGTGCGTGGTGGCTCTTGATGCACTGACTCCAGCCTCAGTCCACTCTTTGTGAAGCTCCCCCAAATTCTTGAATGGATTTTGCTTGACAATCCTCTCAAGGCTGCGGTTATCCCTGTTGCTTGTGCACCTTTTCCTACCACACTTTTTCCTTCCACTCAACTTTCTATGAATATGCTTGGATACAGCACTCTGTGAACAACCAGCTTCTTTAGCAATGACCTTTTGTGGCTTACCCAGCTTGTGGAGGGTGTTAATGACTGTCTTCTGGACATCTGTCAAGTCAGCAGTCTTCCCCATGATTGTGTAGCCTACTGAACCAGACTGAGAGACAATTTAAAGGCTCAGGAAACCTTTGCAGGTGTTTTGAGTTAATTAGCTGATTAGAGTGTGACACCATGAGTTTCCAATATTGAACTTTTTCACAATATTCAAATTTTCTGAGACACTGAATTTGGGTTTTCATTAGCTGTAAGCGATAATCATCAAAATTACAAGAAATAAAGGCTTGAAATATTTCACTCTATGTGTAATGAATCTATATAATATATGAGTTTCACTTTCTGAAATGAGTGACAAAAAATATTGAACTTTTTCACGATATTCTAATTTTTTTAGCTGCACCTGTATAGCCTACTGTAGAGGTTGTGTGTGTCAGTGCTGGCAAAATCCACCACTCTCAATGGAAGAGAGCACTTAAATAGAGAGGTAGCAAAGAAGGTAAAACAAAAAGGAATACTGTCTCAGAGAGAACAGAAAGGAAAACCAAAACGAGGAACAGAAAGCGCAGAAGAGAAAACAAATCAACAAAGGAACTCTAATGCAACTAAAAAACAAGTCCCGCATTACTTTTGAGGAGTGCTTAAAAGTAAAGTGGTCGCTTTCAATCCTATACCGTACCAGCTTCGAGGTAAAGTGGCAAACAATACTGAAGCACCGGAAGACGGAAGCACAGAGCTTAAATAGTCAGCGGGAACGCAAAACAGGTGTGACAGATAAGTGCCGAGTGGAATGTAAAACACGGCAAGGGTGGCGGAAAAGTGCAGCAAAAGCGCCCTCACGCAGCTCCGAGGTAAAACGACCATAGAGATAACAGAAAGGCTGCCAAACCATGACATACCCAGCTGGTAAACAGCACGAACATAATGAAAATACAGACACAATTATTTACAATGTAATGACAACTTTATTTTGTTCACTGTAAGTTATCCAATGCTGTAATGAATGATATTCAGGCATAGCTACGAACGCTAGCATAAAGGAGAATGCATATGAACTGGTTAGCTATAATGTGAGCTAACAAACTAACGTTATTCCTTTTGGGTGTACTTACTAATATCGTCAGAATAGTTATGGCAAATGTGAAAGGCTATGTGTCAGATGTCACCCCAAACTGCGTCCCACGACTGAGCAAAACTTTCCGTGCTACCATGGGTGCGTCCCAATATTCTTCACTCCCCACCTCCTTTCTTCCACTCTCCCACTACCACTCCTCTCCTAACCAGAAGTATGCAAAACTGCCTGAACGTTTCGAGTACAAGTCGGGTACAAGTATTTGCATGTACAGTACTTGAGAGCACGGTAGTATGCGGTTTGAAACACAGCCATATAATGTTCATCTTGGTGATGTCTTAGATGGAAAAAACTATTGAAGATATAGCTCATTGTAATTAAAGGGTAACAAAACATGCTGGTTTAAGCTAGACCCGCCCCCTTTTGAAATTAAAAAAATGCCAAGATTTTGGGGTGATATGGTATTAATATAGGGGCTGACCTCCAGGTATGAAACCACTCCCCAGCTATTTTTTTTCACTAGTAGCCAAAAGCTAATTTCTACTCTGGACAGCACTCACAGTGGCTGCTTTGGTCCACTAGTGCTTTGTTACCCTTAAACAATTGATCTTGATTTGAATCACAACAAAGTTTCAAGATCACTAATGTACATAATTATGTAATGGGTGCATGATATTTACTTACTATGGTCAATATAAATTATTTTTGTCAATGTAACTGCCATCTCTCTTCCTGTATAATAGGTGCAGGAGATGAGGTTTATATTAGTTTCTCTTTTACTTTTAATAATATAAGCATGATGGGCATTTGATATACGTTTATCTTTGACAATTTAATAACGAGTTCTCCAGTGTAATGTGTCATTGTATCACTCGACAATTGCTGATGTTCTCTCCCTTTATTTTGGGTGTTTGAATATGGGCGCCGACTGAGGAAGTGGGTGAGTTTCGACTCCGCAATCGGGCTGACTGCAATGGGCAGGCTATTAACAGCAAGCCTCCCATCATACCAATGAACAGAAACACTAGCGAAATGCCTTTAAAAGACACGCATATCAGCTGCGTTCGCCCTGTTTTCCTTCAGCAGTGAAGCTGTTCGAATTGGGACACGCCATACGGCCTGCGTTTACATAAGTATCGCTGTTTTTACCTTGCTATTGTTTTAATATGAACAATCAGGCATATGTATTGAAAACCCTCTTGTTCGTTGTCCTTTTAAAACAGAGTAATTGCGGCGATTGGTTATTACGACGTGCGTGTGTCCCAGCCATAGGCTGTGTCCGAATCAGAGCCCTATCTACTGCGCTCTGTCTCCTGCGTACAGTGCACTGGCAGAAGTGCGCTGTTTAATGTGCACTGTTTAGCAGTCCGCAAAAACCGCATTGTGGAAGTGTTGTAAGCAGGTCATAAGACGTCCCACCAGTGTTGCCATGTCCGCGGTTTTACAGCTAAATTGGGATACTTTTCAGTGCAGTCACTGGGTCACCTGCCATGTCACCTGTTGTTTTTGTTGTATTTTAAGAAAAACGTCAGCGAAGCTGCACCTAATTTTTTTTAAAACGAAGCTTACGTCATATTTTATGTGACCAAAACGTTTGTGTACTTCTTGAAAAGTGTGCTCCCGAATAGCTACTCGGCGAAACCCTGGAAGTAACCCAGATAGCAAGGAAGTATTGAATCAACATTGATATTGTGTTATAAGCATCAGTATCGGTCATCAACCAATTTTCAATGATCGAATCAACATTCACTGACTGATGGTAATCGTCACCGATGAGTTGAAATGGAAACATTGTATCAATGTAACAATAACAACCAAAGTTAGCATACTGATGAATAACATAGATTTTTGATCAGATTAATCAGATTCAGGTGTGCATTCATTTACAAATAAAAAACCGTTAGAATTATTCATTGCCTGACTGTTTCTGCGGTCATAGGCTTCATGCTAGCCTATACGCTATGTGTATGTTATGTGATAAGTGAATTTATTTTTTCTTGGTTAAATTGGTTAAGTTCAAATTTCTAGTTGCTACAACGAGGGTGACCTAGGAAAATAAACAAAATGAGACTTAACAGCAAAGCGTATTTGTGGTTGATGCTAATGTTGCATTCGTTCATTAATTTCCAACTAGGAATCCCAATATCCGACTAAATGTAGGAAGCGCCCTTTCAACTAGGAGTTCCATGTCGGAAATCAGGGATCGGGAAATCAACCCCGACCTCCCGACTAGGAAGAAGATTACATTGATAATACATTGATTTAACATTAGTTGATTTTCATTGTTATCATCAACATTGTTTCAACATTATTTCAATGCATTGATTCAACGTAAAGTCGATGAGTACCTGGATGCAGAATCACCATCAGAGATCAACATTGATTCAATGCTTCATTGACCACATGCTTGGGCAAGTAACATTGATTCAATGTTTCCTTGCTATCTGCAAAGTGTGTCAACCTTTAAGGGTTGTTTCTCCTGACTTTTTTCCCCATAGAGTTCTATAGGAAAATGAGTCAGGAGAAATAACCCTTGCAGTGATCCATCCACATCTACTCCAAATCTGGCAACAGAGTGATGGTTTGGGGCTCGTTCGATAGCTCAGACCCTTGATGACTTACAGCCATTTAGCCAGCCATGTGTTCCATACTGTACCAGTGTAATTTACAGCTGAATCTAGTCTCACCCCCCAATTCCCATAGAGATCCATTCAAATGCAGAGAGCTTATAGTCTCGCTTGTAACAGTACCTGGAAATAAGATATCGAGAGTCTTTTGATGTTGATGGGTCACAGACTTCAGGAAGTAACAGCATGAAAAGGATATGCGACCAAATATTAAATATGATACTTTAAAAATATGTTAAAGCAAAGGGTATGCATACTTATGTAAATTAAAGATTTCAGTTTTTGATTTTTAATACATTTGCAAAAATCTCTAAAAACATGTTTTCACTTTGTCATTATGGGCTATTTTGTGTAGAATTATGAGACAAAAAATGAACTCAATCTATTGTAGAATATGTCTGTAATGTAATAAAACGTGGAGAAGGTGAAAGGGATGTTCAGACTTTCTGGCTTGACTGTAGCATAGCCTACCAGCTGAGCTCGGTAGCTAGACACACTGCATCACCACATACAGACGAACATAGGGTAACGCTATTGCCATCAACTATATTGACGGTCAATCAATCACATATGTTATTTTGACTACTTTTATTATAAATATCCCTAGCGCCACTAGAAAGGTAGCAAGCTGTTCCCATAGTCTTAAATGAGCAAACCACCACCTTTTTGACTAACCGCTAATTAACTTGACTGTGACAGAGCAGTCTGTCATGGTTTTCTGCAGCATGAAACCCTGTTCTGAAAACTTCCAGATAAAGTGGGAATTGTAGGTTAGTGAGTTCACACGCTAGCTAAAGCATAGTAGCCTACATTATATCGTAGCTGGCATTAACTTTCATTTGCATCCTGTAACCTAATCACAAACATTGCAAACATTTACAAACGCAGACTCTGTATTCTTTTCCGATCAATTATTGGTTTTATTTTAAACATCCCCGCACATTTTCTTAATTTTTGGGATCTAAAAAAAACTATCCAGGCGTAGAAATGTCCGGTTAGGGTTCTAGTTGGAACAGCTGGCTAACGTTAGTAACATTTTAGACCAATGATGGTTGTCTCCCACTTCTGGTCCCGCCCCTCCGAGTGAAGGCCTGTGAACCCTATAGAACCTATCTTTGGCAGCGACCCCAGGACTCAACCTGTCTCTCTGATTGGTCCTGAACAAATGTTAATACCCTGCTCTACAAACAACACAATATTTTTTAAAATCAGCACATGCAGAGGTATTAGATGAAGGAAAGGCACCTATTGCAATAAAAAAAATTTGTGGGAAAAATTTATTGACTGAGTATTTTGACCACATTGCTGCCATTGACATGGTAAAAGACCTATACTGGAGCCAACTGCAGTGGCGCTAGTGAACAATGGCAGCTCCCAGCCCAACCAGGAAGTGAGCATCAAAACGAAAGCCCAGTCTTGGCCGCTTGGTTCCGGCTCGCAGATTTCTTTTGGCGCCCACTGCTTTGTACTGTCTATTCTTATCCGCGCTCCCCGCGTACCTGTTAATGGTCGTCCGTGGTTGGTCCGCTAATTCATGGCAGTTTTAATTGTTTGAAGATATGGGAGGGTTGCGCTCTAACTATTGTATTTGTCCATTTATTGTTTCTTTGGTTTGGTTGTTTGCGCGTTTATTTTATATAATATTTTTTGGCATAAACTATCTGCAGCCTTATGGCCATGGCCCTGTATATCCAGTCTGTTTAGAACAGGCATTGTCTGATCAGTCACGTGTGAATTGGTTTGCTGTGAGAATTCACTGCCCTCGCATTCTTACGATTACAGGTGCATTGGTGTTGCATTGTGTGTGCTGATCAGTGGTGTTGCATTGTGTGTGCTGATCAGTGGTGTTGCATTGTGTGTGCTGATCAGTGGTGTTGCATTGTGTGTGCTGATCAGTGGTGTTGCATTGTGTGTGCTGATCAGTGGTGTTGCATTGTGTGTGCAGATCAGTGGTGTGGTGTGCTGATCAGTGGTGTGGCATTGTGTGTGCTGATCAGTGGTGTGGCATTGTGTGTGCTGATCAGTGGTGTGGCATTGTGTGTGCTGATCAGTGGTGTGGCATTGTGTGTGCTGATCAGTGGTGTTGCATTGTGTGTGCTGATCAGTGGTGTTGCATTGTGTGCTGATCAGTGGTGTTGCATTGTGTGTGCTGATCAGTGGTGTTGCATTGTGTGTGCTGATCAGTGGTGTTGCATTGTGTGTGCTGATCAGTGGTGTTGCATTGTGTGTGCTGATCAGTGGTGTTGCATTGTGTGTGCTGATCAGTGGTGTTGCATTGTGTGTGCTGATCAGTGGTGTTGCATTGTGTGTGCTGATCAGTGGTGTTGCATTGTGTGTGCTGATCAGTGGTGTTGCATTGTGTGTGCTGATTTGCTGTGAAACTTCACCGTTTTTGCATTCCTACTATTGCATTTATATTTTGCATCACATGCCTAGGTTTAGTGTGCAGTGCCTTTGGGTGTTTTGTGTAATTGACTAATTCATTATCTAACTATTCTGTGTGTAACAGTGGTCCATGGTCCTATTGCCTGCCTGCCTGCTTTTTTTTATTTATTTTTTTAAATTAAAAAAAACAAAGAAAATATCTTAAATAAATTAAATACTTGTTTTATAAACTTGTCTGGGCTACACTTTGTTACTGAGGTCCCATTCCAGATCTTTCGCATTATTTTACTTAAGTTAACATTCATTACAATTACAAAATTGACTGTGTGTATACTTATTAATTAAACTGTAGATTCAAGAAATGCAAATGTTTTAAAGGGGTAACATGGTGGTTGAATGTGACACATGCCAGTTATCTTTAGGTAACCTCAAAGTGAATGTGTCCATCAATGTTATTCAGTCATTTTTAAGTACTATAAAACTCCTTTTTATATGCCCAAATTTCTCATTCTACCTCGTTTTGTAGGCGTATCAATGAAAACTGTCAGTCAGATAGTTACCATAGTTAACTTGAGACTGGATTTACCAGGAAGTGTATAGGCATTTACAAAGTCCTTAATATAAGCAATGTGAGATGTCACACCAGCTTTTAACCTCTAAACATTGTTAAGGTACACGCTACCTACGTGGCCATATCCCCGAATTTGCGTAATTTTGAAAAGAGTATGATAAAAGCACAACGATGGTGCGTCTCCACTGCAGTCACGCTATCGATAGCATGCTGGGAAGGATTGATTCAGCTAGCTGACGTTAACTTATCAATTCTTAAACCTTACAGCACAGTTTAATGCCAGGGAAGGGTATGTTCGATAAAGTAAGGCTAGAGTATGGTCGAATCGAGTGCGCTGTGCATGGTACTGCCATAGCGCAGAAGGGTTAATGTTACCAAAAGCAGATGCATACAGCTACGGCGCTAGCTTGTCATGCTACATTTAAAAGCTTCAAAACTATATTTTTAACGGAATATGACATTAAGACACGCATATCATGAAAGCCAAGACATTTTTTGAGTAAAATCAGGTGAAACCCAATACATTGGCTTGTCGCTTTGAAGGCAGCCGATGTGATTGTGTGACTGGTGGGGGTGAAAGCTGGCTAATTACATGAACGACGCGAAGCTACAGCACTAGTGTAGAAGAAAAGTCAGTTTACCGCCCTGGCAGGAAGGGTCAGGGCCTCCTTCTACACTTTGTCCAAACTTTCTCCCAATTAGACACTATATTCCAGAGTCTGATATAACTCAGTTTTATTATAGAATGATTCAGAGGAATACAAAACTCCCAGGCTGATCTGCTAAACACTAGTATTTTAAGCACACTCTCAATCACTTGGTCCAGTCTAAGTCCGTCAACTCCATGCACTCCTACGAGACGTTCTGCAAGGTCTGTTAGTGACAGAGACTATTATAAAACTGCTAACGAAAACTCAGGTATCACTTCCTTTATCCTTTTTTTAAACCCTGCCCTTTGTGGGCCTTAGGACCTTACTCCTCTCCTGGGAGATGCTTTTATTTTTTTACTCTATAAGCCTTTTTCAATAGACCATTATTTACTTATGACAGGTGCTTTTTTCATTCCCCCGCCCTTGTCGTAAAACTGCTGAGACTCCATTATTTATTTATTCTGATCGCTTTTCATTTTTAAAAAATGTACTCATTTTCCAAATTCTTAAAAGCGCCTCCCGTACACTCCTAGTTACACCCCATACCTGTGTCCTCCTATTGCACATGTTTTAGTACATGGCATGCTGGCCAGATTCTTGTTGTGATTTATTTCGGGTTATATGCAAACTTTTCCTGACCTCAGCTGACCAGCAGTAGTTAGAGTGCTATGTGGATTGCTGTTTTTGCACAGTAGATGATGTTTGTATCCTGTTTTATTAATTGTGCTTCCACACTAGCTTGTCATGCTACATTTAAAAGCTTTCAAAACTATATATTTAACTGAATATGACATTAACACACACAGATTATGAAAGCCAAGATATTTTTAGTGTAAAATGAGATAAAACCAAATAACTTACATTAGCTTGTCGCCTCGAAAGTTATTGTGTGACTGCTTACAAGTTGGCTATGCAAAGAACCAGTGCTAGCTTGTGATATATGACTTTTGAAAGCTTCAAAGCTATATGTTCACACTGAATTTGACATTAAGAAACACATATCATGAAAGCCAAGACATTTTTCAAGTAAAATCAGGTGAAATCCATACATTAGCTTGTCATCTTGAAGGCAGCCAATGTGATTGTGTGACTGGTGGGGGCAGGTGAAAGCTGGCTACATCAAACGACGCGAAGCTATGGCGCTAATTTGTCATGCTACGTTTAAAAGCTTCAAAACTATATTTTAAAACTGAATATGACATTAACACACACATATTGTGAAAGACATTTTTCGAGTAAAATCAGATGAAACCAAATAACATTAGCTTGTCGCCGCAAATTGGTGAAGTTCAAATTGTCTTTTTTTTTCTGGGCATGGATGGGGGAGTGTTCCATGGACAATTTTGAGACACCGGGGAGTGGTCATTTCTCCTGTGACGTCACACGAGAAACGACCTGAAAATGGGACCGCAAAATTAAATAGTCTATTTCTCCAAGAAAATACTAATTTGATAGTTCCGTGGTGTTCCCGCAATGCCCCTATGTACCAATATCATACAAAACACCAGAAAGTAAGGTAAACCACCATGTTGTAATAGATGTGCATTTTCAGAACACTTTGTAAAGTGAAGATACTAAGATCTTAAACAAAATATATGAAAATAAATATCAATGTATACAGCTTGGAGCTGTAGAGGGGGGAAAAAAGAAACAAAAAATCCCTGTAGAGGGATATTTTTGATCAATGGATTTCCATGACTTTTCCATAACTTCACAATTTAAACCAAATTTTCATGACCAAACATTCTGTGATGTCACTGTGTATACATGGAAAAGTGAGGATAAAATTTGGTATTGAAATTAAGCAAATTAGTTGAAATGAGTGATGTGTCTTAGATGCTGTCAGCTGCTTGCTTCCCATTACATTACGTACGTGAGGAAGGTGCTCCATTCGTTTTAAAATAAGTAAATTTTCCTTCCAGCTTATATTTTGTTTATGCCAAAACAGCAATATGTTTCTGTTTTGTTTCAACATATTTAATGTCGACAAAAATATTTTTAAACGACTTTGTTTTCTACATCAACGGGAAATACAATGTCAGACCGGCTGTGCGTGATGATGATTATTTAGGATAGTCTAGTTTTGTGATTTAGCCAGACATTTGTCTGCTAAGATATAGGCTAGCAACCACTTTTATAGTCAATCCGCTGAATATTGGCTGACTTAACTAGTTTATCCCTCGGTATAACTGTATGAATGTTTGCATTGCAATGACCACAGAGATAACTGTTATATACTGATATAAGTAGTTCTACATATCACTCTCAGATTTTGCACACTTGCGGAGTCTATGATCCAGGAAATGTATAGTTTTACCTGTTTCACATATGTAGCTCTCAGTATTTCATTGCAAACTAAAGAAAATTATTTGTATTTATTTTTTAATTAGAGGTTTCTTTGCATTTGTGGCACTTTATTTTTACCTAAATTGTGAAAATGAACGAATCTAAGTAAGTATTGTAAAGGGTACTGTCTTGTTTCTGTGATGCTCACACCTGGGGCCCTATCTTACACCTGGCGCTAACCCAAACACAAGTGTCTTTGCTATCTTACACCCAGCGCAGGAGTCATTATAGTGCCAAGCGCTCATGTCGTTTAAATACCAGGTGATCTTGCACCCATAGCAAGTAAACTGGGCGGGTTTGTCTTAAGATGAGGTGTGGCCAGGATAATTTTTGGTGTATTGCTATCTTGAGCCAGCAGAAAGCACTTGCGCTAAAACCACCACAAACCTGGTCTAAAAAAAAAAAGTTATTTTAACGGCGCATATAAGTGCATCTACATAGGCGTGTGCACAGCGTCTGTTACACAGAAGAAGAAAAAAAGTTCAAAACCTTGTCAAGTGAATATGACATTTATTTTTTTTCAAATAACCTTGGCTACAGTCCCCGGGATTCGCTGTGCATAAGGTTTTTTCAACAGCCTACGGTTAAAAAACGGAAATTCATTTCAATTTCACCATTTTAACTGAATTTTAAACGCCTTCTTCAACCTTTATATTTTTTGAATTACAGCGACCAGGTTTCCATACTATCAGCTTATAAAAACCCAGCTGATTTCACCTGTTATTCCATAACTGAACAAAACGATTTTAAAGAGAACTAATTAGAGTCTAATTAGAAACGAAAACAAATTTGCCGCACATTACACAATTGATTAAATTTTAATGCCATTCTCTGCATGTGCGCTTTAACTTAATGCAGGAGCAGGTCTGTTTCACCTGCTGTAAATCACACTTTTCATGGTCTTCCCAGAAACCACCACAGGTTGGTCACATAAGCAGGGCATTATAAAACAAGGGAAAATATGCATGAACCTATGGGTTCCCAATCTGACAGCTTTAGTGTATTTAGTGTCATCATTAAGGCAAAATTGTTACGATCCGCTCCGCTCCCCGTTCCTTCCTTGATGTTTTCCTCTGTTTTCCCCGAACCTGATTGTATCATGTCTGCGTTCATTGCCTGATTGTGTCTACATTGCACATTATTACTTGCACCACATCTTAATGACACAACTCACACAATTGCCTTCACCGCATTCCTCATGCATTTCCTAATTGTTCAATCAATTCGCTGATCTCGCACGCATTTCCCGCAAGCTGCAGCTTATCAGCTCTAATGACACTAGTTATATAACCGTGCTGTTCCTGTGATTCCTTGTCAAAGTATTACGGTTTGTCAGAGTACACGGTCCTTGTCGCGTTACTTGTCTCCCCATATGCTAGCTTGCTGAGCCAAGTTGACTACCCTGGTCTGGAATTGCCACACCTGCTTCCCAGTGTGGATCCCAGCTCTACCTCCGCCTGACTCTGCTTCGCGACCCAGGCTACGACCACTCCTGGCCACTTCGCTGGATCTCGATCGCCAGCTCTCTACGGGTTCCACAGCTTATTATTTGTGTTTAAACCTGATTTCCCGGTGTGGATCCGACCCGGAATTACGAAATAAAAACCTTCTTTTCAAAAGAAAGACTGTCTCGTTGTGCATTTGGGTCCTGACCTGCTGGACGTCACAAAAATAACAGTATTTATGTTCAATCAATGTTAGAATGCACGTAATGAACTTCAAAGCTTGAACTTTGAGAACTCCACGAGAACAGCCTCGTGGAATTGATGTTTGACAATGCCTCATTGTATAATCAAACAAAATTTGTTAAACAAGCAGGCTAAATGGCATTTTCTAAGGTGAGACGAAAGACATATTCTGGTAACTTATTCTCAGATGTTGCTTTTAACTAAATTTAACCATATATATTTTCTAAAATAACAGCACTGTTGGGAATTACCGAGAACCGTGCCAGTGTTAAACCCTAATAGAATACAATAACTTTTGTTTTCCCTTTAGGGAACTTCAGTTGTAGCCACCAGCAACAACAAAAAAGACAGTGGGGCAGACCCACAACACGCAAACAAACATATCAAATAAAGACATTCAATAGAATCATTGCATTAATCAAACTAATTAAGTGAATTAAAGTGGAATAGCCTACAGCCAAACGTCATGATTAAAAATAGCCCCGCTGTCCCGAGATGTCCAGTGTTATCAAGCAGTCCAACACACAAACTCCTCCTCCACGACTTTCCTCCATACACGCAGTGTTGCAGTCTCTGTCCACTGTCAACATGGAGTACCGAACTGCATCAGCCTTCCCACTCATCGCCTCACCCCTCCCCCGCATTGTCTTCTCCTTCCCTTCCCTGGTAGCCTTTTGAAGATTGCCTGCAGTCCTAGATCAGTCCCGACATCTTCAACTCTGGTGTAGAGTGATGGTATACTTTGTAGCTGCTGATCCAATGGACATTCCCGAGTATATGTTGTGAATGCGTCTCCATGGTGACCACCACAAACAAAATGATCCCAAATAGACAATTCGTCAATATTTTCAAAGCGAGCAGCAGGAGTGCCCTGAACAATCTCCAGCCCGCTTCCCCGTCCCACACACAGTGCATGAAAAAAAGAAAAAGACAAAAGCCTGACACAACAAAATACATTCAAATTAACACGAGAGACAGCTGGACTACATGTCACCATTACAGCACCACGTGACGCCACTAATGTTAAAGATTATTATTGTGTATATAAAAACGCGTCATAATGGTTAGTTGGAATAATACTGACAAATACGAAGTATTTAGCTACATTCTAGAGCTAGCTAACTTTGTCAAAGTAACGTTTTTTTCATCAGCATTGAGGTGCGCGATTTCTTTGTGGCTAACGTTAGCCATCTCTCCCCCACCCGCTGACTAAGCGTGAGGGACCACTGCAGCGCGATATAGGTCCTAAAGATGGCACCGTGTTTACACTGTCATTGTCATAGAAGCTATAGGTATTGCCTGAATTTAGTGTCCGTGTACCGTGTCCGCTTTCGGCTACAGAAGAAAAGGCTGGTGGTGCTGGTGCCTTTTTTGTTCTGGCTAAAAGCAGGCTCCATGGTTAACGATAGGCTTTACACATTAAAGTTATCAGCATATTATTTCACACAGAATTTACTGAAACGATCATTGTCAGCTGCTCCACTTTTGTTTGTGTGAGTTAGCCAAGCAGCTAGCTTGACAGGCATGTAGACACGTATCTGGCCAAATGTTACCATTAAGTTATTAACAGTTAAAGTTACACTAGGCTATATCAATTTCAAACAGACAATTTTTTAAAATCCTAATTTATTGAGTTGGACTAACGTCAAAAATTAAGTTATCATTTTGCCGCTGATCAAACATTGACAGATGGTTAGCTTGCGCCCATTTATAAGGTAAACAGCTAGATGCTAGCTTACAAAAGCAAAAAAGTTACAAAAAAGTTCAAGTTGTAATAAGACTAACGCTAGCAAATGGGTATTGCTTTGCCAAGATGAAAGTGAAATAAAAGAACCAGACACAAAATTAGATGCACTTCGGCAACATTAAATCGTTGTTCAGGGGTGCTGGAACGGCAGCACCCGCAGTACCCCCTAGCTCTGGAAGGGGGTTGCTGCGCACCCCCTACTGGAGATGGGAATAGTTGCCATTTTAGACGCGACAGTAACCTAACCTGTGACACGCTGAAATGAAAACAATTTTTTTTTAATCTATATAAAGCTAGTAGTGACCATGACACTGACAAACAGTGGAAGAGGGGTTGCATGAAATAATATTGTGAGTTATTTATTGAAGAAATGATTTGTTGAGAAAACGTATGTTTGAACAATAGCCAATCAACGACGCTCTTGACACCAAATTCTCTAAAGCAGGCAGCCCACACTGTGACAGTTGGCAAGCAAAATGGTGAGCAGCAACCAGAAGCGAATTTCTGACTTTAAAAAAATTTTTAAAAAAAAAAAGAAGAATATGAACTAGATTAACAATTCCAAAAGAAATTGTAGGTGTGGTTGCTTCACAGTTATCAATAGCTGGAAAATAAAAGGTGGAAATGGAATGAGCTGGTAATGTGGTATAAAGGGATCTAGTGAAGGTGAAAGTGTTAAAATATGGTGATGTAGCCTATTTTGTGGTACGTCTAAAGAACCTGGAAGTGATACAAAGAAGTAATAAATTGTGAACGCACACAAAGGTAATGTCAAAGCATCTGAGATAGTATTGTTGGTTCATTGTTGAGGAAGGCATTGCAATGTCAAGAGATGAATACGCATTTTATGACATTTCTGCATTTTAGCAGAAGTTTTTGACATAACATTCAAACATTTATGAGTGCTTGTGCAACATTTCTCACTTTAAAAGAATAACGAAAATTTATATCAAACCCGGTGAGCTGGAGCATCGGCTTATTTAGCTTATTCTGATTCCAACACCTGAATTTTACCTGCCACTAATACCCCATATCACCTGGATGGCTTTCATTACAAGGCAGAGAGACCGAATAAATATTACCGTTTCAGCACGGTAACATAACGATTGCTACGGACAACTGATGGTCTGTCGATACGGGTACCCAGCCTGCCCTGCACCAAGCTGCTAGATTAACAATTCCTAAAGAAATTGTAGGTGTATTTGCTTCGCAGTGGTATCAATTGCTGGAAATGGTATAGAAAGATGCTAATATGGTAGTGAGATAGTAATGCGGTATAATGGAATCAAAATAAGGTGAAAGTGTTTAAATATGGTGATATGGTATTTTGCGGTAAGTAGTCTAAAAAACCTGGAAGTGATACAAAGAAGTAATGAATTGTGATGAAAGTACAAAAAGGTAAGGCGTTAAGTAGGGGAACTGAGCGGCTCAGCTTTGCTCAGAGCGAAGAATGCACTTAATGGGTTGCTCAGTTTCGATCACTCTGAGCCGCTCAAAGCGTTGCTGAGCACTTTTGGAATTGGACCAGAGATGGAAGTAGGCTACGTCGTTAGCAATGGATTTCTCATCGCCAACTCAGACGGTTGTTGACAGTTGCTCAGCGCTCAGGTAGAGCAGAACATTATGTGATTCAAAAATCCCACCGTGAGCTACCCAGTTAGCTTCAGTTACTTAACGTGACCAATGTCAAATCATCTGGGACAGTATTGTTGGGTCATAACAGTGCTGTAGAGGAAGGCATTGTGATGTCATAAGCAATGTAATATGTTACAGCATCCACTTTCTATTGCATCAGTTTTCAAAATGTGCCCATTGACACCCATACATTTTTTTGGTGATAAAGGTAAATGATCTGAAAAAGTGTATATGTTAATATAGTAATAGCTATCATATGAGGTATGAATGGTGTCATTGGTGTGAATGGTGTAGGAGGAGATAGGTTCTCAAAAAGTGGTGGAATAATAATAAGTATGGTGAATAACAAAATACAATATAGATAAGGATGACTGTGTTTCATATGATCACGTAGGCCTAAATTATGAGGGGCCGTTTAGGCCATAATTCATACTCACTCTCACATACAAATATACTCTCTCACATACACAGATACTCTCTCTCACATACTCTCTCTCACAAACACATATACTCTCTCTCACATACACATATACTCTCTCTCACATACATATATACTCTTTCTCACATACATATATACTCACTCATATACATATATACTCACACATACATATATACTCTCTCTCACATACATATATACTCACTCTCACATACATACATACTCTCTCACACATACATACATACTCTCTCACACATACATATATACTCTCTCACACATACATATATACTCACTCTCACATACATATATACTCTCTCTCACATACATATATACTCTCTCTCACATACATATATACTCATTCTCATATACATATATACTCTCTCACATACATACTCTCTCACATACATACATACTCTCTCATATATACTCTCTCTCACATACATATATACTCTCACACATACATATTCTCACTCTCACATACATATATTTATGTATGTATGAAATAAAAAGTATAGTGGAAACGGAAGGCACTTACATGAAAAGGAAGTCACTTACATGAAATGGAAAGATTGTGATTGGCTCAGAACTGGCTGGTACCATAGATATAAACAACTACTAGATTCATAATGTGCCCTGTTAAATTCCGTCTGCACTGCTACCATAATATGCCATACAGACTCTTGTCCAGTTTCCACGCACCATGGAGAGGGAAGACCAGAGACATGTATTACAACAGGAAATCGGAGTAGTGCATAATATACTATCGCTGCCTAAAACAGGCAGTGTATTGTCCTCATCTCTTGAGGCCAGGTCAGTGCTGTATCATTCTGCGCCTTCTCACAGCGAGATGAGAGCGCTAGCATTAACGCTAGTGTAGCTACCTCAAGAATCCTCAGCAGGCCAGCTTGGACTTGCTCGGAGACAATCTGCAGTCCTGCACGATATACATTGAATTAACTCAGTAGTAAGCTAACGTTAGTTGTTACCTTTTCCTCTGCCGAGAGTCCCAGGTGCCAAAGTGTTGTCGAGTGTCTGTGGACATTAGCCTACACTCACTGGAGTGAACATTGCGTCTAAATAGTGCTCTCATCTCGCTGTAAGCTGTGTTGTGGGTAGGCTAGGCTACAGGGCTGATGCTGGCCTCTCAAGAAGCACTGACTGTTTCAGGTGACGATAATATAATATTTATGGATTACTCCGATTGCCGGTTGGAGGCTAATAACTTTACTGGTCTGCCCCCTCCATGGTGCTCGGACGCTGGACAACAGCCTACCAGCCATGGATATAAAAACGTAGATCTATGGCATCAGCCGCTGTGTAACGTTTCAGCGATACTAATATTGAAAAACTATGTAGGCTATGTAAAAAGAAACAATCATTCATTACTTTTTTTTAGTTGTGTGAAAGTGTCCACATTCTGGAATGAGTTAAATAGCCTGGCCACCGTCGGGCGGTCAAGATTCACGTAAACAAACGGTAGTGTATTGACGGATGCAGACTTCCTCCGATAAAATTGACTAACTCGCTTAATTCTCAACTAATTTGAAACATTTTATAAACGTGATAAATGTATGCATAACACATGTTAACCTGAATTCCAAATTTCTCACAAGATATACGTATTTGTAAAACGCCCTTTGAGCTATTATGCTAAAGTTGTCAAAGTTAAGGATGATTTTATTGTTTAAAGCTGCTAGAAAGCAGTAGAGGGTGGTTCTTAATTATTAGCTTGGTAGCTCTGATTATTATAACCATATTAGGCCAGCTGCAAATCTTGGATGTAGTTCGAATCGCAAATGGAGAGCGATTTTCCAGCTTGGAAGCAAAGTGGTGGAAGTCAGATTGCCGAGCTAACAAGGCGTCGTATGACATGGGTATCGGCTGGAAGACGTACAAAATATTAAATTTCCACGAAGGTGTGCTCACGGCATATACATAATATGATGCTAGGACCGAAGGGTTGTGGCGTGCCAATCAGTGCCTGCATGGTTGTCTATTTATTGCCTGAATTCAAAAAGTGTGATTTTTGAATGTGTAAGAAGTACGCTATGAAGTAGTCCTGGCAACATTTTAATCACCGTTATAAATGAATACACCATCTACGTTATCTGCACCATAGAGTTGACCCTTTTATGAATGGTAACCATAGCAACACCAACAGCTGATTAATAAAGCCGGTGTTGTGCCGTATTATGCACCCCTGCTGTGGAATGCACCCCCTGGCGGGAGTGTGCGCGCTTACGTCATTCGGTTTGAAAAGTAGCCGAATTAGCTTCGTTTCATTATCGTACCAATATAATATGAAGGAGGTATTCATATTATTGTACTATAATGCTTTGTGAAGGGTATCCTTGTTTTAAAGATGGTAAGCAACCATCGATTTTTATACTCATTTCAATTTAGACTCAAAACACGGAATTAGCCAGGGGTATGTTAGACGCAAATCCATAGCTACTTTTCTTATGGCACGATCGCATTCTGCAAAAATATAGCCCAGCTATAATTACAAAATTAGTTGGAATTTTACTGGGGTTAGCCTGTATGTAGCTACTCGTAGCTGGGGAAATAAAAGCTTCGTTATCCAGGAGATCAGCTCGACTGAAAATGAAATCATATGCAAGTCATATAGCTAAACTATACTGGATACTTGGCAGGACCCCAACGATCACCGTCAGGTATTTCTTTAAATGTTATCTTGCAGCTAAATTAATACAAATAAAAATGTATCCCCTATATATCACTGACTATTGCATGCTTTGACCCACCAAACACACAGTGGTCACGTATATACAGTCAAGCCGGAAAGTCTGTGCATCCTCCTTCCTGCGTTGCAAGAGCCGTTTTAACCGTCCCGTGAGAGTTTATGTGTGTACTCCCTATCCCTGTCTGCTCCCTTCCATTCAGAACCCGCTTCCAACGACGTGGCCCTCCACGACGACGCAACCCTTCCAACCTCCGCTACCCCTCGCTGACTCCCTGTGAGAACTTCACCGTCGCAGGGGGGCTCTGGAACTGCCAGTCTGCCACACGGAAAGCAGACTTCATCTCCGGCTATGCCTCCTTCCTGTCCCTCCAGTTTCTCGCCCTCACTGAAACCTGGATCACACCGGACAATACGGCAACTCCCGATGCCCTCTCCTCCTCCCTCTCGCCCTCCTCTCTTGCTCCCTGTGTCACTGCTTCCCTCCCCCCTCTCAAACCCTTCTCTCAACTCTCCATCGACTCTGCATCTGACACCCTTCTCACAGCTCTCTCCACATCACTTGACTCTCTCTGCCCTCTTGTCTCTAGGCCCACACGCCCATCTCCTCCCTGCCTATGGATGTCCGACGCCCTGCGCACCTCAAGGGCCGGTCTCCGCGCAGCAGAGAGGATGTGGAGGAAATCCAGAGACGCATCAGACCTCTCCTCCTACCAGTCTCTCCTAGCGACGTTCTCTACAGCAGTCACTGCTGCCAAGGTAACGTACTATCACACACACTCCTTCCTGTCCCTCCAGTTTCTCGCCCTCACTGAAACCTGGATCACACCGGACAATACGGCAACTCCCGCTGCCCTCAGTTCTAACCCCCGTCAATTGTTCTCTATTTTCTCCTCCCTCCGCAGCAAACCCCCTCCTGCTCCTCATTCCTCATTCACTGCAGACGACTTCGCAGATTTATTCAATGAGAAGATCGCAGACATCCGCAGCTCCTTCAGCCCCACTCCTCCTCCCCTCACACACTGGTTTCCACTCTCTTCCTCTATCTACCCCTTCTGTGTCCCCCCCCCCCCCTGTTTCTCCACCTTTTCTCCCCTTTCTGAGACCGACGTATCCCATCTCCTACTCTCCCATCGCCCCACTACTTGTGCCCTCGACCCTATCCCTTCATCTCTCCTCCAGGCTATCACCCCAGATATCCTCCCGTTTGTGACCTCCCTGGTGAACTCCTCCCTGACCTCTGGCTGCTTCCCCTCATCCTTCAAGAGAGCCCACATCACCCCGATCCTGAAAAAACCTACGCTGGACCCCTCCAACATCCAAAACTACAGACCGGTATCTCTTCTTCCTTTTCTTTCCAAAACTATTGAACGTGCTGTTTCTAACCAACTGTCGTCTTTCCTTACCCAGAACAACCTGCTAGACCCCCACCAGTCTGGCTTCAAACCTGGCCACTCAACGGAGACCGCACTCCTCTCCGTCAGCGAGATGCTTCATGCAGCTCGTGCAGCCTCCCTCTCCTCTGTGCTAATACTTCTAGACCTCTCTGCCGCCTTCGACACCGTAGATCACTCCATCCTCCTGTCGTCCCTGTCTGCAGCGGGGATCGGCGGATCGGCCCTGGCCTGGATTAAGTCCTACCTCTCCAAACGCTCCTCCCAGGTTGCCTGGGCTGGTAAAGTATCGGCACCCCGTCCCCTTATCACAGGAGTCCCCCAGGGCTCAGTCCTTGGTCCCCTCTTCTTCTGCACCTACACCAAATCCCTTGGCCCTGTTATCACTGCTCATGGTCTTTCTTACCACTGCTATGCTGACGATACTCAACTCTTTCTCTCCTTCTCACCCTCTGACACTCAGGTGTCAGCCCGCATCTCCGCTTGCCTGAGAGACATCCAGAGCTGGATGGACAACCACCATCTCAAGCTCAATCCAGGCAAGACTGAGCTCATCTACATTCCTGCTCTAACCTCTCCCCCTCTCAATCTTTCCATTTCCCAAGGAGACACTCCACTGACCCCAATGCCCTGTGCCAGGAACCTCGGAGTCGTGATGGACAACAGGCTGTCCCTCTCCGAGAACATCGCAGTGGTAACCCGGGCATGCAGGTTCTTCCTGTACAACATCAGGAGAATCCGCCCCTTCCTTACCACCCACTCAACCCAGCTCCTGGTCCAAGCGATGGTGCTGTCCCGCCTGGACTATTGCAACTCTCTCCTGGCTGGCTTGCCAGCATCGGCCATTAGACCCCTTCAGCTTATCCAGAACGCAGCAGTGCGCCTGGTCTTCAACCTCCCCCGACACTCCCATGTCACCCCCCTGCTCATTGACCTCCACTGGCTACCGGTGATGGCCCGCATCAAATTCATGCTCATTGGTGCTCACCTTCCAGGCAGTCTGAGGATCTGCCCCTCCATACCTCCAAAAGCTCATCAGACCCTACACACCTGCCAGATCTCTGCGTTCCGCCTCCTCAGGACGACTGGTACCCCCCCCCCCCCACTTCATACTAGCACCCGGTCTCGACGTCTGTCTGTCCTGGCCCCACGGTGGTGGAATGAGCTCCCCGTGGAGGTCAGAACAGCAGAAAGTCTGACTGCTTTCAAGCGCAGATTGAAGACTCACCTCTTCAAGCTGCACCTCTCTCCACCCCTCCCTACCTCCTTGTGACTATTGTTATCAAAATTGTGTAGTTCCCCCCCCCCCCTCCCCCCAATTTTTTTTAAATTAAAATCCCCAATCATATTTACTGCGTACTTAGATTCGTGTTTACCTTTTTAGGATTGTTTTAACACACTTGTTACTAGTTCGGAAATGCACTATGTACGTTGCTCTGGATAAGAGCGTCTGCTAAATGCCTATAATGTAATGTAATGTCTGAACACCCCTTTCACCTACTCCACGTTTTATTACATTACAGACATATTATACAATAGATTGAGTTCATTTTTTGTCTCATAATTGTACACAAAATAGCCCATGACAAAGTGAAAACATGTTTTTAGAAATTTTTGCAAATGTATTGAAAATCGAAAACTGAAATCTTTCATTTACATAAGTATTCATACCCTTTGCTTTAACATATTTTTAAAGTATCATATTTAATATTTGGTCGCATATCCTTTGCATGCTGTTACTTCCTGAAGTCTGTGACCAATCAACATCAAAAGACTCTCGATATCTTATTTCCAGGTACTGTTACAAGCGAGACTATAAGCTCTCTGCATTTGAATGGATCTCTATGGGAATTGGGGGGTGAGACTAGATTCAGCTGTAAATTACACTGGTACAGTATGGAACACATGGCTGGCTAAATGGCTGTAAGTCATCAAGGGTCTGAGCTATCGAACGAGCCCCGAACCATCACTCTGTTGCCAGATATGAAGTAGATGTGGATGGATCACTGCAAGGGTTATTTCTCCTGACTCATTTTCCTATAGAACTCTATGGAGAAAAAAGTCAAGAGAAACAAGCCTTAAACAAGGGTATGAATACTTATGTAAATGAGAGATTTCAGTTTTCGATTTTTAATACATTTGCAAAAATTTCTAAAAACATGTTTTCACTTTGTCATTATGGGCTATTTTGTGTAGAATTTTGAGACAAAAAATTCACTCAATCTATTGTAGAATATGTCTGTAATGTAATAAAACGTGGAGAAGGTGAAAGGGGTGGGCAGACATTCCGGCTTGACTGTATTCCCCAAATGTATGCTATGTCATATCATGCTGGAGTCAAGAGAGTGTTCTATTTCCTGGCACGGCTGCTTTTCCAATTGTCGTGAAATGCACCCCCTCCTAACTTTGGCTAGGAAGATCCATGAAGCTCACAATGGTGATGCTGGGGTCACCAGAAACATAATTACAAGGGGGTGCATATTCCAGCAGGGCTGCATTTCTGCTTGCTGTGAAATGCACCCCCACCTAATTATGGCTAAGAAGGTACCACATACATGAAACTCACAATGATAACTCATTTTGGCTCCATATGTATGCCCTAAAAAGCATTTGTTGCTGGGGTCACCAGAAACATAATTACAAGGGGGTGCATATTCTGGCAGGGCTGGATTTCTGCTTGCCGTGAAATGCACCCTCTTCCTAACTTTGGCTAAGAAGTTCTCACATCCATGAAACGTGAAACATCATGCCTGCGAAACACATTGTCCCCACCTGTACACTGGAACTAGCACTTTATGCTCAGCTGAACAGAGTTTATACAAGGGTGCAAATTCCAGCAGGGCTGTTTTTCCATTTCACCTGAAATGTACCCCCTTCACCTGAAATGCACTAACTGTGGCTAAGAAGGTGCATCCATGCACCTCTCACTGGGAATACACATTGGCCCCACTTAGGAGCTTGTGATATCCACCCTCCAAACTCACTCATATATAAGTTAAAGAAAGTAAGGAGGCCATTTTGAACACTAAAGCTTTACTTTGCAAATTATTTAAATTTGTACACTGAAATGAGCAGGTTTTCAATGCAAAATATTAAAATTTTATACATACTTTTAATATACTTTTTTAATAGACACAATAATAGACATGTAAAATCTATAATAAATATTAAATAAAATTAAGGTGACTTGACATTGTCACAAAGCCATTTTGGCTTGTAGAAATTAAATATACAATATGAAAACAATAAACCAAAACAAGCTGTGCATAAAAATAAATAAAAACAAAAATAAATCTATTTTTAAATAAAGTGACTGAGCGACTATATACATGCAGGACAGAAGTAGTCCTCATCCAGCGGAGGCCTCTGAACACATTCATAGTGGAACCACCTCCCACAGATTTCACAGCAAACCTGAAAATTTTTTTTTTTATTAAACAACTTGAGTAACACCAACTGAAAAATTCTGACTAATCCTACTAGTACCAGTAATAATAAAATACAACATTGTTATAATAATAATAATAATAATAGCAATCATAAAGACTGCAAGCTGCAAAATATATTTTAAATATTTTTTTTTGGCAATGTAGTTCTAGAAATGACCCATTTTGTGTCTTAATTTTCCTCAAACCCACAATAGTGACAGAAGTTGCTTAGATCGTCTGTTAACACAAAAAGTATTCGTTACCATTCTCACTCATTTTCTGCCACCGATCCTGCTCAAAGTAACATTACTAATATTGTACACACATTTCACATTTTTACTTTCAAGATTTGGCAAGCTCACTGGAATTACGCAGTCATTTCGGATGAAAGAACATGAGAGCTTAAATATAAACTGACTGAGAATGGCCGGCCAATAAGAAAACATACCAGATTCTTGGAGTAGGGTAGTGGCAACCTCCAACCTCCATTTGTTCACTGCACCTAGGGAGACCTTTGTGTCTAGTGCCTCTCCCTCTAACACTTTCTCAGCAAACTGAAGATAACATTGTTAGTATATAACCATATTAAGATAATTACATTGCATAAGATGACAAGACCCATTTGTTTTACTTGACTAATATTACACAGGAAATACAACCCCAATTCCAAAAAAGTTGGGACGGTAAATTAAATACAAATAAAAACAGAAAGCAGTCATTTGTAAATTTACTTTGACTTGTATTCAAACAAAAACAGTATAACAGACAGGGTATTTCATGTTTTACCTAATAAACTATTGTTTTTTGAAGATATACGTTTATTCTGAAATGGATGCCTGCAACACGTTCCAAAAAAGTTGGGACAGGGGCAATTTAGAACTAATAACAATGTGACAAGTTGAAATAACAAGGTGATGTGAAACAGGTGAGGCAATTGTGTTATAGTATATAAGGAGCCTCCAAGAAAGGCCTAGTCCTTCAAGAGCAAGGATGGGTCGAGGCTCGCCAATTTGCCAACAGATGTGTCAACGAATAATCCAGCACTTTGAGAACAATGTTCCCCAAAGACACATCGGTAGGATTTTGGGCATTTCACCCTATACAGTGCATAATATAATTAAAAGATTCAAGTAATCCAGTCAAATCTCGGTGCGTAAAGGGCAAGGCTGAAAACCACTTCTGAATATGCGTAATCTCTGATCCCTCAGACGTCACCGTCTTAAAAACCGTCATGCGTCTGTAATGGATATCATGACATGGGCTCGGAAATACTTTGGTAAACCTTTGTCAGTCAACACCATTCGCCGCTGCATCCACAGATACAAGTTAAGACTTTACTATGCAAAGCAGAAGCCATGCATCAGCAGTCTGTCCAGAAGCGCCGCCGACTTCTCTGGGCTCGGTCTCATCTGAGATGAACAGAAGCACAGTGGAAGTGTGTTTTGTGGTCCGACGAGTCAACATTTCAAATAGTTTTTTGAAAAAACAGTCGTTATGTTCTCTGGGCCAAAGAGGAAAAGGACCATCCAAGCCGTTATCAGCGTCAGGTCCAAAAGCCAGCATCTGTCATAGTATGGGGGTGTGTTAGTGCCCATGCCATGGGTAACTTGCACACCTGTGAGGGCACCATTAATGCAGAAAGATATGTACAAATTTTGGAGCAACATATGCTGCCATCCAGACGCTGACTTTTGCAGGGACTTCCCTGCATTTTCCAGCAGAACAACGCCAAACCTATGGAGGTAGAGTTCTATCAAAAATAAACAAGCACAAAAGTATAATCCACAATTGTATTTACCATCCACACCTCTCAATTTGTGTTCGTAGATATAATCCACAATTGTATTTACCATCCACACACACACCTCTCAATTTCATAATCATCATCATTCATCAACCCGCTTATTCCTGTTCAGGGTCACGAGGGGTGCTGGAGCCTATCCCAGCATGCATTGGGCGAGAGGCAGGAATACACCCTGGACAGGCCGCCAATCCATCACAAAGCACTCACTCATTCATACCTATGGGCAATTTAGAGTCTCCAATTAGCCTAACCTGCATGTTTTTGGACTGTGGGAGGAAACCGGAGTACCCAGAGGAAACCCACGCTGACACGGAGAGAACATGCAAACTCCACACAGAAAGGCCCTCGGCCGGGATTCGAACTTGGTACCTTCTTGCTGTGAGGCGACAGTGCTAACCACTGCACCACCGTGCCGCCTCCTCTCAATTTGTGTTTCGTAAAAATAATCCACAAGTATGTGTTTTCTATCCACACACAAACACCTCTCAACTTGTGTTTCGTAAATCATCATTTGGATGAATGCTAAAATGATATTCACAAATGCAAATAACATTTACAGATATGTTTCCAATGTTCACATGTACAAATCAAAAGCTTGGCTTGCGAACTGGCAAATCTACATTTGCCGATCGAAGGACAAGCTTGATCTGCTTGGATTTACGTACAGAATTTTGAGACAAATATTCTGCTGTTTTTCACCGTGTCGATTCACGCTCGCTTAACTTGCGATTCGTAAACTAAACTTCTTCTTCTTTTGTGCTACATAACACGGCAGTTTGCGTGTTCGGCTCATCAGCGCCACTTTTAGAACAAGTGGCCAAAATTGCACATTATCTTTAAGAAGTGGATTCATGGTAAATGTAATTAAAACAACCGAGTTTTGAGTTTATTTAGGTTGTAAAGTTTTTTAAACAGTCATTGCACAAAACTCCTATCAGATTGCATGTAGCTAGCTAGCTAGATTACATTACACAGGGGTAGGTCCATACACAGTAGCTGCATAACTATTTCGCCCCTCATGGGAAAGATTATGTAAAACAAACTCAACCATGTGAAGTATTGTAGCCAATGAAATTAATTTGACAGCTATTCTCACTGATACCGATGTCTCCTATGAAATCTTTTATTTGTTCAGCAAGCTAGCTAGTAGATAAGACACCTAAATGAAAATGATAATTCAAATTGCATGGAGTGCTCTCCTTATTTTATCTCATAGTGTTGTACTTCCTAGTTCCTATCAATGTACGGACCTACCCCTCTGTAATGTAATCTAGCTAGCTAGCTACATGCAATCTGATAGGAGTTTTGTGCAATGACTGCTTAAAAAACTTCCCATCGCAAGATTAGCGTGGGGTTAACTTTACAACCTAAATAAACTCAAAACTCGGTTGCAATTTTGGCCACTTGTTCTAAAAATGGCGCTGATGAGCCGAACACACACACCGGCGTGTTATGTAGCACAAAAGAAGACAAAAGTTTAGTTTACGAATCGCAAGTTAAGCGAGCGTGAATCGACGCGGTGAAAAACAGCGGAATATTTGTCTCAAAATTCTGTCCGTAAATCCAAGCAGATCAAGCGTGTCCTTCGATCGGCAAATGTAGATTCGCCAGTTCGCAAGCCAAGCTTTTGATTTGTACATGTGAACATTGGAAACATATCTGTAAATGTTATTTGCATTTGTGAATATCATTTTTGCATTCATCCAAATGATGATTTACAAAACAAAAGTTGAGAGGTGTTTGTGTGTGGATGGAAAACACATACTTGTGGATTATTTTTTACGAAACACAAATTGAGAGGTGTGTGTGTGTGTGGATGGTAAATACAATTGTGGATTATATCTATGAACACAAATTGAGAGGTGTGTGTGTCTGGATGGTAAATTATACTTTTGAGCTTGTTTATTTTTGATAGAAATCTACCTCCATACAAACCACATTCTGCCCGGATTACACAAGTGCATGGTTGCGTAAGCAGAAAGTGCGGGTGCTAGATTGGCCCGCCTGCAGTCCAGACCTGTATCCGATTGAGAATGTGTGGTGCATTATGAAGCGCAAAATAAGGCAATAAGGGCCCCGTACAATTGCGCAGCTGAAGACCTGCATAATGGAAGAATGGGGGGAAATTTTGCTTGCTAAACTTAACCGACTGGTGTCTTCAGTGCCCAAACGCTTAATAAGCGTTATTAAAAGAAAGGGTGATGTTACACAGTGGTAAACACTCAACTGTCCCAACTTTTTTGGAGCGTGTTGCAGTCATAAGATTTGAAATGAGTGTATATTTTCAAAATAACTATTAAATTCACAAGGAAAAACATCAAATATGTGTTGTTGTAGTGTTTTCAATATAGTAAAGGGTGAATAGAATTTACACATCACTCCTTTTGGGTTGTACATAACCACCAGAAATATACGAAGTACCATAACTGCACGTACAGTCAAATATCTGTGTTAATGTGATAGTCAGGACAAGATCTCCTTTTACCATAACTACACATACAGTCAAATATCTGTGTTAATGTGATAGTCAGGACAAGATATCCTTTTACCATAACTGCACACAGTCAAATATCTGTGTTAATGTGATAGTCAGGACAAGATCTCCTTTTACCATAACTGCACATACAGTCAAATATCTGTGTTAATGTGATATAGTCAGGACAAGATCTCTTTTTACCATAACTGCACACAGTCAAATACACTCACTTTTAAGGCAAAGATTCCACAGGATGTGCAGTCTTGCTGAAGTCCATGAGGGAGACTGCCGCAAGACCTCCGTGAGACATTGCAGCCTTTCTGTCGCATGAATGCCCTTAAGTATGGAAATGTTACTCATGAAAACTTTTACATCATTATCATTTAACAGCTGCTAGGATTGCTCTGTCATACACAGCACTGCACTAGGGTGACAGACTGCTTATTACAAAATGCCAAATTGACCTTGTTGTCTCCAGGCATCTTTTTGTATTTGCCAAAGACTCCCCCATTGGATCCAAGAAAAGTGATTTCTTCTCTTGTGGATAAATGACCTTGGTATTTTTAACATGGACACATGAAATACTTCAGGCACAAAACCAGTGAAACTAAAAACCGAATGTGTGCATATCAAGAATGCGGGGTAGTATGTATAGAGCTTATGAACGTATTTTGAGTCTGTTAAGATTGATAGGTTATACGCATGACCCATTCATACCAGTATTTTCATCTTAAAGGGAGGGTAACTGTTAATGATGTGTAGGACCTACATAGCCACTGAAACAGGGATTTGGGATGTAAGTTTCACACTATACTACTACTCTCACCATCAACATCCAGCGGTGGTGCTCGTTGACAATCCCCACAATTACTTTGTATGCCATGGGATCAATCTGAAAATGAAAAAAAAAGTTTTTACTTTAGCTTTAGTGTTACGATCCCCACGGGCCTAGGGGTGCATGGGGTTGGTAACTAGATGTTATTATTACCAGGTGATGTAAAAATGATGATTAACTAGTAATGACAATATTGAAAACAGACCGGATAGCAACTCAGTGCATAAGTTTACTGTGGTAAAGAAAAGTATACAAACAGTGCAACACTAAATACATACACAATACCAGACTCACACAACCAGGCTCAAGGGACGCTGGATGTTGCCAAAAGAACACCCAAAACGAAACTAGCTAACACAGAGAGTAGTAACTTATCTAGTGTATCAAGTACACAAAACAAAAGCCTAACTACTCTAACTAGCAGACTGATAAATACAGTGGTTGGCAATCACCCCTAAGGACTAGTGGTTCTATACATAAACAATCTACAGGCATGTATAGGAGCCCCCAGTCTTACCTGTCCAAAGACCTGCAAGTGTACATAAAACAGAACACATTCAAACAAAACTATGGTAGACAAACTTGGGATTTACAGCACACCAACACACACACTTGACCCCAAAAACCATACTCCCGCTAATGGAAAACAGTCCAGTTTAAATAGCAGAGGTGGCGGGTTCTGATTGGATGATTGAAATGACAGAGGGCTTGGATAGATGACAGCGGGACTTGATTGACAGGCGGCACAGCGAATGAAGGTGGTGGCAGGCGAAGGCAGGGAAGTCCACAAAAGAATAACACAGGCACGTAACACCTCCCCCCTTAAGAACTAACTTAACACATTTTATATATATATTTTTAAGTTAGTTAACATAGTTACGGAAAAAAAAAAATTCCCATCCACTAAACAAGGTACCTAAATACTATATACACAGGTTACCCAAAACTCAGAGACAACGCATCAGCGAGTACATTGTCACTTCCCTTCTTATGATGAATTGTGATGTTATATTGTTGTAAAATCAGTGACCAACGCATAAGGCGCTGGTTCTGATTATACATTCTCAATAAAAACACTAACGGGTTGTGGTCTGTAAAGACCTCGACAGGGTTGGAACTTGAGCCAATGTACACTTCAAAAAACTGCAAAGCTAATAACATTGCAAGTGCCTCCTTTTCAATGGTACTATAATTTACCGTAAATTCCGGACTATTGAGCGCACCTGAATAAAAGCCGCACCAACGAAATTTAGAAGAAAAAAAAAATTTGTACATATATAGGCCGCACTTGTCTATAAGCCGCAGGTGTCCACGTTGTAACATGAGATATTTACGTACACAGAAAGATGATACACAGTAGGGATGTGCGCGTTTAGTCGACTAGACGATTCAACGTTGCTACCCTCGCTAGTCGGCACCAGAAATACTAGTCGGTTAAACTTATTATTTTATTAATGTACACATTTAAATGACATATTGACATAATTTGCACTGAAATGTCATGTTTTCCTGGTTAAATGTTGCTTTATAAAAAAAACGAGCATCCGTTACTATGTTAACAACGCAGGATTAAAAAAATAATAATAATAACTTTTAAACGAAGGAAAAAAACAAAACGGATTAGCCTGTTCGCCCTGCAAGTTAAACCAGCGAGGTGGAAAAAGTAAGTAGCCCTATCGCGTTGTTGAATAGCCCAATAAAACGAATCTAATGTCGATCAGTAGGCCTACGTAATTGTTATTTTTTTGTGGGCCTATTATTGGTAGTTTTTCTGATGACCGATTATTATTTTTTACTGTATTTGCTATGCGATCGCGATCGCGTTCACCCAATGCAAATACCGTTGTAATAATCAGGCACGTTTCCTAAAAATGTTTTGCAGCAGCTCTATTTCCTTCTTCGACAGCCAGATCGATTGCCTTTAACTTAAAAGCTGCATCATATGCATTTCTTCGTGTGTTTTCCATGATGAGGGTGTGTGCATGATGCGCAAAACGGCTGTTCAAAACACAATCAAACTAGCGTCTTCCTCGGCGCATTATCTCTGTCTGTCTCGCTCTTGCGCTTCCTGCTAGAGCGCCCCCCTGGAGGCCGTTAGCTTGTAAAAATCTATAGATTAGCCGCACCGTTGTATTGGCCGCAGGGTTCAAAGTGTGTGAAAAAAGTAGCGGCTTATAGTCCGGAAATTACGGTAGTTGGTGTTTATTAAATTTGCGCGAGAAGAAACTGACGGGGTGATCAATTCCATCTGGATCTTCCTGCAGCAATACTGCACCAGCTCCCAGAGCACTGGCATCAACCTCTAACTTAAACGGTTGTGCAAAGTCTGGAGCGGCGAGTAGTACAGGCGCACTGCATAGCAAAAGCTTAACAGCTTCAAAGGCATGTTGGCAGTCTGAGGTCCACACAAAATATTTTTTTGTACTGAGCGCACTTGTTAAGGGCGCTACAAGAACAGAGAAGTTCCTGCAGAAACTCCGGTAATATCCAGCCATTCCGAGGAAACGGCGTAACTCACGCCTAGTAGAAGGCGTAGCGAAACTAGCAATGGCAGCAATCTTTGCTTCCAATGGCCGAACTTGGCCATGACCCACTTGTTTTCCCAAGTACGTCACGGTCGCTTTGCCAAACTCACACTTGGCGAGATTCAGAGTTAGCGTTGCTTTGGCCAACCTCTCAAACACACAACGCAACACCGAAACATGATCGGTCCAACTATCTGACCTGATCACTAAGTCATCTAAATAGGCATAACAGTCCGAAATACCCATGAGTACTGTATTCACTAGCCGCTGAAAAGTGGCCGGAGCGTTACGAAGGCCGAAAGCTAAAACATTATATTGGAGGAAGTTGTCAGGGGTAACAAACGCGGAAATCTCAGACGCGCGAGGAGTCAAAGGCACTTGCCAATACCCCTTTAGCAAATCAAGTTTGGTGACAAACTTAGCAGCACCAATGTTATCGATGCAGTCTTCCATTCTCGGTAGAGGGTAGGAGTCTGGCACCGTAACTGCATTTACCTTTCGAAAGTCTGTACAGAAACGCGACGAACCATCAGGTTTCGGCACAAGAATACAAGGCGAGCTCCAAGGACTAGCACTGGGCCTAGCCAAGTTATTATTTAAAAGGTATTGCACTTCCCGCTTCATAGCCTCACGTTTAACAATATTAACCCGATATGGGTGTTGTTTAATAGGGGCAGCACCGTTCACATCAATGTCATGATGTGTTACGGTAGTCTGAGAAGGGGTATCACCAAAAAGATTTGGAAATCCTTTTATTAAATTAACAATATCAGATCTCTGAACAGCTGATAAGTGAGCAAGGTGGGACGACAAATCTGACAGTGTCTCCGAATTGGTGAGTCTAGCACATAGATGAGGGGCGTTCCGAAGCACAAGGCCATCCTCATCCTCTGTACAATCCAACCTGAAGTTATTCAATACGGGGCTAACGCTAGCTACTTGTGACACAGGCAGAACTTTTTTTACATCCTCTGACTGAGGTGTCTCTCTAGAATGATATGCCTTAAGCATATTAATATGGCACACTCGTGATTGCCGTTTACGATCGGGTGTTCGAATTACATAATTACTTTCACTCAGTTTTTCTTCCACAGTATAGGGACCAGAAAAACGAGCAGACAAAGCAGATCCAACAATAGGCAATAATATTAGAACCTGATCACCAGTTTTGAAATTGCGATCAACAGCCTTCCACAAAACGACGTTTCATTTTGCTCTGAGCTGAAGAAAGCGACTCTTTAGCAAGCGAATTGACATGATGCAATTTTTCTCGGACCTGACGACAGTAATCCAACACATTAGGCTTGACATCCGAGTCAAACATAAACTGGTCCTTCAGGACTTTTAAAGGACCCCGAACAGTATGCCCAAATACTAGTTCAGCAGGGCTGAACCCTAACGATTCCTGTACCGCTTCTCGTAACGCGAACAGAATGAATGGCAGCCCTTCCTCCCAACAATTTCCAGTCTCCAAACAATACTTGCGGAGAGCAGCTTTGAGAGTCTGATGCCAACGCTCTAAGGCCCCTGGCTCTCAGGGTGGTAAGCACTTGAGATCTGATGCTTAATATCCAGAGACTGCGCAAACTGTTTAAACTGTTCTGACAGAAAATTAGTGCCCTGATCCGTTTGGATAACTTTAGGGAATCCAAATATAGAAAAGAACTGTGTCAACGCTTTAATCACGTTCTTGGTAGTGATTGTGCGCAATGCTATAGCTTCCGGAAATCTAGTCGCAGTACACATAATGGTTAGCAGGAATTGTTTACCAGACTTTGCCTTAGGAAGCGGACCCACGCAATCAACAATTACATGCTGAAACGGCTCACCCATTACTGGAATTGGACAGAGCGGGGCTGGTGGAACAACCTGATTAGGTTTTCCCGCGACCTGACAAATGTGACAAGACCGACAGTGGTTTACAACAGCACTTTTAAGACCTGGCCAAAAGAAATGCTTCAACACGCGATTATACGTCTTTGTAATTCCCAAATGACCAGACGAAGGATTTTCATGGGCCAAAATTAATACTTGCGGTCGATACACAACAGGTACAACAATTTGAAAAACCACACCCCATTCGGCTTCCATAGTTAACGGAGATGACCACTTCCTCATTAACAACCCATTATCTAAAAAATAAGCCATTGACTTTTCATTCAACATTCCAGGTTTAACAACCATCTCAAAGCATTTAAGCAAGGATGGATCATGTTTCTGAGCAGAAACAAGTTGTTCACGAGTGACAGGAAATTTTTCCGAGGCCAACTCCACAGGTAAGGTAAGAGCTTTACATTCCTTGTCACCGAAGTTTTGAGGTTCGACCTCTGTACTTGCCTCTGTTTTTACCCGTGGTATTTTCGGTTCGGTGAGAGAAATATCTTCAGTAAAAATGGACGCTAACTCCGATAAATCTACTTCCTCTCCCCATTTCTTTGATTGGGCTCGAGTGAGCACGCAAGCAGGGGAAACACTGGGAAGTGATTTAGACACGTCAGACATTGTAGACGATACGGGTTTATTTAGAACTTCAAGTACTGGATGCACTTTACCTCCGGCAATATCATTTCCCATTATAAAATCAATGCCTGGTACCGGCAAAGCGGACCGTACAGCCACATTAAAATAACCCGTTACTAATTCAGTTTGAACATGAACTTTGTGTAAGGGAACAGTTACAAAGGCCATGTCAATTCCCTGAATTACCACGTTAGCACCACTATACGTCACATCCGATACAGCGATTACGTCAGCTAACACAAAAGATTGTGAAGCTCCCGTGTCTCTTAAAATCCGCACCGGTTTTTGCTCAGTTGGATCACCGGAAAGGGAAACAAAACCTTCAAAAATAAACGGCTCAAAACCATCTTCAGGTTTGCTTACAGGACCGTTTAAACATGGAGTGCTTTGTCGAACAGTTCTAACAAAGCCTGTAGGCTTGGCTGAAGAGTAAGTTTTCGTTTTCAAAGCATAACAATTAGCAATTACATGCCCTACCTTATGGCAATAGAAACATGCACGTTCCTCTTTAGACCGTGGTGGTGATGATTTGGAATCTTTTGGAGATTCACCATCCTTATAACTACGGGAAGCAGCAGATTTAGCTCCCTGGATGGAACCAAACACAGTCTTGTGAGTGAGTGCAAACTCATCTGCAAATATCGCAGCTTCAGACAAGGACATCACTTTCTGTTCATTTAGGTAAACAACAATACGTTCTGGAGCACAATCCTTAAACTCTTCTAACAATATTAATTCGCGAAGAGAGTCATAGTTATCCGCTTTACTCGCAGCACACCATTTGTCAAACAGAGTTACCTTTTCTCTGGCGAACTCTACAAATGATTGGGCGGAGGTTTTCTTTTGGTTTAGAAATTTCTGTCTATAGGCCTCCGGCACCAATTCATACACACGAAGGATAGCCGCTTTCACAATGTCATAATCCATGCTCTCTGGTAGAGTTAGTGTAGCCATTACATCTTGTGCTTTCCCTACAAGTTTGCACTGTAGCAAGGTTGTCCAAATTTCTTTGGGCCATTTAAGAGCTGCAGCCAAATGCTCAAAAGTGCTGAAGTAGGCATCTACCTCAGTCTCTCGGAAAGAGGGTAGAGCCACATGTCTCCTGACATCGTATCCTGCAAAACCAAGTGGTGGGGACATACCGGGGGTAACCATGGTGGAGTGTTGCTCTGCAGCGCTTTGTAACTCCAGCTGCCGCAACTTAATCTTAGTCTCTGCCTCTACTTCCAGCTTTCTTATGGACAATCGGAATTCCTGCTCCATTTTCAGAGCCCTTTCTTGTGCCTCAGCCTCACGAGCTCTCTCCTGAGCATCTAGCTGCAGCCGAGCAAGACGGACTTTCAGCCGCACATCAGCCCTCGACCCAGTGGAACTCTGAGAATAACCCTCAAACCGTGGAAAAGTTACTGGGGGAGTCTCGACCTTCACCTCAGTTCTGTCAGATTCCCCAGCTCTCAGCGGAGATTCAGGATTCTCAACAACCGCACGGGGCGATAGGCCTACACCAGGCTGGCTAGGAGGTAAAATGACAGGCGAGACAAATATTTTCTGTTCCACCAGCTTGTCCCATACTAATGATTTAATCTCCTTTTTCAGGAGGGTCCTCACAACAGAGAGACCTAAATGATCCGCTATGGCTAATAAATCTGCCTTGCGGCACTGATCAAAAGCTACTAACGAAGGCTGTTCAATAAAATCTTTTACATTGAACGCAGCCATTTCCCACTCTGCTTATTTGCGTACCGCTGTACAACAACCACACAATATTATTATTACTGTCAATAAATATATATCCCGGACGAGCCCCCAAATATGTTACGATCCCCACGGGCCTAGGGGTGCATGGGGTAGGTAACTAGATGTTATTTAGCGGGTGATGTAAAATATGATTAACTAGTAATAACAATATTAGAAAACAGACCAGTTTAAATAGCAGAGGTGGCGGGTTCTGATTGGATGATTGAAATGACAGAGGGCTTGGATAGATGACAGCGGGACTTGATTGACAGGCGGCACAGCGAATGAAGGTGGTGGCAGGCGAAGGCAGGGAAGTCCACAAAAGAATAACACAGGCACGTAACATTTAGTTAGAACATAGGACTTACACATGTGTAACAATCTAGTACCAACCCTGAGTCTTGAGCTCTTCCTGTTCCAGATTGCAGTCATCGGAAAGCTGCTGCATCTGGGTTTCATGGATGTGAGACCTTCATAGCCAAAGTTAGGTGGGGGTGCATTTCACGGCAAGCAGAAATCCAGCCCTGCCGGAATATGCACCCCCTTGTAATTATGTTTCTGGTGACCCCAGCATCAAATGCTTTTTAGAACATACATATGGAGGCAAAATTAGTTACCACTGTGACTTTCATGGATGTGAGATCTTCTTAGCCAAAGTTAGGTGCGGGTGCATTTCACGGCAAGCAGAAAACCAGCCCTGCCGGAATATGCACCCCCTTGTAATTATGTTTCTGGTGACCCCAGCATTAAATGCTTTTTAGGGCATACATATGGAGACCCCAACATCGCGATTGTGAGTTTCATGGATCTTCCTAGCCAAAGTTATTTCACGACAATTGGAAAAGCAGCCGTGCCAGGAAATGGAACACTCTCTTGACTCCAGCATGATATGACATAGCATACATTTGGGGGAAATATACGTGACCACTGTGTGTTTGGTGGGTCAAAGCATGCAATAGTCAGTGATATATAGGGGATACATTTTTATTTGTATCCAGTATAGTTTAGCTATATGACTTGCTGATAACCGTGGATCACATTTCATTTTCAGTCGAGCTGATCTCCTGGATAACGAAGCTTTTATTTCCCCAGCTACGAGTAGCTACATACAGGCTAACCCCAGTAAAATTCCAGCTAATTTTGTAATTATAGCTGAGCTATATTTTCGCAGAATGCGATCGTGCTATAAGAAAAGTAGCTATGGATTTGCGTCTGTTGTGACAAATTATAGATTATTCATTATTTATATACAATTATATATCATACTGTAGGACCAACTATATTAAAATGTAGTGTTAATATGAATATGTTTTTCTGTGGTAGGATGAATTGCACAAAAGGCCCATATGTGAACAGCAGCACATATTCAAGGCCTCAGATTCAAGAGCAGACAATCACGCCGGAAAAATGAGCTCATTATTTGTATCGGAGTGTGCTCAATGAACAATGGTCCCAAGCTAGGCACCCAATATGAGCTCATCTCGACACCTGTAAATCAAGGACATATACACACACCCACATGCAGGGGAATTGAAGAAAAACTCGCTCTCAGCGGAAACAGCCATATTGCAATACACTCCCCAAAATTTCCCATGACGAGCTTTTAGTTATCTCAAAAAGTAGGCAATGGACCCATTCATTCACACACACACACACACACACACACACACACACACACACACACACACACACACACACACAGGCAATTAAATGTTCCTAGCCCGTCTGAAGAGATAAGCATGAATTACTCCCTACACATTCTTTGGGGCCTGATTGTCGAGAAGAACATCCAGTACCCTAGCCTCGGAAATGTATGTGTGTGTGCAGTTTGAGGAACTGATAGAATTTATTAAATCCAAAGAAAACATTTATCTTCTATCTTTACAAACATTGGTGTAAAAACTATGTATTGAACTACTATTGTCAAACCGTGACTAGGATGTTTCTGATATGATTAAATCATGGCATTTCATCAAAACTACCATATAAATAAGGGTCATATGTAATGCTTAATTAAAACCGGCAGAGACCGCTGCAGACCATGGAAAAAGTAATCGCCCAGGTAATGGGAACACCCCAAAAAAAGGGGGGTCGCAATAACATATAAGATGTCAGCTGAACTTTATGGTGTGCTTGTTATGTTTTGCTTCTGTCATTAACGGACCTGTTTTACGTCTTGTGGGTGAGCATGAAATTGACTGACTTAGACTGGACCGTGTGATTGAGAATGTTTTTAACATATGTATGTTTAGCCGATCAGCCTGGGTATGTATATTCGTGCAAATCTTTTTATAATAAATTACGTTATACCAGACTCTGGAATGTGGTGTCTATTTGGAAGAAAGTTTAAGTAAAGTGTAGTTGAATGGTCCTGACCCCTCCCGACAGGGCGGTGATAGGATTGTTCGATTTATTATACTTCACGTCTAACATACCCCTGGCGAATTCCGTGTTTTGAGTCTAAATTGAAATGAGTATAAAATCGAAGGTTGCTTACCATCTTTAAAACAAGGATACGCTTCACAAAGCATTATAGTACAACAATATGAATACCTCCTACATATTACATTGGTACGATAATGAAACGAAGCTAATTCGACTACTTTTCAAACCGAATGACGTAAGTGCGCGCGCTCCCGCCGGGGGGTGCATTCCACGGCAGGGGTGCATAATACGGCACAACACCGGCAAATAACGCAAAATCCGCTTATTAAAAAGTTTGTATTCTCCAAATATCTTAGTTATAACTACTTTAATCTCGCAAAGCAGTTTTGTGGTTAGAGGTGCAGTATCTATTCAGTTTGGAAATATGAACGTAACATAGGATAGGGCTTTACCTAATGTTTACCTTGTGAATGCGAGCAAATTACTTCACAAAGCACGTTAATCTGTGTATCAAAAATCATATGTATTAGATAAAACAAGTTACATCTAACAGTAACAAACTGTGACCAAAGCATTTTAAAAAAGCAAGACGGAGAGAGGGAGGTAAATTGAGCTGCGGTTTCATGCCATTTTCTTAAATAATGTAACTAATGAAAACAAATAACCAAAATTGGCGCTAATTTTATGGTATAAAGTTGGCTCCCGATTAGAATTTGCCGGTCCAACGAAAAACGATTGTATGCTTTCACGGTCATCCTTCCGCTTTTTTCTCCGCTAAATCTAGCCTAATTGGCTCAACATTCTGATAGCCTAGTCATATATATATATGCACCGTTTTTAAATAATCGCACTCCAAACGTGATGAAACAATACAGTAATATTGGCATATTACAAAAAAATGATAATACATCTCACCGAACATCTTAAAACGTATGAAACCTTTGACACTTGCGTATAACAGTACCTCTCACTCCAGTTCGGTGAAATATTACTGTATTTAAAAATATTTAAATATTACACTCATTAAACTTCGGTTTTTTGTTCTCCCTGCCTGCTACTGGGTCCCTTTTTCCATCCGTCCTTACAAATGTAGCGTTTTCAAATAATCTCAACTTCCTATGTCTACATTACATTTACATTACAGTTATTTGGCAGAAGCTTTTATCCAAAGCGACGTACAATAAGTGCATGTTGAAGGTCATTGACACAACTACAAAGCACAACTTTCTCACAACGTAGGAGCTATCCCAAGTAATAAACATAGAATACAGTCGGCTATACATTCTTAACTATTAAAATAGCAAAAAACACAAATAGAAAATAAAAGAAACAGGAAGTACGTACTATATAATTGGCCCTATATAGGAAGTTAGTCAAGGTGGAGTCTGAAAAAGTGCGTTTTCAGACCACGACGGAAAACAGACAGTGTTTCAGCTGAGCGCAGCAGATTGGGGAGTTTGTTCCACCACTGGGGAGCTAGTGTGGAGAAGCTGCGCAGTCGGGACGAGGGAGGGAAGTGCAACAGCAGCAGAGCGAAGAGGTCGAGCAGGAGCGTAGTGCTGGATCAAGTCCTGTAGGTAGGAGGGGCCTGACCTTTTGGCTGCAGTGTAGGCCAGGGTCAGAACTTTGAACCTGATCCTGGCCATGACGGGCAGCCAGTGGAGTGACCTCAGCAGGGGTGTGACGTGTGAGAACTTCGGGAGGTTGAACACAAGCCAAGCAGCCACGTTCTGGACCAGTTGTAGGGGCAGAATGGCGCAGGCTGGTAGGCTTGTGAGAAGGGAGTTGCAGTAGTCCAGACGTGAGGTGATCATGGTCTGGACAAGGAGCTTAGCGGAGTAGGTGGTCAGGTACGGCCGAATCCTCCTGATGTTGTACAGAAGGAACCTGCAGGACCGTGCCGTTGCCCTGATGTGTTCTTTGAAGTCCAGCTGGTCGTCCAGGACAATCCCCAGGTTCCTTGTAGAGCGGAAGGCGGTCACTATGGTTCCGTTGACAGTGATGGACAGGTCTAGAAGCGGGGAGGTCTTGTATGGCATGAAGAGCAGCTCAGTCTTGTCGAGTGGCTAGACATCCACTCAGAGATGTCAGCCAGGCAAGCAGATATACTCTCCTTAACCTGTGGGGTAGAGGGAGGGAAAGAGAGGAAGAGTAGACTGTCATCAGCACAACCAATCAACTGAAAAGGTGAGATTTTGAATAGGAATTTCTTGCCAATTTTAGAAAGTCTCAAACTTTTGACACTTGGGTATGAGACAACAGGTCCTGCCCTACCTCTGACCCAAGTTGGGTGAAATATTACTTTAGCATTTTAAAATAATCCCCCTTCAAAATTGTATGTCCACCAATGTTAATCTACTGAAAAAAGTGAAATTTTGAGTAGGATTTTCTTGCTAATTTTAGAACGTCTAAAGCTTTTGACATGCGGGTATGAGACAACAGGTCGTCCAGTACATCTGACCCGAGTTGGGTGAAATATTACTATAGCATTTTAAAATAATCCCACTCCAAACTTTACATGTAATCCAATGTAAATCTACTGAAAAAGGTGAAATTTTGAGTAGGATTTTCTTGCCAATTTTAGAATGTTTCAAACTTTTGACATGTGGTTATGAGAGAACAGGTCCTCCACTACATCTGACCCAAGTTGGGTGAAATATTACTGTAGCATTTTCAAATAATCCCACCTACTGACCAGGAATACTGATCTTTTGACCCCCCCCCCGCCGCTGGATATTTCAGACGGGGCGGTGATTCTCAGGGGGGCTAAACATGCTCGCTTTCACCCCCCTCTTGCCTTTCAGTAGTACTGATTTGGGCCCTCAGCTGGTGATTTTGTGCACTTCAACATCTAAGATGTCAGAAGGTGTGCAGAATCCAGGCCCCTAGCCACCCTGCAGTGGTGCTGTTCAGGTCCGTGGTATAGGGGTATGTATACTTCAGCACTCATTGTGTCGAAGCTTCTACCCACATCAGCAATACCGTAGCACTTCAGAAGATGCCGCAGGCAGCCTCTGTCCGTGAAAGCATACACTACCTGAGGCTCTTCACCCCCTTGTGGCCCCTCAGTTGTACTGATTCGGGCCCTTAGCTTGGTGCTGTGCACGCTTCAACGACAGCCACGTAGGTTCCATAACTCATGGGAGCCTGCGGCTAGACACCCCGGCGTCACCCCGATAGGACAGCCTGAATTATCTGCTAGAACCCCAACAGTCGGAGACTGAGGAGGGGTCAGCATCTGATTAGGGGTATTCCTCTTCAGCCGGTCAGGTTCACCCTACCCCCCTTTTTTCATTTTTTCCGATCACGGGTCCCAGTGCTTCAAGCAGGGTTGCCAACGGGATTTCCAGTTTTCGATACCGCAGGCCTACTGCTAGCCACCTGCGTCGGCCTACTAGGCCTCTGCCTTGTTAGCTTAGATAGGCCTGTGGGGTGTTGGAGGGATTGCCGCAGGATATCCTGCAGATTGCCGATGTCCTTCAGTGCTCACACCAAACCCCCTACCCCCCCCAGTATCGTGGGGTTATCCCAAATCAGGAGAAAAGGGGCTACTGCGCAAACTCTTCAAGGTGAGATTCTGGTGTTTCTGAAAAGGGAGCACCCCTGCCCGAGGTGGCAATGGGATTTATTTGATGTATTTCCCAGCACCCGACATGGATGGAGGCTTCCACCCCATCCTAGGCTGGAGAGGGCTCAACTACTTCCTAAAGCGCCTGCCTTTCCACATGCTCAGCCTTTCCAGTCTCCCCTTACTAGTGGGAGACAGTGATTGACGTATACTTCCATATCCCCATACACCGGGATCACCGGAAGTACCTCTGATTTTCTTTCCAAGGAAAAGGGTACAATCACTCGGTCCTCTCCTTTGGCCTAGCCCTGGCCCCACACACTTTTTATGAAGTACAGTGAGGCTAAGCTGATCCAACTCTGTCACCAAGGGATTTTCATTGCAAACTACCTGGACGACTGGCTACTCTGCACTCTTTCAGAGGAGCAAGCCAGAAGGGATACAAGGTCAGTACTGGCCCACTTGGGCCTGACCCTGAATAGGTGAAAAGAGCCATCTCACCCCCTCCAGAAAGAGGCTTTTCCTGGTACCGGTTTTGGTCTCTGTGTCCATGTGGGCCTCTCTGACCCAGAGAGGTAGCATGTTTTTGATGGAGAGTCAGTCCGCAGCGCGGCAGGTGACATTAACATTAACTGGAGGTTGCTCGGCCTGATGGGTTCAGCGGCCCAGGTGGTGCCACTTGGGCTGCTGCATACATGCCCATTACAGCGAAGGGCGGTAGCACAGGGAGTAAGCCTGCACAAGGACGGGCGGCGACTCCTCCCTATTTACCCAGTGTGTTCTAGGGTGACGACCACCACGGACGCCTCCAAGACTGGCTGGGAGCCGTCAGAGAGGGTCGGTCCCTACAAGGGTTGTGGAGCCCCTCATGGGTAGGGAAGCACATCAACCTGCCAGAAACAGAGGCAGTGCATCAGGCATTGACCCATTTCCCCCCAGTTGTCCGACTCAGACAGGTTCTCGCCTGAACAGACAATTCCACTGTGGTCTCTTACATCAACCGACAGGGTGGGCTTCGGTCTCCGACCCTACATGCTGTTAGATTTTAGTAATTTCAAAGTTCGTTTAGCAACATATTTTAGTTTAAAGTAAAATCTGTATGCCCCAACATATTCAAAATTTAGTTGCGAAACGGTCTGGGAAATTAGCTATATGCTAATTTCCTCCCCCTCCTGAGATTTAAAGTGCCGCATTGTTAAGTAGCTACTCCTTGTAACCTGCATGAATGCCCCCAGAGTTTCTTGGGAATCCTAGCCTGGTAGAATAACGTGTGAAATAAAGTTATTTATCTAAGCCCTGAGACAGGAAACCAGGAAGAAGAACCAAAGATAGGAGTGAAGTAACACAGCCACGAGACTTCCCTGTCTAGCCTATTTTTTGTCATCAACTACATGAAATTTCCTGTTAGATGTGTATAAGAGCTGGGCCAGTTTAGAGTGTAAGGGCATGTTAGACTGGAAAGCTGACCAACATCATGCTGAACTGTACCTACGAATAAAGAAGCTAGACCGTCTTTCATCACAAAACCGATTCAAGACCCTCTTATTTCTCAAACGTAATTGCAAGTACCGGCAATGACCAGAAGTGTAATTGAGGAACACAAAGCAATTATTCAATGCAAAGCATGTTAACTCCTGCTGTGGGCACAGGTCTAGGGCATGTCCCAGAGGGCAGTGCATGTGCCGGGCACAACTAATGTGGCAGCCGATAGGCTGTCCAAGAGTGGCCCGAGAATAGGGGAATGGCGCCTGCACCCAGACAGTGTGCAGTTAATTTAGCCCCTCTTAGCATGGATGGCAAACCTTAGGGAGTTGCTAGTGGGCACCCCGTTGCTCCTCCCGACCAGAGCGGATATGCTGCCGCAGGCCAGGTCCTGCTATGGCAACCAAATCCGCAGTTTTACAACCTGCTTGGCCCTAAGATGGGAGTGGCTGCAGGGCCTGGGACCAGCAGTACTGGAAACATTTCAGGCATCAAAGCCCCCTCCACGAGGGCGCTCAATGCCGAGAAGTGGGCAGATGTCAGCCGCTGGTGCCACAATAACGGGTTTACTCAATTGTGTGACAGTTCAGTCGTTTTGTCGATCTTCCAGTCCCTCTTCCAAGAGGGGCTAGTAAAGTCCACGCTAAGGTATTATCTGGTCATATTGGACTGCCACGAGCATATTGAGGGCCTGACAGTGGGATCTCACCCCCTCGCCAGCCAGTTTTCCTGAGGAGTCAGGCAGCTTCACCCGCCTAGGTCTAACTCTAACAACTGGCTTTGAATCCCCTCACTGAGCCGCACTTCGAGCTGGCCGGACTGTCAGTACACCCCTCCTGTATGCGGTTGGGTGACAGTTGCTCGTCGGTCTCTCTGCTTCTTAACCCCGCGTCTCAGCCTAAGGCCTTCTTGTGGTCGTACATTTCTGGCTATGGTGTTCACCCTCCTCCCCATGAGACTGCTGAAGAAGCCAGGCTCCACTCACTGTGGCCCGCCCAGGCTCTACGGCTGCACTCACTGTGCCCCGCCCAGGCTCTAGGGTTTTATATCTCCAGCACAAGTGCAGTGAGGAAGACCAAAAATCTTTTTATTGTTTTGGAGGGGTTATGCGGGGCTTGGCCCTATTGTACAGCGCTTGGCACTCTGGATCATAGAGACGATTCCACGGCTTACAGCAGCTTTGACGCATCCCCTCCCACAGGCGTGGTAGCTCACTCCACTCAGGGCGTAGCTGCCTCCTGGGCCTTACTACATGGTGCCCCACTTGCTGACATTTGCGCAGCGGTGGGCTGGGCCTCATCACTCACTTTCGCCAGGTTTTATCACCTGGACGTAGCGTTGCCTCCTCTGTCCTTATATGCAATTTTGTGATGATTTAGAGTTTCTATCACCCGATGGTTATTTCCCACGTTTCCCACTTGAGCTTGCTCTTCTGGTAAGAACAGCAGCCAATAGTGCATTTTGCTTTTTATGGGATTCGCACTCATGCAATGACCTGCGGTCCTGGTACCCAACAACATCCCCGCCTGACTTTATTTGGTATTTTGTGACCCATACCGTGGCGTGTTGACTGATATGAAATAGAACGTATGGGTTATGGATGTAACCCTGGTTCTATAAATACGGTCAGCATGCCACACTGCGTGGTCAGGCGGAAAATCTTGCGCCCTCAAGTCGGCAAAAGAGGCCAGGCGGCGTACAAGCACCATATTTATGGCGTGACGTGGTTCCGCCCGTAGTGGTGCTTAATTTGTTATTCAGTCTCCTATCAGCTCCTCCTCTCAGCGAGGATGACCCATACCTTAGCGCAGTGATTTTCAACCACTGTGCCGCGGCACACTAGTGTGCCGTGAGAGATCGTCAGGTGTGCCTCCTGAGAGACTAAATTGTCATTGTAAATGTGTCATTTTGTAACACTTTTGGTTGGTGGTGTGACTCAGGATTCTTTTAATGTAAAAAATGTGCCTTGGCTCAAAAAAGGTTGAAAAACACTGCCTTAGCGTGTTGACCGTATTCATAGAACAAGGGTTACATCCGTAACCCGTACATTTGGAGTGGGATTATTTTTAAATGCTACAGTAATATTTTACCCAACTCGGGTCAGATGTAGTGGAGGACCTGTTGTCTCATACCCACATGTCAAAAATTTGAGACGTTCTAAAATTGGCAAGAAAATTCAACTCAAAATTTCACCTTTTTCAGTAGATTAACATTGGTGGACATAGAAGGTTTGAAGAGGGATTATTTGAAAATGCTACAGTAATATTTCACCCGACTTGGGTCAGGGGTAGTGGAGGACCTGTTGTCTCATACCCACATGTCAAAATTTTGAGACATTCTAAAATTGGCAAGAAATTCCTATTCAAAATTTCAATAGATCGGTTGACATAGAAAATTTGCAGTGAGATTATTTGAAAATGCTATCGTAATATTTCACCCAACTGGAGTCAGAGGTACTGTCATACCCAAGTGTCAAAGGTTTCATACATTTTAATTTTGGAGATGTATTATCATTTTTGTAATATGCCAATATTACTGTATTGTTTCATAATGTTTGGAGTGCGATTATTTCAAAATAGTGAAGTATCCAAATAATTTCAGATGTACAGCTGTGTTCAAATAAATAGCAGTGTGTTAAAAAAAGTGAATAAAGTGCAAATATCTTTAATAGCTTTTAGTTCCATATTTCAAATGTAGTGGAAACATTACACATTCAATCAAATCAAAGCATTAACAAATTTTATCAAGTCTGCGTTATTCTTTTACAAGAAGCAAAGAAAAGGAATATTAATCTGTTCAAAAAAATAGCAGTGTCGACATTTTTCTCTTCAAACTCAAACACTTACTGTATAAACTGAATAAATCTTTCAAGATTTAACCACTTTAAATTACTGAACTAATATTTAGTTGCATAACTATTGTTTTTGACAACTGCTGTGCATCTGCGTTGCATCAAGTCAACCAACTTCTGGCACCTAGAAACAGGTATTTCAGCCCAGCATGAACAAACTACATTCCACAGTTCCTGTGGATCTTTGGGTTTTGCTTCAGAAACTGCATTTGTAATGTAACCTCACAAGTTTTCAATGGGGTTGAGGTCGGGGGATTGAGCTGGCCACTCAATTACCTCAATCCTTTTTTGAGTGGAACCAAGATGTTGCTCGCTTACTCGTGTGTTTGGGGTCGTTGTCTTGTTGAAACACCCATTTCAGGGGCATTTCCTCTTCGGCATACGGCAACATAATCTCTTCAAGTATTTTGATGTATTCAAACTGATCCCTGGTATACGATAAATAGGCCCAACACCGTAGTATGAAAAACATCCCCATACCATGATTTTTGTGCAACCATGCGTCACTGTCTTCACAGTGTACTGTGGCTTGAATTCAGTACCCGGGGGTCGTCTGACGTACTGTCCAGTGGCGTCGTTAGACCCCATTTACTGGGGCACGTGCCCCAGTAATATTTTGCTGTGCCCCACTAAAATTATGAAAAATTAATCAGTTTTGCATTGTGCCCTGACCGATGCAAACCAGCAGGTTTTAACCTCACGTATCACCATTCTCATTCACCAGCACGCAGCGGCAACACGGCACTGCAGTGCCCCCAGCCCCCAGCCCCGCCCCCCCGCACCGCACTTCAAGCGAGGTAGAATCCTCTGGTAGTGTATCAGCGTAGCAGCGGACTGTGGATCAAGTAGCTAGCTGGGTTGTGCGCTCTTAAGAACGGTATCCTGGCCACGAGAGGTGAGGAGATATAGCTAAACATCCACCAGAAATTGTTCAATATAATATATATACTATATAATAATAATAATAATAATAATACTATACTGTCCAACTATACAGTTATAGCTAAGCTAGCCAGCTAGCAAGGAGGGGATGTTTCCTGCTGCACGATTTTGCTCCCATATTTCACGTTAGCAATTTATTTAGCTGTCCACTCCAAAGGGTTAACGTTACAACTTAAAAGCAATCACAACATTCTGTTCTTTCATAGATCAACTATGGACATACGGACATTTTTTCAAGGTCCATGTAGGAAAGAAGAGAGGGACAACAGGAGAGGTAATGCAGGTATATTGTGCAAAGTTTGTAACGTTAGCTAAGCTAGCTATGTCAGTTAGCGAAGCTATATGAAAATGTATCTTGTTTGTAGTGTAAGCAGTCAATCAAATCAATCAGAAGAATATTGTATTTTATCTTCAAATAAACATAGCTATGGCATAACTGCAAATCTGACTGTCTTTCCCCATATTGCAAGTCTGCGTTTGTTTGGACATGAATAGGTTGACCGGATTTGTAAAATTCTTAACAGAAGTAAAACACTGTAAATCGCCATAGATTTAAATGGCAGAGTTGAATCTCTAGGAGCCAAAAACTAGACAGATTTACAACCGAAATGCCACCTGTTATCACATTTGCAGTGAGTTTTGAGGTGAACTTACTCATTAAGCATTTTCAGACATTTGTTGTTGGGAAACCGGGATGTCTGGTCATTCTAGTCATGTCTTGTAGTAAAAAGCTATAAAACATTTGATAAAAATGAGGGCATGTAAAGTATTTCAGTTGTATATTATTTAAATCTGAATCATTTAATGTGTGTGCAAAATGATTTTGAAAAAAAATCCTGTGTCCCCTCATGGCCCTTCCTGGTAGCAGGGAGAGACCAGCAGAGCACAGGGCAGGCAGCAACAGTGAGAGAGGACACTGAACAGGGAGCGACAGCGAGAGAGGACATTGAGGAGGCAGCAACAGTGAGAGAGGACACTGAGCAGGGAGTGACAGCGAGAGAGGACATTGAACAGGCAGCAACAGCGAGAGAGGACACTGAGCAGGGAGCGACAGCGAGAAGCTACACAGGGCAGGCAGAAAGGGAAGGACCTATTAGAAGCTATTTAGATGGGCCAGAAAATGTGAGCGACCTAGGAGACAAGGATACAGGCCCAAAGCAAGTTAGATTATCCCAGTATCCGCAGCAGTGCTTTGGGTTAAAAAAGAGAGCTTTTAATTACAGCTGGTTTGAAAGCTTTCCCTGGTTGGAGTATTCAGTCAACAGAAATGCAGCCTTGTGTTTTGCATGCAGAATGTTTGGAAGGAATGTCAAGCATGATACCTTTGTTAACAGTGGGTTCACAAATTGGAAGAAAGCGTTGGACCTATTTAGGGAACATGACAAAGCACCAGCCCATAAAGCTAGCATCCTGTCTTGGAGGAGCTATAAAGCCAGTACAGTACACGGGAATGTGGTTCAGCAATTGCAGACTGCAAGTGAGACTGAGATCAGAGAAAGAAGGGAGTACCTCAGCCGTGTTGTAGCTGTTACTACTTTCTTGGGCAAACAGGGAATTCCATTCCGTGGCCACAACGAATCTGACACAAGCCACAATCAGGGGAATTTTATAGAATGCATTAAACTTTTGAAACAGTTTGATCCATTTCTACAAACCCACACAGCTCCATCACACAGCACTTACCTCTCGCCATCCTCTCAAAACGAAATGATTGAGTGCTGTGCACAAGAGGTGACAGCAGACATAGTTAAGGAACTAAGGGCATCAGCAGTGTATGCAGTTATGGCAGATGAAGCTAGAGACAGGAACACAGAGCAGTTGGCTGTCTGTCTACGATATGTTACAGGGGGTGCAGTTAAAGAGCGTTTGCTGGCAATGGCAGAACTGAAAGGGTTTGATGCAGAATCGATAACTGCTGCAATTCAAAACCAGTTGACTCTCAATGGCATTGATGACCTGAAGTGTGTTGCACAGGCCTATGACGGCACATCTGTAATGAGTGGGGCAGTGGGGGGTGTACAAGCCCGTTTCAGAGCAAATAACCCTGAGGCAATATATGTCCACTGCTATGCACATCAACTGAACCTCGTCCTATGTCACACCTGTCGAGCAGTATCTGAGGCCAGTGAATTTTTTGACTTATTGGAGAGTGTGTACTCTTTCTTTAGTGTTTCACTTCTAAATCACCAAAAATTCACTGATGTTCAGAAACAGCTAGGGTTAAAGCCCTCTGAACTTGTGCAGCTATCAAAGACACGCTGGTCGTGCCAGCTGCGCTCAGTGAATGCCATGTTGGACAATTTCTCTGCTGTCCTTCAATGCCTCTCCAGCATCAGCACTTCCATGGCAGTGGGACTACACGCCAAACTCAGCAAATTCTCCACAGTCTACCTGCTATTGATGTTTCAGACCCTTCTCTCAGTAACTGAGGGCCTTCACAAGTTTCTGCAAAGGGAAGCTGTAGACCTTGCTCAAGCACTCGAATTCAAAGAAGCTGTGTGTGACACTTTGAAAGGGAAACGCACTGATGAGAAGGCTGCAGAGCTGTATGAAAAAGCAAAGACCTTATGTGAAGCCAATCAGATCCCTGAGTCATGTGGCATCAGACAAAGGCAGAAGCAGAAACGCATGGAGGATTTTGTGGTGGAATCCTCTTGTGGGGCAGCAAGTGACCTAAGTGGCGCTGAGCATCTGAAAAGGAAATTGTTCATACCTTGCCTCGACAGAATGATTGCTGAGCTGGAACAGCGTTTTTCAACTGTCAACACTGAGCTTCTGAAAGGCATTCAGGCCTGTAATCCCACCTCAGATTACTTTCTCTCCGAAGACCATCTTAGAGCGATTGCAGATCACTACAAAATTTATCTCAAATCTGAAGAGATTGTGGTGGCTAAACATTTTCTGGCTCGCAAGATGGAGGCCAGTGCCATCAATGATATGATCAGCATTTTCAATCTCCTTGACGCAGACATGTTTCCTTCTTTGAAAAGTGTCATCCAAATTTCCCTGACAATTCCAGTTAGCAGCTGTAGCTGTGAAAGGTCATTCAGTGTGTTGCGACGGCTCCACACCTGGTTAAGGTCCACCATGGGACAAGACAGGCTCCACCATCTGGCAGTCATGTCTATTGAAAAAGATGCCCTTGACAAGTTGAGTCACAGTCAAGTGATTGACCGCTTTGCTAGACTCAGTAAAAGACGCTACAGCCTAATACTCCCACCCCCCAAGAAATAAGAGGCAGGGCAAAACTGGGTAAGGTGGTTGCTGTCATTGTTTGAATGACAGCAGAACAGGTGCCAGTACTCTCAATCAGACAGGTGTTAGCATGGTTATGGAGGTGTGGGTAGAGGTGGTGTGTTGATGCCTGCCTGTATTATGTTTTCCAATTGCCAATTCCAAACAGCACCTTCTAGTGGACAAAACTGGTATTATAAATTCATGAATGAGACCAAAAACCTCAATGGTAAAAATCTCTTTACAGGAAAAAAGAACCATCTAAATTTTCAATCAGAACAATCTGCTGTGTGTATAGACATTATTTTGAGAAAATGAGCGCCATAATGCTTTTGAGTCATTGAGGAATTATATTATATGCTGTTTAGTTAAATGTTAAAATGGTGGTGTCCAGAGGCTTAATTGGGAGCTTTTGGTGGTTGTTTTGGGTTCCTCTGTTCTTGTATCAGTAGGCTACTAGAACCAAGGCTCGTCCAAATCTGAGTCATAGTTTTTAAAATATTTAGTTACAGAAATTATCTGAAGAAAAGAAATGGCTGACTTACAGTAGCTAAAATAAATGTACTTTTATCGTTGCAACCAATAGACATGTAATAAAAATGCTTTGAACAGCATCTCTCATCATTTTTCTACCCTCTGAGTGGCAGCAAGAACTGACATAGGTGGTGTTTAGCCCCAGTGATTTGACATGGGATGAAGTGTGTGTGCGTGCGTGTTGATAACCATTATTCTTAAGCTTATTGTCACTGTTGAACTTGGGTATGAGTGTAGAATAAGCATAGATTTAACTGTACTTTTTAGGGTGTGAGTGCTGGGGGCCCGTGCCCCAGTATTGCTTAAAGTCTAGCAACGCTCCTGCTCGTACCACGTTACCTTCCGCTTTTAGTCTGGTCTACCTTGACCCCAGTTTATCCAAAGAACAGCCTCTATATATTACAGTAAATCATCAGCCACCAACGCTGATTCTGTACTCGTTTATCTGACTCCATTTAATATTATAATTTGGTATGTACAATTTCCACTTGATTTGTTAAAGGACTCTCATACTTTAAAGACGGTTCTCTGAGCTGGATCTGTCTGTTAACACCGCGCTTTTACATTGGGCCCTTAATGCATACGACTCACAGCTGACTAGATATCTGCGGTTATCTCAGAGGTTGCGGAAGAAGTCACTTTGTGCGGTATACTCTATGGTTAAGACTCAGGGACCGACTAAAGGAATATTGGCAACCACCGTTCTCAACATGTATAACCGCCAGGCGGAGGTGATCTACTTTAAGACATAGTTCTACAGGTGCAATACTCCGTGATACATTAAGCTTAAATAGTCAACCTCCCTAGACCAGCTGAGGGGATAACCATGACTGAGGAAATTAATCAACCCATTACCTGTGCACAGAGATATTACGTCAATGTTCAGAGAAACCACACAAATCAAGTTTAACTAATTTATTACCAGGTAGGTTCCTTACTTAAATCATCAATACATAGTTACAGATTGAACATTCCAAATTCAAATACAGTACAGAGAAAAATACTTAGTCATACCTGGCAATTTGCTACACACAATGACCTGAAGTAGGATGTGCGGAAAGACTGGTTACAATCTTCCCAGATTGGTTTGCTTCCTTCGCTTAAATGCTCAAACTCTGCGTTTGATCTGGCTGCAGACGGTCGTAAAACCATAAACTGGTCAGCACTATTAGCCCCCCTTCTATGGGGTTTCACAGAATGGTTTTTTCTAAGGACAATTTCACAACGGCAGCTTACGCCTGTGTTATGAAATATACATTCCATTCATGTTGCACATTTAGGACATGTAGACCATTGCACCACTCACACCGAGACCTTCAAAATGATATCAAACATCAGTAGGTCTAAGTTTGTGTTGCCATGAGACTCCCCATCTCTACAGTTTTCTCAGATGTGATTGATATTAATGCCACAAAGGTACCAGAATTCCTGTTGAGAATATTACATTTACACCCTAGTTGTCCCTGTTAATGTAGGTACGTTAACTTGATGTATTTACTAATATAACACTAAAAAATGGAACAATACATGATTATCTCTCTGGAAAGAGTGTATAATGTATGTTCCAGTGCCCAGACTAGTTCCAGTGTATACTGTACAATGTAGCAAAAGTATCAATCACATCTGTATGTGTTTAGCAATCTATACCATGTTGTGTTGTGTGTGAAAAATATGTTTAAGGACAGAGATTTAACCTGCCCTGATAACGCCATGTGGGGGCACTATGGCACTGTTGTGTGTGCTTGTTGTTACGACAGTCCAAGCTCATGACGTCTGGAGACATTCTTTGACCGTCATAAACGTCACGCCAGATGGTCCCAGCGGACTTTACGGCATTGAAGTTCTTGTTTATTACATCCTAGAATACACATGCTTCCACCCCCGGTGTTGTGTGTCCTGGGATCACAATTCCAGTCTTACAGGGACGTGATCTACCACTCTGATGTGCGATGGCTCAGCCGTGTGGAATTATTTTAAAAAATATGTCTTGACCCTGACTTGTAAACCTATAGAGCAGACAATTCCAATCTTGCAACGCTTGCAAACTGATATAGGAAGTTTGAACAGATGGTGCCAAACACTAGCCTAAGAGGTCAGTGAACTGTGCAGTGTCAGGGAACTTTTTTGGGATAAACAGGAACTTAAAGGTGGTTGCCAAAGATTACCAAAACCCCTTTTAGTCCCTGAAAAAACTGCCTTAAGTCTTAAGAAAAACATGTGATTTCCAGGGATTGTTGAGATATGAGACCTTCTGATTGGAGGACTGAGAGGATGCGACGGCTGATTGGTTGTCGTACTACAACTGAGTAAACAATCAATAACCAGCGAACTCAATAAACACTGGAACCCACGATGGAGAGAGAGAGCGCTCCCGGCGGACACCTGAGCACATCTGTTTGAGAGTTTGCTGAGCTGTCTGCTGTAATCAACTTTACTTGCTATTTGTCTCATTAAATACTTATACTTTGAATTTGGTTTCAAGAGTCCTGTCTTCACCTCCACCTTGAACGAACACGCTGAGAAGAAAATAATTTTCCTAACAAATCTGGTGACCCCGAGCGTGGAGGAGGGAGAGTGACAGAGGACTTCCCGGCCGGGAACCAGGAAAAGAATCCACCTGGGAACCAGTCGGCAGACACTTACAGGGCGCCCAAAAGAAACAGGTGAGCAGAACCTTTTTCATAAAATCTGCATAGAATAGGACAGTGAAGTGTCTGAGGATTGGTAACTAAGGTCTAAATTGATATAGGTGATTTTATAACATACAGTAAGAGACAACTGGTGAGTAATTGTAGTTTCCAATGCACATTAGTTTAATAAATAGTTAGGGAAAGACATACGGGCGTCGTTGAAGCTTAAGTATAGGAATTTACGGTGCGGTTTACGCTCATTAGACGGACGTCAGCTAGTGGTATTGCCGGATTATGGTTCTTTGCGAAACGGCTCAAGACGCCAGGAGAAATACGTATTGTCTATAAGATAAAGATAAAGTGTTAAGCCCGAGAGAGGCTAAAAGGCTGGGAAGTGCCTAGATACCGGTATCGACTGACAATAACTTTTGTAAGAAAAAATAAATAAAAACCAAATAAAAATAAAGATAAAGAATAAAATTGTCAGTTCATCTCAAACCGAACAGGGAAGTCTGTTCGCCGCGGAGTAAAGGGAAAATACGGCCGCGTGATTAGTTTAGGCATTGTGTATTGGAAACTACTTAGATAGAATTGTTATATCCTGTGTAAATCCGTTCGTGGTAATTAGGCTAAAAGGGATTAGCATTCTGTGCACGGAGGTAGGATCATTGACACGATACACACCTAGTGATCAATGATTTCTCCTATTTGGTGAGAAGAAGTGAACACGGCTTTATACGGTTCATTTCGGACACCCTGTGTACAGGACTGTGGGGATTTATTGTGTTTTCTACACGACGCTGAAAGATATTGTACATCGTAATGCTGGAAAGTTAGATCTCTCACCCCGGAGTCACACACGGCTTGAGCTGAGAGATTGGAACGTCTGGTGGATTACATACAATATCTATGATACTGACATTGGTAATTCTGGGGAATTTGTATGACTAAATAATAAATATTTTAAACAAAATCGCGGTGAACCCATAAATAATTAAATAATAGATAATAAATAATAATAAAATAATAATAATATAATCATAAATAATTAAATAATAAAATAATAAAGAACGCAAATAAGTAAAATTGAACAAGATACAATAAAGATAATCTCGAGAATATTATGAATTGGAAAATATAAATATTAAAGTGTAATTTAAAAATAAATGTATAAAAGTATAACACCGGTGCACCAAAATTATCTCACCCCCTAGGAGATCTCCATACTCACTGGTGGGACGCCACCAATAATTTAAGTGGATCAGAAGCATCCGAAGTTTTGTGTGACAGTATACAAATAATAAATTGAAACGAAATAAAAACAGTTTACTCTCACTAATCTTAGGGTATTAAACGAACACTGAGCCGCGTGTTGCGAAATAGGAACCAAATAAAAGACGTATGACAAGTTAATTACACAGGAACCAGGAACGGTTAATTAAACAATAAATTGTGAAACATTTGTAGATTGAAGAACTACAACAGAATTTCTGAAAACAGGGCCACCACCCTAGTGGTACACAAAATTAAGGCGTGAGTTTATCCCGCAACCGAATCACTAAGATTTGGGAGCCACAGAGTAGAAACTACTCAGAACATAACATTGACACCGAAGGAGGGCCATCCCTAGATTCATTATACTTAGTTGGAGAACAGAGCCCTGGTGGCAGCTAGGCTACCATAGAGTCACTTCACACTTGTGATAAAATCCAATAGAGCCAATAAACCCAAAAGACGCTTACAGTGCCACTAAGCGCCCAACTCCATAAGCCATAGTTATGAGTGACAAGCTAACAGTAAACCAGATTCTGCCCAAGATCTGGCGCATAATAGAGAATAAATGTTCCGTGAAAGAAGGGAAAGAGAAAAAATCAAAATGTTCAAAATTAATTGAAGAATGGAGGAAGCTCGGTTGGTTTCCCGGTCCAGAACAGCCCTTCCTAAACGAAAAGGCAAGGTTGGATTTAATAGTCAAAGAAAGGGAAAGAGCAGCACAGGCTGAGGTGGATCTCGCCAAAAAGAGATTTCCAAAACCCTCACAAAAAGACAAAGATAAAATACGCGATAGAACTGTGTTAGCTGGAGAGCTATTCACGATAATGGTAACTTACACCGAGAAACCTCGCACAAAAGCTGTAAAATCAGAAACCCCGGCAATTGTGCCACCCGAAAAAACCTGGATACAGGCACCAAGCCTGACCAGCACCGCGTCACTATATCCAAATATAGTTGACGTAGAAAGGCCACCCCCATACTCCAAACCGCCGCCGGAAAATCCAACTGTAACATACACAGAGGGTGTAATTCAAGCACCAGTGTTCCATGTTACAGGAGGTCAGCTAGACATGCAGATAGACGCAGATGCCTCAATAAGACAAGAACTGGCTAGAGCCAGGGAGATGGTTGGGGATATGAGGAGACAAACTGAGGCAACCATATCAAGTTTCAGAGAACATCCCGAGGACGAGGTAGAAGAGGAAGTAGACACTAGAAGGGCAAGAGACAGAGAGGAGCTGGACAGGCGCATAGAGGAAGGAAGGCGAGAAGTGGAAAGGCTACAGCAAAAAATAGACGAGGCAGAACGAAAGAAGACGACAGGGAGAGGCAACAGGCCATCGTGTTTGAAATATGAAAGCACAGAAAGGGATAGCTCAGTGGCTGGAGATACACCATTTAATGCGCAGCCATTACACCGTCACGTGTATGCAACCGCCCCACGCACACCCGAGACAGACCAAAGTGTCATTCCGTGGGGGCCACTAGATCCAATAGTCACCTCCACGCAAACTAAAGATAAACGGTATCCTCGTGAAATAGAAGGGGGTGGGGATACAGTTAGGATCAATGGCCAAAAATTAAAGATAAATCTGACCACGGAAGAAGGGCAGACATTCCTCTGCCCAGCAAATACAGACCACTGGGCTACCAGGTCAGAAACAGGGAACTGCGATGAAACAAGCATGTGCCCCCTGTTTGAGACAGGAACGGGTGAAAAATATAGACCATGGAGTAGAGTAGACCTGGACCATCTTGTAAGTAAATTACCCCCTCTCGAGAAAGGAGCACAGCCGTGGATAGCCAAATTTGAAAACTTAACTGTTCAAGAAAAGTTAGGGATGGCCGATGTCCGCACCATTCTGTTAAAACTTAAAGCCGCCCCAGCTATGCAAGCTGCACTACAAGTAACAGGCACAACAATGGCGCCCGATAACTTCGATTTTAATCGTGTAAGAACGGCATTTTGGCAGAGCCTTAAACAGTCATATCCGACAAAGAAAAACTACTCTGCGTTATCAAGTCTAACCTTAGGTCCAGATGAGGAGGTGTATGCCTACATAAACAGAGCGTTTGAGGTTTGGGAACAGGCCACAGGTGAAAGACCGGACGCATCGGCCTCAGTCGAAGGCCACTGGCGACATGGGGTCCAAAAAGGGCTGCCCCCAAAGGTACAACAAAAATTAGACGACGTAGTAGGCCTAGACGCCCAACCAGAAGCGGTATGGAAGGAACACATAGTGCATGTTGTAAACAAACACAGACAGCAGAACAAGACAAGGGAGGATGAGGCCACAAATTTAGAAAATAAACTGTTAAAACTGCAAATAGCCAAGCTGTCAGTCGAAGGTGAGAAACAGTCAGCAAGAGCCATATTGGAAGCTCCAGTGACTCCAGTGAAAACACCACCAGCCCCACCATCCTACCCACAGGAGGCGCCCCAGTGGTCAGCGCCCCCAGCATATCAGAAAGGAGGGTACCAGCCTCAAAATGATGGAGGGTTTGGAGAGGATAGATATCCCCCGATAGTATGTTGGACATGCGGACAGCAGGGTCACATGTCCAGAGGATGTCAAATGAGACCCACTCGTCCTTTCAGAGGAAGGGGCAGAGGGTTCATGACAGGCAACATAGGCAAAGGAGTAACCGAAAATCCATGGTCAATGGAGGGATACGACCCAGACAAATGCGTGGGGTGTAAGACACAGGTACCGACTGACATGAATACATTTTATATGATCATGGGTGTTGATATCAGCGGCAGGGACCCTACAGGGCAATTCCGAATTGACCTAGTGGAAACCGCCTCTAAAACAGAACCAGCTGCTCCCTCACAGGAAGGGCAGTTGAACCAGGCAGGAATACCAAAACACATTGATCATGACAAAAAGTCCAAGCCCACTTCTGCACCAGGAGTGGTTAAGAAATTTGACTCCAACAAAATAACCTACAGAACCAAGCTAGCTATAGAAACTGGATATGTAGAAAGAAATGCATGGTTAGACCAGGTGTCGCAATACGCCAACCAGTCAGGACAGCGAGACTGTCTGATATGTTCAGGAGCCCGGCCAACCCTGACACTAATAAAAACAGCTTTTGAAGAATATAAAAATGTTTCTGAAAAACCAGGTTCAGATTTAGGATGTTTGCTCACTCTAATGTCCAGAGAAAATCCAACCAAGGGATGTGCAGAATGGGAAAATTTTTTCCCAATGGCTGCATCTAATGTAACTCCCCCAGTGTTTTGTCACGGGAAAGTATATGATGTGACGTGTTTTGAAAATGATAACACAGCAGGACATGCCCACCAGCTAGGCAGACTGTCCGAGTGCGAGAGGACCATGACTCTGACAGGAATGAAAATGGCCACTCAACTGACGGTGTCCAGAGCTGACGTTTGGTGGTACTGTGGTGGCCGAACTCTATACAACTGGTTACCACACAACTGGGGAGGTAAGTGTGCTTTAGTCTCTTTAAATGTTCCAGTACTAATTGTCCCCGAGGCGGAAAGGGCGATACGGGTAAACATAGAACAACAACTAGCCAAATTCAAGTTTTCAAGACGTAAAAGAGGAGCACTAATGGGCTCAGAGGTTAAAAACCTTGATGGAGTCTGGATAGATGCAATTGGGCAAGCCAGAAACATTCCTGATGAATACAAACTGGCAGATGAAGTAGCGGCCGGTTTCGAGAGTTTTCCTCTCTTCTCGGCCATTTTTCCAGTGACGGTCAACAAAAATGTGAATAGGATAAATCTGATCCATTACAATGTACAACGATTGGCTAATTTAACCAGGGATGTTGTGGAAGCTGTGCATCAACAATTATCTCAGACTTCATTAATGACATTGCAAAATAGGATTGCATTAGACATGTTACTAGCTGAGAAAGGAGGGGTATGCTCTATGTTTGGTGATGTTTGTTGTACAGTAATCGCAAATAATACAGCACCTGATGGCACTTTGACTAAGGGGTTGCATAAATTAAGAGCATTGGCGGATGAAATGAAGGTTCAGTCTGGTGTAAAGAACCCTATAACAGATTGGCTGTCTAAAACGTTTGGGCGATGGGGAGCCCTGATAGGACAACTGTTTATAGGAGTGGCTATTGCCTCTTCCTTGTTCATTATTTGTGGATGTTGTTGTATACCTTGCATTAGAACGCTAGTAACAAAAACCATTGAAAAGGCTGTAACGGGCAGAGATGATGCTCCTCCCAAATACCAGGCTGTACAGCTGGAGGAACAGTACCACCTAGAGGAAGCCGACGAAGACCTAGAGCTCCAACCTATGTTCCCTATATATTGTGCCCCCACCTTGTCAGTAGACAATGGGTGGGAGGGACATAAAGGCTACTCTCCTACCATGGCCAGTAGGCTTTTGTATCAACAGGTGACTGGAGATTCAGGTGATCCTTGGACCATCCCGGAGGGTCCCTACACGGAGAACTGCCCCATTGGGAATCCGTACTGCAAGTACGGAAAGGGTCCTGGAGCTGGTTGGCAGTGCTGGAGGTGGGCTGAGATCTACCGTCCTGAAATGGATAATCTGAGCAGAAGACTCCGGACCGATCCTGACTTCGCAGCCAAATACCATACTGATGTGTTGGGAGTTGACCTACTCCCAGAGGAGACCCAGGCGATGTTCGAGTAGTGGAAAACATGCAAAGCAGATCAATAAAAATTGAATTTTTCAGGGTGTGGAGTTTTATTACAAATACACATTTTTCTATTCCGGTTTCCAGTATTTTTTATTCAATTATTAAGCTAAAATGTAAGCTTTAAGTGCTAGAAGGGTCAGGACAATTGTAGAACTGTAAAATTAGGTGCTTTGCTTAATATTGCTCATGTGCTAGACCAAGCCCCTTGATAGTTGCATCTAGTATGCAAATGACAGGTAAATGTAATTGTGCGGGGACTGGTTCGCTGTAAATGCCCGGCAGGTTTCGCTCGGAGCGGATGCTGAGTGCAACCTGAGTCACTCTCGCTGGCAGTACTGTCAAGCCAGGTCAGTATTGTTTTTGCCCCATTGAGGTTTTCCCAGCGACCGTGTAGAGCCTGCGGGGTAACATGGCTACGCTGTGCTAGAACGCTTATTCAGAGGCCCATTTTGATAGTATTGTGTAAAAGTAGAATGTCCAGGAGAGTGGGGGAAGTTAAAGGACTACATTAATCAAGGGCCCATATGTAACCTGCAATTTAAGCATAAAAGTCCCGTGTCAAATAAGAGGCGTATACAATGTTGGGACAGTAAGGGGAGACATGTGTCTCCGGAGCCCAAGGTGTTTTCTTGTATAATTGCTCTCATAAATGTGAGCAAAGGAGGGACTTGTGGAATTATTTTAAAAAATATGTCTTGACCCTGACTTGTAAACCTATAGAGCAGACAATTCCAATCTTGCAACGCTTGCAAACTGATATAGGAAGTTTGAACAGATGGTGCCAAACACTAGCCTAAGAGGTCAGTGAACTGTGCAGTGTCAGGGAACTTTTTTGGGATAAACAGGAACTTAAAGGTGGTTGCCAAAGATTACCAAAACCCCTTTTAGTCCCTGAAAAAACTGCCTTAAGTCTTAAGAAAAACATGTGATTTCCAGGGATTGTTGAGATATGAGACCTTCTGATTGGAGGACTGAGAGGATGCGACGGCTGATTGGTTGTCGTACTACAACTGAGTAAACAATCAATAACCAGCGAACTCAATAAACACTGGAACCCACGATGGAGAGAGAGAGCGCTCCCGGCGGACACCTGAGCACATCTGTTTGAGAGTTTGCTGAGCTGTCTGCTGTAATCAACTTTACTTGCTATTTGTCTCATTAAATACTTATACTTTGAATTTGGTTTCAAGAGTCCTGTCTTCACCTCCACCTTGAACGAACACGCTGAGAAGAAAATAATTTTCCTAACAGCCGCGGCTCCGTTCTCAAGCGGTTCTTCTCCCTCAAATCTGAGATCGACAAATTCTTAAGAGAAAAACGATTGTCCGTCGATGAACTGAGTGACCCTGTTTGGTTGGAAGACCTGGGATTTTTAACTGACATGACCGGACAGCTGAATGTCCTGAACACAGCCTTGCAAGGGAAAGACACAATCGTGTCACAAATGTATTCACACATGAAAGCATTTGTCGTGAAGCTCCGTCTATTTGAGAGACAAGTCAGTGAACGCAATGCCGCACACTTCCCCTCTCTCCGGGAGGTAATCGACACTTTCCCAAATGCCAACAGCCCTGAGCAGATGGGGAAATATGTGACAGTAATCACGTCATTGATCACAGAGTTCAACACGCGCTTTCATGATTTTGCTTCGATTGAGAAGGACATCAACATGTTAACGTGGATGAAGCACCAGGGGACATACAGTTGGAACTCATCGAGATGCAATGTGATGACCTGCTTCGCAGTCGGCACCAGCAGCTTCCACTGCCAGAGTTCTACAAGAGTTTGGAAAAGTCAAAATTTCCACAGATGAGGCGCCACGCAAAAAGAATGCTGAGTCTGTTCGGCTCCACATACATATGTGAGCAAACATTTTCCCTGATGACGCTAAACAAGAGCCGTTTGCGATCAAAGATAACAGACAGTCACCTTTGCGATGTCCTGCGAATCGCATCTACAAACCTCACACCCGACATCACAGCGATTCTTCAGTCCAAGGCACAACAACACTGTTCTCATTAGAAGTGTCACTGGTGAGTGAAATTCTTAAAATCTCTTCAAGCTCGCCTTTTAATAGGCTATAATACTATTCGCCTAATTTAAATAGAAATCTAAGTGATGTTGGCAACTGTATGCCACATGTCTGAGCGCACTTGTATTTATTTTACACACACGCACACATAGCCTATAAATATAAATATATATATATATATATATATTATAATAGCCTGTGACCCGTGGTAGTCATCATTTTTCTCAATCTGGCCCTCAGTGAAAAAAGTTTGGACACCCCTGTACTAGAGAAAGTGGTTTCAAAACAGCTAAATTCTGTAATGAACAATAACAATTTCTTTGAAAAATTCCAATCCGGTTTTCGGGCACATCACAGCACTGAAACAGCCCTCCTAAGAGTGGTAAATGATCTGCTGCTAAATGCGGATTCTGGCGATAGCTCCACCCTTGTCCTGTTGGACCTCAGTGCAGCATTTGATACCATTGACCACTCAATTCTATTAAATAGACTTGAAAATTGTGTAGAAACCGCACAGCTAAACCAATGAGGGAATAACTGGGGTTGAAGGTTTAAGCGTGATTTATTTCGCTGTTGCTGTGGGAAAAGGGAAAATGATTAAAGTTCATAAAGAAATATTAATATTCTTGCAACCGGGTTAGACTGCTCTTTAGATTCACGGGATTAGCTAATAAGGGACCACAAATCAAAGGTACTCGTACCACGTTACCTTCCGCTTTAAGTCTGGTCTACCTTGACCCCAGTTTATCCAAAGAACAGCCTGTGTATATTGCAGCAAATCATCAGCCACCAACGCTGATTCTGTACTCGTTTTATCTGACTCCATTTAAAATAATAATTTAGAATTTGGGTTAAACCTGCGTGGAACTCGGAGTGGTTACACTCGACTCGTCCTTAATTACTAGTCCTCAATTATCAATATATGCTTGCCGGAATCAGCATTATTGCCGAAGCTCAGTTCGGTGGCGAACACAGAGGTTGGGGGTCTAGTCAACACAATACATGATATTCATTTATCATAGATAGTTGCGAGTCTGAGTGCATTTAAAGGGCTCCTTAAGGCTAATTTGACAAGAACCGGCGTAAAACGCCCATGGGTTCTCATATCAAATCACCAGAACCATAGGGCTCCTTAAGGCAAATTTGACAAGAACCGGCGTAAAACGCCCATGGGTTCTCATATCAAATCACCAGAACCATGCACTACTCTGAGTGTATTTAAAGGGCTCCTTAAGGCAAATTTGACAAGAACCGGCGTAAAACGCCCATGGGTTCTCATATCAAATCACCGGAACCATACACCACCCAACCTTATATGGACCGTCACTTGACTGCCTATCCCAACTTGAGAACGCCACGTCTGTACCAGGCCGCTGATCAGTCGGTCCTGGGTCAGAATTGTCCCCCTGAATATTCAGTTATAATTTAGGCTAAAAAGGGTATAAGATGAATTAGAGTCATGGAAACCACGCAAGTTAAAAATAAACATAATTTAATAACAGGCAGGCAGGTCATTAACTTCAATTAAAACATTCAATTATACAAAACATAGATTTAAGAAAAGAAACATAAAGTAAATATCTTACCCAGCCTGTTCAACTACACACAGACACAGAATATGCACGGTGTGGGAAGTCGGTTACAATCTTCCCAGATAGGCTTGTCTCTCTCCTTTTTATGCCAAATCATGTGTTTGAACCAGGCGACAGTGTCATAAATTAACCTGGAGTGGGTGGTCAATCTGGAATTTAGACCCCCATTGTTAGGGGATGTTTGAATAGGATAAGGGGAAGAGGAGGTAATTACCAGAGAGGACATTTCACTGTTACAGTTTTTCCCTGAGTTACTGAAACTATGCTTTATTACACTTTATTTGGTATGAAATGTATTTCAGTCAATTCCTTGATTTTACCTGAATCCATACATACCAAACAGGTTAAGGTGATATACTAGTATGGTGCAGTTGTCATGAAAATACCCTCCTGATGAACCATTTCACATGCAATTCCTGTTACTACCATATAAGACAGAATGTAACAATATAAGGATCACATGCACAATGTTTGTAGTTTTTTACATGGTTATTAACACTCTTCACAGAAGTTTTAGAGTCCTGGTACAGAAGAGAATTAAAGAGTGTAATGACATGGGTGCCCAAATGAGGGCACTGTGGTATTGTCCAATGGCTTTCCCATAGGATGTGTCCTGGTTTTGGGTTACTGGAGGTCACAGATGTCCTGTGCGGACATTCCTTTCCCATTGTCTGGCTGGGGTGTGAATGCCGTAAATCCTCTCTTCTGATACATTTACAAACAGTTCCATTTGTCCTTATCTCCATCTTGATAAGATGGGGACATTCTTGGGAGCAAACAGTCGGACCCCAAAGGAAGTCAGAGTAACTGATTATTTTATTACCATGCCCTCTGGTCCTTCTAAGTGCATGATGTTCTCCAGTTCCCAAATGTCAGCGTTTACTGAGTCCCACTTTGACTTCCCCCCTACAATTGGATTGGTGTTTCTGGTATTGCTCTGAACTGGTTTGCCTCTTACCTGGCAAGCAGAACTTTTTCAGTTTTAGTGGGTGATTTTCAGTCCTCTTCAGCAATTTTAAAATGTGGCATTCCCCAGGGCTCGATCCTTGGCCCAATCTTGTTCTCCATTTATATGCTACCTCTTGGCCAAATTATTCAGAACCATAATATCTCCTTTAATTTCTATGCCGATTATACGCAGCTATATCTGTCAGTTAGACCGAATGATTTTAACAAATTGACACTTTTGCAGAACTGTTTTAATGATGTCCAGAGCTGGCTTTCTCAAAACTTCCTCCAACTCAACACGGAGAAAACGGAAGTTTTGATTATTGGCCCTAAGCATGTCTCAGATTTTATTCAGTCTAATCTTGGCTCTCTTGCCCAAAATGTAAAAACTGAATCTAGAAATCTTGGTGTGTTCTTTGATCATCATCTCTATTTTGAGCAACATATAAATAAATCAGTCCAGACATGCTTTTACCAATTAAGAAATATATCTAGAGTCAGAAAAATGTTATCTTTCAAAGACACAGAGAAAATCTTACATGCCTTCGTGTCATCACGCCTAGACTACTGCAATTCCTTGTATTCATGCCTGAGCCGTCATGCTATAGCTCGACTCCAGGTGGTGTAGAACTCCGCTGCTAGCCTACTAACTAGGACAGATAGGAGAACACACATTACCCCAATTTTGGCATCCTTGCACTGGCTACCAATTGCTTTTAGGGTTGATTTTTTAAAATAGCTTTAATTACTTATAAAGCTTAGCACCTGCATACATATGTGAGCTTTTATCACCTTATAAGACAAACCGCACACTGAGGTCTTCTGACAGGGGATTGTTGGCTGTTCCAGAGTCTAGGTTGAAAACGAGAGGGGATCGTGCTAGGCTCTGGAGCAGCTTGCCTTCTGAAATTAGATCAGCTGTGTCAATGTCCTCTTTTAAGAAATTACTTAAGACACATTTTTATAAAATTGCTTTCAATCTGTTTTAATTTTTATTATTATTTATAATTTTTTTATTAGTTTGTTGGGCTTTGAATCATGTTTAGAGTAGTGAATTGTTGTCTTTGAGATGTATATGTTCTGATGTGTTTTTAAAAAACAAAACTTTTATTTATTTTTATTTATTGTGTCATCCACTTTTTTAACTATGCACCTTGTTGTTTATTTACTTCTCTTGTTGTGTTGTAAAGCACTTTGTGCTGTATTGCTTGATAAGTGCTATATAAATAAAGGTATTATTATTATTATTATTATTAATTAAAGGTTCGGCCCACGCGAGAGTGTTGTTCGACGATAGCGACAATATAAAAAAGACCCGGGATTAATTGGTGGTAAAACGGGAGGGTTGCGCCTTAAACAATAAAAGGCACTGTGCTATAATACCCCGGCATTATAAAACGGCCTGGTAGCTGGAGCTTGGGCTCTCTAGAATGAGTGGGACAGGGACAGGGTTCGTAGGTGCTTGTGCAACTGGACCCGCAACTGACATAGTCAGCGTGCGGAGATTGTCTGCCAAGTCTCGCAGACATTCTCCATGGTGGCGTAGCTGCTCCATCAACTGGCCCTGCTGTGTGTGCAGAGCCTGCTGGTCGGCCTGAAGGGCACGGATGCCTTCCTCATGAGCTGCTATGGCCGCTCCCTGGTGAGCTAATATCTCTACGATTCCCTGAGGAGTCACTGATCTTTCCATACTGTTCCATGGCTGTTACCTTCTGTAATGGCGGAGTAAGGGCGGAAGACCAGATGCGACAGAGAGGGGAACAGAAAGTTATCCCTACTTAGGAAATAACGACATAATACGGATAATATCCGCAAGGTAGATACAAAATGAAAGATGGAAAATAAAAACAAATCAACCCTATAGAATATGGCGAAGACTCGAGAGAAAACAATAAATAGGAAGCAAAATAATTGCTTCACACTCTAAGCAAGAAAGAAAACAAAACGAGAAGCAATAAAACAAAATAGGAACAAAGAAACTGTCTCCGAGAGAACTGTGGAAACAAAGTGCTAACGAGGAAATAAATTCCAAATAAAAGGAATAATGAAAAGCACTGAGCAAGTCCCACGTAACTTCAAAAATGAGAAGTTAAGTAGTTGCCAACCCTAAAACCTATACCGGCATCCTAGTCAAACTATAAATGACAAGGTAACAGCACCGGAAGATGGAAACCCTGAGCTATATATAGCCGACAGGAAACCAAACACAGGTGCGAGGTATAATGACCAAAATACTGGAATGGAGGATAGATTGACCTGCAACCGCTAAAAACCCGCAAAGCCCGCAGAATACAAACTGGGCTGCCAAAAACCATGCCACAATTAGGATCTCTGCAAAACATTATAGAAGTAGAGGCAGAGTAGACTGTCCAGGAAAGAAGAATTGCATCTTCTTGCTCGTCTGGACATGCTTACGGATTAATAGATAAAGAGAAAAGCCACCAATTAGGGATTTACACTGCCCTCCACTATTATTGGAACACCAGGTAAAGATGAGTAAAAAGGGTTATATAATATTCACCGTTTGGAGAATTAGCTTAATCTCACATTTAAAAAATGAGACAAATCCAACCTTTAATTTAAGTAAATTTATTCTGAGAAAAAAAAATCCATCATCAAGAAATAATTATTTTTAACAAAACCATGTGTGCCACAATTATTGGCACACCTGCATTTATATATAGAATAAAATAATAATTTCTAATATTTGGTCGCATATCCTTTGCATGCCATGACTTCCTGATGTCTGTGACCCAACAACATCAAAAGACTCTTGATATCTTATTTTCTGGTACTTTTACAAGCGATACTATAACGTCTCTGCATTTGAATGGATCTCTATGAGAATTGGGGGGTGGGACTAGATTTAGCTGTAAATTATGCTGGAACAGTATGGAATGCATAGTTGGTAAAATGGCTGTAAGTCATCAAGGGTCTGAGATATCAAACGAGCCTGAAACCATCACTCTGCTGCCAGATATGCAGTAGATATGGATCAGTGGCGGGCCGTCAGGGCCAGCAAGGCCTTCTCTGCTGGCCTAAACATCATCAGAATATAAATTAAATTTTGATATATTTTTTCCACAAATATGTATTAAATTATTCCCCATAGTCTATTCTCTTCATTTCATAGCTTTCCTCTTGGTTGCGCTGCTTCCAGCCTCAGATCGAGATTTGGAGGGCTGGCCTTTATGTTAGAGCTTTTATCCAATCATATTTCAGCCATAATGTGTTGCCAGGGTCCAAGAAATCTGCCCTTAGGCCTTCAGAATAAACATTGCGGGCCCCTGTAGCTTAAAGTGAACGGAACGTTAACTGTGGCGTTAACCAATCAGATTTCGAGTTGGCGAGACCGGGGCCAGCTAGCAGGCGTACGATAACGTCAGCACGTGCACGTCTTTTGATTGGATACGCACTTCGCACTATTGAGAGGCAGAGCTCTGCAGAGATCGCAAACTGAACTTGAATGAGCTCATTTGTGTAGATTTCTACAAGCTGTTTTTTTTTCAACCCACAATGGCTGAAGGAGGAGAAGACATCGATTTGGTCGCAGATATAATTACAACGTCATTTTCAAGAGGAACCTTTCAAGAAAAGCTAGACATCGTCAGAAGAGAACGACCAACCCCGACGCTAGCGAGCCGAAGCTAGCGAGTCAAAGTGGACATTCAAGGCTAGGAATACACTTTCACCACTGTCGCAAATATATCCTCATGAGCAAATGCAAATTATTTGTTTGTTTTCTTTTATTTTCAGTGAATAGTTTATGTGTCTTTATCGTCACGTTTCTTAAATGAAACTGCTTTGGGTGCGACAATGCGCTGTTTAGCGAACAAACTTGTTAAAGCTAACATACTTTTGGTGGACTTAATAAAACTTTGTAGAAGACTAATCCCTTAAAAGCGCCTTTTATTTTAAAGTTTTGACAGTATCCAAGCGATCTTAAAGCTGGTAGTTTAACACTCTTAATTGTAAATGCGGATTTATTGATTATAAATGCTTCGGAAATATGAATAACTCTGTTGTACTTGACTATGTTAAGGTGATGCAACGCCCGGTTATACTGCGTTTCTGTCTAAATGTATAGTTTCTAGAGCCATGGCGTCATAATGATGGTATTAAGAGGTGGAATAATTCAGGTAGGACTGTGTAGGACATCACTGAAGGCCTAGATGTGAAATGCACGGCCCGCCACTGATATGGATGGATACCTTGAAGGGTTTCTTCTCCTGACTTATTTGTCCATAGAGTTCAATTGGAAAATTTGTCAGGACAAACAACCTTTAAAGTGATCCATCCATATCTACTGCATATCTGGCAGCAGAGTGATGGCTCGTTTCATACCTCAGACCCTTGATGACTTAGAGCCATTTTACCAACCATGTATTCCATACTGTTCCAGCATAACGGTCAGGGTATGGGGTTGGCGAATAACAAGATAGCAGATGAGGTAACGGGCCAGGAACGAGCAGGAGCTGGGAAACAGGCAGGAGGGCTGGAACGGGAAAGCAGGCTGGACGGGCGAACTGAAAACAGACGGAACAATTAGCAACAAACAAACAGAGGCCGATAAGACGTCAAACACACAACAGACTTGACGGAACGAACTGGCACAGGACAAACAAAGAGGGAGATATAAATACGGGGAGAAACATGTGAAATGGGAGATGGTAATGAACCGGGCATGAGGAACGTGAGCGAGATTAATGAGGTAATGAATGTGAGTGCGGAATGCGAGCGGGGAAGGCGAGTGATAGGCTGGGAGATGATGGGAGAAAAAATAAGGAACTAAACAGGGATACCACGCCCAGCCTGCACAACATGGAGAGACAGGCAAGGTAACCAGAAAAAGATGACATGAAACAAGAGGAATGCGGAAAACATGGAGGACGAAAGGTGGGCTGGAAGGGAACGGCGGATGTTACAGAATGAGTCATATCAAAATTTTAAGTGAAGCACTGTCCAGCCAAGCAGACTCTGGTTGTAACCAGTCTCCGATATTATATCGCTAGCTATAATCAAATTCAATTACTTTAATTTTATTCTGCCATCGCACCTTTCAAATAACCCCTCATATTGTCACCTCCAATGATCAGAATTTGATGTTGTTCATAAGCTTGTCTGAACCTGAACTTTATGTTATGTATAATTTTTTTGTTTCACGCAGTGCTTTTGTACCCCCGCCTTCAATATTTTGTACCTTATAATGATTTCCTGATGTTAAACTGCAATGTAAAAATACCAAATGATAATTAGGTTTTAGCATCCGACACATTTTGTTTAGGTAATAATATACATTTAATGAAAGTATTAATTAAACATTTACGTAATAGTAAATAAAACTATTCAATAAAACTAATTTTATCTTTGAATGAAGTAGGCTACAGATTGGCTCATGTTTAAGGGACACTGGCCCTGTTCTCTGAATTGGGTTTGGCATTAACTGGAGCGCCGGACGGCGCTTCGTTCTCAGCTTCCTCATGCTACTCCAGAGCAGAGGGAAGCATTAATCTTCCTCAGACATCACTGACACCTCCGTTCCTTGTGGAGGATGTGTCCACTGCTCAGTTGGAGGCTAATCAATGTCCTCCTCACCCACAGGAGAGACTTCTTCACCACTGATTTTTCTCTCCTCCACACCCCATCCCTCTGCCTTTTTTAAAGGGATGCTCCCGATCCATGACACATCCACAACCCAGTGACCAGGAAGGACATTAATCTGTTTGCTCAGGCCCCCTAGTGGCATAGACCCTGTAGTCTACGTCACGAACATCCTACTGTACCACATCAGAAAGCCATGTTGTCATATAATACTGCATAGCATCTTCATCAGTCGTAATTTGGCTATTATCAGGCAAAATATAAAGTTTCTACATGCCTCCATTTTTCCGTATTTCATAAAAGTATCTCGACCACTCTACAGGGTGGTAATGTGTTGAAACAAATTTTTATTTATTGACAGCCTTATTACCCAAAAAGAACACATTTGAACTTTTCCAAAGAGGTGCAAAATAGGTCATTGGACAGTTGGGAGCAATTGTCAGAGCTGTGTGTGTCACAAGTGAATATCAGAACAACAATATCAAAAAGCGTCTGCGTCTCCGTGATGTTGTGCACAAAAACGTGTTATACACATCACATTGTGACCACCATTGAGAAATCTTTTGACGCTGCTGAATTGTGTAGTCATCCTCTGAATTCAGATGAGGAAATCCATGAGCGTGAGCATGTGTGTTTTATGGTGTTTCCCCTAGAAATGTTTTATTAGTGGGTGTCGTTGTGGACTGGGGGCGAGGGGCGGGGTGTTGTGGAACAGGGGGGTTGTCGACTGAGTGATGGCTTGAGGACGGGGGGTGTGCAGTATAATTGTTAATTATATAATTGTGGCGAAGTGAGTCGTACCGCTCGCGTGAATCAATCAGAGTCCAGCCCAAGCTTGGGTAAGGAGAACGGGGTTTTTATTGTTCGCCTTTCTCCACAACACATCATAGTAATCCCTCCGGACCTTAGTCATTTCCTCCCCTCAACTCCCAGAAGGCTCCTTTTTATAGGTTCTCAGGCTCACTGTTGAACAATCAAGGCAATTGGTTAATTGATACAAACAATACCACAATCAATCGTCACCAATTGCCTGATTGCCAACAGCTGTGCCAGTTCCATAAACCACCTGACTTCACTCTCTCTCTCTTGCCGGCCTCGCCTAAAACCACGCCCCCCTACCACAATAATACAATGAAACACAACAAAAACTTTGCACACAAACCAACTACATTAGCCTACATTAATTAAGATTACATATTTATTTCAGTTAGGCTACTGAATATTTCAAATTGTCTCAGGTTTAGATGTAAAGCCAGACGCACATAGCCCGACTCATAAAAACCAGTTGGGTTGAGATGAGTCTAGATTTCTTCAGTCGTGCTTTGTGCATCGGGCTTTAGATGACTGAACATGTAATACATTAGCGTAATTCAAATATAAGTGACCTCAGCTTAAAAACAATCCAATCCAAAAAGTCCAATCAATTATTATTTATAGTGTCCTATTCTCACTGTGATTGTCGTACGCTCGTGTTTAAAAGTGCTGATCTGGTGTCAGCTTTGACAATTGAGTGAGGTGATAGAGTCATGGGAAAAATGTTCCCTGATCAACTCTCAATAACGTTTACAGAGGTGTGGGAAGACGTTCTAAATAGGGGGTGCTGCTAACGAAATATAAAAGTGTGACGTCATTATCATTTTTATTTATCTATATTTTATTTTATAAACATCGAACAAAAAGTTTGGAAATTTGTGTTTGGTAGATTATTTCTCTGTTGTAACAATGCTTCTTGGCAATACATTTTATACCGTTGGAAAGCCTGTTTATTTCCCTTTTAAATGGTGCCCCATTTGTAAGGAACATGCATTTGTGGGATGAGCAGCACAGCTGAGTATGTAGGTTGCGCCCATGTAAAATTTGCCAAATCTTCTCTGCCAATGCCAAACAGCTTATTCTGCTGTTGCTAGTGACTCTTGTTTGGTGGATTGGATGATTGAAGTCTATCAGTAACAAGGAAGAAACAAGACATATTGGCAATTTTACAATTTATTAATTTAACAAACTGTCAGGAGCCTCAGTAGCGTGTGGAAGAACCATACACAGCCACAACAGCCTGGCACCTCCTCCTCATGCTGGTCACCAGCGTGGTCACACACTGCTGTGGGATGGCATTCCACTCCTCAACCAGGATTTGTCGCAAGTCCGCCAACGTGGTTGTGTTGGTCACTCTAGCACGAACAGCACTCCCAAGCTGATCCCACAAGTGTTCAATTGGGTTGAGGTCAGGACTGTTGGCAGGCCATTCCATTCTCTCTACTCCCAAATTCTGGAGGTAGTCTCTGATAAACCCCGCTCTGTGGGGGCGAGCGTTGTCATCTTGGAGGATGGAGTTCGGTCCCAGACTGGAGATATGGGATTGCCACTGGTTGCAGAATCTTATCTCGATATCTCTCTGCATTGAGATTGCCTCCAATGATGACAAGTCTCGTTTTTCCAGTGATGGAGATGCCGCCCCACAACATCACACTGCCTCCACCAAAAGGTGTTACTCTATCGGTGCAGCAATCAGCATAGCGTTCTCCCCGTCTTCTCCACACTTTGACCCTACGATCCAACTTCCGTAGGCAGAATCTGGACTTATCTCTGAACATAACGTTCCTCCACATGTTCAGGTTCCAGTGCAGGTGTTGCCGACACCAGCGCAAACGGGCCTGACGGTGAAGGGCAGTCATGGCAGGCCTCCTCATGGCAGGAGATTGGCTGCGTGCAGTCTGTTCCGGATTGTCTGGGCCGAGAGCCGTGTGCCATATCGTCCTGCAAACCTTGACTGCAAATCTGTAGAAGACAGCCTACGGTTCCTAAGTGCTGAAAGGGTGAGGAACCGGTCTTCTTAGGGTGTCGTCTTCTTGGGACGCCCACTTCGCGGTCTGTCTCTGACATCTGTCTCTGGAACTTGGCCTTCAGTTTGGAGATGGTACTAGGCCTCACTCCAAATAATGCTGCAACTTGCTTTTGCGGAACACCAGCTTGAAGTTGCCCTATCGCACGGGCCTTATCAAACGTGGCATGCCGATTCTTGGAGCAGACACCAATTGACCACTGTAGCAGGGCCCATGCTCACAGGTGCTGCCAATCAGGTGCCAATCAGGCACCTGATTGTCAGCACCTGGGGGTACCGGAAGCTCAAAACAAGAGTCAATAGCAACAGCAGAATAAGCTGTTTGGCATTGGCAGAGAAGATTTGGCAAATTTTTCATGGGCGCAACCCACATACTCAGCTGTGCTGCTCATCCCACAAATACATGTTCCTTACAAATCTGGCACCATTTAAAAGGGAAATAAACAGGCTTTCCAACGGTATAACATTTATTGCCAAGAAGCATTGTTACAACAGAGAAATAATCTACCAAACACAAATTTCTGAACTTTTTGTTCGATGTTTATATTTTACAGAAAGATGCTTAAAGATGACAGGTAATGAATAGTATTCAAAATTATGAAAATGTGTGTTTATCACAGTAACAGAAAGTGATGTACAGTCGTATGTTTGTTAAACAAAAGATCAAAAGAACAAAACATGGTCCACATGCTTTTTTATAATATTCAAGCAACTACATTGTTTGGTTCACACATTAAAAAACCATGCACATTACAGTATGCCCAATTTACCATATTTGCAACATTATAGCTATGAACGATGATGGTATTAGCTTGCTTGGTACATCGGGTGGCTTGCTACAGTGTGACAAATGGTTTACTACTTGATCCGAATAGCCTACTGAGGTTTGACGTAATAAACACACAAAAACAAATCAGTCTGGAGGAAATGCTTTAGAGCAGGGGTGCACAAACTTTTTCAGCAATGACCCAAGGATATCAATCTATAGGCTACTTTTCGCCTATGGATTGTAATTTTCTAATTCATTAATACATAAAAGCTAAATGATGGGGCAAAGTTATTGAAACTAGCAGGTAATTAATTGCAAAAAGCATAGTGAAACGAACAGAGTTTAATGGCCTTTTCGCACTGGACTAGTATTAGGCTACCTGTATTTCACTTGAATGTAGCCTACTGAGAAAAACCTAAAGATTTTCACTGGATATGATTGAAACATTAGCCTACTGCCACATTGTCAGTTCGCTAAGAGTAATGAGTTATTTCTGCATATTTAAGGCAGGGTATGCAGATTGGTGCGTTGACGGTGGCTACAGGGTTAGATAGCCTACATAAAATTAACTTTCAATTAGTAGGCCTACCCTACATTTAAAAACTTTTGGCATAAGAACCGCTCCCAAAATGTTTTTAATTCTCGACCCAGAAAGTCTTTCTGAGAAAGATGCAGGAAAAAACGTGGAAAAAACAACGTATTCTTGCGCAAGAAAAAATATCACCCAATTGGCCCAAATTACTGAGATGCCTGTTCACACGGGACTAATAGGCTACTATCAGATGACCTCTGTGTTTTGTGAAATATGCGTGGCCTAATTTGTGGTGGAAGTTTTACTTTACAATATTTGGGCTTGGAAGATTCGTATGGGATTAAGATCACAGACGATCTCTGTAAATATTAGCCTACAAATCACACGAGGTCCCCAGGTAATACAAGTCCACTGCGAATAGGACATTAGGCTTTATCAATGAAGGGTAAAATGCCCAAAGCTGCCAGACAGACAACCGTATAGGATAAAACATTAGGCTACACATATTAAAATGTTACTCATCGTCCGTTAGGGTTGGGTATTGAAAAACCAAAATACGTCGGTCCTACCGAGTATTGAAACATTTTGGAAAAAACTGTACCAAATTTTGATACTTTATGGTAGGCTATTTCTCGACGTGAATGCTATTTTCACAGCCAGCGGAAACTACTGTCATGGATCATGCCTTTCTTTCCTTATCTCCGCGTTTTGTATTCCTTTTTTTTTTACCGGTAATCTATCGGATTTTTCTGTGTTCCGCTAAGGGTTTTGCTTTCGTCTCAGTAATTAGTGAGTTCACCTGTCCTGCATTTCCGCTCACTACTTATACCCCGCTTTCTCCCTTTCTCGTCGCTTCCATGTTACTTCACGTAACATTCAAGCCGGTAAAAAGGTATAGGAAGTTGTGCTGCTATCGACCGCTTTGCTTCTCAACGCGGGACTTGTTAGCAGTACAATTTAGAAAAAGCAAAGTGATCTTTTTCGCTCTTATCTCAGAGTTTAGGGTTTTCGTTTCTTTGTTTTATACTCATACCTACGAGTGCTCTCACCATAAGTCTTAGGGGTCTTTTGAGTTATCTCTTTTCTTTCTGTTTGTTCGCTCCACAAACGGGAGTTAGATAAGCGTGACTGCTTATTTCTTTTGTTTTGCTCGGATATTGAGCTCCTCGCCTTTTATCGCGAGATTATTTGTATTCTCCTTATTTTCCCTCTCCACTACGGATTATTGTCAGTTTTAGTGGTGTTCGTTGAACACTTAAAGATTCCTTATCTGTCGCACCTGGACCTCCAATATTTCCTCTGTGTCTCTGACATAGAGAACCCCTACAACTACGTAAGCAAAACTACTACGTAAACAATAATGACCGAGGAGCCGGGCATTACACAGTTTGAATGCCTGACGCGGAGGTAGTAAATCGCCGAAGGCAATTTCCCTCCGCGAAGGGCATTTAAACTGTGTAATGCCAGGCTCCGAGGTCATTATTGTGCTGATACCATGGTTAACAACAATGATTATATAGTGACATTTATATTTATTGATTTTTATCGACTTACTCAGCTGAAATTGAAATATCCTTCCGAGGCCATTTTGGCATGTTGCTTTCCGCTGTCATGCAAAACTGCTGGTTGATAGTTCTATTTAAACAGAAAACATCTCGTTGCTAATTCTATCTCTGGTTACTATTTCTATTTTGTCCGTAGTTATGCAAAAACCTCTCTTTGGTAGTTCTGAAAATAATTGATTCCATAAAGAAATAAATAGTTCCTTCTCAACTTTATACCATAAAATTAGCGCCAATTTTGGTTATTTTTGTCATTAGCTACATATTTAAGAAAATGGCATGAAACCGCAACTCAATTTACCTCCCTCTCTCTGTCTTGCTTTATAAAAATGCTTTGGTCACGCAGCCTATTTTAAACAGCCTAAAGAAATTGCATGTCAGATCTGCGTCATAAAATGGGAACATCTGAAAAGAAATAGCCTACTATAGATAGAGAGTTTGTTAGTGTTTGATGCAACTTGTCATATCTAAGACATTTCGCTGGATAAAATTATTTTTAATACACAGATTAACGTGCTTTGTGAAGTAACTTGCTCACATTCACAACCAGCGTTGCTCACATTCAATTAGGTAAAGCACTATGTTACGTTCTTATTTCCAAACTGAATAAATACTACACCTCAAACTACAAAACTGCTTTGCTAGATTAAAGTAGTTGTAACTAAGATATTTGGCGAATACAAACTTTTTAATCAGTAGATTTTGCATTATTTGCCAGCTTTATTAATCAGCTGTTGGTGTTGCTGTGGTTACCATTCATAAAAGGGTCGACTCTAATGGCGCTGTCAGCATAACGTAGACGCCATATTAATTTAGAACGGTGATTAAAATGTTGCCAGCGCTACTTCATAGCCGGGCGGTATACATGAATTTAATGCCCACCCAGTTGATTGGAGAGGGGAAAACATATTAAAAAGTGCAGCAAGTTATAGGATGCTCAGCTAAAAAGATCTCAAATGCTTTAAAATGGCAACAAAAACCCGAAACGTGCGAAAGAAAACGAGCAACTACTGTTAAAACGGATCTAAGAATAGTCAGAATGGCAAAGATTCAGCCAATCATCACCTCCAGAAAGATCAAAGATGATCTAAAATTACCTGTAAGTGCTGTTACAGTCAGACGACGTTTGATCGACGCTAAGCTATCAGCAAGAAGCCCCTGTAAAGCACCATTGTTGAAAAAACGGCATGTGCAGAATCGGTTCAAATTTGCCAAGGAACACATCGATTGGCCCAAAGAGAAATTGCGTAACATTCTGTGGACTGATGAGAGTAAAATTGTTATTTTTGGGTCTCGTGGTTGTCGACAGTACAACAGGTCTCTGTTGTAACAATGCTTCTTGGCAATAAATGTTATACCGTTGGAAAGCCTGTTTATTTCCCTTTTAAATGGTGCCAGATTTGTAAGGAACATGTATTTGTGGGATGAGCAGCACAGCTGAGTATGTGGGTTGCGCCCATGAAAAATTTGCCAAATCTTCTCTGCCAATGCCAAACAGCTTATTCTGCTGTTGCTATTGACTCTTGTTTTGAGCTTCCGGTACCCCCAGGTGCTGACAATCAGGTGCCTGATTGGCACCTGATTGGCAGCACCTGTGAGCATGGGCCCTGCTACAGTGGTCAATTGGTGTCTGCTCCAAGAATCGGCATGCCACGTTTGATAAGGCCCGTGCGATAGGGCAACTTCAAGCTGGTGTTCCGCAAAAGCAAGTTGCAGCATTATTTGGAGTGAGGCCTAGTACCATCTCCAAACTGAAGGCCAAGTTCCAGAGACAGATGTCAGAGACAGACCGCGAAGTGGGCGTCCCAAGAAGACGACACCCTAAGAAGACCGGTTCCTCACCCTTTCAGCACTTAGGAACCGTAGGCTGTCTTCTACAGATTTGCAGTCAAGGTTTGCAGGACGATATGGCACACGGCTCTCGGCCCAGACAATCCGGAACAGACTGCACGCAGCCAATCTCCTGCCATGACTGCCCTTCACCGTCAGGCCCGTTTGCGCTGGTGTCGGCAACACCTGCACTGGAACCTGAACATGTGGAGGAACGTTATGTTCAGAGATAAGTCCAGATTCTGCCTACGGAAGTTGGATCGTAGGGTCAAAGTGTGGAGAAGACGGGGAGAACGCTATGCTGATTGCTGCACCGATAGAGTAACACCTTTTGGTGGAGGCAGTGTGATGTTGTGGGGCGGCATCTCCATCACTGGAAAAACGAGACTTGTCATCATTGGAGGCAATCTCAATGCAGAGAGATATCGAGATAAGATTCTGCAACCAGTGGCAATCCCATATCTCCAGTCTGGGACCGAACTCCATCCTCCAAGATGACAACGCTCGCCCCCACAGAGCGGGGTTTATCAGAGACTACCTCCAGAATTTGGGAGTAGAGAGAATGGAATGGCCTGCCAACAGTCCTGACCTCAACCCAATTGAACACTTGTGGGATCAGCTTGGGCGTGCTGTTCGTGCTAGAGTGACCAACACAACCACGTTGGCGGACTTGCGACAAATCCTGGTTGAGGAGTGGAATGCCATCCCACAGCAGTGTGTGACCACGCTGGTGACCAGCATGAGGAGGAGGTGCCAGGCTGTTGTGGCTGTGTATGGTTCTTCCACACGCTACTGAGGCTCCTGACAGTTTGTTAAATTAATAAATTGTAAAATTGCCAATATGTCTTGTTTCTTCCTTGTTACTGATAGACTTCAATCATCCAATCCACCAAACAAGAGTCACTAGCAACAGCAGAATAAGCTGTTTGGCATTGGCAGAGAAGATTTGGCAAATTTTACATGGGCGCAACCTACATACTCAGCTGTGCTGCTCATCCCACAAATGCATGTTCCTTACAAATGGGGCACCATTTAAAAGGGAAATAAACAGGCTTTCCAACGGTATAAAATGTATTGCCAAGAAGCATTGTTACAACAGAGAAATAATCTACCAAACACAAATTTCCAAACTTTTTGTTCGATGTTTATAAAATAAAATATAGATAAATAAAAATGATAATGACGTCACACTTTTATATTTCGTTAGCAGCACCCCCTATTTAGAACGTCTTCCCACACCTCTGTAAACGTTATTGAGAGTTGATCAGGGAACATTTTTCCCATGACTCTATCACCTCACTCAATTGTCAAAGCTGACACCAGATCAGCACTTTTAAACACGAGCGTACGACAATCACAGTGAGAATAGGACACTATAAATAATAATTGATTGGACTTTTTGGATTGGATTGTTTTTAAGCTGAGGTCACTTATATTTGAATTACGCTAATGTATTACATGTTCAGTCATCTAAAGCCCGATGCACAAAGCACGACTGAAGAAATCTAGACTCATCTCAACCCAACTGGTTTTTATGAGTCGGGCTATGTGCGTCTGGCTTTACATCTAAACCTGAGACAATTTGAAATATTCAGTAGCCTAACTGAAATAAATATGTAATCTTAATTAATGTAGGCTAATGTAGTTGGTTTGTGTGCAAAGTTTTTGTTGTGTTTCATTGTATTATTGTGGTAGGGGGGCGTGGTTTTAGGCGAGGCCGGCAAGAGAGAGAGTGAAGTCAGGTGGTTTATGGAACTGGCACAGCTGTTGGCAATCAGGCAATTGGTGACGATTGATTGTGGTATTGTTTGTATCAATTAACCAATTGCCTTGATTGTTCAACAGTGAGCCTGAGAACCTATAAAAAGGAGCCTTCTGGGAGTTGAGGGGAGGAAATGACTAAGGTCCGGAGGGATTACTATGATGTGTTGTGGAGAAAGGCGAACAATAAAAACCCCGTTCTCCTTACCCAAGCTTGGGCTGGACTCTGATTGATTCACGCGAGCGGTACGACTCACTTCGCCACAATTATATAATTAACAATTATACTGCACACCCCCCGTCCTCAAGCCATCACTCAGTCGACAACCCCCCTGTTCCACAACACCCCGCCCCTCGCCCCCAGTCCACAACGACACCCACTAATAAAACATTTCTAGGGGAAACACCATAAAACACACATGCTCACGCTCATGGATTTCCTCATCTGAATTCAGAGGATGACTACACAATTCAGCAGCGTCAAAAGATTTCTCAATGGTGGTCACAATGTGATGTGTATAACACGTTTTTGTGCACAACATCACGGAGACGCTTTTTGATATTGTTGTTCTGATATTCACTTGTGACACACACAGCTCTGACAATAGCTCCCAACTGTCCAATGACCTATTTTGCACCTCTTTGGAAAAGTTCAAATGTGTTCTTTTTGGGTAATAAGGCTGTCAATAAATAAAAATTTGTTTCAACACATTACCACCCTGTAGAGTGGTCGAGATACTTTTATGAAATACGGAAAAATGGAGGCATGTAGAAACTTTATATTTTGCCTGATAATAGCCAAATTACGACTGATGAAGATGCTATGCAGTATTATATGACAACATGGCTTTCTGATGTGGTACAGTAGGATGTTCGTGACGTAGACTACAGGGTCTATGCCACTAGGGGGCCTGAGCAAACAGATTAATGTCCTTCCTGGTCACTGGGTTGTGGATGTGTCATGGATCGGGAGCATCCCTTTAAAAAAGGCAGAGGGATGGGGTGTGGAGGAGAGAAAAATCAGTGGTGAAGAAGTCTCTCCTGTGGGTGAGGAGGACATTGATTAGCCTCCAACTGAGCAGTGGACACATCCTCCACAAGGAACGGAGGTGTCAGTGATGTCTGAGGAAGATTAATGCTTCCCTCTGCTCTGGAGTAGCATGAGGAAGCTGAGAACGAAGCGCCGTCCGGCGCTCCAGTTAATGCCAAACCCAATTCAGAGAACAGGGCCAGTGTCCCTTAAACATGAGCCAATCTGTAGCCTACTTCATTCAAAGATAAAATTAGTTTTATTGAATAGTTTTATTTACTATTACGTAAATGTTTAATTAATACTTTCATTAAATGTATATTATTACCTAAACAAAATGTGTCGGATGCTAAAACCTAATTATCATTTGGTATTTTTACATTGCAGTTTAACATCAGGAAATCATTATAAGGTACAAAATATTGAAGGCGGGGGTACAAAAGCACTGCGTGAAACAAAAAAATTATACATAACATAAAGTTCAGGTTCAGACAAGCTTATGAACAACATCAAATTCTGATCATTGGAGGTGACAATATGAGGGGTTATTTGAAAGGTGCGATGGCAGAATAAAATTAAAGTAATTGAATTTGATTATAGCTAGCGATATAATATCGATATAGAGTCTGCTTGGCTGGACAGTGCTTCACTTAAAATTTTGATATGACTCATTCTGTAACATCCGCCGTTCCCTTCCAGCCCACCTTTCGTCCTCCATGTTTTCCGCATTCCTCTTGTTTCATGTCATCTTTTTCTGGTTACCTTGCCTGTCTCTCCATGTTGTGCAGGCTGGGCGTGGTATCCCTGTTTAGTTCCTTATTTTTTCTCCCATCATCTCCCAGCCTATCACTCGCCTTCCCCGCTCGCATTCCGCACTCACATTCATTACCTCATTAATCTCGCTCACGTTCCTCATGCCCGGTTCATTACCATCTCCCATTTCACATGTTTCTCCCCGTATTTATATCTCCCTCTTTGTTTGTCCTGTGCCAGTTCGTTCCGTCAAGTCTGTTGTGTGTTTGACGTCTTATCGGCCTCTGTTTGTTTGTTGCTAATTGTTCCGTCTGTTTTCAGTTCGCCCGTCCAGCCTGCTTTCCCGTTCCAGCCCTCCTGCCTGTTTCCCAGCTCCTGCTCGTTCCTGGCCCGTTACCTCATCTGCTATCTTGTTATTCGCCAACCCCATACCCTGACCGTTATGCTGGAACAGTATGGAATACATGGTTGGTAAAATGGCTCTAAGTCATCAAGGGTCTGAGGTATGAAACGAGCCATCACTCTGCTGCCAGATATGCAGTAGATATGGATGGATCACTTTAAAGGTTGTTTGTCCTGACAAATTTTCCAATTGAACTCTATGGACAAATAAGTCAGGAGAAGAAACCCTTCAAGGTATCCATCCATATCAGTGGCGGGCCGTGCATTTCACATCTAGGCCTTCAGTGATGTCCTACACAGTCCTACCTGAATTATTCCACCTCTTAATACCATCATTATGACGCCATGGCTCTAGAAACTATACATTTAGACAGAAACGCAGTATAACCGGGCGTTGCATCACCTTAACATAGTCAAGTACAACAGAGTTATTCATATTTCCGAAGCATTTATAATCAATAAATCCGCATTTACAATTAAGAGTGTTAAACTACCAGCTTTAAGATCGCTTGGATACTGTCAAAACTTTAAAATAAAAGGCGCTTTTAAGGGATTAGTCTTCTACAAAGTTTTATTAAGTCCACCAAAAGTATGTTAGCTTTAACAAGTTTGTTCGCTAAACAGCGCATTGTCGCACCCAAAGCAGTTTCATTTAAGAAACGTGACGATAAAGACACATAAACTATTCACTGAAAATAAAAGAAAACAAACAAATAATTTGCATTTGCTCATGAGGATATATTTGCGACAGTGGTGAAAGTGTATTCCTAGCCTTGAATGTCCACTTTGACTCGCTAGCTTCGGCTCGCTAGCGTCGGGGTTGGTCGTTCTCTTCTGACGATGTCTAGCTTTTCTTGAAAGGTTCCTCTTGAAAATGACGTTGTAATTATATCTGCGACCAAATCGATGTCTTCTCCTCCTTCAGCCATTGTGGGTTGAAAAAAAAAACAGCTTGTAGAAATCTACACAAATGAGCTCATTCAAGTTCAGTTTGCGATCTCTGCAGAGCTCTGCCTCTCAATAGTGCGAAGTGCGTATCCAATCAAAAGACGTGCACGTGCTGACGTTATCGTACGCCTGCTAGCTGGCCCCGGTCTCGCCAACTCGAAATCTGATTGGTTAACGCCACAGTTAACGTTCCGTTCACTTTAAGCTACAGGGGCCCGCAATGTTTATTCTGAAGGCCTAAGGGCAGATTTCTTGGACCCTGGCAACACATTATGGCTGAAATATGATTGGATAAAAGCTCTAACATAAAGGCCAGCCCTCCAAATCTCGATCTGAGGCTGGAAGCAGCGCAACCAAGAGGAAAGCTATGAAATGAAGAGAATAGACTATGGGGAATAATTTAATACATATTTGTGGAAAAAATATATCAAAATTTAATTTATATTCTGATGATGTTTAGGCCAGCAGAGAAGGCCTTGCTGGCCCTGACGGCCCGCCACTGATCCATATCTACTGCATATCTGGCAGCAGAGTGATGGTTTCAGGCTCGTTTGATATCTCAGACCCTTGATGACTTACAGCCATTTTACCAACTATGCATTCCATACTGTTCCAGCATAATTTACAGCTAAATCTAGTCCCACCCCCCAATTCTCATAGAGATCCATTCAAATGCAGAGACGTTATAGTATCGCTTGTAAAAGTACCAGAAAATAAGATATCAAGAGTCTTTTGATGTTGTTGGGTCACAGACATCAGGAAGTCATGGCATGCAAAGGATATGCGACCAAATATTAGAAATTATTATTTTATTCTATATATAAATGCAGGTGTGCCAATAATTGTGGCACACATGGTTTTGTTAAAAATAATTATTTCTTGATGATGGATTTTTTTTTCTCAGAATAAATTTACTTAAATTAAAGGTTGGATTTGTCTCATTTTTTAAATGTGAGATTAAGCTAATTCTCCAAACGGTGAATATTATATAACCCTTTTTACTCATCTTTACCTGGTGTTCCAATAATAGTGGAGGGCAGTGTAAATCCCTAATTGGTGGCTTTTCTCTTTATCTATTAATCCGTAAGCATGTCCAGACGAGCAAGAAGATGCAATTCTTCTTTCCTGGACAGTCTACTCTGCCTCTACTTCTATAATGTTTTGCAGAGATCCTAATTGTGGCATGGTTTTTGGCAGCCCAGTTTGTATTCTGCGGGCTTTGCGGGTTTTTAGCGGTTGCAGGTCAATCTATCCTCCATTCCAGTATTTTGGTCATTATACCTCGCACCTGTGTTTGGTTTCCTGTCGGCTATATATAGCTCAGGGTTTCCATCTTCCGGTGCTGTTACCTTGTCATTTATAGTTTGACTAGGATGCCGGTATAGGTTTTAGGGTTGGCAACTACTTAACTTCTCATTTTTGAAGTTACGTGGGACTTGCTCAGTGCTTTTCATTATTCCTTTTATTTGGAATTTATTTCCTCGTTAGCACTTTGTTTCCACAGTTCTCTCGGAGACAGTTTCTTTGTTCCTATTTTGTTTTATTGCTTCTCGTTTTGTTTTCTTTCTTGCTTAGAGTGTGAAGCAATTATTTTGCTTCCTATTTATTGTTTTCTCTCGAGTCTTCGCCATATTCTATAGGGTTGATTTGTTTTTATTTTCCATCTTTCATTTTGTATCTACCTTGCGGATATTATCCGTATTATGTCGTTATTTCCTAAGTAGGGATAACTTTCTGTTCCCCTCTCTGTCGCATCTGGTCTTCCGCCCTTACTCCGCCATTACAGAAGGTAACAGCCATGGAACAGTATGGAAAGATCAGTGACTCCTCAGGGAATCGTAGAGATATTAGCTCACCAGGGAGCGGCCATAGCAGCTCATGAGGAAGGCATCCGTGCCCTTCAGGCCGACCAGCAGGCTCTGCACACACAGCAGGGCCAGTTGATGGAGCAGCTACGCCACCAGGGAGAATGTCTGCGAGACTTGGCAGACAATCTCCGCACGCTGACTATGTCAGTTGCGGGTCCAGTTGCACAAGCACCTACGAACCCTGTCCCTGTCCCACTCATTCTAGAGAGCCCAAGCTCCAGCTACCAGGCCGTTTTATAATGCCGGGGTATTATAGCACAGTGCCTTTTATTGTTTAAGGCGCAACCCTCCCGTTTTACCACCAATTAATCCCGGGTCTTTTTTATATTGTCGCTATCGTCGAACAACACTCTCGCGTGGGCCGAACCTTTAATTAATAATAATAATAATAATAATACCTTTATTTATATAGCACTTATCAAGCAATACAGCACAAAGTGCTTTACAACACAACAAGAGAAGTAAATAAACAACAAGGTGCATAGTTAAAAAAGTGGATGACACAATAAATAAAAATAAATAAAAGTTTTGTTTTTTAAAAACACATCAGAACATATACATCTCAAAGACAACAATTCACTACTCTAAACATGATTCAAAGCCCAACAAACTAATAAAAAAATTATAAATAATAATAAAAATTAAAACAGATTGAAAGCAATTTTATAAAAATGTGTCTTAAGTAATTTCTTAAAAGAGGACATTGACACAGCTGATCTAATTTCAGAAGGCAAGCTGCTCCAGAGCCTAGCACGATCCCCTCTCGTTTTCAACCTAGACTCTGGAACAGCCAACAATCCCCTGTCAGAAGACCTCAGTGTGCGGTTTGTCTTATAAGGTGATAAAAGCTCACATATGTATGCAGGTGCTAAGCTTTATAAGTAATTAAAGCTATTTTAAAAAATCAACCCTAAAAGCAATTGGTAGCCAGTGCAAGGATGCCAAAATTGGGGTAATGTGTGTTCTCCTATCTGTCCTAGTTAGTAGGCTAGCAGCGGAGTTCTACACCACCTGGAGTCGAGCTATAGCATGACGGCTCAGGCATGAATACAAGGAATTGCAGTAGTCTAGGCGTGATGACACGAAGGCATGTAAGATTTTCTCTGTGTCTTTGAAAGATAACATTTTTCTGACTCTAGATATATTTCTTAATTGGTAAAAGCATGTCTGGACTGATTTATTTATATGTTGCTCAAAATAGAGATGATGATCAAAGAACACACCAAGATTTCTAGATTCAGTTTTTACATTTTGGGCAAGAGAGCCAAGATTAGACTGAATAAAATCTGAGACATGCTTAGGGCCAATAATCAAAACTTCCGTTTTCTCCGTGTTGAGTTGGAGGAAGTTTTGAGAAAGCCAGCTCTGGACATCATTAAAACAGTTCTGCAAAAGTGTCAATTTGTTAAAATCATTCGGTCTAACTGACAGATATAGCTGCGTATAATCGGCATAGAAATTAAAGGAGATATTATGGTTCTGAATAATTTGGCCAAGAGGTAGCATATAAATGGAGAACAAGATTGGGCCAAGGATCGAGCCCTGGGGAATGCCACATTTTAAAATTGCTGAAGAGGACTGAAAATCACCCACTAAAACTGAAAAAGTTCTGCTTGCCAGGTAAGAGGCAAACCAGTTCAGAGCAATACCAGAAACACCAATCCAATTGTAGGGGGGAAGTCAAAGTGGGACTCAGTAAACGCTGACATTTGGGAACTGGAGAACATCATGCACTTAGAAGGACCAGAGGGCATGGTAATAAAATAATCAGTTACTCTGACTTCCTTTGGGGTCCGACTGTTTGCTCCCAAGAATGTCCCCATCTTATCAAGATGGAGATAAGGACAAATGGAACTGTTTGTAAATGTATCAGAAGAGAGGATTTACGGCATTCACACCCCAGCCAGACAATGGGAAAGGAATGTCCGCACAGGACATCTGTGACCTCCAGCAACCCAAAACCAGGACACATCCTATGGGAAAGCCATTGGACAATACCACAGTGCCCTCATTTGGGCACCCATGTCATTACACTCTTTAATTCTCTTCTGTACCAGGACTCTAAAACTTCTGTGAAGAGTGTTAATAACCATGTAAAAAACTACAAACATTGTGCATGTGATCCTTATATTGTTACATTCTGTCTTATATGGTAGTAACAGGAATTGCATGTGAAATGGTTCATCAGGAGGGTATTTTCATGACAACTGCACCATACTAGTATATCACCTTAACCTGTTTGGTATGTATGGATTCAGGTAAAATCAAGGAATTGACTGAAATACATTTCATACCAAATAAAGTGTAATAAAGCATAGTTTCAGTAACTCAGGGAAAAACTGTAACAGTGAAATGTCCTCTCTGGTAATTACCTCCTCTTCCCCTTATCCTATTCAAACATCCCCTAACAATGGGGGTCTAAATTCCAGATTGACCACCCACTCCAGGTTAATTTATGACACTGTCGCCTGGTTCAAACACATGATTTGGCATAAAAAGGAGAGAGACAAGCCTATCTGGGAAGATTGTAACCGACTTCCCACACCGTGCATATTCTGTGTCTGTGTGTAGTTGAACAGGCTGGGTAAGATATTTACTTTATGTTTCTTTTCTTAAATCTATGTTTTGTATAATTGAATGTTTTAATTGAAGTTAATGACCTGCCTGCCTGTTATTAAATTATGTTTATTTTTAACTTGCGTGGTTTCCATGACTCTAATTCATCTTATACCCTTTTTAGCCTAAATTATAACTGAATATTCAGGGGGACAATTCTGACCCAGGACCGACTGATCAGCGGCCTGGTACAGACGTGGCGTTCTCAAGTTGGGATAGGCAGTCAAGTGACGGTCCATATAAGGTTGGGTGGTGTATGGTTCCGGTGATTTGATATGAGAACCCATGGGCGTTTTACGCCGGTTCTTGTCAAATTTGCCTTAAGGAGCCCTTTAAATACACTCAGAGTAGTGCATGGTTCTGGTGATTTGATATGAGAACCCATGGGCGTTTTACGCCGGTTCTTGTCAAATTTGCCTTAAGGAGCCCTATGGTTCTGGTGATTTGATATGAGAACCCATGGGCGTTTTACGCCGGTTCTTGTCAAATTAGCCTTAAGGAGCCCTTTAAATGCACTCAGACTCGCAACTATCTATGATAAATGAATATCATGTATTGTGTTGACTAGACCCCCAACCTCTGCGTTCGCCACCGAACTGAGCTTCGGCAATAATGCTGATTCCGGCAAGCATATATTGATAATTGAGGACTAGTAATTAAGGACGAGTCGAGTGTAACCACTCCGAGTTCCACGCAGGTTTAACCCAAATTCTAAATTATTATTTTAAATGGAGTCAGATAAAACGAGTACAGAATCAGCGTTGGTGGCTGATGATTTGCTGCAATATACACAGGCTGTTCTTTGGATAAACTGGGGTCAAGGTAGACCAGACTTAAAGCGGAAGGTAACGTGGTACGAGTACCTTTGATTTGTGGTCCCTTATTAGCTAATCCCGTGAATCTAAAGAGCAGTCTAACCCGGTTGCAAGAATATTAATATTTCTTTATGAACTTTAATCATTTTCCCTTTTCCCACAGCAACAGCGAAATAAATCACGCTTAAACCTTCAACCCCAGTTATTCCCTCATTGGTTTAGCTGTGCGGTTTCTACACAATTTTCAAGTCTATTTAATAGAATTGAGTGGTCAATGGTATCAAATGCTGCACTGAGGTCCAACAGGACAAGGGTGGAGCTATCGCCAGAATCCGCATTTAGCAGCAGATCATTTACCACTCTTAGGAGGGCTGTTTCAGTGCTGTGATGTGCCCGAAAACCGGATTGGAATTTTTCAAAGAAATTGTTATTGTTCATTACAGAATTTAGCTGTTTTGAAACCACTTTCTCTAGTACAGGGGTGTCCAAACTTTTTTCACTGAGGGCCAGATGGAGAAAAATGATGACTACCACGGGCCACAGGCTATTATAATATATATATATATATATATAGGCTATGTGTGCGTGTGTGTAAAATAAATACAAGTGCGCTCAGACATGTGGCATACAGTTGCCAACATCACTTAGATTTCTATTTAAATTAGGCGAATAGTATTATAGCCTATTAAAAGGCGAGCTTGAAGAGATTTTAAGAATTTCACTCACCAGTGACACTTCTAATGAGAACAGTGTTGTTGTGCCTTGGACTGAAGAATCGCTGTGATGTCGGGTGTGAGGTTTGTAGATGCGATTCGCAGGACATCGCAAAGGTGACTGTCTGTTATCTTTGATCGCAAACGGCTCTTGTTTAGCGTCATCAGGGAAAATGTTTGCTCACATATGTATGTGGAGCCGAACAGACTCAGCATTCTTTTTGCGTGGCGCCTCATCTGTGGAAATTTTGACTTTTCCAAACTCTTGTAGAACTCTGGCAGTGGAAGCTGCTGGTGCCGACTGCGAAGCAGGTCATCACATTGCATCTCGATGAGTTCCAACTGTATGTCCCCTGGTGCTTCATCCACGTTAACATGTTGATGTCCTTCTCAATCGAAGCAAAATCATGAAAGCGCGTGTTGAACTCTGTGATCAATGACGTGATTACTGTCACATATTTCCCCATCTGCTCAGGGCTGTTGGCATTTGGGAAAGTGTCGATTACCTCCCGGAGAGAGGGGAAGTGTGCGGCATTGCGTTCACTGACTTGTCTCTCAAATAGACGGAGCTTCACGACAAATGCTTTCATGTGTGAATACATTTGTGACACGATTGTGTCTTTCCCTTGCAAGGCTGTGTTCAGGACATTCAGCTGTCCGGTCATGTCAGTTAAAAATCCCAGGTCTTCCAACCAAACAGGGTCACTCAGTTCATCGACGGACAATCGTTTTTCTCTTAAGAATTTGTCGATCTCAGATTTGAGGGAGAAGAACCGCTTGAGAACGGAGCCGCGGCTGAGCCATCGCACATCAGAGTGGTAGATCACGTCCCTGTAAGACTGGAATTGTGATCCCAGGACACACAACACCGGGGGTGGAAGCATGTGTATTCTAGGATGTAATAAACAAGAACTTCAATGCCGTAAAGTCCGCTGGGACCATCTGGCGTGACGTTTATGACGGTCAAAGAATGTCTCCAGACGTCATGAGCTTGGACTGTCGTAACAACAAGCACACACAACAGTGCCATAGTGCCCCCACATGGCGTTATCAGGGCAGGTTAAATCTCTGTCCTTAAACATATTTTTCACACACAACACAACATGGTATAGATTGCTAAACACATACAGATGTGATTGATACTTTTGCTACATTGTACAGTATACACTGGAACTAGTCTGGGCACTGGAACATACATTATACACTCTTTCCAGAGAGATAATCATGTATTGTTCCATTTTTTAGTGTTATATTAGTAAATACATCAAGTTTTTTTTTTTTTTTTTTTTTTTTTTTTCTTTTTTTTTTTTTTTTTTCTTTTTATTCCCGCCACCACCCCCCCCCCTCTTGGGAGGTCAACTTTATTTTTATTTGTTTTTTAATATTACAATTCTTTAAGGAGAAAAAAAAGGGGAGAAAAACATTGTGAAGTCTCTTTGAGGGGGGTTAAGTAAACAAAACAAACATGAGTGATAGCAATACAGGTGTAAAACAGTACATAACATGGTGTTGAAGGACAGGACAAAGGAGATAACAAGTCATGAAATAATCAGACCTGATAAAAACAGAACAAAACAAAACCAAGGCAAAGGACAGAAACACAAAAAAAAAAGAAAACAACCAAAAAAAAACAAAAAACAAACAAACAAACGACCAGAAAGAAACATGGGTGTGTTTTGACCATTGCTGATGGTAGTAAAAATAATAAAAAGTAAAAAAAAAGGAATGACATTTGTTTGTGTGTGCATGCAAGTGCAAATGTGAGTGTGTGTGGAGAGGTCAGGTTTACACTTAATCGAAGTGATGAATGAGTGTAGATAGTGATGATGATGATGTTAAGATGATGTTGTGAAGTTGTGGAGTTGTGAGTGTGTCTGCGTGCGTGCGTGCGCGACACTGCGCGTGTGCGCATATGTGTGATAGAGTGTGTGTTTATTGGTATGTGTGCGAGTCATCCGTTCACAGGAGCAATTCAAATTACAGATTAAGTGCAGTTATGAATGGGGTCCATATTGTTATGAAGGAAGATATCTGGTTATTTTGAATATTTGAAGTTTTTTCCATTGAAATGTATTCTGTTAGGAGGTCTAGCCATTGTGTAATATTTAATTTTTTTCTGAATTTCCAGTTGAGGAGGATGGTTTTCTTGGCTATTGTTAAAGCGACAAGTAATGGTTTGATTTGTGATATTGGTATTTTAACAGATGAAAGGTCACCAAGGAGGCATAGAGATGGTAGAAGTGGAATACTGCAACTCAAAATGAGGGAAATCCTATTGTTTACTTTTGTCCAGAAGTGGTGTACAGGTGGACAAAGCCATGTGGCGTGAAGGTAGTTGTCAGATGTGTCAAGGGTGCATTGTAAGCATGTGTCTGTGTTTGAAAATCCCATTTTGTACATGGTGTGTTCGGTGATGTGCGCTCTGTGAATTATTTTATACTGAATAAGCTGAAGGTTAGTATTGTTAGTCATTGAAAATGTGGTTTGGCAGATCTGAGACCAGAAGTCCGGGTCAGGAGGGGCCAACAAATCTCTTTCCCATTTTGTTGTTGGTAATGAAATTGAAGTATCAATACTGGAGAGGAGCTTATATATTTTGGAGAGGTTTTTTTTTTGAGGTAATATTTTATAAAGTTCTTCTATTAATGTTGGGATCTGAAGAGTATTATGGGTAATATTGATTTTGGATTTAATTATGGATTTTAGTTGTAGGTACTCGAGATAGTGTTCCCTTCCAACTCCACACTTCTGGGTCAGATCTGCAAATGTTATGAATTTATTGTCTTGGAAGAGGTGATGGAGATGTGTAATACCTTTCTGTTTCCAGGCAAGGAAGTGAAGTGGTGCTCTGTTTATTTTGAAGTCGGGGTTATTCCAAATTGGTGTGTACTTGCAAGGTGCTAGGGGAGATTTTATAATTTTGTGTATTTTCCACCAGGCTGTCAGAGTCGTTGCTATTGTGGTGTTTTTGAAACAGTGATGTTGTTTAATGATGGGGCTTATGAATGGTAAGTCAGATAAGGGAATGTTTTTACAGTCTATCTGTTCAATTTCTAACCAGGGGTTGCTTTGTTCGTCAGGGTGAATCCATTTGATAATATATTGTATTTGATTTGCGATGTAATAATTGTAAAAATGTGGTGCTTCTAATCCTCCTTGTGATTTCTTTTTTTGTAATGTGACAAGTTTTATTCTTGGTTTTTTATTTTTCCAGTAAAATGTTGTTATTATTGAGTTTAATGATTGGAACCAAATTGTAGTTGGAATAATAGGGATCATTTTGAAGATATAGTTGATTTTGGGTAGAACAGTCATTTTTATGGTTGCGATTCTTCCCATTATTGAAATGGGTAGATTCATCCAGCGTTTAAGATCATCTTCTATTGTTTTGAGTAGTGGGCTGAAGTTTAATTGAAACAGATCTGACAGCCTGGGGGAAATGTTAATGCCTAGGTATTTAATGTTGCCGATGGAGAAGTGACTGTAAGCATCCTGAGTTGCAGTACTCCAAGCATTCTTAGTTAAAGGCAGTATGGTGGATTTGGACCAGTTTAAAGTGTAGTCTGAGATCTGCGAGAATTTATTTATGAGATTAATGGTTTCTATCATAGAATTTTGTGGGTCCTGTAGGTAAAGTAACACATCATCGGCATACAAACTAATCTTGTGCTGGATATTGGTGGTTTCGATTCCTTTGATTTTAACATTTTGGCGGATAGCAGCTGCTAGTGGTTCAATGAAAATGGCGAATAATGATGGTGAAAGCGGGCATCCTTGCCTGGTCCCCCGGTGCAGTTTAAAGGTGGGTGATGTTAATCCATTAGTAGTGACAGTGGCCATGGGTGAATTGTAGAGTACCTTGATCCAATTAATAAATGACTCTCCAAAACCAAATATTTGTAGTGTAGTGAATAGAAAATTCCAATTTACTTTATCAAAAGCCTTTTCTGCATCTAGTGAAACTATTATTGTTTTGGTGTCTTTCTGTTGAGATAGAGTTATTAAGTTAAAAAGTCGGCGCATACTGTCTGATGAATTTCTTCCCTTGATAAAACCAGTTTGATCTGGGTGTATTATGAAGGGGGTGATGACTAAATACATCAAGTTAACGTACCTACATTAACAGGGACAACTAGGGTGTAAATGTAATATTCTCAACAGGAATTCTGGTACCTTTGTGGCATTAATATCAATCACATCTGAGAAAACTGTAGAGATGGGGAGTCTCATGGCAACACAAACTTAGACCTACTGATGTTTGATATCATTTTGAAGGTCTCGGTGTGAGTGGTGCAATGGTCTACATGTCCTAAATGTGCAACATGAATGGAATGTATATTTCATAACACAGGCGTAAGCTGCCGTTGTGAAATTGTCCTTAGAAAAAACCATTCTGTGAAACCCCATAGAAGGGGGGCTAATAGTGCTGACCAGTTTATGGTTTTACGACCGTCTGCAGCCAGATCAAACGCAGAGTTTGAGCATTTAAGCGAAGGAAGCAAACCAATCTGGGAAGATTGTAACCAGTCTTTCCGCACATCCTACTTCAGGTCATTGTGTGTAGCAAATTGCCAGGTATGACTAAGTATTTTTCTCTGTACTGTATTTGAATTTGGAATGTTCAATCTGTAACTATGTATTGATGATTTAAGTAAGGAACCTACCTGGTAATAAATTAGTTAAACTTGATTTGTGTGGTTTCTCTGAACATTGACGTAATATCTCTGTGCACAGGTAATGGGTTGATTAATTTCCTCAGTCATGGTTATCCCCTCAGCTGGTCTAGGGAGGTTGACTATTTAAGCTTAATGTATCACGGAGTATTGCACCTGTAGAACTATGTCTTAAAGTAGATCACCTCCGCCTGGCGGTTATACATGTTGAGAACGGTGGTTGCCAATATTCCTTTAGTCGGTCCCTGAGTCTTAACCATAGAGTATACCGCACAAAGTGACTTCTTCCGCAACCTCTGAGATAACCGCAGATATCTAGTCAGCTGTGAGTCGTATGCATTAAGGGCCCAATGTAAAAGCGCGGTGTTAACAGACAGATCCAGCTCAGAGAACCGTCTTTAAAGTATGAGAGTCCTTTAACAAATCAAGTGGAAATTGTACATACCAAATTATAATATTAAATGGAGTCAGATAAACGAGTACAGAATCAGCGTTGGTGGCTGATGATTTACTGTAATATATAGAGGCTGTTCTTTGGATAAACTGGGGTCAAGGTAGACCAGACTAAAAGCGGAAGGTAACGTGGTACGAGCAGGAGCGTTGCTAGACTTTAAGCAATACTGGGGCACGGGCCCCCAGCACTCACACCCTAAAAAGTACAGTTAAATCTATGCAACGATAAAAGTACATTTATTTTAGCTACTGTAAGTCAGCCATTTCTTTTCTTCAGATATTTTCTGTAACTAAATATTTTAAAAACTATGACTCAGATTTGGACGAGCCTTGGTTCTAGTAGCCTACTGATACAAGAACAGAGGAACCCAAAACAACCACCAAAAGCTCCCAATTAAGCCTCTGGACACCACCATTTTAACATTTAACTAAACAGCATATAATATAATTCCTCAATGACTCAAAAGCATTATGGCGCTCATTTTCTCAAAATAATGTCTATACACACAGCAGATTGTTCTGATTGAAAATTTAGATGGTTCTTTTTTCCTGTAAAGAGATTTTTACCATTGAGGTTTTTGGTCTCATTCATGAATTTATAATACCAGTTTTGTCCACTAGAAGGTGCTGTTTGGAATTGGCAATTGGAAAACATAATACAGGCAGGCATCAACACACCACCTCTACCCACACCTCCATAACCATGCTAACACCTGTCTGATTGAGAGTACTGGCACCTGTTCTGCTGTCATTCAAACAATGACAGCAACCACCTTACCCAGTTTTGCCCTGCCTCTTATTTCTTGGGGGGTGGGAGTATTAGGCTGTAGCGTCTTTTACTGAGTCTAGCAAAGCGGTCAATCACTTGACTGTGACTCAACTTGTCAAGGGCATCTTTTTCAATAGACATGACTGCCAGATGGTGGAGCCTGTCTTGTCCCATGGTGGACCTTAACCAGGTGTGGAGCCGTCGCAACACACTGAATGACCTTTCACAGCTACAGCTGCTAACTGGAATTGTCAGGGAAATTTGGATGACACTTTTCAAAGAAGGAAACATGTCTGCGTCAAGGAGATTGAAAATGCTGATCATATCATTGATGGCACTGGCCTCCATCTTGCGAGCCAGAAAATGTTTAGCCACCACAATCTCTTCAGATTTGAGATAAATTTTGTAGTGATCTGCAATCGCTCTAAGATGGTCTTCGGAGAGAAAGTAATCTGAGGTGGGATTACAGGCCTGAATGCCTTTCAGAAGCTCAGTGTTGACAGTTGAAAAACGCTGTTCCAGCTCAGCAATCATTCTGTCGAGGCAAGGTATGAACAATTTCCTTTTCAGATGCTCAGCGCCACTTAGGTCACTTGCTGCCCCACAAGAGGATTCCACCACAAAATCCTCCATGCGTTTCTGCTTCTGCCTTTGTCTGATGCCACATGACTCAGGGATCTGATTGGCTTCACATAAGGTCTTTGCTTTTTCATACAGCTCTGCAGCCTTCTCATCAGTGCGTTTCCCTTTCAAAGTGTCACACACAGCTTCTTTGAATTCGAGTGCTTGAGCAAGGTCTACAGCTTCCCTTTGCAGAAACTTGTGAAGGCCCTCAGTTACTGAGAGAAGGGTCTGAAACATCAATAGCAGGTAGACTGTGGAGAATTTGCTGAGTTTGGCGTGTAGTCCCACTGCCATGGAAGTGCTGATGCTGGAGAGGCATTGAAGGACAGCAGAGAAATTGTCCAACATGGCATTCACTGAGCGCAGCTGGCACGACCAGCGTGTCTTTGATAGCTGCACAAGTTCAGAGGGCTTTAACCCTAGCTGTTTCTGAACATCAGTGAATTTTTGGTGATTTAGAAGTGAAACACTAAAGAAAGAGTACACACTCTCCAATAAGTCAAAAAATTCACTGGCCTCAGATACTGCTCGACAGGTGTGACATAGGACGAGGTTCAGTTGATGTGCATAGCAGTGGACATATATTGCCTCAGGGTTATTTGCTCTGAAACGGGCTTGTACACCCCCCACTGCCCCACTCATTACAGATGTGCCGTCATAGGCCTGTGCAACACACTTCAGGTCATCAATGCCATTGAGAGTCAACTGGTTTTGAATTGCAGCAGTTATCGATTCTGCATCAAACCCTTTCAGTTCTGCCATTGCCAGCAAACGCTCTTTAACTGCACCCCCTGTAACATATCGTAGACAGACAGCCAACTGCTCTGTGTTCCTGTCTCTAGCTTCATCTGCCATAACTGCATACACTGCTGATGCCCTTAGTTCCTTAACTATGTCTGCTGTCACCTCTTGTGCACAGCACTCAATCATTTCGTTTTGAGAGGATGGCGAGAGGTAAGTGCTGTGTGATGGAGCTGTGTGGGTTTGTAGAAATGGATCAAACTGTTTCAAAAGTTTAATGCATTCTATAAAATTCCCCTGATTGTGGCTTGTGTCAGATTCGTTGTGGCCACGGAATGGAATTCCCTGTTTGCCCAAGAAAGTAGTAACAGCTACAACATGGCTGAGGTACTCCCTTCTTTCTCTGATCTCAGTCTCACTTGCAGTCTGCAATTGCTGAACCACATTCCCGTGTACTGTACTGGCTTTATAGCTCCTCCAAGACAGGATGCTAGCTTTATGGGCTGGTGCTTTGTCATGTTCCCTAAATAGGTCCAACGCTTTCTTCCAATTTGTGAACCCACTGTTAACAAAGGTATCATGCTTGACATTCCTTCCAAACATTCTGCATGCAAAACACAAGGCTGCATTTCTGTTGACTGAATACTCCAACCAGGGAAAGCTTTCAAACCAGCTGTAATTAAAAGCTCTCTTTTTTAACCCAAAGCACTGCTGCGGATACTGGGATAATCTAACTTGCTTTGGGCCTGTATCCTTGTCTCCTAGGTCGCTCACATTTTCTGGCCCATCTAAATAGCTTCTAATAGGTCCTTCCCTTTCTGCCTGCCCTGTGTAGCTTCTCGCTGTCGCTCCCTGCTCAGTGTCCTCTCTCGCTGTTGCTGCCTGTTCAATGTCCTCTCTCGCTGTCACTCCCTGCTCAGTGTCCTCTCTCACTGTTGCTGCCTCCTCAATGTCCTCTCTCGCTGTCGCTCCCTGTTCAGTGTCCTCTCTCACTGTTGCTGCCTGCCCTGTGCTCTGCTGGTCTCTCCCTGCTGCCAGGAAGGGCCATGAGGGGACACAGGATTTTTTTTCAAAATCATTTTGCACACACATTAAATGATTCAGATTTAAATAATATACAACTGAAATACTTTACATGCCCTCATTTTTATCAAATGTTTTATAGCTTTTTACTACAAGACATGACTAGAATGACCAGACATCCCGGTTTCCCAACAACAAATGTCTGAAAATGCTTAATGAGTAAGTTCACCTCAAAACTCACTGCAAATGTGATAACAGGTGGCATTTCGGTTGTAAATCTGTCTAGTTTTTGGCTCCTAGAGATTCAACTCTGCCATTTAAATCTATGGCGATTTACAGTGTTTTACTTCTGTTAAGAATTTTACAAATCCGGTCAACCTATTCATGTCCAAACAAACGCAGACTTGCAATATGGGGAAAGACAGTCAGATTTGCAGTTATGCCATAGCTATGTTTATTTGAAGATAAAATACAATATTCTTCTGATTGATTTGATTGACTGCTTACACTACAAACAAGATACATTTTCATATAGCTTCGCTAACTGACATAGCTAGCTTAGCTAACGTTACAAACTTTGCACAATATACCTGCATTACCTCTCCTGTTGTCCCTCTCTTCTTTCCTACATGGACCTTGAAAAAATGTCCGTATGTCCATAGTTGATCTATGAAAGAACAGAATGTTGTGATTGCTTTTAAGTTGTAACGTTAACCCTTTGGAGTGGACAGCTAAATAAATTGCTAACGTGAAATATGGGAGCAAAATCGTGCAGCAGGAAACATCCCCTCCTTGCTAGCTGGCTAGCTTAGCTATAACTGTATAGTTGGACAGTATAGTATTATTATTATTATTATTATTATATAGTATATATATTATATTGAACAATTTCTGGTGGATGTTTAGCTATATCTCCTCACCTCTCGTGGCCAGGATACCGTTCTTAAGAGCGCACAACCCAGCTAGCTACTTGATCCACAGTCCGCTGCTACGCTGATACACTACCAGAGGATTCTACCTCGCTTGAAGTGCGGTGCGGGGGGGCGGGGCTGGGGGCTGGGGGCACTGCAGTGCCGTGTTGCCGCTGCGCGCTGGTGAATGAGAATGGTGATACGTGAGGTTAAAACCTGCTGGTTTGCATCGGTCAGGGCACAATGCAAAACTGATTAATTTTTCATAATTTTAGTGGGGCACAGCAAAATATTACTGGGGCACGTGCCCCAGTAAATGGGGTCTAACGACGCCACTGGGTACGAGTACCTTTGATTCGTGGTCCCTTATTAGCTAATCCCGTGAATCTAAAGAGCAGTCTAACCCGGTTGCAAGAATATTAATATTACTTTATTAACTTTCATAACTTTTCCCTTTTCCCACAGCAATAGCGGAATACATCACGCTTAAACCTTCGCTCCGAGCTATTCCCTCATTGGTCTAGCCGCGCGGAGTTTTACAATTTGGTTTGTAACATGATTCTAGTTGATGTTTCCAGATTTTACAATTTGGAGAACTCGAGATGATTTGTGTTGCTAATTCCCAGATTTACATCCCCATATTCTGTATCCATTTCAGACAGGAATTCCCGAAATTCTCTGTGATTGAGTGCTTTCGCACAAATTATGTTAATAGTTTTCACGACTGTATTCATGACATCGCCCAGTGGCAGACTCTACAGAAAGTGGGCACATTTGATCCCATTAATTTTTCTGATAAAATCTCAAGGCAATCGAACATTTCTGTTTTATTTGGTCTTGCTTTATTATAAAAAGGATTCCCACCAACTTTTAGACCTGGCCCACTCATATTTTGATTAATAAAGGGGTTTAAATTTTCGGATATGTTGCTAATGTTACGTGGACAGAATTTACTGAACTTAACAAAACAGTTAAAAATCCTTGACTGTATGTTAAAATAATGGAATGTACAGACATACAGCAAATGATTACATGACCATTTCAACATATTTATGAGTTTTTTTGTGCTTCATCAACATATGGATTGGGTTTCACAGAAAACACGGGCTTTTGCTAATGTTACATGGACAGTGTCTAACGTTAGCACAGGGAATCTCCGGGTTCGCCGAATGTACACAATGTTTACATGTATTTACACACGCATTCAACGGGCATCCCAACTTTTCGTCATTTCAACACACATTTCACCTCAAATAATGTGTAGTTTTCATAATTTCGTTTCTTGAATGAGGTGTGCGTTACATGACGCTATCGTTACTTTAGTGGACAGAATATTTATTAATTAATTTCGAGAAATAAAATGAAATTTTTCTCACCCACCGCTCCAAAATTCGGGAATCTACGATCTTAGCGCAGGCACACAAATACGATGGGAATCACTTCCGCGTTAAATAAAAGTGGATCTCGCAATGTAATACTCGCGAACGTTACTGATTGGTCACGGACAGAAATAACGTTAGCCTTACAATCGGGTTTCTATAAACCTATACAATTGGATTAGCAAAATTCTTCCCGATCATAACAACAAAGGGTTTAATTGAGTTACTTCCTGTGCATTTTAATAGTTACTAAATCCACCGAATCATGTACAGAGAGGGGTATAGCTAACGTTACTGTGATGGACAGAATGAACAGTAACGTTTGCAACTGGAATTAAGCATTGTTTTGAATGTGTGGGATATTTTTCTGTCCACTTCCGATGTATTTTCTGAAATAAAATCCTTCTAACTTAAAAAGAACAAATCTGACAACAATGTGATTGCTTATGCAGTTACTTTATTATAATTTCTATCAAACAGAACAATATTTTTTTAGAAAATGCCAGGATTTTTAAAAAAATCTTTGATTTGTTTGTAGCATACATTATGTGCCCACTTTCTGTAGAGTTTGTCCAGTTTCGTGACTTTGGCGCATAATGCTTCCTGGTGTATAATACAGTGCAATTTAATAGCCTCGCCCCCAGACTCATGAACTTTTCTGCAAACCATGGAAGCCATTCCGTTACGCTCACCTATCATGGCTGGAGCACCATCTGTTGTAACTCCACACAACTTGTCCCAAGGGAGATTCCGATTTTGAATAGCAACTGACACAGCTTCAAAAATATCAGCTCCTTTCGTTGTTCCAGTCAGGCTCCGAAGGCTGACTCTGGCTGCTCCAGTATATGCCTTAAAAGACGCATCATGTTTCGTTTCATAATGTCTCTTAACGTTAAATTATTTTCATCACCGCTACTGATTCCTGGCAAATGAAACAGACACACTTGCCTCTGTACTCAGTGAAAAAGTATTCATTTTGCCATCGTGGCTGGAATTTCCTACATTCACTATCCACCTTTCGATTCTTTGCAGTCGCCATGTTGATAAGAATACGATTTGTAGGCTACAGGAACGTTGGCTAGCTAATGCATAAGATAATTTTTTGTTTGGGGGGGGGCGTAAACTGCTGATCTGTTTTTAGAGTTGGGCTTTTACTATGTTGCCCCCTAGTGTTAAAAAAAACAACAGCATTTTTTTTCTCATTTGTAACAGCGGGCCAGATTTAATAATTCTTCTGAAATGTTTCGAGGGCCGCTTTAAAACGCTTCAAGGGCCGCAATTGGCCCGCGGGCCGTAGTTTGGACACCCCTGCTCTAGTACTTTGGAAAGAAAAGGCAGCTGTGAAATAGGTCTAAAATTGTTTAAAACAGAAGTATCTAAATTTGCTTTCTCAAGAAGAGGCTTGACTGTTGCACATTTAAAATAAGAGGGTACACACCCATTAGCCAATGAACTATTAACAATAGCGGCTATGTCCGTGCTAATAGCTCCTAGAACCTCCTTCAGGAGTCTAGTGGGCATAACGTCCATGGGACTGGACGAGGACTTTAAGTGAGAGATAATAAAAGTTAGATCCTCAATTGAAATGGGTTTAAAGGAGCTTAAAGTAGCGGTTGTATGATAACAATCGTTAACAGAATGTGCAGAGGGGGTGATGTTAGTTCTAATGTTGACAATCTTGTCTCCAAAAAATCGTAAGAACCTTTCGCAGTACTCAGAAGAAGATTCAGAGAAAACATTTGGAGAAGGATTTAAAATATGGTCTATGGTCTGAAACAAAAATCTCGAATTTTGACCATTTTCGGTTATCAGGTCAGAAAAATACTTTGTTCTGGCTTTTTTAACTGCCTGGTTATATTTTAAGAACAGGTCTTTCATATGGAGATAGATAACTGGTAAATTAGATATCTTCCATTTTCGTTCCGCTCGCCTTCGTTCTCTCTTTAAATTGTGTAACTTCGTATCATTGAGCCAGGGGAGATTTTTTTCGGTCGACTTTGACCTGCATTTAAAAGGGGCGATATCATCGAGTGTGGACAAGCATGCACTATTAAAATTTTCTACTAATTCATCTGTGTTAAAATTAGGGTTACAGTCTACTTTGCTGTTTTCAAAGGCTGACGAGAATTTTTCAGCTGTTTGGGAGTTGATGAAGCGAGAGCGAAAAGAACGTTTGTCGTTCTTACAGTTCATCGGAAGCTGAGCATAAAATATAACACTAAGATGATCAGAAACACATATGTCCTTCATCTCAAGACTATTTAACTGCAAACCAAGAGTAAAAACCAAATCTAGTGTGTGTCCCTTGTTGTGAGTTGGACTTGAGACATGTTGCACTAAATTAAAAGAGTCAGTGAGATTTAAATCCGAGACGTCGTCCACATAAAAATTAAAATCCCCAGCAATAATAAATTTTTTGTGCTTTAATACTAAAGGGGATAAGAATTCTGCGAATTGCGAAATGAAGTCCTTGTTTGGTTTAGGAGGACGATAAATTACAGCACAAACAACAGAAACATGGCAGTAGAGTATAAACATCAGTACTTCAAATGAAGAGAAATTATTCACTGTTACCGAGTTACATTTGGAGTGACTTTTATAAATCACCGCTGTACCCCCGCCACGGCCAAACTCTCTAGGCTTATTTATAAAATTGTATTCGGGCGGGCATGCCTCGGTGAACTGGCTTAAATCATCAACCAAGTCTCGGTAAGCAATAAGAAGTACATTTTAAAAGATGTGATAAAATCATTAATTATAAAAGTTTTGTTCGACAAAGATCTAACATTCAGTAAACCATGTTCCATGTTCACTAATAACGATACTGGATTTTGTTTGGATCAAGGGTTTAGCTAAAATACTAACCAAATTACTTGGAATGCGACCGGCATTTAGCTTAGGTTTGCACTTTCTCTTCCTAGTAATAACAGATAGAAATCCGTGATCAGGCTGACCGGAGAAGCTAGCACATTTCTCATCAAACTTTGTTGGCGAGATGGGAGCTACCGCTACTGTTGTTGAGATGTGTGTGAGTCACGTTGTAGAGGCCGAAAGGGCCTTGTAAAAGATGTTTGATGATAATATATTTGTTTGGGTGCAGACCATCCTTCCTGAAAAGTGCAGAACGCTCCCAAAAAATATTAAAATTGTCAATAAAACAGAAAGAGAAGTGGCTGCATTGCGACTCCAGCCACGAATGCAGGCTAAGTAATCTGCTAAATGATTCCATCCCTCGTCTGAGAGTGGGGATTGGACCGGAGATAAAAATGTCTTTGCCACAGTCTACCAGCAGATAAAAAAGACTGGTGAAATTTCGCTTCAGCATTTCTGATTCCTTCCGTGGAATGTCATTTGTCCCGATGTGTACTATGATTTTTTTAACAGACGGGTGGCTTCCAATTAAATCGGGCAACATATGTATAATATCGCATATCTTAGCGCCAGGAAAGCAGAATGTCAGGGCTGCTTTTGATCTTACTTGCCGTATGATGGAGTCCCCGATGATCATCACCGAGGGTTTTGGCGACTGAGGTCGCATTGGTGGAACACTGAACTTGCTGGGGCCCCCTCTAGACACTGGGGGTGAACCAGCACTGGACTGACTGGAACTCCCCCTAAGCGCAGGGGATGAACAGTGGGATGCAGTGGAGAGACTGGGCAACGCTCCCCGGATGCCAGTCCCGGACAACAGCCCCCGTGAGAAGGGTAGCGTACAGCGACAGGACGCACAGACGGAGATGAACCATCAGCCTGACTCTGAAGCGGGGGGAATTCCTCAACATCTAATATGTCGAATCTGTTCTTTAAAGCGATGTAGTATGGAAGGAACTTTGTGGAGGAGCGACTGTTAGTTTTGTTTTTGCTACGAACAGAGGACCATTGCTGGGTCTGCAAAGGAGTTGAGCTGGCGGTTAGTGGATCTAGTGGATTTGGGGCATCTGAAGATCCTGGTATCCAGGAACCGGACTCGTCTAGCACGTCTCCTGCCGTAGCCCCTGCGTTCATGGTGAGCATGGAGTCTATCAGGGTCTCATCCCTCTGGATCTGATGTAGCACGGAGATCCGACTCTCCAGCTCTTTAATCCTCTCTTGGAGGAGAGGGCAGTTTGCACAGGATGAGCGGGTAAGTGGTGGCATCTCCTCTCTCTCTGTTTTTTGTTTTTATTTTTTAAATAAATGTAAGTTTATATTGGATAATCTGAAAAGCGCGAGGAGCGGCAGTGCCGTAGTGTACTTGTCCGACAGATAGTGTTGCCAACCGTCCCTTGAAATAAGGGACCGTCCCTTATTTGGAAAATAAAAGACCCGTCCCTTAACGAACTGATAAGGGACGCAGTTTGTCCCTTATTTTGGGGACTCAATGAATGACAGAGCGATTTATATGAGAAATTACGGTAATCTTGTCTGTGCGAGAATGCACTCAGCTCACTGGTCATGACTCGAATTGCTGTCAGTGTTGCTAGGATAGATAGGCCCTTGTGCCTCATTATATGTTAAAGTGTAGTAATAATGCAGTAATGCAGGTGTAAAAAAGGTTTAAAAATTGGCCTGTGCCGCGAGGGCCGCTAAGGTGTCCCTTATTTCAATTTCTGATAGTTGGCAACCCTACCGACAGATGCTCAGAAGTCAGTCCGATCTTGATAGTGACTGCTAAAAAAACTAAAAACCAATAAAATTGATTAAGATCGATTGTAATAACAAAAGACGTTTACAAAGATAAAAGTAGTAAAAATAATCGGCGGTAAAAGTAATCGGAAGCGTCTGCAGCAGCAGCGTCCTCCAGAGCCAGAGTTCAGAGTAGCACTGTTTCCCTCCAAAAAATGGCGGACCATCGCCCCGGTTATACGTATCAGGTAGCCTGGTGGAAGAGATGAAGTTAGTTTTTGATTATGACATCTCAGGTCAGGAAACTGCCATTAAACTAACTGTCTCCACCAGGGCACTAACACAGTGGCGGCTTTCAGCATTTCATTTTGGGCACTGGGACAGAGTGGGCCGATGAGCCACTCAAAGCGTTGTTTCTTAGCACATTGTCTGACCCCGTCAAAGACGCCCTGTCCATACTGGAGCCACCTGCTACGTTCAGTGCCCTGGTCACCATGGCTATCCGGGTTGACAACCACGTCAGGGAGCGGGAGAGAGAGCGCAGAGGTTGTTCTGTTCGTTCCTTTCCCTCATTAGCGGAGCCTCCAACCCACCCTTCCACCAACTCCTCCTTTATTCGGGAGGAGCCTATGCAGATGGATGGGACTTCTGTTCACGATTCTAGGGAGCCCAAACCACGGGAGAACTGGTGCCAGTACTGCAAACTCGGGGAGCATACGAAAGACCAATGCCCTAAACTGGAGGGAAACGGGGGGGTCTCGTTAGGTGAAATTAACACTCTTATTGATTCTGGAGCAGTTGGATGTTTCATCGATGCAAAGTCGGCCAGACAGTTAAAAATCCCCATACGTCTGCTTACTCGTCTGCCCTCGATAGCCGTCCGTTGGGTTATGGGACCATTAAGAAATCCACGGATTCGCTCACGATGTCCACTCATTATCAGGGAGGATTTTAAAAAATTCAGTCGAGTCCCCTGCTTACCTGCTCGTTCTGGGTTGGCTCTTCATGGTCCTCACATTGAGTGGGGCGGTGACAAGGGGGTTATTCGTCAGTGGTGCATTCAATGTAAAGCGCATTGTCGCTCTCCCATTAACACCTCGTCAGGTGAGAAGTGCGACTGCTCAGTTCTCTACCCCGATAGTGATAGTGAGGAGGGGGTGATTCCTCTGGTTCAGGTTAACTCAGAGGCTCACATTGGGGAGAGAGAGGAAGGCTTGGAGTGGGATTCATTCGCTGATGGTAATTTCATTTGGGAGAAGCATTCCTCTGAATCAGTTTTCGAATGGGAATCTACCCCTGCCTAGGGGTTCTCTTTACTCCTTATCGGGCCCTGAGAGTGTGGCCATGAGACAGTATAGTAAGGAATCCCTGGCTAATGGCTTTATCAAACCTTTCACCTCACCAGCTGGAGCTGGGTTTTTCTTTGTCAAAAAGAAAGATGGAGGGCTCAGGCCTTGTATTGATTATCGGGGTTTAAATGACATCACTGTCAAGAACAGGTAACCTCTTCCCGTGATTAATTCTGCTTTTGAGTGCCTGCAGGGGGCATCTATTTTTACAAAACCTGACCTTCGTAACGCTTATAACCTGTGCGCATGCACAAGGGCGACGAGTGGAAAACACGAGCACTATGAGTACCAGGTGATGCCGTTCGGGCTCTCTAGCACCCCCTCTGTCTTCCAGGTGCTAGTGAATGACGTTCTCAGAGAGATGCTGGAGAGATTTGTTTTTGAACGATATTTGTATTTTTTCTCCTGATCTCGCATCTCACGTCGTCCATGTCAGGCAGGGTTTGGAGGCACTTCTTAAAGCGCAGCTGTTCATTAAAGCAGAGAAATGCATATTCCACACTAACTCCGTCTCTTTCTTGGGTTTTATTATAGCAGACGGCAGGATCCTGAGAAAGTTTCGGCTGTTAAGAACTGGCCCACTCCTGCATCGGTCAAACAGGTACAGCGCTTTTTGGGCTTTGCTAATTTTTACAGGCGGTTTATCCGCAACTTCAGCATGGTAGCCGCGCCCATTATAGCCCTCACCAAAAAGACTTCTCCGGCACGTTTCCAATGGAACACTAGGGACGAAGCAGCATTTTCTGAGCTAAAGAAAAGGTTCAGCTCAGAGCCCATCTTGGTTACTCCCAATCCCTCCCTCCTCTTTGTGGTAGAGGTTGATGCATCAGAACTGGGAGCGGGCGCTATTCTGTTTCAGCACTCTCCTCTCGATCGCAAGATGCACCCCTGCGCATACTTCTCTCGTGTGTTAACACCTGCCGAGAGGAATTATGATGTAGGGGATCGGGAGCTGCTCACGGTCAAATTGGCGTTGGAGAACTGGCGTCATTGGTTATAGGAGGCTGAACACCCCTTTACAGTCTGGACAGACCACAAAAATGTGGAGTATATCCAACAGACTAAGATGCGGAACTCCCGACGGGGGATTTTCTTCGTCCGGTTTATATTTCTTCTAACGTATCGACCGGGATCGAAGAATATTAAGCCGGACGCTTTGTCATGCATTTATGACCACACTGACAGAGAACCGTGCCCTGAACCCATTGTGCCGGTCACCCAGATTGTGGCTCCGGTCTTGTGGAAAATCGAGGCAGCCGTACAAAAGGTGTTGCGCGTTGCCCGGTCCTGGTGGGGGTCCGTCCCATTGTTTGTTTGTCCCACTTCGAGTTAGATCTCGAGTTCTCCAGTGGGGTCATTCTTCTCAGCTGGCGGCTCACCCTGGCGTCCACCGTACCAGGGACATTACATTACAGTTATTTGGCAGACGCTTTTATCCAAAGCGACGTACAATTAGTGCATATTGAAGGTCTTAGACACAATCCACAAAGCAAATCCAACAAAGCACAACTTTCTCACAACATAGGAGCTATCGCTAGTAGTCAGCAGAATACAGAATACAGTCGGCTATACATTCTAAACTATGAAATAGCAAAACCAAATAGAAAATAAACAGAAAGAAGATACTATATATATTTGGCCTTATATATGTAGTTAATCAAGGTGGAGTCTGAAAAAGTGTGTTTTCAGACCACGACGGAAAACAGACAGCGTCTCAGCAGAGCGCAATGGAGTGGGGAGTTCATTCCACCACTGGGGAGCTAGAGTGGAGAAGCTCCACAGTCGGGACGAGCGAGTGCCGTTGACACGGAGGGAGGGAAGTGCAAGTCGCCCTGCACCAGCAGAGCGAAGTGGTCGAGCAGGAGTGTAGTGCTGGATCAAGTCCTGTAGGTAGGAGGGGCCTGACCTTTTGGCTGCAGTGTAGGCCAGGGTCAGAACTTTGAACCTGATCCTGGCCACGACTGGAAGCCAGTGGAGTGACCTCAGCAGGGGGGTGACGTGTGTGAACTTCGGGAGGTTGAACACAAGTCGAGCGGCCGCGTTCTGGACCAGTTGAAGGGGCAGAATGGCGCAGGCTGGCAGGCTTGCGAAAAGGGAGTTGCAGTAGTCCAGGTGTGAGGTGACCATGATCTGGACAAGGAGCTGGGCAGAGTAGGTGGTCAGGTACGGCCGAATCCTCCTAATGTTGTACAGGAGGAACCTGCAGGACCGTGTCGTCGCCCTGATGTGCTCTCTGAAGTCCAGCTGGTCGTCCAGGACCACCCCCAGGTTTCTTGCAGAGCGGGAGGCAGTCACCATAGTTCCGTCGACGGTGATGGACAGGTCTAAAAGCGGGGATGTCTTGTGTGGCATGAAGAGCAGCTCAGTCTTGTCGAGGTTGAGCTTCAGGTGATGGCTAGACATCCACTCAGAGATGTCAGCCAGGCAAGCAGATATCCTCTCTTTAATCTGTGGGGTAGAGGGAGGGAAAGAGAGGTAGAGTTGAGTGTCATCAGCATAACAATGGTAGGAGAAGCCATGTGAATTAATGACCAAACCAAGAGACTTGGTGTAAATGGAGAACAGCAGAGGATCCAGTACAGATCCCTGCGGGACTCCTGTAGAAAGAGGATGAGGTGCAGAGATAGAGCCCTTCCAGGAGACTTGGTAGGATCTATCTGTGAGATAAGAAGTAAACCAAGAGAGAGCAGTTCCAGAGATGCCCATCTCAGCCAGTGTGGTGATCAGGAGTTTGTGGTTGACCGTATCAAATGCTGCAGACAGGTCAAGGAGAATCAGGACAGAGGAGAGGGAGGAGGCTCTAGCAGTGGCGAGTGCCTCGGTCACAGCCAGGAGTGCGGTTTCAGTTGAGTGGCCGGTTCTGAAGCCGGACTGATGAGGGTCGAGCAGGTTGTTCTGGTGGAGAAAAACAGACTTTTTGTCCCGATGCTTTTGGTGGCCTAAAGTGGAGAGTGATGTGCAGGACTTTGTTTCCGCCTATCCGGTATGCACCCGCAGCAAGGGGTCACGACTTCCACCTTCGAGTCCCTTGCGTCCCCTGCCCACCCCCAGTCATCCTTGGAGTCACATTGCCCTCGACTTCATTACGGGGTTGCCTGTTTACCAGGGAAATATAGTTATTCTAGTGGTGGTAAGTTTTCTAAGGCGGCTTACTTTATTGCTCTGTCTAAACTTCCATCAG